>CAWUFW010008251.1:0-600000 GCA_963921515.1 Calotriton arnoldi
GTAACAATGCTAATTGTTCTACGTTTATGCATTTCGCTGCTGGTAGTGTCTCGTATACTGCATTATAGAGCACAATAGTTAAAATAAACATTTTGAACTATAACGTGACTCTGACCATTCTTACTGTGGACAAGTATGAGTGAGCGAGCGAAAGGGTATGTCTTGCTACCGCGATTCCTGAGAGAGTCAGGAGTGTTGTGTTCTGGGTAGTCTAATCATTTGTAGCTTCGTGATTTTGGCAGAGAACGAATGAGACACTATAGCTAGTTGGTTTTGGCATTTTGGGTACTAAGGTGGTAGGTTGGTACACCCCTATACACCGAGGTCCTGTTTTCCTGCGCATAGTTCTGTGTAGGTGCAGAATCCTCAGAACAGAGGAGACTTAGTCCATGTGCTCCTCCCACTCCTGTGTCTGGGTGGCATGTCATATTAAGCCTCTGCTTCTTCCCACCCAAATAGACCATGGGAGGAGAGAGCAAGAGTGCTGGTTCCTGTGCCTGCCCGGGAAAGTGTCTGCTAGGCAGGGAGCCGGCCAGCCTGCAAAGCGGGAATGGGCTGCTCACACTGTCTATGCTTTACCACTTGCCAGGTGCCCCATAGGGCAGAGGCTCATAGCCTCTAATAAAAAGGTGCGATGCAGCACAAGGCCACACCAACTATGAAGTAAATGGCCTGAAGTATGCAGGGAAAGCCACTAATAAATGTCCACCGATCCTGGGCTGAGGGAATGCCCCTTAAGACTGTTCAAGGGGTTTAAAATTTGCAAATTGTTTTTAAATGGTGGCCCAGGAAGGGCAGAGGCACCAACAACACATTTTTATAGTGATGTCGGGGACTTCAGGGGTGCAGCAGCCCCCCACCCCAGAAAATGCCACACGTAAATTATCCCTAAATCTCCTTGTGGGTTGCATGTATGCCCCCAGGAGCAGTTTGGTTGGCCTTTAAGAACTCGCTCATGGGCTTTGTAATGAGGGGACCTCTGTTGATTGGTCTTTAAAGCTTCAGTAGCGGCATAGAAAAAGTAAAAACGTGATGCATGTTATTTATTGTAGTGCATTATTGACAACATTAATGATTAATAATGCAAATTTGTATTACCATATAGAATATGGGTACTATCACCTTAGATGTCAGTGATAAATTAGAACATGTATTCTGTTTTTACTGATGTGGTGACACTCTGAAAAAGCCAGTATGCCTGCATTATTGATACTGACAGCAGCATATATGGTATCTACTATAGGTGGGGAGATTGTGGTTGTAAGATTCAGAACTAACTAGGTATGCAAGGTGTTATGAAGGTGTCTCCAAAAGAATTTCCATCTACCTGATTGTATATATTTGTAGTTAATGTGTGTAGCATTTAGTAGTGTGTATGGAATAAAAGTAATTTTCCTTTTTTATAAGTAAAAGCACTGATTGGACAATGATTTATTGAGGGCTGTTATTGCATGCCACTTAGCTGTGGATACTAGCCCACACCAGACCCCTTAGAAAGTCTTAGATTGCTCTGCTTCGCTATTTTGAGAGAGTTAAGTGGTACAAATGTGGAACTTGGTTCCATTAAAGGGAAGTTGCAAACATATTGCTCGTGAAGGACTCACATTATTTGCAACTGATAACCGCAAATTCTTACACTGAGCATACTTGGGACAGATGGAAATGGTCAATCTCTGCATTGCCTGTATGAAGAGATAAGTTAATTACTTCATTGTGCTAGGTTATCCTATGTGTGTCATGCATGTTCTGCGACCTATTTGAAATCATAAAACCAGCTTGACAAAAAAATCTAAAAAAGTATTCATGCAGTTAAATTTGATCCATTTAAGTCTTCTTCAGATCAGTCAACTTGACGAAATGGGTCAGAGGTTTGGTTTCATATTCCAATTTCTATAGGACGTTTTGCTCTTCACTTGACGAACATCTTGAAAGAATTACACCATACCTAGCATAAAGAGAGTGTTTATCTCAGTGGAGTGATTACCCTTAGTTTGGTGTGCATCCTGTCAACAATTTAAAAAATATATATATATATATGAAACATTTGAGATACCCTGCAGCTAGGTTTGTGAACTGGTGTAGCTGGAATAGCTGTGACAAGCTGACCATGTTAGCCTTAATGGGCAGCCTGTCCCCTTTTTGCACACGACAATACAAATCTCAATAAAACTATTTCTGTGGTGCTGTGGGAAGGGTGGTTACACACTCCCCCAGGCAGGATGCAGTGATTTTTAGAGAGGTCAGAAATCCCTACATTTTATTACAGGTTATGGAAATTGAAGCTTAGATCACAGATCCCTTTTTTGCCAAACATACAGTGCAATGGCATTAACATCTCTATCCTTGACCCTAACAGTAACTATTCACTGAAACCAAATACCACATACATAGCAGTATGTACTGCATGCATGTCTTGGTCAAGGATTGTGAGGTGTCCGCAGTGCCAGTTGCAACTGGTCGGCACAAGTGCTGTCAGCAGCCACTGGGTAACATATTTTGGAGTGCCTATAACTTTGACCATATATGTTTCATTTGAAAAAGGTTTTTTATGAACTAATATTTGTCTGTCTACATTTGATTCCGGAAAGTAAGGTGCTGATGATCAACAATCACAAGCCTCAGTGCTGTCACCAAAAGTTGCATTTTTCATTGGAATTGTCATAGGTAATCCTTGGAAAGTGAAAATTTATAAGAAACTGTTGCCCAAAGTCCATGTCCATAGGGTGCTTTTGAGAGGGAATTGTGGCACAAATAGTGCTTGAAGACCAGCTAATGTGCCCAATGAACACTCTGGGTAGAGGGATAAGGTACAGCGTCTGGCCAAAGGACATATTCTTTTTCTCCTGCACTAATAGGAATGGCAGCAAGCCTACCTGGTTGGCATTAACATTGGAATAGCGGAGCACTCCTAATCTATGTCCTCTTCTAGCCCCCTAGTTTGCCTATTTTTATAATGAAATGTTTTTACAGACCCTCTTATTTACCGTTTCATAGTGTATAGCTTCAAAATCATTCAAAAATCCTGTATTATAGTACATGGTATTTTAACATCTTTTTGGTTCAATATCCAGAACAATCGCCATGGATATTATAATGATGATGATTGATAGACAGTTCAAGTCACTACACAATCAATACAGATGTATATGAAGATGATGCTGCACAGCACGAAAAAGGGGACCTCCCTCAACAAGTTAAAATTAAATATCAGGTTTTCAGGACCGGGGGAAACACAGCACAGAACTTGCAAAAGAAAAGGTCCACCTACCATGATTTTCTTTTAACACTAGAAAAATCACACCATGAACTAGTCCAGAGTGATTTTATAATTTTATTTTTAGAAGTTTCTGATTTTGACATTTTCTTCCAAAAATATTTCTTTAATATTCTTATAGCATTATTTAAACCGACACATGATTTCTCTTCTTATTACAAAAGACAAAAACATTCATTAGTTTTAAAACAGACACCTTGACAGTACAAAGAACAAACACATACCACCCCATATGTTCTCCTGTATCACACTACTATCTCACACACGTTTTATTCTACATCACACACATTGGTCCAGAAAAATACTGCGTCCACTATACACCCTTCCTTTGTTGTGGCTGTCTAGAGGAAATGCACAAAGTGTAGCTGTCACCCTCCCAGACGTGTATTGGAGACAGGCTGTCAGGCACACAAAGCCATAAGTGCAGAGAAATGTCCACTTTCTAAAAGTGGCATTTCTAAAACAGTAATGTTAAATCCACTTCACGAGTGAGGAGGCGTTATTGTTACCATTCCAAAGATGTAAAACATGAAAAAGCTACTTCTCTCTGATAAGAAATTACAGTTTAAAAGTGTATTAAGGAATTCTAGCCTATCAGAGGGCTAGGCCCCACAGTAGTGAAAAATGAATGTGGGTGTTTGTCACTACCAGGACATGTAAAGACTAAACACACATGCCCTATCTTTTACTTACATGGCACCCTGCCCTTAGGGTAACTTAGGGCCTACCTTAGGGGTGACTTGTATGTAATAAAAGGGGAGTTTGAGGCTTGGAAAGTAGTTTTAAATGCCAAGTCGAAGTGTTAGTAAACTGCACACACAGACACTGCAATGGCAGACCTGAGACAGGTTTGAAAGGCTGATTATTTGGGTGGCACAATCAGTCATGCAGGCCCGATAGTAGCATTTGACTTACAGGCCATGGGCTATACCACTTTACAAGGGACTTACAAGTAAATAAAATATGCCAATCATGTATACACCAAAGTCAACATTTTAAGAGGGGAAGCGCATGCACTTTAGCACTGGTTAGTAGTGGTAAAGTGCCCAGAGTCCTAAGGCCAACAAAAAGAATCAGTAAAAACAGGAGGTAAAAGGCAAAAAGTCTGGTCAAAGACCACCCTAAGGATGACAGGTCTAACACAGCTCTTTTAACACTGATATCAACATAGAGCCTGAGGTGTAAAACACGCAACAAGGAGCAATGATGCTTTCTGAGAAACTTTCTCATTCTTCATTTGAAACTTTCTTCTCCTCAACCTAGAGGATGGTTGCTCCTCAACCCTCAACCTATATGTGATTTGGAAAATGCAACATACTATGAAGACCTTTTGCATTGAGGGATATTTCCATTGAAGAACCTGGCACCTACACATTTCGCAACCACATCAATGTATCATTGTGGTGACCAGACCACATCAATATGTCCAGGAGTAGTAGGAAAGGCAGGGAGCAGATAAGAGTGTTAAACAAAGCAGGCCCTGCTTGTATGAAATGCTAATTGTCATGTGCAATGTATATTAGACACATAGATCTCAGAACAGATAAGACATTTACCCAGAATATCTTCTGCCTACTCATCTTATATTTGAAGTTACCCTAAATAAATTGTAATTGTGGCATGTTGAATTGGGTAAGCGAGGAACCAGCAATGTGACAAACATATTTTCATTGGCTAGCAAACAACTATTGTCTAGTTTGATCACAAAATACCCAAAATTTTAGGGCAGGGTTAGTGGAGTCGCTAAACAGGAAAATCCTGTTTGTTTTTCAGGTTATTCATTACGAATAGGTATGATTTGAGTTTACATATCATAACTTTTAATGGATATAATTTGCATGTGTGTTGGTGATATTGTCCCCCAGCTTTCTGCATTTACAAATGTTATCCTCCATGATATGGAACATTTTTGAAAATGGAAATGTAAATCACATAACATAAGGTTTTCACTGATGTTATATATTATTTGTCTTTCATTGTATATTGTGCACCTATGGCGAAATGTTAACTGAATAAAGCTATTATTAGTCCCTAAATTTGACCCTGTGGCACAACACATGCCACTGCATACTAACTGCCCAAAATTACTCGCTGCCATCTCCGCCCATAGAAAGTAGCCCTCAGGCTCTCCACAACCCACCATTCCTGCTATATCGTCATGAGGTTAAAAAGAGTGTGCAATCCTCCAACTCCATTGCATGCTACTCCTATGTGGAGATAATGTTGTCTTCTTTAATGATCCAATGTGGCCTTAAAATGAAGCACTAGACCTATAAAAAAATCCCCTTCATAGACATATAGTGTGCTCTACGCTCTACAACCCTGTGTTTCTCATATGTAGATATTAACAATAGAATTGGATGTTTTGTCTGGGCCTATGCTGAATAACATTGAGCTTAGATTGAAAAATATTCCCTGGACCGAAAGCAGCATTTTCTAAGCATTCACCCCTGATAGAAAGAACTCTTCAAGGGCATGTCAAATCCTTTTCTATAATTCGGTTAACAGCATGCTTCAGCTCAAGAATGTATGGTAAAATACAATCTGTAACATCCAACTTCTGTAAGATGCTATTTGATTTGAATTCCTCCTGGTAACCTCATCACGAAGATATATAGTATTTCATTAGTTTACACATAACTTCACTGTCAAGTTGATTGTTTGCTCTTGATATCAATCTTGCTGAGCTTTTGAGATTCTGCAGCAGAAGAGGATTGTATAACCATTACATTATTATTATGGTGTTCTCTAGGCAAAGCCGCCCAAACCAATTGGATGCGTTGAGTAAGAATTCCTGACCTCTTTCAGTCCTGATAAAAGGTTAAACATGTTCTTGTTCATGTTCAATTTCAAAATTAATTTATCTTTATTATTCTTCCCTTATTTGTTAGGTACGTGTTGCTTTCTTGCTCCATATCGTCTTCTGTCCAGCTTGTAGGATGCTGGTTGTCCTGGGGGCTAAAGTGTGCCTCAAATTTAAAAATGTTTGTTAATATATATATATTTATGAAGTGTGATTGCAAGGCTATGCTGTGATTTCTGGATGACGAGCTAACCAAAAATAATGTATTTTAAAAAAAATGTATATCCATAACTGTATATTAACTGTGATTTTTCAGTGAATGTCAGTTTTTTATGATACTACTATCCACCTTGAATGTAAATATTTCCTTCTCCATTGTTCATGGTCTTTCCTCAAACCTTAAGAAGTCAGCCATCCACCCCTGCATAAACCTGAAGGCCTTGTGCAGCAGAGGTTTTGCACACTGTCTGGCTTACAGTGCTGTTGGCCAACCCTGACTGCATGGGCTATCAGAACCCAGGGGGTATTTAGAATTTTGTGTACAGGGTACTCCACCATAAATGTGGTGAAGAACCCTGTTCACTAAACTGATGGTCAACCCATCCTATTTAGGATTGGGTAGACAATTATGCTTCTGTCAACAGTGCCACTCTTGCCACCACCTGGGTAAACCTTAGACAAACTGCCCAACGGTCTTCTAGCATCAGTCTATGTCCCTAATATATATATTGCATGGATACACCTTCTTACTGAATGCTTACCAGTGGTTTCAAAGCTTGTGTTTTACAGAAAGCAGGTCTTAACTGTGTGAGAATTTCTCATAATTTGCAGTGCTGAATTCATTTGCATAATATTTAGCTTCCCTAAACAAATACAAAATTAAGCACAGCATATTTCTTTCAGTGCTGGTGAAAACAAACATATTAACAACAACAGTGCTGCACTCAGAGCCTTAATGAGCACACCTGACATGATCACCCTTGCAGGTACCTACTTCATGCAAGCATTTCTCAAAGAATACTCCTCAGTGTGTGAAAATAAACTGCAGTTTAATAAAATGCAGAGCCTTGCCATTAGAAAGTTAAGTTGTCCCACATTGCATTTTATTTTCTTTATTTATATATGTTTTGCTAAAACTACTCTATAGTTATATGTGTTTTTAAATTTCCGTACAATATGTTTTGTATCTAAAAATATAATTAAAATAATACACATTATTGCATAAAACACCTTTTAAATATTAGTACATTACCCCCAACAAAAACACACTTTTGCCATCTCACTCAATCAATGAATACTAAATGGATGATGCTCAAAGGCTCAAAATCCTCACTAAAATTAATTACTAAATTATGTTATAAAAAAATACATAATGAGTGACATTTATAAACCACTCAGCCTCTGGCCTCATGGTTTGCAAATGTTACCAGAATCTCTTGCTAGCAATATAGGCCCATACCACCTAGTTATTTATGAGTCATTATGTATTCTCCCTCACTCTCTCTTACTATCAATTAATACACACACACACAGTAGGTAGTTATTTCTAGGACCTAATTTTCATAGATGGAGTGTTTTTTGTTTTGCTTTGGTGCCGTTTGATGAATCTTCACAACATTTTCAGAACTAGTACGTCAGCCCCATCAGCTGTTGTCTTGCAGGTTTTGGGAAGATTCGTCAACCGGGGGCCGAAGACAGGAGGGTTCTCAAAATGCTAGATCTTGGTCCAGAAAGATCCCTTTTTCTAACCTGGTGTAATCCGTCCAGTAGTTTTGGAGTTATTAAAGAAAAAAGATTTATAGAAATCTAGCGATGCAAATCCTCTGCGGATTCCACAGATCTCATAATGAGATCACCAAGAAGTGTTGGCAGCCATCTTGGGACTCAACCTGAGTCTCTACAATTAAAGTATGCAGTTCCTAATATTAACAACAGGTGGTTATAATCAATCAAAGGCTCCACACAATGGTATAGAGCGAGACTAAGGAGGAGAATCTCCTCCTGTTGGAAAAAGACCCTCACACACCCAGCCAGCTCGGTGTCTTGCTTCATCATCGGGTCTGCTCCTTATCGGGTTGGCGCTGCAATACCCGATCGGCGCCCGAGATGGGGCCTTCTTGGCGGAGATCTTTATTCCTTATGCCAAAGGGTGTAGTGCGTGTGAGGGCCCTAAAAATAGTGTAGGTGCTAATGATAGGTGAATGAGTGTAGTTTAAAATAGGAAGTGGTGGTCCACTCAAAATAATTTTAATGAAACGTGGCCATCACCCTAATTAAAAATGAAAAAAAGAAAATGCGTATCTTACTCTAAAGTTGTGAGATTATACGCTTATAACATAGGTCAACATGTTTCTTGCCTTTATTCTTAATAGATGGCAATTCCTCAGGACCAAAATATAGGATCTACCTACACTTTTCGGTGGTGGTCTAAAACTACATAAAGTGAAGTAATAACCACTCGTACAGCACCCTCAAAAGTGATACCTGTAGATCTAAAAACCAACCTGCAATGAAACAGAATAATAAACATTAATTTAGTCATATAAAAATATTCGGGTAATTCAAGGACCCTGTGCCTCAATCAATAACCATAGTGCAGCCAAAGCATGCCGAACACAGGTGACTGATGGCATGCAATAAGTCTGAACTACATTTGGTGAGGAAGAAGTAACAACATATTAAAGAATGGCAGCTGAAATGAGCATCGTTTTATAACTTACCCAAATTGGGTCGAGGACGCACGGCATCAAAACCGGCTGGAGAGGACACTAAAGTGTAGTGTCCTGTAGGAATTAAAAACAGAGAACAAGTGCTAGAAGATTAAACAGCCAGAAACAGCTACCTGTAGGTGTATCAAGCAAAGCGGATGAAGAAGAAACAACATGACAATACCCAGTCGTATCGTAATCATGTCTATCAGTGTCAGTCTATCAGGCAAACAACCCGGCCCATCCATGTCAATTGAAAAGACAAAGGGCGTGGATTTACCAGTCTGCGCCTCCCGGTGTTGATACCTCCGCTGAGTAAGGTCAGCATCAAATGCGCACCCGGTGCCTGTCGTGGTAAAAAAGCCAACGCTCCTCTGGTATCAACCACAAATGAGAAACATCAGCTTCAAAATGTAGGAGATCTTTGGAGCCGACCTCACCAACATCCTTCCGTTTGAGAGGGTAGTGAAACCGGTATGTTGGCAAGCGTCCAAGTCAAAGAAACCCCACACATGAGCTAAATAACTCACTGAAGGGACTTAGTAATACCCTTCAAGCCAAACCAATGAAAAACCATGAGGGACACACAGGGGCTAACTATTCTGTTACTTACTCTTCCATGTGAGTCCGATCGGAAATGCTCCTACCCCTTGCTCAGCCGGTCCGGGAGTTACGAACAGAGCAAGGATCTCAAAGAAATACCAGCGGCCGGCGGAGCTTGGAGGCGGAACTTCCGGTACTTCCTGTCTGAAACAGTGTAACGACTGGAGCGCTAACCCTGTTTAGGGCGCCATGTTGGATTTCCTCCAACTAATGCGAGACAAACACTCCATGCAGCAGCAATCGTGGGCGCCAATAGCGTGGTCTCGTTTTGAGATAACAAGACAAGGTGAATGGATTCAAAACACCTAAAAAATATTAATGACTCATAAGCCATAATCTAGTATGGACGCTAAAAATGGCGATAAACCTGTGTAACTAATGTCATGTACGACAGGAATGAAGGTATTGCTACAAATAAAGGACGTAGGTCCAACCTTATCTCATAGAAGATCCAAGTTAATAACTAGATTAGGTTGATTGAAGGGGGCTCTTCCTCGTCGGAATCAACACTTATGTAATGCTAACTATTTAAAGTAATATGTTAGGCAAAACATTCGGGATCAGGTAGGAGTCCGGGAGTACTCGAGTAAATTACAAAAGGAACAAAACCACTGAATCAAGTGCAGAAATACAAGAGCCCAAGGTGGTAATTAGGTTAATTGGCTCCAAGGGATATCCTCATTAAGCCCTCCTTTATCAGTGGCTAGTCGAAGGACCCAACGTTGTTCTAAACGGAACAATGATTTTGTAGGCATCCCTGGGTGGGTTTCTAATACGGCCCAATTAAATGAGTCAGGGGGATGTTGCACTTGTTCGAAGTGACAGGTCATTTTGGTATTTGTTTTATGGCATCTGAAATTGCTTCTATGTTCCATTATCCGGACTTTGACTGGTCTCGAGGTCATCCCTATGTAAAGGAGACCACACGGGCAGTCCAGTATATAGATACAATTAGGTGTGTTGCAATTAGTGTGTGCAGCCATTCTCCAGCTAACTCCGTTAGGGAACTTAAATTCTTTGGTAACCTTAGTTTGCGGGCACGCCGAGCATGACCCACAAGGGTAATGACCCCTGACAGGGGGTAAGTCCCAAAGTGTCCTTTGTGTATTGCCCTGTTGTTTCTTAGGTCTAGTGTGTACCAACATGTCCTTGAGGTTACTAGTTCGTTTAAAAGCGAACCTAGGTTTGGGAAGCTTCAGAGTTCCTGTGTTAAGGATGTTCCAATGTTTACAAATGATATTTCTAACTCGGTTCGAGTCAGGGGTGTATGTCGTTACACAGGTCATGACCCTATCAGGTTCTCTAGTTCTGACCTCCAATAGGCTCTCACGGTTATTATGCTGTGCCCTTTTGTACGCGCGATCAATAACCTGTTTGGGGTATTCTCTTTGAAGTAGGTCTGTCTTTAGCGTATTAGACTCATTCTTGTAGTCAGTGAGTGTACTGCAATTCCGTCTAAACCGTAGGAATTGCCCAAAGGGTAAGTTTTGTCGGAGAGCCCTTGGATGATGACTACTAAAACGTAGGAGACTATTCCTGTCGGTTGGTTTTCGGTATAGAGTGGTAGAAATCTTGTCACCCTCTAATTTAATCAATAGGTCAAGAAATGGAATCTCTGTTTCTGAAATGATGTTAGTAAATTTTAAATAGGGGTTCAATGTGTTGATCCAGATGCAGAATTCATCGCATTTGGTGCGTTCTCCCTTCCATAGGATCAGGATATCATCAATGAACCTCTTCCATAATAACACATTGGAAACATACGGATTCCTGGGATTGTGGATCTCTCTCTCCTCAAATGCTGCCATGTACATACAGGCTAGACTAGGCGCGAATGTGCTGCCCATTGAAGTGCCCTGTGTCTGGTGGTAAAGCTGGGTATCATATTCAAAGAAATTCTCTGTGAGTGCTAAAGTGGCGCATTCCAGTACGAAGGTCACTGGAGTAGGTGAGTCCCAATCACTGTGAATAAGGGCGTCTTCAATAACATCAAGGGTTGCCCTTTGTGGGATATTAGTATAGAGGGCCACAACATCCAGGGTGACCAAGAGATCTACTACTTCTGGATGTTGGGTCCCTCGATTAGACGTAAGACGTCTGTGGTGTCCCTGATGAAAGAGGGGGTGGCTCTAACCAGTGGTTGTATGAAATGATCCACAAACTTGGAGAGGGGTTCCAGGATGGACCCGATCCCTGACACGATCGGTCGTCCAGGAACAGGGGTGATCCCCTTATGGATCTTGGGTAGACATTAAAAATAAGGGGTCTTGGGGTCCTTCGTTATTAGGAATTCTGCTTCCTTCTTGGTAATCCAACCCTCTGTTTCAGCAGAAAAGACCATAGAGGATATAATTCTACTCCGCCTAGGTGTAGGGTCTTCCCTAATAGGTGTGTAGTATACCCTATCGCTGAGTTGTCTGCGACATTCATTGTCGTAGTCCAGTGTGGACATGATCACCGTAGCTCCACCTTTGTCAGCCTGTTTGATTATGATATTTACATCATTCGCCAGGTCTGAGATGGCAGTGGTTTCAATAGAAGACAAATTGTGATAAGGAGCAGGGGTAGATGTACTGTTCAGATCTTTCAACACTGCTTGCTCAAATGTTAATACTTCGTTGGGAACCATGCTGCTATTAGGTGTAAAAGTAGATGGTCTGTGCAAACCAGAATCGCCCGTTTTTAGTGGCGGTTGATCATGAAAAAAGGCTTGTAGGCGGATTTTACGGAAAAAACCTTGTATTTCACAAATGTTACGAAATTGATCATTTCGAGGTGTGGGAACAAAACCCAGACCTTTTGGAGAACCTTGACCTCAATCGGTGAAAGGACTCTGGGTGAGAGGTTAATAATCAATGTCTCCTCCCCTTGTCTGACTCCTGGTCTCTACTGCTCGTGTTGATTGTTCTGGCAAATCCTTCCATTGTACTCTTTTTGGACCTCTTCTGCGCCCTCTTCCTCTGCCCCAGCCTCTGTCTAGAAAAGGTGGCTCTGCCCCATGTTGGAAAAAGGCGGAGGGCCTTGTTGGTACATTGGATATTGCCAGTATGGAGGCCCCTGATATGGTGGTATATGGAAAGGAGGATACATAGGCTGTTGGAAAACTCTTGTTTTCTTGTTATTCCAGCTCCCAGTGCTGGAATCACTGTTAGATGAAGAACCCCTCCGTGAAGAGTTGGAACCTTCATCAGAAGAGTAACTAGTAGCTATTGCAGTATAATCTGCCTTGAGATAGGGATAGATCTTCTCAACAGAGAATTTCTGAATATCTTTCTGGAGTTTTGAAATCTTCTGTTTCATTAAGTATTCCCTATTTTCTGCAATCTCTGCATTGATCTCTGCTAGCTTGCTCTTGTATGCAGCTGTCTGGACAATAACCTTAATCGCACCCTCTGCTGTTTGTATTCTTATCAGTAGGGCGTCTGCAATTCTCTTGGCCGTATTGATTATAAGGATCAGCCAGTCCCTAGTACACTTCCATGCTACTAGGGACCATTCTTTCTTAAAGACAGGATCCTCCAGAAACAAACGTGGGAAATTATTAACAATCAAGCCGTTTGGGGCTATATTAGCCCTAAGGTACTCTGTCATCATCGCTCCATGCAGAGTCACCTTCAGCCATTCATGTTTAATATTAATTAACGAAGTCCAATCTTCTGACTGGCTGCTGGAGGCAGTATTGCCATTTGACCCCAGAAGTGACGGTGCTCTCAAAATCTCAGCTGCAGCTTCATCACCAAAGCTCAATCCCTGATAGTCCTCCATACTACTTGTCGGGGGTTCTAGTGGGGATATTTAAAGTGAAGATGGAGAGTCAAAGCCCCCCATCTCAAAATTTGGGCCAGGAGAACCAATCGTACCTTCCTGGTAACCTATTAATTATATTCCCGCGGGTAAGGAAGCCCGTGCAATCAGTTTAACCAGAGAGAGGGAAATCAAGGGCGTTATTTTCTTAGGTCCAGCATACATGCCCAACATAATATCTCTACAATTAAAGTATGCAGTTCCTAATATTAACAACAGGTGGTTATAATCAATCAAAGGCTCCACACAATGGTACAGAGCGAGACTAAGGAGGAGAATCTCCTCCTGTTGGAAAAGACCCTCACACACCCAGCCAGCTAGGTGTCTTGCTTCATCATCGGGTCTGCTCCTTATCGGGTTGGCGCTGCAATACCCGATCGGCGCCCGAGATGGGGCCTTCTTGGCGGAGATCTTTATTCCTTATGCCATAGGGTGTAGTGCGTGTGAGGGCCCTAAAAATAGTGTAGGTGCTAATGATAGGTGAATGAGTGTAGTTTAAAATAGGAAGTGGTGGTCCACTCAAAATAATTTTAATGAAACGTGGCCATCACCCTAATTAAAAATGAAAAAAGAAAATGCGTATCTTACTCTGAAGTTGTGAGATTATACGCTTATAACATAGGTCAACATGTTTCTTGCCTTTATTCTTAATAGATGGCAATTCCTCAGGACCAAAAAATAGGATCTACCTACACTTTTCGGTGGTGGTCTAAAACTACATAAAGTGAAGTAATAACCACTCGTACAGCACACTCAAAAGTGATACCTGTAGATCTAAAAACCAACCTGCAATGAAACAGAATAATAAACATTAATTTAGTCATATAAAAATATTCGGGTAATTCAAGGACCCTGTGCCTCAATCAATAACCATAGTGCAGCCAAAGCATGCCGAACACAGGTGACTGATGGCATGCAATAAGTCTGAACTACATTTGGTGAGGAAGAAGTAACAACATATTAAAGAATGGCAGCTGAAATGAGCATCGTTTTATAACTTACCCAAATTGGGTCGAGGACGCACGGCATCAAAACCGGCTGGAGAGGACACTAAAGTGTAGTGTCCTGTAGGAATTAAAAACAGAGAACAAGTGCTAGAAGATTAAACAGCCAGAAACAGCTACCTGTAGGTGTATCAAGCAAAGCGGATGAAGAAGAAACAACATGACAATACCCAGTCGTATCGTAATCATGTCTATCAGTGTCAGTCTATCAGGCGAACAACCCGGCCCATCCATGTCAATTGAAAAGACAAAGGGCGTGGATTTACCAGTCTGCGCCTCCCGGTGTTGATACCTCCGCTGAGTAAGGTCAGCGTCAAATGCGCACCCGGTGCCTGTCGTGGTAAAAAAGCCAACGCTCCTCTGGTATCAACCACAAATGAGAAACATCAGCTTCAAAATGTAGGAGATCTTTGGAGCCGACCTCACCAACATCCTTCCGTTTGAGAGGGTAGTGAAACCGGTATGTTGGCAAGCGTCCAAGTCAAAGAAACCCCACACATGAGCTAAATAACTCACTGAAGGGACTTAGTAATACCCTTCAAGCCAAACCAATGAAAAACCATGAGGGACACACAGGGGGCTAACTATTCTGTTACTTACTCTTCCATGTGAGTCCGATCGGAAATGCTCCTACCCCTTGCTCAGCCGGTCCGGGAGTAACGAACAGAGCAAGGATCTCAAAGAAATACCAGCGGCCGGCGGAGCTTGGAGGCGGAACTTCCGGTACTTCTGTCTGAAACAGTGTAACGACTGGAGCGCTAACCCTGTTTAGGGCGCCATGTTGGATTTCCTCCAACTAATGCGAGACAAACACTCCATGCAGCAGCAATCGTGGGCGCCAATAGCGTGGTCTCGTTTTGAGTTAACAAGACAAGGTGAATGGATTCAAAACACCTAAAAAATATTAATGACTCATAAACCATAATCTAGTATGGACGCTAAAAATGGCGATAAACCTGTGTAACTAATGTCATGTACGACAGGAATGAAGGTATTGCTACAAATAAAGGACGTAGGTCCAACCTTATCTCATAGAAGATCCGAGTTAATAACTAGATTAGGTTGATTGAAGGGGGCTCTTCCTCGTCGGAATCAACACTTATGTAATGCTAACTATTTAAAGTAATATGTTAGGCAAAACATTCGGGATCAGGTAGGAGTCCGGGAGTACTCGAGTAAATTACAAAAGGAACAAAACCACTGAATCAAGTGCAGAAATACAAGAGCCCAAGGTGGTAATTAGGTTAATTGGCTCCAAGGGATATCCTCATTAAGCCCTCCTTTATCAGTGGCTAGTCGAAGGACCCAACGTTGTTCTAAACGGAACAATGATTTTGTAGGCATCCCTGGGTGGGTTTCTAATACGGCCCAATTAAATGAGCCAGGGGGATGTTGCACTTGTTCGAAGTGACAGGTCATTTTGGTATTTGTTTTATGGCATCTGAAATTGCGGAGTTAGCTGGAGAATGGCTGCACACACTAATTGCAACACACCTAATTGTATCTATATACTGGACTGCCCATGTGGTCTCCTTTACATAGGGATGACCTCGAGACCAGTCAAAGTCCGGATAATGGAACATAGAAGCAATTTCAGATGCCATAAAACAAATACCAAAATGACCTGTCACTTCGAACAAGTGCAACATCCCCCTGACTCATTTAATTGGGCCGTATTAGAAACCCACCCAGGGATGCCTACAAAATCATTGTTCTGTTTAGAACAACGTTGGGTCCTTCGACTAGCCACTGATAAAGGAGGGCTTAATGAGGATATCCCTTGGAGCCAATTAACCTAATTACCACCTTGGGCTCTTGTATTTCTGCACTTGATTCAGTGGTTTTGTTCCTTTTGTAATTTACTCGAGTACTCCCGGACTCCTACCTGATCCCGAATGTTTTGCCTAACATATTACTTTAAATAGTTAGCATTACATAAGTGTTGATTCCGACGAGGAAGAGCCCTTCAATCAACCTAATCTAGTTATTAACTCGGATCTTCTATGAGATAAGGTTGGACCTACGTCCTTTATTTGTAGCAATACCTTCATTCCTGTCGTACATGACATTAGTTACACAGGTTTATCGCCATTTTTAGCGTCCATACTAGATTATGGCTTATGAGTCATTAATATTTTTTAGGTGTTTTGAATCCATTCACCTTGTCTTGTTATCTCAAAGCGAGACCACGCTATTGGCGCCCACGATTGCTGCTGCATGGAGTGTTTGTCTCGCATTAGTTGGAGGAAATCCAACATGGCGCCCTAAACAGGGTTAGCGCTCCAGTCGTTACACTGTTTCAGACAGGAAGTACCGGAAGTTCCGCCTCCAAGCTCCGCCGGCCGCTGTTATTTCTTTGAGATCCTTGCTCTGTTCGTTACTCCCGGACCGGCTGAGCAAGTGGTAGGAGCATTTCCGATCGGACTCACATGGAAGAGTAAGTAACAGAATAGTTAGCCCCCTGTGTGTCCCTCATGGTTTTTCATTGGTTTGGCTTGAAGGGTATTACTAAGTCCCTTCAGTGAGTTATTTAGCTCATGTGTGGGTTTCTTTGACTGGACGCTTGCCAACATACCGGTTTCACTACCCTCTCAAACGGAAGGATGTTGGTGAGGTCGGCTCCAAAGATCTCCTACATTTTGAAGCTGATGTTTCTCATTTGTGGTTGATACCAGAGGAGCGTTGGCTTTTTACCACGACAGGCACCGGTGCGCATTTGACGCTGACCTTACTCAGCGGAGGTATCAACACCGGGAGGTGCAGACTGGTAAATCCAAGCCCTTTGTCTTTTCAATTGACATGGATGGGCCGGGTTGTTCGCCTGATAGACTGACACTGATAGACATGATTACGATACGACTGGGTATTGTCATGTTGTTTCTTCTTCATCCGCTTTGCTTGATACACCTACAGGTAGCTGTTTCTGGCTGTTTAATCTTCTAGCACTTGTTCTCTGTTTTTAATTCCTACAGGACACTACACTTTAGTGTCCTCTCCAGCCGGTTTTGATGCCGTGCGTCCTCGACCCAATTTGGGTAAGTTATAAAGCGATGCTCATTTCAGCTGCCATTCTTTAATATGTTGTTACTTCTTCCTCACCAAATGTAGTTCAGACTTATTGCATGCCATCAGTCACCTGTGTTCGGCATGCTTTGGCTGCACTATGGTTATTGATTGAGGCACAGGGTCCTTGAATTACCCGAATATTTTTATATGACTAAATTAATGTTTATTATTCTGTTTCATTGCAGGTTGGTTTTTAGATCTACAGGTATCACTTTTGAGGGTGCTGTACGAGTGGTTATTACTTCACTTTATGTAGTTTTAGACCACCACCGAAAAGTGTAGGTAGATCCTATTTTTGGTCCTGAGGAATTGCCATCTATTAAGAATAAAGGCAAGAAACATGTTGACCTATGTTATAAGCGTATAATCTCACAACTTTAGAGTAAGATACGCATTTTCTTTTTTCATTTTTAATTAGGGTGATGGCCACGTTTCATTAAAATTATTTTGAGTGGACCACCACTTCCTATTTTAAACTACACTCATTCACCTATCATTAGCACCTACACTATTTTTAGGGCCTTCACACGCACTACACCCTATGGCATAAGGAATAAAGATCTCCGCCAAGAAGGCCCCATCTCGGGCGCCGATCGGGTATTGCAGCGCCAACCCGATAAGGAGCAGACCCGATGATGAAGCAAGACACCTAGCTGGCTGGGTGTGTGAGGGTCTTTTTCCAACAGGAGGAGATTCTCCTCCTTAGTCTCGCTCTATACCATTGTGTGGAGCCTTTGATTGATTATAACCACCTGTTGTTAATATTAGGAACTGCATACTTTAATTGTAGAGATATTATGTTGGGCATGTATGCTGGACCTAAGAAAATAACGCCCTTGATTTCCCTCTCTCTGGTTAAACTCAACCTGAGTCCCCCAAAAAATACAAAAAATAAAAAAGCGGGCAGGGTAGGAATACCCTGAACCCCTAGACCTGGTGGTGGTGGGGTCCCACAGGGACCCCGCCAGGGGGCCAAAGCCTTTTTAAAAAATATTTTTGCTACAAATTAGTGGGGAATCCACAGCAAATTTTTTTTTTGTAAAACAAGCGCATCTCCTGCACTTGTTTTTTAATTGCCCCCCTGGTTGGGCTAGGTCCTGTGCTGCTTTTGGACCTGAGAACCCACACCCTCTTGTCCCGGGCATCTCTTAATATATTGGGTGGGGGCACATGGCCCCCTCTCAGGCCTATTTCAGTCCCAGGGACCGCTCGGGGCCCAGCCGTAACAATTAAGAAGAGATAGGGGGGCCATTTTCTGCCCAGGGAGCCCAAATCCCCAGGCCTGGCCACACAAAAAAATAGTAGCCCATCCCCAAGACCGCCATCAGCTATGTCCCGGGGTGCCCACCCCCGGTGCATAGCGGTTTCCTGTGTTTTCTCTCGCTTGCCAGGAGCAATTTCAAATTTCCTGCCAAGCAAACAATAAGTCTGCTCCCAGCGGGATTTTCATCTGTCTCCCTCCCTGCTGTGAAGCAGGCAGGGTACCAGCTTGAAAACAATTGCTCCCATCAACAAGGAGCAGGATTTTAGCTGCTCCCTGTGGGCGGGAGCAATGCCGGCTCGTGCTGGAGATGGGGAGCCAGCTGAGGGGTATTGGGGCTCCCCCGCGGCCTTCAACGAATAGGAAGTGGGCGACCTGAGTGGGCTCTAGGGCACCCATCATTTACTGGCCAGGCACCGGGGATGGGTTCTCTGGGGCCAATATTTACACGGGAGGGGGGCTGTGTGCCCCCTTTCCCTTCAGACAATGGCCAGGTCTCTGGAGATAGGGTCCCCAGGCCTGAAATAGGCCTGGGCAGGGGGTCCTCAAGGCTGAAATCAGCCCAGGGAGCAGAGCTGGATAAACCATCCCAGTTTGGCTGCCTTTGGGGTGTTGACCACAGGGCCTGGCCACACGCCAGGCCCACAGCCAAGCTCCGCCACTCACAGCCTTTGTCCATGCGTAGCATGGGGTTGGCTGCATACACCGGGTTAGCTACAGGGCCTGGGTGGCCAACCCCATGATGCACATGGCCTGGTGAGGGGGGCCATGTACCCCCTGCCCCACAAAAATGTGTTGGGCCCCGGAGCTGGGGTCCAGGAGGCTGTAATCCTCCTGGGGAAGGAGGGCTGCATGCCCCCTCACAGTTTGGCTGCCTTTGGGGGGTTGGCCACATGGCCTGGCCACAGGTCAGCCTTGCTGCCAACCCTTGCCATACACCGCCTTTGGCCGTGACCAGCGTTGGGTTGGCTGCATGTAGGGCGGGTTGGTACTTCAGCCATGTGTGGCATGGGGTTGGCTGCATGCTGCAGGTTGGCCCTTTGGATGTGTGCTGCGTGCATTTGGCTGCATGTGGGGGTTGGCCACAGGCCCTGTGGCAACCCCCACTGTGTTAAAAAACATGCAAATTCACTGAAAAAAACCTTTGTCCCTCTGCGGCGTAGGGTTGGTACCTTTGTGGGGGTTGGCTGCAGGCCATGCGTTGCGGCTAACCCTTCCCTTAAAAAAATGTGGCAGGTTTTGTGTGTGTCAATTCTGAACCTAACTATAACTATAACATCCCTATATACGTTGGATTCAGTGGGGTTGGAGCTTGAGTTGCGGTAGGGGCATCAGTTCAGTGAATATGTTTGACTGTAGGGGGTAGCATTATATGCTCCTTTTAAACTATATCTGAAGTTTGGGGTAGGACGGACTAAAAGGCTGGGATGCTGCCAACAGCCCTTTACCTAAAGCACCGGATTAGCCCTATTACTTTGCCCATTTAGTTATGTTGATTGTTCTTTGAGGAACAGATAATTCCATATTCATCAGAAATAGGCAGTATTTCTTCCTAACCAGATGGACTCTAGTCTATGTTAGTCCCTTAGTGTGTTTCTTTGATATGCCCATATTCTACATCTTCCCCCTAAGCCATGGGCCAATTGCAACTCTTTGGGAATGGGTGTCAAAAACAGTGGTTGAGTAATGGACTTTGGGACTGTAGTACTGCTATCAGGTGGAGATTGTGCAGTGGTCACTCTTGCTGTGGGAGGCTGGCTTGGTGTGTTTGTACTAGTTGTGATTCTAGGCACAGTGATTGAGGGCACAGATTTACTTGTTTATACCCGTAGAATTAGCAATAATACCATTTGCTGCTTTTTCAGATTTTGTTTTAGGCTGCTTTGCATGCGGTGCTGATGGACCTAAATGTATTAATCTGGATTAATTACTCATATCAAATAAAATATTATTATATGATTGTTCTTTGGAAGGTACTGTAACTGTCTTGAACTAGCAAGAAAGAGTTATTTATGTGCATAGTTTCAAAATTCTGTATGTACTCAGTATGTACAGTACTTTCAATCATTTTGGGGGGTCAGGGCAGGATTGCAGTGTATACGTTTGACTGTAGGGGGTAACATTATATGCTTCCTTGAGAACGCTGTTAAATTTTAGTGTAAGGCAGACTGGTATAATGCCAACAGTCCCTTCACCTAAAGCACCCAATCAGGCTGATTTATTTATGGTGAAGCAATTTGAAGAATTGACAAATCAATGTTCGAATAGATTTGTACTTTAGAAATTATGTCACCCTAAGTTAACACTACAGTCGAAAAATCCCTCATCATCATTCCCTCAGTCTTTTTTCACACACCACTATATTTTTTGGTTAATAGCATCTATTCTAAAACATAAGTAAGAGGCATGCAACCAGTAATCATTACAAGCCAATGTTTTATATTGACACATAAACCATATATGATATATTGTTGCTTGTCACTTGCCTGGCTCCTCTACACCTCCAGCTCCTCCTTCAATCCCCTAATGCTGGTTATCTGTATTCTACTGTTCACCTCCTCGTCCCAGGGAGCCAATTCAGCTCAAGAGCAAGCCCCCAACCAGTGGCCAGATTCTCCCATCTTTACTGAGAGGTGGTCCTGACCTCGATGTTTGAGGTCTTGAAATTGTTTTTTGCATTAATTCTCAGTCTAGGGTGCGCAGACACAATATTCACTTTATCCGTGATTTGTTGCCTCAGTTTTTATCGTGTTTTGGCACTTGTCTTGGACACCAAAGCCCCATTAGTTGTTTCTCCTCTTTAACCACTTTCGCCTCAAGAAATATTAATTCGACTTCACTGTACTTGCACTTTTTCATTCCCTTAGGAGCCATGCTGGATAATTGAAATAGAAAAATAGATGGATAGCTTTTTTTAATTGCGTAAAAAAAATGGCTGCCAGCTGGCTGAAGGTTTAAAAGTGGCTAATAGGAAATAAAGATGTTAGTAATCCTCAAACAAAATCCCCTCCTTTGTCCTGACAGTAAGATGCAAACAGGAACTTGAAGTGAAGTTATGTTTTTGTGCATGCACAGTTTTTATGAATGCTATACAATTGCACAAGGTAAAATTGGGGGCGGAAAAATCACACACGGTAAAATCGATTCTGCGGGACAGGTAATATACTCGTAATTGACTTAAATCACAGGTGATTTTACTAGACATTAATGGTAAAATCGGGTACGTTTTTACCACACTCGGTTTACCAGTCAACTTGTAATCAGGGCCCTATTGTTTTGCTCGAGTAAAGTGGGCCCTTAATCTGAAAGGTATTTCACATAAACATTATCATATCTCATTGTACTCGGTAATCAACTGTTTTTGAAGAGAAATGATTGTCTAATTGTTACTACGCGCCTTCCTGCAAAGTGATACTGAGGGTAATTTTAAACTGGCAGAGGAGAGAATATTGTTATAGATTATGTGTTATACTCTAATGGTTATCCTGCTAGGTATTTTAATTTCATTACTTACAGCATTTCGATTAGCGACCACTTCCTGCAGAGTGTTTACCTTAACATCAAATATCGTATTACCTGGCCCAAACCCTATACAGCTTGTGTAGGAGATAACATTGAGATTGCTACCTTAAACTGGTATTCTTTCGGATGGACCCAAGTCTAGCACAATAGATTTTTAGAATAACTAGTTGAAACCCAAACAGAGTCATTTGAGACATGCTTAGACAATATAGCTGACCCTAACGAAGTTATTGAGGCTTTTCTGTCTATAACGAAAGGGATTAAGGATGGCCTATCTGCCTCTAGAAGGGGTCTAACATGTGAGAGAAAAGGCTGGGTCGATTCTGCATGCTCGAAAGCTCACAGGAGACTAAAAGAAGCCCTGCACAAGTCGCCCAGATGTATGCAAGAAGTTCAGACCGCTAGACAGGAATATAAGCTAACTGTACAGCGGCAGAAGCATGACCTACAGGATGAAGCATGGGAGTCCTTCCATAAAGCCAGTCTCAGTAATAATAACACAGTGTTTTGATGTGTTATTAACTGCCCTTTCTCGAGAGCAGCAGATGGCCCCATTTGGAAATTGCTATTACTGAGGCCGAATGGATAGCCCACTTCTCCAATATTTACTCAAAGCCCACTGAGAAGTTGGTAGAATTAAGGCCTTCTATACCTGATCCACTTGAGGATGCCTCACCTCATAGCATTACTAGCCTCTCTTTCACATTAGAGGAGCTCAATAGGGCCCTTAACGTGAGAGAATGGGGAAAGCACTGGGTCCTGATGGTATCCCTGTGTATCTTTTCAAATCTAATCTTCCACTGTGGGGCCCCCTACTGACTCTGGTTTTAGATGTGTGTTGCAAACATGGCCAGAGTAACTCATTGTCCCCATTTACAAAAAATGGCAACTGTCATAACCCTGCCTGCTACCGTCCGATCTTACTCTTAGATTCATTGGTAAAGGTAGTCAGCCGATTTATTTTGAATATACTACAGGAATGGGCAGAATCTAATGAAATCCTTTCGGATTTACAATATGGATTTCGAACTGGTCTGGGGACGATTGACCAGGGACTGAACCTTAATCTTTTAATCCAGAAGTATTCCCAGGTCAGACGTGGTAATCTGTTTTCAGCTTTTGTAGACCTATCCTCTGCATTTGATTGTGCTAGTCATGAGAAGCTGTGATCCACTATGGTTGACCATGACGTGGATTGTACAGTTTCTTAGGGAGCTGTACTTGGGGGGGTAGGGCCAGGGTACAGTATGGTGTTAAGGGGAATGTACCCAAACATTAAGTATAGAGAGGGGGCAGGCAGAGCTGTGTACTCGCACCCTTCCTGTTTACATTGTATATAAACAGCCTGGGAGGTGTGCTAGTAAATAAATATAGAGATCTCCCTCAAATCGGCCATCGTCCATCCAGGCCCTCCTCTACGCTGATGACGCCATGCTCATGGCCTGAACCCCATTGTGACTGCATCGTGTTATTTATGTGCAAGATTTAGGATTATTAGTCAATCAAAGTAAAACTTTTATTATGAAGTGTGGGAGTAGGTCTTTGAAGTGTCGCAATGTAACGATTGGCAGCACTAAGATTTGTTCCACCACAACTTTTTCATATTTGGGAATTTTATTAGATAAGGAGGGTTCATGGGTATAAGCCATCAATGCTAGAAAGCTTCAGTTCATGAAAACCATAACAGCCCTGTCTAATTTTGTGAGGATGCTATCCATCTATAAATCAATCTGCCCTCTGCCCTATATGAGGCAGGTGTGTGGAGCATACTAATTGTCAAACCTTACAAAAAAGGTACCTTCCTTCTGTTCCCAGAAGTAGCTCAACATTTATATGTCATGCTGAATTAGGGATACCCTCCTTAGCAGACATAGTTAAGACCCAGCTAATTCTACTCTGACATAAGATCTGGACATCTGAGCATACTAGACTTAATCTTGAAATTATTAGGGACTGTCTTAAATCCTTTTTTCTCCTTCAAATCCCATGGCTGAAATGCATGAAAAATCTCTCCAGGGACCTGGGGCACCTAAAATACTTTGATCACCCTGAATCCCTGGTATGCATCAATCGAAAGGAACTAACGATGGAATGTTTGACACTGCTTGAGGATTTAGATTGTCTACAGAACTGTTGAAGCCTAGTGTCCTTAAAAGCTAAATGATGCTTGTTACATCTGACATGCCACACTATCTCACAATAGTACACTATGTCAGACATAGGTTTGTTCTAACTCGCTTTAAAATGGACATATTTCACAGTCTAACTAGCTCCCCTATTACAAATGACTGGTCCTCGTCCTTAGTAAATTTCCCTCGTGACACTGTGTCGTCTCAAAGCACTATACATATTGTTTTCTTCTCTAAATTTTTGGACGTCCAGAGGAAGCGTTTCATTTTACCATTGTTAAGGTCTTAGCATTTTGTACAATGTCAGCCTGCATATCTGTTTTTTCACAAAATCTACCATCTCCTTACATCTGTAGTATCATGTCAAGATTTTTATGGGATGTGATTAATTGCAGAAAGTCCCTAAAAGTTTGTGATCCTGTTTCTGAGGAGTAGTCTAACTCTTATTCCCACCAACTATTAGCAATTGAAGAGTGTAATCTGACTTGCGTACCTATGGTTTTTTATTAATGTTGTTCTTCACAATAGTTTTATCTATTTCATTTTATGCTTTTATGATTTTAAAAGTGAAATCGAATAAAGCGTATTTTACTTGGCTTGACTTGATTGTCTAATTGTTCCCATATGTCTTCCTGCAAAGTGATACTGAGAGTAATTTGAAACACTGCCCAAGTTTTTCATTCCTTTGAAAGAAATAGCATCAGTGACATTGCACTTCACATAACCACATACTAATTGCATATTTAGAAAAAAACGATATCAGGTTGATCCTCATAGAGAAGTACTTTGATCTATTTTGCAATATATAGACATTGTCATTTCCTTTCTGTTTGCTAGCTGTTTATCTACCTCATTAAACATTGTGGTCCTTTTAAACAGTGTAATGACAATGGTGGCATGAGCCCTTATCCTGGCAAGCAAAATAGCCCCTTCTGCTACACAATTGGGTTGTGAAAGAGCCATAATCGATGTGCAGAGGGCTCTTCACAGCCCTGTGCTGTGGTGCCACAGACCATGTTGCACTACTAATAGCAACCCACGGAGGGTTAAGCCAATGCTGCAAATATGGGTAGTTACTGTAAAGTCACTAAAATGCACCTGCATTTAGATGATAAAAACAGACTAGCCAGCCACACATGCTTGGATAGTCCTAAAGACTTATGACAAACTGAAAACGGCCTCATACCTAAGTATGACATTCTCGGCACACTTAAAGAGAAAGCTGATGGAAACATTTTTTGGCACTCTGACGTCCTTGGCTGACCAACCTTCTTATAAATACAATGGCCCAAAGACATGTAGTCTATGTGTTACTGCGAAGGAGTATTTGTATCCATCTGATTTGTATATGCCCCTTTTTACAAAAAGCATGTGTTTTCTTATTGAAAAATATTTTTAACGCTAGGGGCACTCAGACCTGTAGGATGGCGATAATAAAAGGACTTGATCCAACCAACCCTCAGCTCAACTGCAAAATGATGAAATACTTGATTTCCTATGAAAAAGCTATTCGGTCCAAATCCACATATCCTACAGGTCCATAGGCACTTAGGTTGGCCAAATAATAAAGGCAGAAGTAGGCTCAATGTTTGTGTATGATGATCTTTCACTTAAAAGAACGTGGTGCTTAGGAGCACCACAGCATCTTATTAATGGCTATCTGCCAATAAGTCATGGTGATTTCATAGTTTATTAATAACCAAGAACTGTGATATCCTGGTGGTTTTAGCCTTCACTAATGAAATGGCTGTTTATGATGATTTTTGCTTACTATTAATTTAGGCACTAATAGTACTATGGCATTTTACTGATGATAATCATGATGGTTTAATATTCATCAAGCATTTAGAAAGGTCCCGGTCCACGGTGAGACTGTAACGCCTATGAAATCTTATTTAATCAAGTATTTTTATTTTCTATACTTTGGTATTTATTATAAAATTGTTATGGTTTTTATTAACCTAAACAATACAGTTTTGACTTTGAATTTGTGTAGTTTCTGCAAGCTTGGTTGAAGCCCACGAAATCTTCCATTTCCAGCAGCATAACTCCGGGGCTTCTGTGAGAGTTAGAATTGTATAACAGCATGTTGGGGCCCACCTTGATTAGGTCCCATTAAAACCTGCTGAAATAAATATAAAGACTGGGTGCTTGTACCCTTGTTTCACTGGAAAAAGACAGTGAAGATATACACCTAAGTTTCACAACACTGACTTGACATGTGCATGCCTTTAGCTCAAAAGAAGATCAGGCATGTATACAATAGTGCAGAAAGAATCACTTATACAAGTGATTTTACTTAATATTGCAAATTATTTTTGTCTGACACTTTGACTTGGTGTGCTCCCCCACACTTCGCTTTAAAGTTCCTTTTAGCATCTAGTGGGGAATGGTGTGAGGACATTTAACGTTCCAGGCAAAATATGTTTTTTTTACATTGGTGTAGGAGAGGACATTGATGTCATGAGAGTGGATGATGCTGGCTAGAGAGATCATATATGCATTGAAGAGGGTCGGGCTCAGTTAGGATCCTTATGGAGCAGATAAGGTGACGGGCATCTGAGGTGTACAGTAAGGGTGGGCGGCAAACTCTGCTCTGCCGGCGGAATTAGTGGAGTTTTTTCCAACAAAAACTTTGCCTCTGCACGATGGAGTTTTACTGGTGCCCACGATGACTTCTTACACATGCTTGAACACTGTGCACTCGGCAGCCTCACAGCACAGGCACAGCCCACCAAAGGAAAAGCTGTCAGCTGAGGGGAAAATAGGCCCTCTCACCTGGTCCTGGTTTCGAATGGAAGTGTTACAGTCCACCCACCTCAGAGCGGATGCAGATCTAGCCTAAACACACTGTAGGGCTTCAGGAGGGTTTCTATGCGCAGCTTCAGAGGTGCAGTCGCCAGTGAAGGACAATAAACCCTTTTGCCTTTCTGCAGATGTTCACCATGCCTGGAAGAGACAGCTGACGGGTACCAATGTAGCGCTCTGTGGCAGCAGCGATGGTCTGGAATCACAAGGCGCTTCTGCGAGGTGCTGTGTATGGGCCGCTTTTCACTCTGCCTTTGGGAACCAGCAGCTCTGAAAGGTCAGCGATCAATGTCACCATGGGGGGCCGACTGTTAAACCCTCACCGCGCACCTCTCCTTCACCCCACCCCAGCTCACCTGCAGACATTGATGCAGCAGCCTGATTGCTGGTTTCTGGCGCCATCTTGCATCGTACGCTAGTGCAATGTCATTGGCTAAACTCAAGTTCATGAATGAATGAACTCCTGTGTTGGTTAAATCAACAGCAACAGTTTAATTAATGAATCGGCTAGTACACTCACACAAACCACCACATAGGATGACCTATTAGTATTGTGAAATTGCTGTGACCTTGGAATGGACCTTGGAAATTTACGTTATTTTGAGGATGAACAGCCAAAATGTACTTGAAAGATTCTATCAATAAGGGAGTCTTCTAATTTAAGGGTTTTAGAGATGTTAATAGTAAATGTCCTTTGGGTCGCTCCCTAACTAAGGCAGTGGCATGCACAGTAAAAATATTACACACATTTTTAGGTTTTGCCTGCACAGACTTTTGTATTTAATATATCTTAAAAGGAACTTTTTTTAGTTAACTTCTCCTAACTGCACGCATTTGCGATACTTCTACTAAAGCTGTTCACACTGTTTAAGCCCCATTCACTGTCAAGATTAGATCCCTTCCCACAGAAAAGCCAGACAGCTTCTCACAGTATGCTGGAATTCTTGGTTTTTATTCCTTAGTTGTGTGTGTAGGAGAGTAGGATCTGCTTCACAGGGGTACCCCCACTTTTTGCTGATACTTCACTGGTTTTCGACATTAGTCTGGCTGGAGCCCTGCTATTCAGAACCCCAGCCTAGCTGTTTCCTCTTTAAAAGGGTCTCCATGTGCCTTAGGCACATCTCTGATTGGGATCTGGAGTGCCCTTGTAAGTCCCTAGTATATGGTATACTATGTACCAAGGGCATAGGTACCTCAGAGGCCTGCCAGGGGCTGCAGCATATATTATGCCACCCCTGGTAGGCCATCCAAACTGACACCACAGGTCTGCTACTGCAGCCTGGGTAAGGTGGTGCATGCACCCCTTGCTGTGGTATAGGTTACCTATATCACTAAATGCATACACACATATAAACCTATAAGTCACTCCTAAGGCAGGCCTTATCAATCCTAAAGGCAGAGTGCATGGTTCCTATGTGAGAGGGTGCCCCTGCATGAGCAGGGCCCCTCTGCAGCGTTCGGAGACCATCTCTGATGCTGTTTGTAGTGCAGCCTGACCATATACTCTTAAACGCATTATATCCTCGCGGTAAAATGCTAACTATGGAATGGCTGCACCGAAACATGTCGTGTTTGGTGTCAAACATCTTGGAATACTACCCCCCGCCAATTCTGGCGGCGGGGGTAGCATTCCACCCTTCTAGAGGGAAAGGCATGTTAACTCTGACGAGTCCGGTAACTTCTTTCCAGAGCCCTGGCATCACAAAATGGATGCTGCTGCCACAGACACGAGTCTGGCCTCCTGCTGCTGGACGAAACTCCGGCAGGGGAGGCCTGGACAATAGGTTTCCTGTCCCAGGGAGGTGTGACCACCTCCCCAGACAGGACAATGTGTATTGGGGCTGGGCGGGAGCACTTTCGGGTGCTTTGAAGTCCTGCACTGGGGGCACATTTGGTGTCCCTGTGCATACCCCAGTTCAAACCGGATCAGGGGCTTGCAGCCCCTGCTTTGGCGCGAACTGGACAAAGGGAAAGGGGTGTAGCCACCCCTCTGCCCTGACCCACCCATAGGTGGGGCCACAGAGTAGTCCATCCCCTATTTTTGGAATAAAGGTAGGAACCCAGTCCTTAGGACTTTAGATTATACCTGGACGAAACTCTGACACGGAATCCTGGACCTTCGACGCTCTACGACAAGATTAGAGGACTGAAGAATCTCCTTGGGGTCAAGGAGTGACTCCCCTGCTTGGCAGGCACCAAAGAAGCATCTGTCCGGTTCACATCACTGAAGCTCCCGTCGGACGCCGAAGTCATCGCATCACCAGAGGTAGATTCTCAGACTTCCCCGAGGCTACCCTGAGTCCCCAGCAAAGCTGAGGCCCGTGGCTATCGTGGGTGACTTGAGACCGTGACCCCTGGACACCGAGCACATTTGCAAGTGCACCATCTTCTGGGTCTCCCAAGAAGTCGTGCTTTGGGCTCCGAGTAGCCCTAGCCTCCAGCACCACCTGCACCGAAGATCACTGGCCCCCACTTCACGAGTGTCCTGTAAGCCAGCTCCACGTGCGGCGTCACGAGGCTCCTTCGCGGTTGCTAGCCCGTTGGCTAGTAGCCCTTACCGAAGGCCAATCTTTTCTTTACTTGGCAGTCTGGTTGCTCCAGGCCTGCCCTCACTTACCCTTGCTGGGTGAGTTCCCCAGACCTTGCTGGTCTGCACCATCGACGATCTTCAGCTACATCGAGACTTGCCGTTGCCAAGGCTTGTTGGGTCCAATCTGGTCGCCGACACCGCAGCACTCGACAGACATCGTGTACCAGCCCGAATCCTGCTCCTGGTTGCCGACAACGCCTCCTGGACCTCGTGGCTGCAGAAACGAGACGACCGTCAACGCACCTGAAGCACTCGACAGCGGTGGGCATCTGTCCATCGCCTCCCTGGTCACTGGCTAGTGACCCAGACTCTGTCCCCTCTGCTTTCAGGTTCTTCAGAACTCCGATCCACTCTTGGATCCACCCGGACACTTTTCTCCTGGTCGCCAGCAGCACTTTGCAGCAGATCGCCATAAGAACCGACGACGAAACCCGACCCCGAAAGGCACCTATGCACCCGGCTTCCCTGGGTGAGGTAACACGAGTACTCCGGTGCTCCCGTGGGTAGAGACTCTTCAAAGTCCTAGATCTCAAAGGGTTTTGTCCTAGTCCTCTTTAAAGTGTCCCTTTCCTCTATTTTCCCGATCCCGACTTTCTCCATAGAAGTTAACGGCGTATCGCGGTTGTGTATTTACACTGCACGCGTCTCCCGTGGGTCCCCTGTGTCACTACCTTGGGTGGTTCCTTGTGGTCCAAGCACTTCTAGAGGCTCTAGGCCTAGTGTCTAGTTCAGTCGTGGTTCGCATACCACTTTATTGGTATATGGTTTGGTACGCCCCTAGGGCCCAAACGTGTATTTGTGCTATTACTGTGATTTAAGATCTTATAACCTATGTACTTCGAACTCTAGCCTCATAAAGAGACTAGAGGGGTGTGTTTAGTAATAAATACATATATTTTGAATATATACCTGGTGTTTTGCTCTTTCATTTGGTCACTCAAGAGATTATAGACTGGTAAAGCAAGCTGCTTTACATTCCTTCAAGACTTAGCCTGAAGGCTGCTCTCCACAGCTACCACTAGGATAGCTTTCAATAAGGTTGTCTTTAACCTACCTACCATAAGAGTCGATTTGGACTGGTGCAAGGTGCCCACTATAATTAGTGGACAGCATATGCCAGGCCAACTTCTCACATTGGTGTGCAGCGTGTGGGATTCCAGCTTGCTATTGTTTTACCAGATAATCTCAATTGAATTGATCAACTGAAAACCACTAAAGGTACCTAAGGTACATATAATTTAAGCTTAGAATATCAGTAAGTTCTACTGAACTTAGAGTTGTGTGTTAAGGGATAGCACAACCCTTTCTACAACTCAAGAGAGTTTAGTAGGCCACACTAGAGTAGGTAGTGCATACACCACACCACACTAGTAATGTCTTTAAAAGCAGGATCCAAAGATGCCCTGCAGGAAGCCATTGAGCTTCCCCCCTCCAAGTATGACACACTCCCATTCTTGGAACTGAGAGCTTTGTGTAACGTGAGGAAAATAAGGACAGGCCAAAGTCCCACCACCCAACACCTCCAGGAGTTCTTGGTGGCTTATGATCTTAGTAAGTCCTCAGAGACTGAAGGGGTAGGAGCAGAGGGTGGGCCAGCAGATGAGGAAGGGACCAGGGGTACTACTACCCCCAGCCCCCTCTGAAACTGACCAGGAGGGTGACAATGACCCTGACCTGGAAAACCCAATCCCTTCTGGGGAAGATGAAGATGAGGATCTGGAGAACCACACCTTTGTCCCCCAGGAAGGATTATGAGTGTGCTCAGAAAGTCTAGGTCTCCTTCTCAGGAGTCTAACCACTCTGGCACCTCAATAGGGAGCTCTGTTTCTTCTCACAGGAGGGAATCCTCTCATGAGAGAAGAAAGAGACTGGTCCAGTATGAGGAAACTCAACTGGAGATCAGGAAGAAGCAATTGGCTTTAGATAGAGAATCCCTAGATCTCCTTAAAGAGAGAAGAAAGTTGGGACTAGAGTCCCATGGTGGCAGCCATATCCCTAGAGATAGGGAAAGGTCCTATGACCATAGGAACCTGAGCAAGATTGTCCCTCCCTACCAGAGTGGGGATGATATCCACAAATGGATAACTGCTTTAGAGAGGGCCTGTAAAGTACAGAAGGTCCCTCAGGAGCAGTGGGCAGCAATCTTGTGGCTCTCCTTTGCTGACAAAGGTAGAGACAAGCTCCTCACTGTTAGAGAGGAGGATGCTGACAATTACAAGGTCTTGAAGAGTGCTCTTATTGATGGGTTTGGCCTAACCACTGAACAGTACAGGTTGAAGTTCAGAGACACCCAAAAAGCACAGACTCAAGACTGGGTAGACTATGTGGATTGTTCTGCCAAGGCTCTGGAAGGCTGGTTGATGGGCAGCAAGGTGTGTGACTTCTCAGGATTGTATAATCTGATAATGAGGGAGCAGATTCTTAATAACTGTCAAAACCAGCTGTTGCATCAGTACCTGGTTGACTCTGATCTGACCTCTCCCCAAGAATTGGGAAAGAAGGCAGACAAATGGGTCAGAACCAGGGTGAAGCAGAAGGTACAGAACCAAGGTGGGGAAACCAAGAAGCAAGATGCTAAGAACTCTGACAAGGGTGGGGAGAAGGGTAAAGATCAAAAGTCTTCATCAGGCCCCCAAAAATCTTCTTCTGGTGGGGATTCCCAGTCTACCAAGGGTAAAGGCCAAAGAAGACCATGGTGCAAGGTCTGTAAGCAAAAGACCCACTGGACCAGTGATTGCACCAAGTCCAAAGACTCCAGTCCAGCCTCCACCAATGCCCCTAAGGCACCTGTTCCCCCTAGTACAGTTGGTGGAAGTGCTCCAGCCAAGGGTTTAGTAGGGTTCACCCTGGGAACTGAGTTGGGCTCTGACTTAGTCAGGGAACTGACCCAGGCTGTGTTAGTCTGTGATGGAGGCATGGATGTGACCTCCACTGTGAGTCCCAGTAATCTGGGCAAGTACAGACAACAGCCTTTAATCAATGGACGAGAGGCTTTGGCATTTAGGGACACAGGGGCAAGTGTCACAATGGTGACACAAGACCTTGTGCTACCTGGGCAAGTGATACTTGGTGAAATGTACCAAGTGACCAATGCTAGCAATGTCAGAACAGACCATACTCTGGCAGTTGTTAACTTCTCCTGGGGAGGGGTAACTGGCCTTAAGAAGGTTGTGGTAAGTGCAAACCTACCAGTCGAATGCTTGCTTGGCAATGACTTAGAGACTTCTGCTTGGGCAGAAGTGGAGCTCAGGACCCATGCAGAAATGCTGGGGATCCCTGCAGATGTGTTTGCTGTGACCAGGTCACAAGCTAAACTGTCTAAAACTGAACAGGCCTTGGATTCTGGAAGAATGGACCAAGTGCCTTCCAAGAGGAGGAGTAGTAGGGTTAAGGCAGTGCCTTCCCCCTTGGCTCAGGAGGAAGATCAGTCCCTTGAGGGGGATGATCTCAGCCCTGAAGAAGGAACTGTCCCAGAGGAACTTGAGCCTGACCAGGTTGAGTTCTTGGGGACAGGGGACCTTCTAGGGCAGATCTGAGCCAGGAGCAGCAGAGCTGCCCCTCCCTTGAACCCCTCAGACAGCAAGCTGCTGCTGAGGCTGCTGGGAAAGCTAGTGGTCCCCATACAGTGTATTGGGATGATGGACTCCTGTACTCAGAGAGTAGAGACCCCAAGCCTGGTGCTACCAGGAGGTTGGTAATACCTTTGAAGTTCAGGGGCTTCCTATTGACCCTAGCCCATGATATTCCCTTAGCAGGACACCTGGGCCAGAACAAGACTTGGGACAGAATTGTCCCTCACTTTCACTGGCCCCACATGTCTGAAGACAGTAAGGAGTTTTGTCGCTCCTGTGTAACCTGCCAAGCCAGTGGCAAAGCAGGTGGCACTACAAAGGCCCCCTGATACCACTACCTGTGGTGGGGGTGCCCTTTGAGAGGGTGGGGATTGACATTGTTGGTCCCATGGATCCCCAAACAGCATCTGGGCACAGATTTATACTGGTGGTAGTGGATCATGCCACCAGGTATCCAGAGGCTATACCCCTTAGGACCACTACAGCACCTGTGGTGGCAAGGGCCCTCCTGGGAATTTTCTCAAGAGTGGGCTTTCCTAAGGAGGTGGTATCAGACAGGGGTGCAAACTTCATGTCTGGGTACTTAAAGGCAATGTGGAAGGAGTGTGGAGTTACTTATAAGTTCACCACACCCTATCACCCACAATGCAATGGTTTAGTTGAGAGATTCAACAAAACCTTGAAGGGCATGATTAAAGGGCTCCCAGAAAAGCTTAGGCGTAGATGGGACATACTCTTGCCCTGCCTTTTATTCGCATATAGGGAGGTGCCTCAGAAGGGGGTTGGTTACAGCCCTTTTGAACTTCTGTTTGGCCACCCTGTGAGGGGTCCACTGTGCTTGGTGAAGGAAGGATGGGAGTTACCTCTCAAGCCCCCAAAGCAAGATATAGTGGACTATGTACTTGGTCTCCGCTCCAGGATGGCTGAGTACATGAAAAAGGCAACCAAAAACCTTGAGGCTAGCCAGGAACTTCAAAAGGCCTGGCATGACCAAAAGGCTGTCCTAACTGTTTACCAGCCAGGACAGAAGGTGTGGGTGTTGGAGCCAGTGGCCCCAGCAGCTCTCCAAGACAAATGGAGTGGACCCCACACTATTGTTGAGCAGAAGGGTGAGGTCACTTACTTAGTAGACCTGGGAACACCCAGGAGTCCCCACAGGGTTCTCCATGTCAACAGACTTAAGCCATATGTGGACAGGGCAGACATGGGCTTGCTCATGGCTACTGATGAAGGGCAGGAGGAAGAGAGTGACCCACTCCCTGACCTGCTCTCACAGAACCCTGACGATGGGTCAGTTGATGGGGTAGCCTTGGCAGGCAGCCTCACTACCCAGCAACAAACTGATTGCAGGCAAGTCCTCAATCAGTTTAGACATATGTTTTCTCTGACACCCAGTCAGACCACCTGGTGCACTCATGAAGTGGACACTGGGGACAGTCTGCCTATTAAAAACAAGATTTATAGGCAACCTGACCATGTCAGGGACTGTATCAGGACTGAAGTCCAGAAGATGTTGGAATTGGGAGTGATTGAGCCCTCAGATAGCCCTTGGGCTAGTCCAGTAGTCCTAGTACCTAAACCTCACACCAGTGGTGGGAAAAGAGAGATGAGGTTTTGTGTAGACTACAGGGGCCTCAATGCAGTCACTAGGACTGATGCCCATCCAATACCCAGGGCAGATGAGCTCATAGATACTTTGGCCTCTGCCAAATATCTCAGCACATTTGACCTAACAGCTGGCTACTGGCAGATCAGACTAGCTGATGCTGCAAAGCCCAAAACAGCATTTTCAACCCCTAGTGGGCATTATCAATTTGTGGTAATGCCCTTTGGTCTGAAAAATGCACCTGCCACTTTCCAGAGGTTGGTGAACACAGTTCTCACAGGACTGGAGGCCTATAGTGCAGCTTATCTAGATGATATTGCTGTCTTTAGCTCCACCTGGGAGGATCACCTGGTCCACCTCAGGAATGTTTTACAGGCCCTGCAAAAGGCAGGCCTGACTATCAAGGCCACTAAGTGCCAGATAGGGCAGAGTCAGGTTGTGTACCTGGGCCACCTTGTGGGTGGAGGCCAGGTTCAACCTTTGCAGAGCAAGATCCAGACCATCATGGACTGGACTGCTCCCACTACCCAGACTCAGGTGAGAGCCTTCTTAGGCCTGACTGGGTACTATAGGAGATTTGTCAAGGGGTATGGATCAATAGTGACACCCTTGAATGACTTAACTTCTAAGAAAATGCCCAAAAAGGTTCAGTGGACAGTTAGCTGTCAAAAGGCATTTGATGACCTCAAGCAGGCCATGTGCACTGCTCCAATTCTGCAGAGTCCTGATTACTCCAAGAAGTTCATTGTTCAAACTGATGCATCTGAATTGGGGGTAGGGGCTGTACTGTCACAATTGAATGAAGAAGGTCAGGATCAGCCAGTAGCTTTTATTAGCAGAAGGCTGACCCCTAGAGAGAAACGTTGGTCAGCCATAGAGAGGGAGGCCTTTGCTGTGGTCTGGGCTCTGAAGAAGTTGAGGCCATACTTGTTTGGTACACACTTCCTGGTTCAGACAGACCATAAGCCCCTCTTATGGCTAAAACAAATGAAGGGTGAAAACCCCAAACTGCTTAGGTGGTCCATTTCCCTACAGGGGATGGACTTTACAGTGGAACATAGGCCTGGGAGTAACCATGCGAATGCAGATGGACTCTCTAGGTATTTCCACTTAGAACATGAAGACTTAACTGGGCAAGGTTAGTTTAATGTCCCTACGTTTGGGGGGGTTGTGTAGGAGAGTAGGATCTGCTTCACAGGGGTACCCTCACTTTTGCTGATACTTCACTGGTTTTCGACATTAGTCTGGCTGGGGCCCTGCTATTCAGAACCCCAGCCTAGCTGTTTCCTCTTTAAAAGGGTCTCCATGTGCCTTAGGCACATCTCTGATTGGGATCTGGAGTGCCCTTGTAAGTCCCTAGTATATGGTATACTATGTACCAAGGGCATAGGTACCTCAGAGGCCTGCCAGGGGCTGCAGCATATATTATGCCACCCCTGGTAGGCCATCCAAACTGACACCACAGGTCTGCTACTGCAGCCTGGGTAAGGTGGTGCATGCACCCCTTGCTGTGGTATAGGTTACCTATATCACTAAATGCATACACACATATAAACCTATAAGTCACTCCTAAGGCAGGCCTTATCAATCCTAAAGGCAGAGTGCATGGTTCCTATGTGAGAGGGTGCCCCTGCATGAGCAGGGTCCCTCTGCAGCGTTCGGAGACCATCTCTGATGCTGTTTGTAGTGCAGCCTGACCATATACTCTTAAACGCATTATATCCTCGCGGTAAAATGCTAACTATGGAATGGCTGCACCAAAACATGTCGTGTTTGGTGTCAAACATCTTGGAATACTACCCCCCGCCAATTCTGGCGGCGGGGGTAGCATTCCACCCTTCTAGAGGGAAAGGCATGTTAACTCTGACGAGTCCGGTAACTTCTTTCCAGAGCCCTGGCATCACAAAATGGATGCTGCTGCCACAGACACGAGTCTGGCCTCCTGCTGCTGGACGAAACTCCGGCAGGGGAGGCCTGGACAATAGGTTTCCTGTCCCAGGGAGGTGTGACCACCTCCCCAGACAGGACAATGTGTATTGGGGCTGGGCGGGAGCACTTTCGGGTGCTTTGAAGTCCTGCACTGGGGGCACATTTGGTGTCCCTGTGCATACCCCAGTTCAAACCGGATCAGGGGCTTGCAGCCCCTGCTTTGGCGCGAACTGGACAAAGGGAAAGGGTGTAGCCACCCCTCTGCCCTGACCCACCCATAGGTGGGGCCACAGAGTAGTCCATCCCCTATTTTTGGAATAAAGGTAGGAACCCAGTCCTTAGGACTTTAGATTATACCTGGACGAAACTCTGACACGGAATCCTGGACCTTCGACGCTCTACGACAAGATTAGAGGACTGAAGAATCTCCCTTGGGGTCAAGGAGTGACTCCCCTGCTTGGCAGGCACCAAAGAAGCATCTGTCCGGTTCGCATCACTGAAGCTCCCGTCGGACGCCGAAGTCATCGCATCACCAGAGGTGGATTCTCAGACTTCCCCGAGGCTACCCTGAGTCCCCAGCAAAGCTGAGGCCCGTGGCTATCGTGGGTGACTTGAGACCGTGACCCCTGGACACCGAGCACATTTGCAAGTGCACCATCTTCTGGGTCTCCCAAGAAGTCGTGCTTTGGGCTCCGAGTAGCCCTAGCCTCCAGCACCACCTGCACCGAAGATCACTGGCCCCCACTCCACGAGTGTCCTGTAAGCCAGCTCCACGTGCGGCGTCACGAGGCTCCTTCGCGGTCGCTAGCCCGTTGGCTAGTAGCCCTTACCGAAGGCCAATCTTTTCTTTACTTGGCAGTCTGGTTGCTCCAGGCCTGCCCTCACTTACCCTTGCTGGGTGAGTTCCCCAGACCTTGCTGGTCTGCACCATCGACGATCTTCAGCTACATCGAGACTTGCCGTTGCCAAGGCTTGTTGGGTCCAATCTGGTCGCCGACACCGCAGCACTCGACAGACATCGTGTACCAGCCCGAATCCTGCTCCTGGTCGCCGACAACGCCTCCTGGACCTCGTGGCTGCAGAAACGAGACGACCGTCAACGCACCTGAAGCACTCGACAGCGGTGGGCATCTGTCCATCGCCTCCCTGGTCACTGGCTAGTGACCCAGACTCTGTCCCCTCTGCTTTCAGGTTCTTCAGAACTCCGATCCACTCTTGGATCCACCCGGACACTTTTCTCCTGGTCGCCAGCAGCACTTTGCAGCAGATCGCCATAAGAACCGACGACGAAACCCGACCCCGAAAGGCACCTATGCACCCGGCTTCCCTGGGTGAGGTAACACGAGTACTCCGGTGTTCCCGTGGGTAGAGACTCTTCAAAGTCCTAGATCTCAAAGGGTTTTGTCCTAGTCCTCTTTAAAGTGTCCCTTTCCTCTATTTTCCCGATCCCGACTTTCTCCATAGAAGTTAACGGCGTATCGCGGTTGTGTATTTACACTGCACGCGTCTCCCGTGGGTCCCCTGTGTCACTACCTTGGGTGGTTCCTTGTGGTCCAAGCACTTCTAGAGGCTCTAGGCCTAGTGTCTAGTTCAGTCGTGGTTCGCATACCACTTTATTGGTATATGGTTTGGTACGCCCCTAGGGCCCAAACGTGTATTTGTGCTATTACTGTGATTTAAGATCTTATAACCTATGTACTTCGAACTCTAGCCTCATAAAGAGACTAGAGGGGTGTGTTTAGTAATAAATACATATATTTTGAATATATACCTGGTGTGGTGCTCTTTCATTTGGTCACTCAAGAGATTATAGACTGGTAAAACAAGCTGCTTTACATTCCTTCAAGACTTAGCCTGAAGGCTGCTCTCCACAGCTACCACTAGGATAGCTTTCAATAAGGTTGTCTTTAACCTACCTACCATAAGAGTCGATTTGGACTGGTGCAAGGTGCCCACTATAATTAGTGGACAGCATATGCCAGGCCAACTTCTCACAGTGTAAAGCAGATGCTTTAGCCTTAGAGCGTTTGTGGCATTTCCTATTCATGCCTCAGTACCTTTTTTTGCAATTTGTAGGCATCATCGGAATGATTTTTTCAACTTAAACATTTTGGTAATTATGATAAAATTCTAAATGCTCTAATAAACATTGCATGTTACAAATAAAGTTAATAAGCAAGAGCTTGTTATATGTTACTACTAAACAGGCAGCCAGAAGTGCAGTTACCTTGCAGACAACAGGGTCATGAGTTTGAATGGTGCAGCAGGTGCAGTAGCACCAGGCCCAAAAGTTGCCAGAATTCCTCTAAACACATAATATTGCTATAGTTGACTATTAAACAGGCAGTCACAATTGCAGTTACCTTGTAGTTAAAAGGACCTTGATTTGAATGGTGCATCAGGTGCAGTGGCACCAGGAGCAAAAGCTCTAGGGACCCCACTAAACCCAGATTATTGCCATGATTTGAATGGTACAGCAGGTGACTGGGCTCAAAAGTTGTCAGAACACCTCTAAACACCTCATATTGCTATACAATTACAGTTACTTTGCAGTTAAAAGGGGCTTGATTTAAATGGTGCTGCAGGTGCAGTGGCACCAGGGCCAAAGGTTGTCATAGCTCTACTAAACACCAAATATTGCTATATTTGACTACTATACAGGCAATCACTTTTGCAGTTACCTTGCAGTTAAAGGGGCTTGATTTAAATGGTGCAGCAGGTGCAGTGGAACTTGGCCAAAAGTTGTCATAACTCCTCTAAACGCCCAATACTGCTATATTTTACAACTAAACAGGCAGTCAAAATTGCAGTTATCTAGCAAGTGTCAGGGTTAGTTTTTCAATAGTGCAACAGGTGCAATGGCACCGGTACCAATAGCTCCAGTCACCCACTAAACACTGAGTATTGCTATATTTTACAACTAAACAGGCAGTCATCAGTGCAGTTATCTAGCAGGCACTAGGGTCATGATTTCAATAGTGCAGCAGGTGCAGTGGCACTGAGAATAAAAGCTTCAGGCACCCCACTAAACACCTAATATTGCTATTATTTTATTCCTAAACAGGCAACCACAAGTGCAGTTACCTTGCAGACAACAGGGTCATTATTTGACTGGTGCAGCAGGTGTAGAACTCATTTAAACAGATAAAATTGCTATATGTGACTTCTAAACAGGCAGTTACAATTGCAGTTGCCTTGCAGTTAAAAGGGACTTGATTTGAATGGTGCAGTAGCACCAGGACCAAAAGCTCTAGGGACCCCACTAAGCGCAGAATATTGCTACATTTTACAACTAAACAGGCAGTCACAAGTGCAGTTATCTAGCAGTCCCTAGGGCCATGATTTCAATGGTGCTGCAGGTGCAGTGGAACTGGGGCCAAAAACTGTCCGATCTTCTCTAAACACCAAATATTGCTATATTTAACTACTAAATAGGCAGTCACAGGTGCAGTTACCTTGCAGGCACTAGGGTCATGATATCATTGTTGCAGCAGGTGCAGTGACAACAGGGGCCCAAAGCTCTAGGAACCCCTCTAAACACCAAATATTGCAATATTTTACTACCAAAAAGGCAGTCACAAGTGCAGTTACGTTACAGGCATTAGGGTCATGATTTGAATGGTTCAGCAGGTGCAGTGGCACTGGGGCCAAAGGTTGTCATAACTCCTCTAAACACCAAATATTACTATATTTTATTACTAAACAGGCAGTCACAAATGAAGTTATCTTGCAGGCACTAGGGGCATGATTTAAATAGTGCAGAAGGTGCAGTGGCACCAGGCCCAAAAGTTGTCGGAACTCCTCTAAATACATAATATTGCTATTACATCAATTCTATGATTTCCCTCTTTCATTTCATTTTTCAGACTTTCTTTAACTTATATTGTACAACTACTCAGCAAGCTACAACTTACAACAAAAACAGATTATTATTAATCGCATAGGCGAAACCTAATTCATTTACCGATGATTGTTATAAGTGTGGTTGGTCAAAAGCCTACGTCTCTCATTGAAGCATCAAATCATGTTCACATTTAAAGGACAAAAACTTAGTATCAAACAGGTGATGACTTAAACCAGTCATTTCCCTAAAAATAAGGGTCAACAAATGTTCCTCATTCATTGCTAGAAATGTTTTCTATGTAACATCATCATCCTTTCTTATCAATGACATAGCTAACCAAGACCAGTTGTTGACTGAATCAGGTGCTCCCCACACTACTCATTTCGGTCCCATTAGCATCTTGTTCTTAATCAAATGATTGCCTATAAAATGCACTAATTTATTTGCCATCACATTTATTTATCCACACTCGATAACATTCAAACTTCATATGACTTTTGAGGTATAGCAACGTCAAAGGACAGGACGCCACCTCACTATATTATCACCCAAACCCATCTGCCCATCTTCTCTCTTGGGTCTGGGTTTACAGCATCCATTGTTAGTAGGTCACTTTTTAAGTCATTAGTCTAGCAATAGGTCTGGGTCATATTAGCTGAACTCATCACTAAATTGATAAGAAAACGTTCAAAGTTAGTGGGTCATGCCAAGCTTTATGTAGCAAAATCTTGTCCCTGCTGCGGTTGGAATTTTAAACCCTAAATCATCCAAATATGTTTTAAACACCAACCACACACATTTTTTTAGCAAAATTAGGTTAATTCTCCAGGAACATCATTTTCTATAATCCCAACCTAAAATGTACCTAACCAGCCATCCGATGAATCTTTTCCGCCTCATTTTTATTCAAACCCCATTAACACTTTGATAAATCTTCCATTTGACATTCTACCTGCAATGGCGACAGTAATGCTCCAGGAAGGAGCAGCCTGTGGGGACATGGTTGCATGGATCACAAGCATAAAATGGTGTAAGATGTAAGGTAAAAGTTTCTGTCTAATACTATTCACCCAACTTAGGGGCTGATTACGATCTCGTTAGGAAGGTCTCCAAACGGGATTCAGAAAAAGTAAATCTGATTCGGAGCCTATGTTTCCGAACAAATCGTGCCCCTTTCCGAACGACCAAGTACGATGCGAGGAAGCCATCTGCGCTGACTGAATCAGTTCTGAACCCGAATCAGTCAATCCGAGTCGTTCGGAGGCGAATCGTGCAGCTCAATGGGGACGTCATCTGAACGAGCGAGTACGATGATCGATTCTGACAGCCGTACTGACTCGGTTTTGCAGAGATGAAACGGCTGTGGGTATCGGACTTCGGGGTACCGCAGCAGGCCCCCCTTCACATGGGGCCCTCCGATTTTGCCGCTGGGAGGTACCCATGGGTCCCCCCTTCCCATGCATGCAAAGTGTGGTGGGCACCATGGGGTGCCCGCCACAGAGTGCACAATTTTCCCCACCCACTCCTTTTTTCAATGGGAGCCTGTGTTCACGTTGTGTTCACAGGCTCCCATTGAATTCAATGCGAGTCCGACCAAACCGAGTCTGTACGCATACGGACACATCGTAATCGGTCAGTGGGACTCCCGGAGTGCGATTCGTACGGAAACCATTCCCAACCCGATTCGGTGGGAATGATTTCCTAACGAGATCGTAATCAGCCCCTTACATGAAGCTTCCTGACTTCGATCTCATTTGGCAGGTCAGATAGAGCTTTCAGAAAAGCGTTAATTGCATTCGAGACACATATGAGCTCACAGACCGTTGTTTTTATCCAAATCGTCACCAAGGAATCACTGGATCTTAGTTCTAGTGTACACACGCTGCTTGAATTGTTATTGAGCTTTAGTAATAAAAACGATTAATTAAAAGGTTATCATACATATATACACACTATATAGGTTTCCAATCTCTCAGAATCCTAAGGAATTAACCTCTGCCAGATGTTTGCCTGCCACTAGTGGCAATGTATCTTTATTGGCTGTACATGTCTGGCTGGGAGTAGTTTCATGTCTGCAAAGCAGTCAGCTCAGGCAGGTCCCTGGACCTGTGGCCCTTACTGTGCTTTTCAGGTTCCTCTAACCCTGGGAGCTGACATCTCTTATTCCACTAGAGCAGGTTGTGTCAGCCTCCTACCCTTTCTCTGCCACAGGAGCTCCTGGTGCCCTTGCTCACAGCCCGTGATTTTTGGCTTCTTTCAATACTAGTCCAGTCAGTTCTTGCAGAGTGATACAAATATCTGAGTGCACAGAAAATGGCAGATGGGCTTACTAAACGATTAATTTTATACTCGTATTCATAATTACATCCTGATCTTGTGGGCCCCTTCTTTCGTCACAACAGTGGACCTTGCACATATATCGTTCCCATGAAAGTCTTGCAGATGGCCCCGCAGTTTCAGTGGACAATTAAAGCTCAGTTTACCAAAGAAATAAATGAGCCAAGAAGGTAAGAACTGCTAGAGTGCAGTAATGCACATGAATTCAAGCAGTGGTGCATCGCATGACAAGAAAAAGCAAGCATCGACATACACTCTTCCTAATGTGCCGTGACCCAAATGGGGCTGCACCACTAAACAAAGGCAGGCCGTCACTCTCTGCCTACCAAATGGTCATGGTTGTTTTACTTAAGGCGGGGCGTGTATTTGAATGCCTCAGAATAGAACGTGAATAAAAAGGGAAACATGTTGGACTTGAGGTAATGCTTTATTCCACAGTGACGGGTGTTTATAGAACACGTCAAGCAAAGCCTCTAAAGTGCAAGACATTCAGCACGTGCTTCGCGCCTGTTCTGCAGGAAACTAACAGTATCGCACCAGAAACCAAAGGTGTCTTGAAGAATGGCTTTCACTTAACCTTGGTAAAGGCTGGGCCGCCTCTCTAGCCCCGCTCTCTTTACCTTGGCACCAACAGCAATATAAAAGCGTGACAGGTTTCACTCAGTTAGTTTCACGTGGAATCGAACAGCGCTCCTTCACTCAGCGCGTGCATTTACAGCGATGACAATCAAGTGGCGAATTACTCTTTACCTCGGACCTTTGTTTTACCACTTTAACAGGTCAAAGAGTGGCTGGAATTTTAATTTGTTCTCACCCCTGCTTAAAGGGCTGTTATGTCTTCATTCATACGTTTTGCTCATTGATTTATAAGTAACGCAAAACCATGGCTATCTACATTTGTTATCAGCTCACATGCATATCATAGCAAAAGGCATTAACATTGTATTATAGGCTAAATATATAGCTTCCATTTACCGTAAAATTATGTTGATTTTTTACTTACCAAATAAACCCAGCCTGTCTCTGAATTCCAATCTTATTCTTTGCGGATTGTGAACTCTAAAGCAAAGGAAAAGGCCTTAACACCACACCTATTTTCTTGGGGTGCATAGATCAAAATTAATGTTTCAGATTACAGAAGTGCATTCAGGATGTTTACATTTCAAAACGTTACATATAGCAAAAATGGCCCCCAATTCGCGATGAAGCCGTGCTTTGTGGGACTTCCAGAAAAAAGCTCTCAATGTTCAATTCCTTACACAATTGACTCTGTGTGTGTGGGGGGGGGGCGGGGTGGGGTGGGGGGGAGAGGTAGGATGTAGGATAAGTGTGAGAATGTATCTCTGCCTTTAGCCACAGCTTGTACTCAGTCCCTGCGACCCTAGAATGTGCTGCGCTTGGCCTTTCACCATGTGAAGTAGGTACTAGACATAGAGACTGATTTAGAGTTTGGCGAGCAGGTTACTTTGTCAGACGTGACAGATATCCCGTCCATCTTATTACAAATGCCATAGCATATAATGCAGTTGGACTATGGGACTTCCCTCTGTAACCCGCCTACCAAACTCTAAATCAGGCACTTACTTCCTCTACTCCTAGAAAACACTTTACACAGCTCTTAACCATGCCTAGTATGTGTGGAATACCTAGTCCTAAGGTCCTAGAATTTAGGTCATGTGCAGAAGGCACTGGGCAGGCACCTGTGCACACAGCATCCATTAGATATGGCATTCACCGTGCATTGCTTCCGCTAGTTCCAGGATGTTGCCTCTGGCCACACCCTGTACACAATCGTGAATCTTCCAGAACAATCTGTAAACCTAGGGGGAGATTTACTAAGATTTTGCGCTGTGTTTGCATCATAAAAGTGACGCAAAATGGCGCAAAATCTTTTTTTCCTAATCAACTTTCCAGCGCTAAACTTTGCGCCATGGGGGGGTGCCAAGGGTGGTGCATGGGCGTTCCCATGCAACCACCCAAGGTTTGTCACGCTAAACCCAATTTACTGAAAACAGTAGATTGAGTTTAGCGTGAGAAAACTGCGCCCTTTTCAACTAGGCGCAAGTAGGGAGAAATGCTTTCATTTCTCCTTCCTTTTCCGACTTTGCATGCGTGCTGCACTGTGCAGCACGTATGCAAAGTGGGAATAGCTTTGCATTGTGCCTAGCATAGTATTTTGTACAGGAAGGGTAACCTTCCTGTACAAAACCTGTGCTACACTCAAGCACACACCCTAGTGCTGCGGCGCTAAGGTGTGTGCATGGTGCACGGCAGCTGAAATCAGCGCTGGCGCAAGGGAAAGGGGAGGAGAGAGCCATATCTTTAAAATTATGGCGCTCTCCTGCTCCCTCCCTGTCGCACAATGCAGCGCAGCCTCGCGGGGGCTGCGCTGCGTTGCACGACTTTTTTGTAAATCTCCACCCTAGTGCCTTAAAATATACAAAGCAGTAACCTATTGAAGGCCCAATGGCAGCTTTTTCTAACGCAAATGCTTTCTAAACTGCCCAGATTTGCACCAAAAATCTCTTCTTAGTACAGTTCTGTCTTCTTGTCAGGTTTGGTGTGATTCTTGTATTCGCAGTTAACCTGGCATCAACAGTGCCTATTGCCAGCAGGTACTGCGCTGTGCTTACTGAAAAAGTGGTTTACTTTACAGAGTAAGGGCACAGCTTTCTGTTCCACAGCTGAGAGCAACAAACTAGGAGGAATTGCTACTGATGGAGATGGCTACTGCTTCCTTCAGATGCTCCAAGTTCACATGTTTGTAAAAATCAATTCCAATTCCCTCTTCTCTGTGTCTGATTCCCAGTGTTTGTGTCTCTGTGTTTGTGTCATGGTCAGTGCTTGTTTCCAAGGATCCATGTCACCGTGTCATTTATGTATTGGGATTTTTTCTGTGGTAAATTCACCAAAAACATGTTGTTCTCACAAAGATGACTGCAGAGTTTTCTTGAAGGGCCACTGTTTTTTCTTTAAAATATGTTTAGAAAAATGTCAATGACAGCCAGATTTAAAGAAGGCCACCCTTCCAAGCCTGTGTAACTTCTTTTCATGCCACTAATAGTTAGTGTCAGCAGACCTTGGAGAGGAGCTGAAGAGCAGGTGCTTCATCATATAAATCTGGGACCTCAGAAAGCAAGATATTGAAATAAAGATTTTTGACGAGGAGAAATAAAAGGTAGGCAGATGGGTGATTAAAAATAAATGTGTCAGAGAAGAAAGTTAAATAAAAGACTTGATAATCTCTACGAAGGTTCTTGATTGAGTCACTCTCTTGAAGCAAAGATTGATTCTTAAGTTTGTAGGCTGGGGGTGCATTCTGATTCTCATATGGCTCCCCTACTAATCAGCACAGTTCCATCCCTATCATGTGTTATGATACGGAAGAAGCAGAACGGTGAAGCTCTTCTGTGCCACCACTGAAGATATCCTGCTCTGAGGACACTTCTTCATCGTTTAATGTTAAATAGAACACATCCTTTTTAAACAGGTATAAATTAAACAAATGAGTGTACTGACTCACTGGCTTGAAACTATTCCTTGATTTGAACCACACATGAAATGAATATCAGGAATGAAACCAGAGAAGTGGCATTCTGATTGATATGTCACAGTCATTGTCCCACAGTCAAATTCTATACCTCCAAAAGTGTGAATATTGCAATTAGAAATGAGGTACCCACGAAACTCAAATTAGCAGCACCATGGTTCTGTATTGAACACCTCTCAGTAAGTGGAGGGAGTGAAATGCATTTCTCAACTGTTTGTTTTAAATTTCACCTCCGAATCAGTGCAATACCATACGCAAATCACACAAACTCAGAGAGTTTTTGCCACTTTTTGCCAGACTACTGATGCACTTTGACTTGATGTGCCCTGGGTCCCTGCCAATCAGGTACCCATGGCCTGTTTTCTTTCCCCAAAACTAACCCAATTGGCATCTCTGGCCACAGGTCAGCCCCTGGTAAATGGTACCACAGGTACCCAGGGCATTGTGACCAGGGAAGACCTCTAAGGGCTGCAGCACTTATTGTGCCACCCTTAGAGGTCCTGTACCCCTACACTCACACACTGCCTTTGCAGGCTGCGTGTTTTGGTGCAGAAAAAAGTGAAGAGTCGACATGGTACACCTCCCTGTGTGCCATGCCTACAACCCACTGCCCTGGCATAGATCAGTCACCCCTCTAGCTGGGTGCCCTATACCAGTGGTGAGGGTACAGGTGCATGATCCCTGTACCCCTACAGTGTCTAAGTCCATTCTTAGACATTGTAAGTGCAGTGCTGCCATTAAGAGTATATGGTGCTGGGAGCTTGTCATTACGAACTCCACAGCACCACAATGGCTACACAGAAAACTGAGAAGTTTGGTATCAAACTTCTCAGCACATTAAACCCACACTGATGCCAGTGTGGAATTTAATGAAAAATGCACACAGAGGGCATCTTAGAGATGCCCCCTGAAAAACGACCAGCCTCTGGTGGGTTCCCTGACTGGTACACACCAGCCTGCCACCATGAGACATGTTTCTGGACCCCTAGGGTGGGAGCCTTCGCTCCCTGAGCCCAGAAACAAAGCCTTTCCTGGGCGGAGGTGTTCACACCTCCCCCAGGCCAGGAAGAGCCATCTGTGGCAGGGAAGCTTCAAAGGCCTGGCAGCCTTTGTAATGCGACCCCCAGCCTCTCCTCCTAGCAGGAGCAGGCCCCCTTCCCGTCTTCCCTCCTTTTCGGCGGGAAGACAGGCGGGAAAAACTAGCCAGCCCAGAGGGTGTGCCCACCTCTGCCAACTCCACCCCTCGGGTGGGGGAGGCGAGGTGAAGCCCTCTCTTCAGTGCTTGCCATCTTGCAGATGGCAGGCACTCCCCAATCAGGATTAGGGATTGTGCTCACTCCCCCACGTGGGGTGAGCACACCAAGGGTGTAGTCACCCTAAGGTCAGTAGCCCATTGGCTACTGACCTCAAGACCCCTAAAACGCCCCTAAATACAGTATTTAGGGGGCAGCCCTGAACCAGGAAGACAGATCCAGACAAGAAACAAGAAGAAAACAAGAAGAAGGACCGAACAGCCGTGCAGCAGCTAACAAGAGGAAGATGCCCAATGACTTGGCCCCAGCCCTCCCGGCCTGTCTCCCCCTCGAACCTGCTCCTGCGAAATCCCGGTGTCTCCTGCAGCCAGCAACCTCAAAAACCCCGCAGGACCTGCCTGCCTTCACTTCCAAAGACTGCTTCTCCAGTGAACACCAGATTTGTTCAACTGCAACCTCTGGCTCCGGCCGGACACTGCGGATCCGCCCCACTCTGCACCCGCCGTCCACGGCCCGAGCTCGAGTGGGCAAACACCATGAGGAGGTCACCCCGGCGATCCTGAACGAGATCCGGCGACCCCTGACCTGCCTCAAGCCTCCAGCCAATGCCTGCAGACTAAATCCAGAAGGCCCCCCTAACCGCGACCAGGAGCTGGTAAGAAGATCCGCCCCGAAAGGCACCCCTGCGCCCGACGCCCCACGGCCTTGTGTGCCCAAACCGACGGTGCCTAACCAACCCCTAACTTCCCAACTGACCTCTCGAAGTGGTGGTCGCACCCAGAAGTCCTTCGTCTCCCTCCCTGCAGTGCTTTTGCAAACCGGAGGTTCTCCATTGGAAACAACAGGCCATCCGACCTCGAAACATCACCCTCCACCCGGCCGCCCTAGTGCCGCTGAGGGTGCAACTTTGGTGCTAATTTATTTGCCCTGAGCTAAAGTCCAGGAGCTTTGCTCCCACAACCCAGTGGCCTGCTTGCCAGCAGGCACCAACCGGAGGCCCCCTATCCCCTATTGAATAACATTGGACCTCAACACTCTGCACCCGGCCGCCCAAGTGCCGCTGAGGGTGTAACAAGAGTGCATCACTGACCCTGGGGGACCCCTGAGTCTACCCCCAGAACCTTAACTCCCACTACCGAATACTTACCTAAAAACTGAAAACCATATTTTCCTCCATAGGATAACATTGACACTTTTTCCTGAAAAAGTTTCTAAGTGTGGAGTTTTGAAACCTAAAGAAATTCTTTAAAATTGTACGATTTAACAAAAACGCTTTTACTCACCTGTTTACAGGAAATGTCCCAGTGCTGCATCTAGGCATACAGCACTGAGTAAGAAAAGTAATCCAAAAGTAACGTACCTGCTATTTTACTGAAAATCCCATTCAAGTCTATGTACTGTATTTACAAGTGATTGCATTTCTCTGAAACAATACTGTAAGTCAAACCATAGTACATTTACGATTGCAATTGAACTGTTTTACAATCAGCATTTACTACTGTAAAGTATTTATTGCTTACCTGTGCCAGGCTTGCTTGGTTCTAGAAATAAAATAACTAAAAGAATATTTTTATACAAAAACAATTGGTCTGAAGTTCAGTCTTTGAGTGTGTGAATTCATTTGCTGACTGAGTGTGTACAACAAATGCTTAACACTGTCCTCTGATACTGCCTTACTGCTCGACTACACTACCACAAATATAGAGGAAGGTTCTATCTAACTTTGCCTCTGCCTACCTTTGGGGTTCCACTGGACTCTGTGCACACTATACCTCACTTTGGTATAGTATATACAGAGCCAGCTTCCTACAGTGGTGCAATCTCTTTTTTATGTTTGAGAAGCTTTATTAAGTAATAAGAAAGGTCACAAAAAAGCTAGCAATAACAGAGTGAAAAAAGTCAGCAAAAAGATGCATAAAACAGCTAGCAATATGAAGCAAAGAAAGCTATTTACATTTTAAGATAGAAATAAGAGTGGAAGGGGATATGGGAAAAAGGGGGGGAGAGGAAGGGGATACTCTTACAACTGAAGAACGAGTTATAATATACCCTTAAAAAACTTTAAAAAACAATCTTATAACAAATGAAAAAAAAGAAAAACCAGTTTACTAATAACAAGTTAGGGAAGAAAAGAACAGAGAAATTTAAATGTTCACGGAGGTTTAAAATTTTCAGAACAAATACGGGAATTTTTTGTTTGTGCAATTTTACCTAAATATGATGTTAGTGGCACCCAGAATAAATCTCTATTGACAAATGGTTTACAGGAGGAGGCAAATGCAATATCTAATCGATGGTAATGACACAAAGTATTCCACCAGTGCTGAACAGAAAGTTTTGTTGAGTCTTTCCAATTAAGAGCAATTTGTTAGAAGGCTAGAGCCAGAATAAGGTCAAATAGACCATGGTTATGTGTATGTAAATCCAGAGTTTCTAATAAACTCCCTGTGAAAAGACTCACATTAGAAATGGGAGTCTGTGTATTAAATATAAGAGAGATGTAGGACCAAACCCTCTTCCGAAAAGAGGTAACATTAGGGCAGAGAAAAAGAAGAGGCATTAAATCAGCTGCGGAGGAACCGCAGGTCCAACAGTTCATATCACGTGTTTGAGAAAAAATAGCTATAGACTTAGGTGTGAAATATAATCAATGGTATAAAAAGAACATAGATTGAGCAACAGAGGCAGATCTAGAGAGTTTGAGTGATCGGCTCCAGAACTTGTCCCAGAAATGGATGCTCCATACACAGCCCAAATCTGCCTCCCAGGCAAGTTCCACCTTACTCCTAGCATGGGCCAGGTCGGGAGATAGGGCGTATTTGTAAATTCGAGAAGCTTTGGGAAGAGTTGTAAGAATTTTAAGAAGAGAATTTTCTTCAGAGGAGGAAGGAGTTAAAGGAAGTGAGTAGAAAATGTCTAGAATGATTGCCATTAAGATGGATAATTTATGCCATAAAGAATGGGGGCATTTAAAGGTAGTTTGAAATTGAGGGAGAGAACAAGGGGTGGTACCATCAAATAGGTCATGGACCCAAATTATTCCCCGGAGTCTCCAGGATTTCCAAAAGAGAGGTCTATTATTAATGGTAATAAGGTAATTATGCTATAACGGTGAACGTAAAAGGATTCTCTTGAATTAATCTTAGATTGGGTTAACGACTTCAATAAAGAACACGTGTGTTTAAACAAGGGGAGATTAGTTTGAGCAGTTTTAGATGAAAAGGCCAGTACCTCCTTTATAGAAAAGGGGGCAAGCAAGGAGTGTTCAATAGTAAGCCATAGAGGGGTAAAGGTAGAGGATTCTGAAAGTAACCATTTAGAAGCTTGACGGAGGGAAAAAAATGTATGGTACAATCAGAGATTTTGGCTACCGGAGATGTGATAGGGATAATTTGGATTTTTTATTTCTCCAAAGAAATTTGGAGAGAAGAGAATCTATTTTCTTAAAATAGAAAGAGGGAATATGAGTAGGAAGCATGGAAAAAATATATAATAAAATAGGTATAATCATCATTTTAATGGAATCTAGGCGTCCCTCCACGAGAGAAATAGAGGGTTTCAAGAAGAAAGGAGTTTGTCGATATGAAAACGAGCTTCTATCATATTTAATTTGACTGAAACTGCTATAGAGTTAGTGAACCAGATTGCTAAATATTAAATTTTTGTTCTGCTCCACCAAAATCCTGTAGAAGAGAAGGAATGCTGAACACAGAATTTTGTGAGAGGGAGGATTTCTGTTTTTTCCGAGTTAATCTTATAGCCTGAAACAAGAGAGAATGAAGAAATTTCTTGCATTAAGGGAGGAATAGATGTTTCAGGGTTGGAGATAAAAAATAAGATATCGTCCGCATAGGCAGAGAGTTTCAGATGATGCTCACCATAGGGAAATCCAGAGATAGAATCATTATTATGAATAGAAGATAAAAAGGGTTCAAGAGCTAGGATAAAAAGAAGAGGAGAAAGAGGGCGTCCTTGATGAACTCCACGCTGTAAAGTAAAATAGGAAGACGTACGACCATTGACTAACACCGACGCTCTAGGAGCAGAATATAGCAGGGAAATAAGAGAAATTATTTTGGGACCCGAAGCCATGCCAATTAAGGGAATTATATGAAAAGGACCAGTCAACCCTATCAAATGCTTTTTCTGCATCAATGGAGATTGCAGCTAGGGAAGAAGAAAGAGAAGGTATCTTGTTTAGAACATTAAGGAATAATTGAGAATTATCCGAAGTTAATCTACCCTTAACAAAGCCACATTGTTCTTTACCAATCAAGTGAGGCATGAGAGGTTCCAACCTTAAAGCAAGCAGTTTAGCAAATATATTATAATCCACATTAACCAGGGATATAGGGCGATAATTTTTACAAACATAGGGTTGCAACCCTCTTTATGAATCAAACAGATTGTGGCTTCTTGAAAGGTACCATCCATTTTGCCCGAGAGAAAGAAAGATTGAAAGAGATGAAAAAGTTTAGGAAGTAATATATTAGAAAAATGTAAATAGATTTCAACTGTAAAGTCGTCTGGGCCAGGAGTTTTACCTTTTTTAAGAACTTTTGAGGCGTTGGAAATTTCTTCAAGTGAAAGGTCAGCTTCAAGGCAAGGGCAGGGAAATTGAGATGGTCATTAGAAGGGGCCGGAATGTTATTGAGATAAGATTGAATAAGGGAGATATTGGGAGGAGATTCTGGAGTGTATAAATCTTTGTAGAAACTCATGAATTCCTCCAGGATATCTTGATCTTTATGAATAAGCTTCCCCTCTGAAGAATATATGAAGTCAATTAGGGTTCGATCTTTCCGAAATTTGAGGTAATTAGCAAGAAGCTTACCAACCTATTACGACCGCCATAGTAGCGAGGATTGCTATGGAGTAGTATAGATGAGGCGTTGTCAATAGATATTTTATTAAAATTCAATTTTGCACGAACAAGCTCTTGCATAATAGAATCCGACGGTGAGGTGTAAAGTTTGTGTTCCAGAGCTTTAATATTTGCTAATATTGATTTATGTTGTTGAAGAAATTGTTTCTTTTTTTGACAAAATCTATAATAAAACCACGAGCCGTGTCTTTAAAAGAGTATCATAATAAATGAGGAGAAAGATTGGGATCATTATTCAATACAAAAAATTCTTCAACAAAAGAAGAAAATGAAGAGGAGAAAGATGGGTCCAGTAAAAGAGAATTATTAAAACGCCATCGGGAAGGCTTGGGATGCGGAGGGAGCAAGTCAAAGTCTGCAACAGCCGGAGAATGATCAGAAATGACAATAGGTTCGATAGAGGCAGGGATAAGATTTTGAGATAAAGTTTGGGATAGAAAGATATAGTCTAAACAAGAAGAAGAATTATGAGGTGGGGAGAAAAAAGAAAAATCAATAGCATCTGGGTTAGATAACCTCCATGCATCAACGAGGTGAAATTGAGAGATAGAATTGAGAAATTGTTTATGGGATTTGTGAGGAATGAAGCGTACCTGGGATTGGCGGTTAGTAAAGGGGTCAACAATCTGATTACAATCACCTCCTAAAATAAAAAAAATCATCTCTAAATCGAATACATTTTTGTGTAACAGTAGGCTAAAATATATCATCCGGCTGGGTTGGACCGTAAACATCAAATACCGTCAAAGAAACATTATTAATGAGCAATTTAGCTAACAACCATCTCCCCTCCGTGTTAATTTCTTGGGATAAAACTTTAATTTACAATTTTTTATGACATAATATAATTACTTCGTTTCTTTTGGTGGGAGTGGGGGAGACTAAAACAGAACCATCCCAACCCTTTTTCAATTTTAATGCTTCTGTTTCCGTGAGGTGAGTTTCTTGTAATAAAACCAAATCTGGGCTATAAGAAGCAAGATGAGATAAAATTCTCTGTCTTTTGATTGGGTTAATAAAACCTTTCACATTCCAAGAAACAACTCTGAATGTAGAATAACAAGTGTATGCAAAGAAACAACACGTTCTACAACGAAGTAGTGAAAAGAGTAAATGGGAAAGGAAAAAGAGAAAAAGATAAGTACTGCAATGGTGTCATTAAAAGGGAACGGAATGTGGGACTGAAAGATATCAAGAATACCTGTAGAACAAACGGAAACACAACGAAGAAGAAAGAGACATGTATAGGGAAATAAATAAATAGAATAAGAAAGAATTGCAGTAGCATTAGGGGAAGGAAAAACAACAATGAAAAGGAAGAAGGAAAAAGGGAAGAAAAGAAAAGAAAGAAAAAGAAGAGACAGTACATGTCAGAACCCTGACGACTCTAATACGTACCTTCACAGGGGAACAGAAGGTAAAATAAGGAGTGGCAATGGACAATAGAAGACAGCACACCTAACAAGGGCAAACGCACCACACCAAGACACAGTATTTACATACAAAGGAGCAGGAACATGAGGCGGGTACACAATTGAGTTCCACGGAACCTGTAGTAACAACAATAAGGAATAAAAAAGTGATTAGTCAAGGAGACATGCTTCAATATAAGCAAAAGAGATCAAGCATAACAGAAAAACTATTAGAGTCAAGCGTGGGAGGAAGGACTCAGCAATCTCCATCGAGGATGTAGAGTGGGAATGAATGAATTTCTTGAGATCAGCAGGGTCCTCAAATGAGGAAGTTTTGTTCAAGAAGGTGACCTTAAACAAGCAAGGGTGGAATAAGCCATAGCGAGCACCAAGAGATCGAAGAGGAGGGCGAAGTCCCAGGAATTCCTTTCTTCATTTAGCAGTGGCAGATGAAACATCCTGCGAAATAAACAGCTTTGCACCAGACCAAAAAAGCTGTTTCTTAAGTTTGGCTGCGTTCAGGACTTTTAAAAGGTCAGTGAATTCCAAAAACAAAAGAATTACTCCGCGAGGTTTGGACAGAGCAGAAGAGGAAGATAGGTGCGGACCTAGTCTATGTGCACGTTGGATGTTTAATTTGGTCATCGTGGGAAGGTCTAGAAGCTGTGGAAGGAAAGTGGTGAAGTAAGTAACAGGGTTATCGCATTCAAGGCCCTCAGGAAGGCCATATAAACAGAGGTTATTGCGTTGGTTCCTATTTTCAAGGTCTTCAGATGATTTTTTCTGTTGCAACACCTCTTTGTCCAAGCATGCAATTCTGGTCGATGAGTTCTGTACATCACTGATCTGTTGCTCCACCAAAGATATACGAGAGTTCATAGACGACCATTTGTTATCCAAAGTCTGTAGACGAGTATTTGTCTCCTCAATAAACGGTCTCAGCACACGTATCTCCTCCAAAACAATGTCCAAGGAAACGGGGGACATAGATTTAGATGGAGAAGGGGGATCCTGCTTGATCCTTTTGTTAGTAGATGAAGATAATTGTGCCTTAGATGTAGTGGCAGGCGAAGTTGTAGGACGAGAGGACACTGATTGCACCATTTCCATAGAAGGCTGTGAGGACTTCATCAAGGAAGTATTATGGGAAGAGTAATAGACTGGTTTGCAGGAAGAATGACCCTTAGTAGAGCCTAGTAAGTTTTTTGCTCCTGCCCATGGACCAGCACAGCAATTGTTAAAGTGTACTTATGTGACGAAGAACAGTACTTAGCTGAAGCACCTCACAGGCAGCAGAATCTCTTTAAGCAAATGCTCCCTCCAGCAGAGAAAATACCATTCAGTAAAAAAAAAGGAAGAAGAAATATATAAAAATTATAAAAACTACATTCCAAAATAAAGCAGGGTGCTTTCTGAGGAGAAAGTATGCAGACTGGGATACAAAATGGCGGCTGCTAGAGAGCTTGCAGGATCACCTGAAGTAATTAGGGTCCAGTGAAGAGTAAACAGCGCACTGAAGACATCCTTCTGACGAGCAGGTGTTCCGATGTATGGAAATGCCCGCAGAGAGCTGAAAACGGCGCTGGAACCGCCGAAATCACATTAGAGGCGTCTGATGCGGCGCGGAGCTAGGCGGCCAACTTGGGTCACATCGCGCGCGCCTCCCTCGCGCACGCCTCCCTCAGGTGGCGCAATCTCTTAATCTGATTTTCCATGTTTTCATTGATCAAAAAAAATGCTTCTTCTAGATGCAATGTTGCAAAGGCGGATTTTGTGATACATTTAAGTCGAACTGGGAGAGTGTCAAATGATGAAGGGGACAAGCATTTCAACACCACAAAAGAAACATTTTAACCTATGAACAACTTTTCTGTCCAAGAATGTTTTTGTATAGTACTTTTTCCTTCAGAAAATTTTGTGAAGCATTCTATCACAATAATTAGTCTGTTGATTTTTCCCACCACTAAACCTTCTTTTGCTTTATTTTATATTGGCTATTTTTTTAGTTTCGCCTACTTTGTGACAGTAACACAGTTTTATTAATATGTTCATGAAGTTAGTCAAGGCCAATTTTACTTCACTAACTTCGGTGTAAGAAATTTAAACTTTGTGTTTCAAGTCTAGGCCATGTTATGAAAATTCCAACTTCAAGTTTGGAAGCCAATTTTTTTAAACATCTTTCTAGGAATCCTGGCAGCAAGGTGCCCTCTAAAGAAGGTAGGAGTTTCAGCTTCAGTGAATTCACTGCCCAGCAAATAAGGGTTCTGTTCTACTACTCTGGTCTACTCTGAGCCACAAGTGGCAGTGGTTAAGCACCCACAGCTGAAACCTTTTCCTTCTGTTTTGCAGGGCCCCTTTTCATCTTTTTTTAATGTTCCCAACTTCACACTTGACTAAGATGGAGCAGGTTAAGAAAGGCTTATGCCATCTTACGAAGACATTGACTTTGCAACTTTTCACATCCCTTCTGTGACCCACCATGAATTTAATAATAACTTAATGCACAACTAAGGGCCTGATTATGATGTCGGTCGGATGAGCGTCTGACTGGCATTGTTGTGGTAAAGGGACCGGCCGATTGGTAGTCGGCGGTCCCGACCACCAAATTAGGATCTGACCACCGTGGATGCGGTCAAAAACAGGCCTCTTCGCATTGAGGCTTGTGCTGCAGCCCAGAAAAGGCAAGTTTTTAAACAATCCCTGCACCCTGTGGCAGGCACCATTTGGTGCCTGCCACATGATGCATGGATGTTTCGGGGGAGCACCACAGTTGCCCACCTGTGCCAATAGAGGAGGGCCATGGGGAGCAGGGGCCCTGCTAGGGGCCCCAAAAAAGCCTTTCCACTAGCCTTTTCACGTAAGATGAACCGACATGAAATGGCTGACGGAAAGGTGGATCGCAATCCCCACGGTGGTGCTTGAGAAGGCACTGCTTCCATTTTGGGGAATGCGATCCAACCTCCCACCCGATGAGCTCCATGAGCCCATGGGAAGCTGTCGGTCGGCCCCTGGAGCAATGTAGTCTGACCGACCGCATTGTAATGCACCGGTCAGACCGCAGACATAGATATCGGTGGGACCGACACCAACGGCACGTCGGTGTCAGTCCCACCGACATCCTTATGAGGCCCTAAGTTGTTATCCAAGGTAGTTTTTATTTATTTATTACTTGTTTGTGGAGATCCTAAATAGCTTGGATCTTTTCGAGATATTCAATATACCCAAAACAAACTATTTTGGCCAAGGATTAGCAGTAATTTATTATGGTGAATGATTAACACATTTTTTGACTTCATTTCTTAAAAAAGCTACTGAAAGGATTTACACTGAATCAAAAATGAATAGGGGTTATTATTAGCTACTGACATCACCTAATTGAAAGTAATAAATATAATGTCAGAGTGATTTTAAGGCTTTTGAGCAATGCTAAAACAAGCTGGTTATCATAAAGAAAGTCAGCATGGTGGGTCTAATAATCAAATCTACATCTGATTGTGTTGCCCGGGCCTGATATTGTAGATTTCTGTAAACACATTTATTTACCAAACTTAATCATGGCTTAGCTAAACTAAAATCCAGTTGTGTGTTTTTCCAATGTTAAAAGTAGCATTACTTCTACACCTGTGGAAAAGAAGTTTGCCCGGCCAGACAAAGACTAACAGACATTATTGAGAATGCAGCTGATAATTTCACGTATGTTTAGCGGTGAAACCTATTAAACATATTACAAATGCACAAATATGAAAAAAGGGTGATAGATTACAAATAACACAATGTGGTGTCCTTTTTTAAGTATAGCTCATTTGAAGGATGAAATCTGATAACTTTCCACCATCCCATAAGTATTGTTTATAGTGTTTTTTTATATAGATTATTGTTTATGTAAAGCAGACAAACATACTGTTCAAATGTTGAATACATAAACATAATTGTTTATGAAGTATAAGATTCTTTTTAAAACCAAAGGGGATGATGGACGGAGTGTTGAACATTGCAAGCACTCACCCCCAGTCAACTGATCTGGGTTTAATCCATCATCATTCCTTAGCTCACTCCGCCACCCCAGTTCAGACATGGCTATATGCAAATCAGTCTGAACCTGTGCCTCTTGGGAACAGTGCAGCCCGAACTGCCAAGCCATGTCTTTCCTGGACCGGAAACAAGCATCCTGGGACCGGTTTCGGGCTCACAGCCCTCATCAGCCAGGCTATCTTGAATCCAGTGGCAAAGTGAGCAAGGGACCCACGTCTGGGCATACTCTGCCAACTTAGGGCGAACAAAGCAAAACCAAAGGGGATGATGGACGGAGTGTTGAACATTGCAAGCACTCACCCCCAGTCAACTGATCTGGGTTTAATCCATCATCATTCTTTAGCTCACTCTGCCACCCCAGTTCAGACATGGCTATATGCAAATCAGTCTGACCCTGTGCCTCATGGGAACAGTCCAGCCCGAACTGCCAAGCCATGTCTTCCCTGGACCGGAAACAAGCATCCTCGGACCGGTTTCAGGCTCACAGCCCTCATCAGCCAGGCTATCTTGAATCCAGTGGCAAAGTGAACAAGGGACCCACGCCTGGGCATACCCTGCCAACTTAGGACGAACAAAGCAAAACCAAAGGGGATGATGGACGGAGTGTTGAACATTGCAGCACTCACCCCCAGTCAACTGATCTGGGTTTAATCCATCATCATTCTTTAGCTCACTTCTGCCACCCCAGTTCAGACATGGTTATATGCAACAGTCTGACTCTGTGCCTCATGGGAACAGTCCAGCTCGAACTGCCAAGCCATGTCTTCTAGACCGGAAACAAGCATCCTGGGACCGGCTTCAGGCTCACAGCCTCATCAGCCAGGCTATCTTGAATCCTGCAGGCAAAGTGAGCAAGGGACCCACGTCTAGGCATACCTGCCAACTTAGGCGAACAAAGCAAAACCAAAGGGGATGATGGACGGAGTGTTGAACATTGCAGCACTCACTCCCAGTCAACTGATCTGGGTTTAATCCATCATCATTCTTTAGCTCACTCCACCACCCCAGTTCAGACATGGCCATATGCAAATCAGTCTGACCCTGTGCCTCATGGGAACAGTCCAGCCCGAACCGCTATGTTTGCCCTAAGTTGGCAGGCCATGTCTGAACTGGGGTGGCGGAGTGAGCTAAAGAATGATGATGGATTAAACCCAGATCAGTTGACTGGGGGTGAGTGCTTGCAATGTTCAACACTCCGTCCATCATCCCCTTTGGTTTTGCTATGTTCGCCCTAAGTTGGCAGGGTATGCCCAGACGTGGGTCCCTTGCTCACTTTGCCACTGGATTCAAGATAGCCTGGCTGATGACGGCTGTAAGCCAGAAACCGGTCCCAGGATGCTTGTTTCCGGTCTAGGGAAGACATGGCTTGGCAGTTCGGGCTGGACTGTTCCCATGAGGCACAGGGTCAGACTGATTTGCATATGGCCATGTCTGAACTGGGGTGGCAGAGTGAGCTAAAGAATGATGATGGATTAAACCCAGATCAGTTGACTGGGGGTGAGTGCTTGCAATGTTCAACACTCCGTCCATCATCCCCTTTGGTTTTGCTAAGATTCTTTTTAAGCCTGCCAGTTACAGAATATCAACACATCTAATAAAAACGGGAAACGACCTTAACAACGCGGTCAAAACACCGCAGTACATTTAGATCGCTGCTTTTACAACGCAAGTCGTTACCACGACTTGCACTGGAGGGCGCTCTAGACTAAGGAATAGTGTGATTTACTATTCCAACACCTTCCCTACTGTACGTAGGCTGGAGTTGGAATAGTAAATCATACTATTCCTAAGTCCAGCGCCCTACAGCGCAAGTCGTGGTAACGACTTGCGTTGTAAAGACAGCGATGTAATGTACCGCGATCTAATTGATCGCGTTGTTACTTCATACATCCATAAAAACATACCTTTTACTAGAACCGTTCATTATTGTGTAGACTTCTATCGTTCTATAGCAATGCTTGTTCATAGAAGATGGCAATGTGTTTAGATCTCAGGTACTTAATGGCCTGATTTAAACTATGGAGTACAGTTTGTACACTGTCAGAGTGACGGAGCAAAATACTCTGTCACCTTGATGGAGTACCATCCTCCACATTTAGAGATGTCTGCCAGTCCTACGGACATCTCTATTCATTTGCAGGAACCACAATCATGACAATTCATTGCCAATGTGTTAAAAGTTGGACTGGCAGCTCTATCAAACATGACAGTGGCTCGTCAAATTTTAGCAAAATTCCAAAGCATGATTTTGTTTTAAAAAAATGCAAATACTCAGTTGGAGGAATATGTCACAGATAGAGTCAGAGTTGTCTCTGTCGCTGACAAAGGTAAGATCTGCCTGCAACCGCCCACCTGTAAATCAGGTGAAAATACCGAGGTTTTGCGGACAGGATATTTTGTCGCAGTTGTGAATGAGTGCCTTCTCCACTAAAATCTAAATCAGTCCCTAGATGTGCCACAATATAATAGTACATATTGTAAGGTCTTGGTGGTTTCATTAGAAACTTTGCAGTGTCTTCAACAATAACGGGTGACTGTAATTTTTAATAGAAGCAGCAGGAGATTTTCCTGTCTCATTCTCATCAGCTTTTTCATTAACTCACAATGAGCATACCAGCTTCTTACATATGGATGTATACAGTTCACCAGTATAGTGATCACAAAGTTTGAATAAATCTGTTTATTGAATATATATTCAAGATCTGATGCATTAGTTTGATTACAGAATACCCTCTTAATCATTACTGTAAAAGTATTAAACTTAGTTATTAATTCTTTGAAGGCATCTCTCAGGGCTAGAAATGTTACCCATGATGGGTAGATTTTCACATATTTGCTGTAGCTACTCTTTCTAGTGCAAATAGGTCAAAATAAAGCCATCTAGAGAAGGTATATGGCTGTGCTCTACTTAATATAAAATATCTCATATATAGTATATAAAAGTGTCTACACAATATTGGTTGACTACAGAGTATGATCATGTTGCATGTGTGCTTATAAGTGCAAAATATTGGGACAAGTAATGTCCCTCTCCATCTTTTAGGTATATGGAATCTCTTGATAGAAATGAATAGAGGCATAACATTTGTACGCCACCATTCTGGTGATTACTTCAGTGTGATATAGCGTGGCGCCATGGGGCATTTGAAGCATACTTCATGCTTGGAGACCGAAAGTTTCTCGGTGGTGTGAGGAGATATTTCTCCTAGATGACAGGTATTTGATTATATGCCACCTCAAGTTACTGACCTTGTGAAGTTGATTTGTAAGACTATCTTCAGTGCTACAAAATACCATTAGTCGTTGCCATAAGATGCTGCTTCCGACAAACTGAGAGTGCCAACTTTTAACTAGTTTCTTGTTGCAATATAAATAAGTATGTTGCACAATTTATCTTTTTGCATTTATATATGAAGAAAATCATTATCTGAAGGCAGCCATGGGAAAAACATAATTTTGCTATATATTCATATTTTAAGTGACTTCTGAAACCCCTTTGCAAGCATAAAAATATTCAGACACCGCTACAGCAATTTGAGATCCTGGAATCCTTCATCAACCTTTGTTAGTGAGGGAGTTACTGAAGAAGCGCTTCCATCATCATAATAGTTCTTCTTGCTAAGCATCCTTCCAGTCATTCTGAGAATGTTAAGTTTCCACAGACAGCCACTTTAGTCTCTGCCCACTTGAGAAAGCATTATCCAGATAAACAAATATTTGAGGAACCATCTGAGAACAACTACCCTCATAGAACTTTACATTCTGCTCCAGCTGGTGGTAGCATAATGCCAAATAACAGATTCCTTCACCATGATCTGAGTTGCATGACGTTTTATCTATGATATACCCATCCTTAGTTATAAGACTCATAATAACACTAACACATATATTTTTGAGCCAAAGACTAAAGTGGCTACTGTCAAAATGCTTTATAGGGTCCTATTCTTCTAAAGACATGATAGACATGTTAAGTTATTATTTCAAGTGATCCTTTGCAGGCCGAAAAGTTAGAGGAATCAAGTTAACACATTCTTTCTTCTTTCGGAAAAGATTTATCTGGACATTTTGGTCTTTATCTCTTTACTATTTTGTTTATTAATCCCTGGATGCCTCAAAATCCAATAGCTAAGCTGTGGAAAGGAGAGACAAGGGTACGGTAGCAAACATTTGTCACCCCACTATTTGTGAACAGTTATGATTGGATTTTGTAGATTCTTGGACATTGAGCACTAGGCCTTTACTTTTACTTCCGTTTGTATCATTTGTAGCAGAATATTGATTTGTAAAGAGATAGCTAACGGTTTACTATTTCTCTATTTTACATGAGTTAGCTCCAAAACATTCAAATAAAAACTCAAAATTATTGACATTGGAAACAGTAGCATTGCATAACTGAGTCACAAAAATAAACTTGTAGGCTGTTCTTGTGTAGAAATACAGACTTCCTTACATGTGTTTTGGAGTTCCGATGAGGTAATTTCATACCAGGAGTCACATGTACTGAGATGTATCAAGGTTGCCTTTTGTGCTGTGCATGGTCACCGTGGATTGTAACGTTTTTTAAACCCTATGTTTACTGGTAATAGGTTTCTGTGACACTGCAATTCATAATGGATGGGTTCTAGCCCTAAAATGGTATTGTTACAATGGTTTTCACACCAGTTGGTCAATGTAACTTTCCTCTAAGGCTTTGATAGATGGCGAAGGCATTGCACTAATGTTGAGGACATTAAATGTCATATGTGGGCTGCAATTTGTATTTATACCACCTACATATATGACAAAGATAGATGGCTACTAGGATCACCAGTGTCCTCTGTTTGGTGTTCACTTTAAAACCACTGTAGTAATCAATGGCAAGGAAAAGTGCCATTGCTATGTAAGAAAACCTATTTTTGTATATATTAATAAGTCATCCATAAAGTGTGCTTGTAAGCCCACTAGACTGGAAGCCTATGATATAAAAATGTGGCACCCTATATATTTAGAAAGTGTGCTAATGTAATGACACAAGGCCTAAAAGGTGTTTTGGCTGTGTAGGTTGAGCTAGATTTTCCATAATACAGGCCTAGGTATGATTCAATTTGTATCTTCCTGTTTGCTTGGGCTGCCTGAGCCATAACCGGCTTAACCCAGTTCTGCAACGCATCACACCTCTAGAGCCATTCCTGGCTGGAGTTCATGACACAGAAAGTAGAGTAGTCAACAACTGGCCACTTTGCAATGATTAGCACTCTGGAGTGGTACAAGACAGCTGACAGAATAAAGGAAAGCCTTAAAATGTATTCTTTTCACTTACTGATCCCAAATGGTTCTAACAGTATCTACTCCTATTTATAATCAGAGCCCTCAGAGACAATTTGGCTCCAACTCAAGCTGGCAGGAGATCCAGTTTTGGCCCTGACACAGGAGTGGAGCGGTCCTCTAATTTGCGTTGTCGCTAAAGGCCTGTCTGCAGCTTCTCTAGATAGAAGAATGGTTCAGCCATCTTAGAATTAAGGCTTCTGTGAATGTCTACAATAAAATGAGGATGCAGTGATCTAAAAAAAGAAGTGAGCACATGGTGAGAATGCAGTCAAGATTGAGTTTGGAAAATTTCCCAATTGGGTAGGGAAAATACTGCAAGTCAGTTAGACTTAGATTTTCTATTTTTTGGTAACGATAATTTGACAAATAGTTCCTTTACATTTTTCAGGATTTAAACCATGATGGATAAATCTATATTTACTATGCATTGGCCCCATTTCCTAAGGGTGTGTAAGTACTTTCAACAGTAGTAGCAGAAAGCTGATTAAAGGCATGCCCTTTCTCTGCCCCATGTCTTAGTACATATGTTCATCAATGGCCCTTACACATTTTTAGACAATACTCATATTATGCATCCTCTGTATGAAAATTAGATAGCCAAGTCACAGTGGCGGACTTGGGGAAAAGTCTCCATTTAATTGTCTAATGCACAGGGTAATACTGGCACTTCATTCCCAACTCTCCAGAACATTCCTGGACCTGGGAAGGCTATATCTGAAGAAGAAGGCCCTACTGGAAGAAAGAAGACCCCTGACTCCTGCTGAAGAATAGAAGACAAGGACTCCTGATGAAAAACAGAATTCAAGGTCTCCTGACACCTGCTAGAAGAGGAGGACACCAAGGTTCCTGACTCCTTCTGGCCCCAAGGGACTGGTAGTGCTCTGCATATGTCAGATGGATGGCCTCCTGTTTACCTGCTCCAGACGCAAAAAAAGCTAAAGGACGCCTGACTACAAGAGGGCCTAGCTACCCGTAGAGGACTAGACCCAGCAGAAGCCTTGGCTGGAAAGAGATTTAGTACCTAGAAGCCTACACTCAGGATCTGGGGGCTGCAGGGCTGACCAGATAGAACTGTCCCAGCAGTGGGAGAAAGGTTGGGCATTATTTCCTCCTCTGGATGACCGGTACAAGGAACTGAGACTTGCCCAGTGAAGTTTCACCCAAGATAGGAAAGAAAACCATGTTTGTCCTGCTCAAAGTTTTTTGCCACACTGAAAATGGGTTCAACAGACTTTGCAGTAAAATTATATGAACTTGTGGAGCCAAGCCTGACTACAGCCACCAGCCTTGCCCCGCTGGAGGATTTTTAGAATGAATAAAGCAACTAAGTACAAAGGTAAAAACTATGACTGGATGACTCACTTGATGTATCTGACCACCGCTCTACAACAGTCAGCCTAAAATTATGCCTAAGTCATGGTCCACTACAAACTGTTGTTTTTCAATGAAGCTTTACTTTTTGCTTTGAAATGTTAAAATCCATATCTCCAGTTTCCTGTATACAATTTTAATAGCTTTGGTGTATTTTTGCTCAATACATTTATCTCTATTTTTCAGATTGGTTTGGAAATTTGAATGTATTCTTCACTTTAAACTTGTTGACAATGCCTGAATTTATCACAAACTTCTCTGTTGCCTGCTGTTTGTGCCACAGTTACCATGGATAGAGAAGGGATTCTATAAAACACTGTTCGACCTAATGAGACTGTGTTTATTAAGTTGGTAGGGGTCCTGTACCTCCCACATTTATAAGCCAGTTACTGTCAAGGAGCTGTTAGTAAATTCAGGATGTGGAACTACAAGGTCATCATGAGTTGGAGATATGGGGGAAAGCCAGAGAAATCAATACTACCACACTGAGTATACCCCAATCGTGTTCTGCTATTAATTCAGAGATTTTGGCTGCTTTTCTGTATTTGAAATGTTTGTGGCAGGAATGAGGGATGAGGGATAAATATATCCTGGGTGTGGTGCTTCTGCATCACCTGGAACACTTGTGCAGTTCTTAACTTTCATTACCTACAGTATTTTGCAAATAATAAACATGCTTCAGTAATTTGAAATGTCATTCAGATTTAGATGTTCTTTGTTCTGTATTGACATATTTGAACAAATGGTTGCTTTACATTTTTCAGGAATGATAAGGTGATGTATTAATCGATATGTTCTGTGCATTGGCTCAATATCCTAGAGGTTGTTTAAGTATTGTCAACAGTGGTAACCAAATGCCAATTAGATTAATACTCTCTATCTTTCCGTGGTTTAGTACATCTGCTCATAAATGACCATTTCATGTTTTTGCCCAATTCTCATATATTATGCATCCTTTGTATGAAGGTTAGATAGCCAATGACTCAACTGCATTACGTTTTCAATCTTGTCTTTGGTATACGGCTCTCTCTGCATTTTGGTTTTTAGCAGTTTGTAAAGCATTATTATCATTTGGTTACATTATGTTACAAAACTAGACTTCACATGAAAGGAGAAGCATATACCTAATCAACATCACCTATAGAGGAGAGTACTCTTAGGTAAGTATTGACTGGTGGGAGTCAGAGGGCCCAAGGAAAAGGAGAGGGCCCTGTTCAATAACTACCTGGGAGCTCCGACCCCCATAAACAATGCTACTGTTGTAAATCACAATTTTTTGTTAGATGGCATGTTTTTCATGGTACTATTTAGGTAAAAAGTTATAAGAAACATAAATATTGCTTTTTGTTCGGTGATAAGGCTCCACCATTTTTCTCCTATTGAAATGCATAGTGATTTCCTGGTTTTGAGGGTCACAAAAGAAGCATATACAAAGGGTGATAATAGGTTTTAGTCACAATATGAATCATTAATTGTGCTGTCATATTAATTTTAGGAATCGTGGTGAGAAAGAAAGTGACTTCACCATGTGAAACAAAGATCAACTGCTGTTTTATGATGAACTATCTTTGAGAGACAATGGTTTCCCCTCGTGGCATTCTCATGGAATTATAATTAACATTTTTGATGCTTAAATGAGAACATATTTTCCATAATTAAAAAAATATATTTTTCATTGATGTGAGAAAATATCTAACGCGCTGAGCAAAATATTTACTTCAGACCTCAGCAGCAGTATGTCAGTTGATTCCCCAGGGTTCTACTGCAGTGTCACCACAAAGAGCTATCATTTTACTTTCATTACAAATGTGAGGCACACAAAAATACCATTGTGCTAAAAATCGGAGCTGGAAATTGAAAGCATGTGAATTATGGTTAGTGATACAGAAAGCTATAACAAGGACGCCTTTTCTATCATTTAAAAAATATAGTGCTCAGCCATATGAAAAAAAGGTCTGGCACGTAAAGTGAAAAATATTCTTCTAATTATAGCAGCAGGATGTCAGTGGATTTTTCATCACTCTACTGTAGCTTCACTGCTGAGTTCTAATGAACAAGTAGAATGCTCACATTGTATCTTCATGACAAATGTGAGAGACTCGGGAGCATCGTGTTCCATGAGTTTAAAGCCTTTCCTATGAAGGAGGTGACCACAGAGGTAGTGAAATCCTCCAAATGAGTTGCTGTTTGAATATTTCTTTTTTCGTTTTTACATCCCCCCACTTCCTTTTGACATAAATATACAAAAGAAAAACACTGGGAACCAAAGTATCATGTGTATACACTTTATATATAAACTACAATAATATTGAGACAAAAATATTGTGGGCCAGAAGATGATAAAAAACACGTAAGTATATTGAATGTAATATATATATATAACATCATATGTACGTTACATTAACTTAGAAATTGATCATTAGAGTAATAATCTAATTTAAATATAATAAAATATAGTAAAATATTATAAAATTGAATGCAAAAAATAAAATGATATATTTAAAAAATGTAAAAAACAATTATTACAAAATAAATTACATTATGATTAATAATAACAATAAGAACGATGAATAAACATATAGAACAAAATTATATAGTGCAATATATAAATACAATACAATTTAAAAAGGAAGATTACAAAACAAAATAGAAAATAAAACATTACAAATTATGTAATTTTATCACTAATTTCAAAATATGAAATAATTACAATAAAAATGTAAATACATATTAACAAACCTAACTCAGCAACAGTAGGGAAAATGTTACACTTTGAAGGAGTCAGATTTACTATTCCCACTCCAATCTTAGCAACAGTCGCGAAGGTTTTGCACTTTTGTAGGGGCAGATTTTCTATTCTCACTCCAACACAAGCAGTAACAAGGAAAGTGTTGGACTTTGGAGGGGCCATATTTACTTTTCCTACTCCAATCTGAGCAATAGCAGTGAAATTGTTGAACATTCGAGGAGTCAAATTTAATATTCCCAATCCAACATAAGCAAAAGTATGGAAAGTGTTAGACTTTGATTGGGCCAGATTTTCTATTCCCACTCCAACGTAAGCAAAAGTAGGGAAAATACTGGACTTTGGAGGAGTTAGAATATTTCTTCTCCAATGTAAGCAAAAGTAGAAAAAGTATTGGACTTTGCAGAATTTACTATTTCCACTCTGACATAAGCAACAATAAGGAAAGTGTTGGACTTTGGAGGGATCAGATTTACTATTCCCACTCCACCATAAGCAAAAATAGCAAACGTGTTATACTTTGGTGGGGCCATATTTACTATTCCTAATAAAATATGAGCAATAGTAGGGAAAGAGTTGGACTTTGAAGGGGTCAGATTTACCATTCCCAATCCAATTTTGTTTAAAATAACACATTTAAATATAGACTAAATAATTTAAAGCATTTTAAATCAATGAGTTCATACAATAAATATAAAACAAATAAAAGTACTTAAAAAATGTTATATTACAAATAAAAATAATTACTAAAACAAATGAAAGATATTTTAAATTAAAACATTTCCATCATTTCTTCCCTAAAAATGAGCACTGATAAACAACTAATTTACAAAACGAAAATTATATCAATAAAAAATAATTAATATTAAACTAATTATTAAATAAAACTATTCAATTGAAAACAATTCATAGTTATAAAATTATTGAACACAACTTAATAATTAAATAAACTGGAGGAACATGGCGGTCGCAAGCTAAACGGCCACGGTCCGCTCTCCAGGGGTGTTAATGACGGCAACAATGTCCCAACCGGTCTAACTGCAGTTTTGTTCCCTCACCGACGCAAGGTCCCCCCCCGCTAACACCTAAAGGGGGGTCATGCGCGACGACTTTTCTATTTTTGGTCCTGCTGGGGGCTCGGACCGAGATACCTGCAGCGAGTTTGGCGTGACCGGCGGCTGGCGCTGGGAAGAAGCGGGGTCAGGGCTTCGAAGACTGGATTCGGCTCGTCTTCGGCTCCGGGTCAGCGGGGGCAGAGCCAGCACTGGAGCTGGTGTGCACTCGAGTTCTTGGGTTCGTACGGAGTGCGGGTGGAGGTTGGAACACGACACCCAGGTAGGGATTGCAGATTTGAGCTACTTCCCCGCTGAGGGTGCCGGTTGGAGTGGAGGTGAGAGGAGGCTCTTCTTCTTTTCTTTGTTGGGAGGTTTGTGTGGAGGCTCGAGTGGCAGTTGGTGTTTTCCACGGAAAACGGCCATCACAATCTCGAAACTGCTTACAGAGAAGGAGGTCCATTTAAATTGTATGGAGATAAGTGGTGAAATAGAGACAGGGAGAGCGGGCGCCTCACCACTTAAAATAAATAGGTATATCTTGCGGACAAGAGTGGCGCACTCGTCCAATAATATTGACATTATCAAATCCAACTTTCCTCCTCGAGTCTCCCCACCTGTTTCCGAAGTAAAAGCCTCTGTAAAAAAGCGTAAGCAGAAAGGAGACACGAAAGGCGACAAGGTTGCTTCTAAGGGGGAAGAGGTTGGTAAGAAGAAGGGCAGAGGTAGGGGTAAGAAGATATCACTCCCCAAAATTAAATTTACTCCCTCATTGAAGACATACTATAAGGTTATGTCCTCCTCAAATACCTCAACTGCCTCCGGCTGTGACCCCTCGAAGAATAAGGGCCAAGAGAGCTCCCTGGTGGGTGAACATAGCCCTCTGAGCCCACCGGAGGCGGCTATAAGCCATCCCCATTCCCAGAAGAAAACATGCGTAGCACGTGCAGAGACGTCAAGTGCTCAACAAGAAGACTCAGTGGGGAGTCTTTATGGTACGCTAGCGGTGCATCCAGAAGTGAGCCTTTTGAACAGGTATTCCGTCCTGGCTGCCCATGATTCTCAGGGAACATCATCGAGTATGTCGGAAATTCCAGATGACAATGCGACTATAGATCCTATAGATCCTATGACACGCCCCCTGGCAGATATCCTACTTGCATTGAAGGATGAAATGTCAAGTAGATTTACTATCTCTGAGATGAATCAGGCTGAGATGACCAGTAGATTTCTGGTATCAGAAGCGAATCAGGCAGCCATTCAAGCCTCCTGTGAAGTGCTGACTAAGAGATTAGAGGAAGTCACCCTAAGAACAGATGCAATCGAGCTGGAGATTCCTAAGATTAAAGAGACTATGTGTACTACTTCCGCAGAATTGGTTAAGCTATCGGCCCAGAATAAAGAACTTAAGGAAGGTCTTGAACGTTTAGAAAACCACTCTAGGAAGAACAACGTAAGGCTTTTGAACGTCCCCTAAGCCCTCGAAGGGTCAGATATAAAAGGGTTTGTGATTTCTTTGTTAAAGGGGACTGTTCTCAAGAACTCACCTGAAGGGGAGGGGGGGGAGAGGTTCACTGGGTGGGGTGCTGCAGGTTAAAAATAAAAAAAATGAAAACTCATCTCACCAATTTTGAAGAAGGTCTGTCTTGTTGGTATAAAAAGTTTGCAAGCTAATGGCAGGAATCTCATTAAAAGATAATAAGGTCACATTTATCTCTTGGAATGTGAACGGGCTAAGGTGCCCTCGTAGGCAAAGATTGATTTTGAAGTATATAGAACTCTCCTCTGCTCAGATTTGTATCATGCAGGAAACACATCAAAGTTTTGCAGAAAGCCGTGCAATTTTCTCTAGACTTTCCTGGATAAAATGCTATTGTACCTCACAACAGACGATCAATAGCAGAGGTGTGGCAATTTTGGTTAAGTGCGGGGCTAATTGCTCAATTAAATCAGTGCAGACGGACCAGTCTGGGAGGTGGATAATAGCGCAGATGGACTTCGGAGGGTCGGAGCTAATATGTGTTTCGTTCTACGGCCCCAATGTTGATGATCCGACATTCATTTGTAAGCTACAATCTAAATTAATTTTGGCAACTCCTCCTTTGATTATAGGTGGTGATTTTAATGTTCTTTTAGATCCATTAAAAGATAGGTCCAATTTAAGTCAATATGTAGGGGCTCCCCGTGTCCGTGGTGCTTTGATAAATATGTTTCATGACTTAGATTTGGTAGATGTTTGGAGGACAAAGAAGGGAGACCTGTAGGGGTTTACATTCTACAGCAAAAAATATGGTCACTCCTCCAGGATCGATTATATTTTAACAGATAGGTCTACCCTGGATGGTTTAACGGAGATTTCAGTTTTACCAAGCCATCTTTCCGATCATACCCCAGTTCTTTTTTCCTATCTTAGTAAAACATATAAATTACAGTCTAGATGGACGCTCAATAGAGCCATGCTCCTGGATTTAGAGATAATTCAGGCCATCAAGTTATCGTCTTTAGAGTTTTTCTCTCTGAATATGGGTTCTACCTCCATGGATTTTATCTGGGATGCCTTTAAGGCTAACCTGCGGGGTAGGTTTCTTGGATTTATAGCTTTTAAAAAAAGGGCTGAGGCACGAGAGCTTCGTACCATGGAGGAGAAAATACTTCTGTTAAAGGATGAGAGGAATAGACTTAGTCATGGAATCCCAGGAAAGCTGTCCCAAGTTCAGGGCGACCTGGAATGTGCTAGGCAAGAATATAGGGGTAAATTAGATGTAAAATGTAAGGCACAATGGCTCATAAAGAGTATGCAAAATTTTGAATACGGGGAGAAGGCTGGTGCCCTTTTGGCTTGGAAAGCAAGAGCGGACCGCTCTAAAAATAACATCAATGAATTAATAATAAATAGTAATGGAGAAAAGTCTAGTAACATTGAGGACATGCAAGCATGTCTGCTTTCCCTTTTTTCAGACCTTTATAAGGAAGATTTAGTCCCGTCGATAGGTTATATACAATCTTGGCTGAAGAGTAAATCATTATCAACTCTTACTGATGAGAGCCGGGACATCCTAGAGGCCCCTATCGCGCTTGAAGAGATAAAAGACCAAATAAAAAGATGTAAGAACAAAAAGGCAGCAGGCACAGATGCACTTCCAAATGAAGGGTATAAACTCCTAGTAGAAGAATTGACTCCAGCCTTGGGTGCTACCTTCGACTCAGTATATTGCCTTACTGGTAAAGTCCCTGAGTCTTGGAAGGAGGCGACTATTGTATTGATCTCAAAGCCAGGGAAAGATCCTTTGAAAGCCGACTCCTACCGTCCAATCTCCCTGCTGAATGCTGATTATAAGATCTTTATGGGCATATTGGCGGGGAGATTGGCCAAAATAGCACCTAAACTGGTTCATGCCGATCAGAAGGGTTTTATAGCAGGGAGGTACATCCAGGAACAGACACAACTGTTAATAGGTAACATCGACCTGGCCATTGGAAGATCTGATCCTCTGGCCATAGTGGCCCTGGATGCGGCCAAGGCTTTTGATAGGGTCTGTTGGGTGTATCTCTGGGAGGTATTAGAGGTAATGGGCTTTGGCCCTATCTTTATTCAAACCTTGAGGAATTGTTATCAAGGGGCCACTGCTAGGATTCTTCTGAATGGCATGTTGACTGCCAGTTTTAATATTCAGAGAGGAACAAGACAGGGTTGTCCTATTTCCCTCTCCTGTTCGACCTCTATATAGAGCCTTTAGCCCAAGCCATCAGATTAGACGACTCAATCTATCCTTTTAAGTCTCAACAATATAGCTGTAAGTTAGCTCTATATGCAGACGACTTGATCTTATATACCAACAACCCCGAGGCGACTATCCCTCGGGTTGAAGCTCTACTAATGGAGTTCGGTTCTTTCTCAGGTTACTTAGTCAACACCTCAAAGACCGAGGTGATGTGCTGGAACATCGACCAATGGGAGGGTATAACCAGCAGAGACTTTAGGTATTTGGGAATCCATATCGTTAATGATTTGGATAAAATCCCCTGATTAATTTAAATAAAACTATAAAGGAAATAGACCGACTCTTTAGTAGGTGGAGGAACCTTCCCTTGACTATCTATGGGAAGGTAAATTTGGTAAAGATGGTCATACTCCCTAAATTGACTTACCTGTTTAATGCGGTCCCACTGGGGTTTCCTAGTAAGAGCTTAAGCATGGTTCAGAGTAAGATCGGGAGCTTTATATGGGGCGAGAAAGGTGCGAGGCTTTCCTGGAAAAAGCTGAGGCGCAAGCTAATAAAAGGGGTTTGGCTCTTCCGGATATTGGGTGGTACTTGGTTGCTTTCCAATTTAAAGGCATCCGGATGTTACTTTCAAAACCTGAGGAGTCAGCGTGGGGAAGATTGCTGGGTGAAATGGCTACAATGGAGGGTGGTGGAGGCGGAGAGGGCTTTTTGTACAAGTTTGGGGCCCCGAGGTACTTTAAGCGAGTACGCCTGAAAGTTCTTAAGGCAGCCTTGGAAACGTGGCACAAAGTGAGATGCAGATGGGGATTGGATATTACTCAGATTTTGCTCCTATTTGGGACTCCCCCGGTACCCCTCAGTGCCTCGGGGATAGCTTGGCTGTACCTATCAAGAGGGCGGGCATCAATATTTGGTCGCATCTGTTAGACGCAGAGGGGATTTATCCCTGGGAACTGTTAAGGGCTAAGATTGGTATAGGGTTCTCCAGGTTTAAGTATTTACAACTTGTTTCCTGGTTTGAAGCAGAAAAGGAGGAGGTCAGAGGTAACTGGGAAACGGAGCTTTCTCTTCAAATACCGCATCCAATTAAGAAGGAGATTTCTTTGTGGTACAACAAGTTTTTGGATGCGGAAGACCTGGAGATCCCATCACAGCACTCAGTGTGGAATCATTCTCCCCTTGAACCTATTATTGATGATTTGTATGAGCCCTCTCTGAAAGTACTATACAAATTTGTCAAACCAGCAAGCCTAAAAAAGAATCACTTTTTTGTCATTAATAGGCTGTATTACACGCCAGCCAAAATAGCCAAGTTTGCCCCATTAAAAATTCCTAAATGCCCTAGATGTATGACTCCTAAGGCCAACGATATTCATATCTTTTTTGAGTGTTTCGACCTGAGAAAGTTTTGTAAAGGGGTGGGAGACGGTATCTGTGGCATTTTTAAAGCTTGTATTGAAGTCAACCGGTCTCTAGTGTTTTTTGGCGATGTCAGATCGTTTAGTCAGAATGCATCACAGTTACAATGCGGATTGTTATTATACTTGATACTTCTCGCTCGGAGAGAGGTCTGTAAGAAATGGAAAGACTCTCTACCCCCGAAGAGTGATGACTGGCTGAAGGCCGCTTTTGCTATGGCGCGCTTAGATCAGGATGGTTCAGGGGAAAGCACGACTAACATTTGGCAGCCGTTTTTGAGTTGGGGTCACAACTTGAGACTAATATAATCAGTTCTATGATTACACCAAGCTCCAACTAAAATCGGGCTGGTCTGGGCGACCTAAGCAAGTGCGGTATGTCGAAGGGTGCCTAGATCGAAATATCGGCTTTGTAAGATCCGCAGAAGCTTATTGGTGAGATGAGGACAAAAAAAAAAAAAATTATAATTAAATAAACTAACATTTTTCACCCTTGTCAAATACAAACCCAACAACATGCTCTTAAATTAACCATTTCTAATTAAATTATAAAAATTACATTTCATATAAAAACTTACAAATTATACTAAAACAAATTAAACATACATATTATCATAATATTAGTAACTTATGACACTAAAATAACTGATATTTATCAAACTAATTGAAAAACAATATTTTTCACAGCTATATTAAATTAAATTACATTATACACAATTATATTTAAAAAAGAATATTAAATACCTAAAGAAAATAATTTCTTACCTTCAATTTTAGGTCATCACAATATTTTGGCCATGATATTTGAGTATTTTTTATTCAATATTGCAGTCAAACGCCCTCATCTCCATGCTTGAGCATGCACTCGCTTCAGAATCCTTTTTGTTGTAAGTAAATATAAAGAAACTATAAAACAGACTTAAAAATATGTATTTATTGTCTTCGAAAATGTATCCTTAACATACGAACAACTACATTCAAATATAATTAACTTAACATGCTTCAAAATGAAACGTAAATCAGATAGAACAGTGAGGCAACTATTTTAAATCACACTGAAAACTGGCAGGGACTACACAGTTTTTAAGGACCACTTTCCATATATAATACAAATACAATGGAAGGAATGTACTTGGAGACATATTTAACAGACAGGCGACTCATTTTCATTTACATATTCAGTCTTCCGCATAAGAAAGTAAATGATTCAAAATTAGTCTTCTTCAGCAGCATGTCTCCCGGTGCAGGCAAATACTGTGAGCTAGGCGAACACCCCAGCTTTTTATTGCAACTGTGATTTTCACAGGCAGCTGTTATATTAAGAAGGCATATTGATATGTGGGTCAATACTGTTATGATACTAAGGGCCTGATTACGAGTTTGGCAGGCTTCCTGCGGGCCGCCATGCCATCGCCCCGCAGGAAGGCAGCCAAACTCGAAGTCAGACCGATCACCAGATTATGAATTTAATCCTGGCAGGCGGTGTGTGCTGTGGCGGTGCCTTTCCATGGCTGAACAGAGAGCCAAAGAAAGGCAGTGCCGTGGGACCGCCAAAGCACGTTCTTGCACGGAAAGAAATGAACCATGCCGTGTATTTCTTTCTGATCAGGAACTGGGGGTGCAGAAATACAGGGGGCACAACATGTGCCCCTCTGCATGCACCCCCATGCACAGAGGTGACAGGGGGCCATATAGGGGACCCCTGAGTCACCTCACCAGCACCCTTTCTATGGTGGGCTCACCGTCTTGGATAGGGTTGCAGTGAGGCAACTCGTAATATGCTCGGCGGTGCCACAGTGTCACCACCAGCATATTGCAGCCTCAGACAGCTGCACCACCACAGCAAGATCAGGGATCCCCGGCGACTGCAGAATTCCAGTGGTGGTCCAACTGCCAAACTCGTAATACTACGGGTGGATCACAAGTCTGACGGTCCAAGGACCGCCACCGCAACTACGGTGGTCCGATGGATCGCCATAGTCGTAATTAGGCCCTTAATATGAATCTCCCATGGATATAAAGATGCTAGGAGCCAATAAAATATAGCATTTTGGAAGTGTACAGATGTTGGATTTACGATGCTTAATATTTAACAGTGTGGTGTTTATCCTTGTGCTTATTTTAAGTTGCCTTCTAGTTTGTGTTTTCTAATCCTAATTTTTGCTTGTGTAACATAAGGCTCAATTGAAAAACTAATGTAGATTGGCTATATCTAAGGCAAGCTTTCCTTTATTTTTAATAAAGATTTTTACATTTGTAATTCAATACTAACATAAATGTCAATGTACGGAAATGCAATAAGTATTTTTGTCATCCACTGGTAATTAACTTGTATTAATTCAATATATAGATACACAGATATAGAATGTTCCAAGACAAGAGTCAAAGGAGATTGATGCATGCAATTTTCCATTGTACATAAGCTGCTCAATGAACAGTTATTGTGGGGAAATGGGCAGAAGTAGCAATAGGAATCAAGACAGGTAACCAAGCATCAGTCTAAAGAGTTTATTTGTACATCGTAATTTAGATGAATACATATCTAACTAAATTTGCTTACCCAAATCATATCCTTTTCTTCATTCACTTCTTTCCAGAGAGTAGAGAATTTAGAGCATGACCAAGACATGTGATTTAAAATACCCTCTTCCCACTTGCGATCCTCACAAAGACTTAGGTCTGACATTCATCCCTTTTGCATTTTTTCCAGTTACATGTTTATTCCAAAAAATGCATGTATTTGCATCCAATAGCTCCTATGATCCCTAGCACAACTATAAATGTTAATATGACTACTTAACAGATCATTTAAGATAATGTTAAAACAATTCACCAACCCTTGAATGTGATCAAGACTCATGGCCAAAACACGTGTTTTACGTGCACACAAATGAATTTATGCTACACTGCATCTGCCCTGAGTGAGCGCTCTTCTGATACCAATAGAAAGCTGTGTTTGAAGGTGTTTATACTGTTGGCATGCTCCTCCAGCTATTATAATCTAGCTTAATACCCTTTTTCATCAAAATACAACTATAACTATTTAAATAATTATAATTTAGTTAATTTAAATTATTCTAAACATATCTTCATGTACTTTTTGATAGGTATTTAGTAAAAACAAACATTTAAAGTTAGGTGGAATTTTTAAATAAATGTTTAAACATTATTTTTAAACTAATTTAATATATTTAAATTAATTCAATATTTACTTCAATATTAAGTTAATCGTGTACAGTCACTACTAGTAACTTTTCACAGATACACAGATTTCTTCACCACTGAGATGGATTTCACACGATGGTACAATATATGGATATTTTACAAAGTTTATTAACCCCTAAAAAAATGTCTACTTTCTGTTTTAAATAGTAACGTAAATTAATTGTATATAGTTATTTACATTAAACATAGAGCAAAATAAAAATGCTACAGCATGATTAATTTAATTTTGGATTAAATATTTAATTAATTTAAATATATTAAATGAGATTAAATATGTTTTTTAAATATTTATAAATAAATCCCACCTAGAATAGAATGTTCATATTTACTGATTTTGAATAAATTCCAAAAGCGCATGTACAGAATTTAATTATATTTCATAATACAAAAGGTTGCCAAAATAGGTTCCCATAAAATAATACTTATGTTGTATTTATATGTATGTTTAACATTAGATTAAGTTTAGATATATTTAAAAAAAATTAAAATAAAATAATTTATTTTAATTTTATTTTCTATGGGGTTTATTTAAAGTCCCTTTCTCCATTATTTTCTACAAGACGATGCTGCAGTACCACTGGTTGGCCCTGTGTGGTGCTGAACTTACTCCAGGTCTGAGCTGGAGTGCATTTACTACAGTTTTTTTTTTGGTTGTAGTAACTTTAGATATGCAGTTTCTGAACAGCAATGGGCTTACTATTTTTTGGGATGGTGTTTTTCCCTCCTTAAACTCCACCTTAGCCCTTCGTAAACCCCTCCTTGCACCTCCTAACACACCTCCCCGGTCCCTACCACATTTTCTACTAAGGGCCTGAGTACGATATCTCTAGGAAAGCCCTCCGTACGACTCGGATCCATAGAGCTTAACTAGCGCATTGTGCTCTGCGAGTCCGAGCGACCGAGTACGATGCACCCGTATGGTGACGGACTCGGTTCGCTAGGACTCCCATTGAACTCTATGGGAGCCTGTATACCGAACGCGTACACAGGCTCCCATAGCAAAAAGGGGTGGGTGGGGAAAAGCGTGCACCCTGTGGCGGGCACCCCATGGTGCCCGCCACACTGTACATGCACGGAAAGGGGGGACCCATGGGTACCCCCACGGGACCGATTCGGAGGGCCCCGGGTAAAGGGGGCCTACTACAGCCCCCCAAAGTCTGATTCCCACAGCTGGTTTGTCCACTGAGACTGAGTCGATACGGCTGTCTGAATCGTGCATCATACTCACTCGTTCGGAAGCCGGCTCCATTGCGTGGCACGATTCGGCTGCGAACGAGTCGGACTGATAGGATCGGGTTCGGAAACAATTCGGTCGAATCGGATGAGATCTTCGCATCGTACTTGGTCGTTTGGAATGGTGGACGATTCGGTCGGAAGCATAGGCTACGAATCGGATTTGCTCGTTCCGGAACCCATCTGGAGGCCTTCCTAGCGAGATCGAACTCAGGCCCCAAGAAGTAAACTTATATATGTGAAGATTTCCCCATAGAAAAGAAAGGAGAGTTGGAGATGGAGATTTACACTCATAGGTTTATGAAGTACATTCTGTAGTGCCTAAGTAGAACTACTGTAGTACCACTTTGTGCACTAGAAAATACAGTTTCTGAATCAGGCCTCAAGTTTAAGTGTAAGGTAGGCAGAAAGAGGTAAATGGGTACAATAGATAAACAGAACTGATAGAGAAAAATCACTTTACGGCGATGCCAATGTCTTAAAATGTCTCAGGGAACAAGAGCATCTTTATTAGTACTCCAAATGTCAAATCAGGAAGCACAACCAGTCACACTAAGGGCCTGATTACCACTTTGGCGGTGCGGCGCCGGGTCTGCCCCGGCACTGCACCTCCATAGCCTTTGTCAGGCCCCCTGCCAGATTAGGAGTTTCCTCTTGTCTGTCTGGCTTTTTTTTTTACACTCACATGGCGGTGCCCTGAAAATAAGCACCGCAATGGGAACACCAAAAACAGTTCCTGTACGGCATGGACTGTAAAGTCCATGCCGTGCAGGACCTAGTGAGCATGCACACAGGGTGGCACAACATGTGCGCATCCACAGGGCATGAGGCACCAGGGGGCCCTTTAGGGCCCCCTTTGTTTCCTCTCCGCCACAGTTTTCATGGTGGTGAAACCGCCATGAAAACCATAGCGGAGAAGAAACTTATATGCTTTGCAGGACCGCAGTGGTCCTGCCAAGCATATTACTTCCTCTACACCGCCATAACACTGACAGGGAATGACGCTTCCCAAGCGGCTGTAGCAGTCCGACTGCCCGAATCATAATAGGGCAGTTGGGAGACCGCTACTTCGGCGCCCCCATGAGTCTGGCAGTCACTCGTAATTTTAATGTCACCTCAAAATTTGGGCAGAGTTGTGGCAGAGATTTGAGTGTTAAATGGAACTCAATAACTATATAATATGCCATGCTGAGAGGTGCTTGGAAATCGTGTCTCAGTCTCGGTGATCATGATATTAGGTATTTATTATGCACTGTATTTCACATATTGATAAGATAGAATTAAATAGAATAGAAATAAAATAAAAATGTATCTTCTTAAATAAATGTTCAAACAGTATGAATCATTTTAAGGAGTAGTAAACTTCTAGGGCCTGATTCATAGAGGTAAACTTACACAAAAGTGTAAGTTTACACTTGCTGTAGTAACTTTACTACTGGTTTGTATTCACAAACCACAAGTGTAATTTTACTCCTAATTAAATTACTAGTAGTAAAATGACACTCGTAGTTTGTGAATACCAAAACAGTAGTAAAGTTACTACAGCAAGTGTAAATTTACACAAAAGAATAAGTTTACATTTGTGATTCAAACCCCAATTCTCTCCATGTACTGATTTAGGGTCCGATTACGAGTTTGCCACACCACCCCCCTGCTCCCACACCACCAAACAGGACTGCCGCCCGCCCTCATATGTGAGTCTTAGAACTGCACTGTCGCGGGACCGCAATTGCACGTTCCTGCACGGCATGGACTTTGCAGTCCATGCCGTGCAGGAACGGGGGAGTATGCACACAGGGGGGCACAACATATTCCCTCCTGCATGTGCCCCCATGCCTCGGGGCAAGAGGGGACATGTAGGGCCCCCTTTGTTTCCGCACCGCCAGCATTTTCATGGTGTGAGAACAGCCATGAGACCGCTGGCAGAGAGGAAACTCGTAATATGCTTGGTGGTGCTTCAGCAGCACCACCAAGCATATTGGGCCCTCAAGACTGACATGCCACCTCCAGGGATCGTGGATCCCTGGCAGTTGCAGCAGTTCTCTGGAGGTCCGACCACCGTACTCGTAATATGGCAGTCGGACCGCACCTACAATGTGGGTTTGCTGGTCCAATGCACCACCAAACTCGTAAATAGGCCCTTAGAGATTGCTGTCCTTTGACTACTGCTGTAGCCTGTCACAATGATGCGCCCATGTATGTTGTTTTCACAGCAATGCTCATATTTGTGGGGTGGGGGGTGGCACCAGTTTTGCCTTTTGAAAAAGTGTGAACGATTGTCAAGTGTGTGGAGGAAAATGCGAAACGTCAACATGATCCACGACTTCTAACAAAGGTTTTTTTTTTCACTACCATCCAGGTGCAAGGAGCCTTGAAAAGGCAATGGATGCAGTATAAAACCCAGTGGGGCCAAAGGAAACGAGAACACTGCTCCATGCGATCTACATCCTACACGGCCACATCTATAACGGAGGTGCCGATTTACCTGTACACCCAAGATTCAAACAGTGAACAGTTAAACGGAAGATACGGGGACGACTCGGAGATCACTGCGCTGAAATCCGGGGAGACGTTTGCCTGACTGCTGTGGATAACAAAAGCGTGCTGTCTGTTTTAATTCCTCTTCACATGGAAGGTTCTGGAAGGTCACTGTCACAAGATTGACCACAGGCGCTGGCAGAAGCACTCAAGCAGGCCATTGGCGGGTCTGGAAGTCCCTGCCCATGACAGCCTAACAAATATGGGTATAGCTACAACCTGACAATGCAGTTTCTAAAAAACGGACTGAAAACAAGAAGTTATCCACTGCGGCATATGAAATGTCTGTGAGCAGTGGGCACAAAACTGTGAAATTAATAGAAAATATTTAAGCCGAGCGATTGTACCATGCACACCAAACACGGAACAATAAAGCCATTCGTCGAAGGGGTATTACTCCAAGTACTGCTGAGCCAAATACAGGCAAATGTAACAGGTGGCTTGTAATGTTTTTCAAAATGCCTTGCTCTTCTTAGGCGCATTGCCTTGCCGTAGGGATAACACACTGTTCCACAGGCTTACACCAGCCAGATCTGGCACCGAACCCTTTCTCCAATTCAGTTTGATTTCACTGTCATTTTCTCGAAACCCAGAGTCTGAGAACCAGTATTCCCAACATCAGCCTCCTCAAGACGACAGAACACATTTTGGGCATGTTGGCTCCTGTGACATTATGTGACTTGATACAAGAAAGGCTTTTAAAAAGGAGGTTGAAATTCATAACTGCTTCTTTGTCAGGAAGAGATAAAATGTATTCACACGTTTTTCCACTTTACCTGATTCCTATGTATATGTTTCTCATTTGCACCACATCTAACAGTACCGCTCACTATGCCCGTTCCTCTGTAGACGATTGTCTCCAACTAAACTGTTTTTTTGATGTGTTCAGCTCTAAATATCTCATCAGGATGAGGGCTTTCTTCTCTTGATGTTGACAAAGATTGAAATATTTTCAAAGCGATAATGACAGCAGACACAAGCAACGCCGTCTTGTGAGACCACTATGTGAAAGCGTAAACTGAATTCACAGATACGTAAAATGCGAAGGCGATATTTTCAGACAGAAATGAACTCTCGATTGTTATTTCTATTTTTGTTAGAAGATTACGAAATTAAATGATTTTAGTAGAAAAAGGGAAGTAAGGCAGCTTTAATATATATGTCTATATATATATGTATCTATATCGTGTAGCGTGAGTCTAACCATTGTTAAAGTGCAACATACTCCACAGCAGGGCTCAGGAATGTAAACCTTTTCGCTTTATGAAGGAACTATATTAATAAAAAAAAAAATGCACAGAGCTGATGATATCTACAGGTTCAACAAAACTCGTTTTCACAAGCTATTATTTTCCAATACCGTAGACTGGTTTATTCAATTGTTTTGACTGTTCATTCAGTGCCCGTTTCACGACCGTTTGATTAACTAAATGAACAAAGTAGACATGTATGATGAGATCATGACACAGCAGTACTGCATGTGATGTTCGTGCGTGGATTTATATGACCTCTGATTTTATGTATCCCATTTATTGCAAGAGATGGGCGTGCAGAGGACTTCAGACCCAGTGGAAACAGACTTCACAAGGAGCTTTTAAGAGGGCCACTGAAACAGCATCTTTTGGCTTGTCTGTGCTCACAATGCATTATGGACGGCAGCAGCAATGGCCATCTCAGGCTAGGGAATTCCTCAGAGGTCTTGACATAGAGCGGCGCAGGGTCCTTAAAGTTGAGTTGTACTGTTCCAACACTATGTTTTATGCGTTGCAGGAAGAGCCATGCCACTTTTGAGGTTGGATTTTACAAAGGTCATGGAATCCCGGATGCCTAACTCTGGTATGGGGCTAGAAGGGCGAAGAGAAGATCTAAGTCTATGGGGCTTATAATGCGTCTGATGGTCCACGGACCGCCAGACTCATGGTGGCGATCTACCAACCGCCCTATTACAACTAGGGCAGCTGGGCTGCCCTGGGACCACCGTATCTGCTGCAACCACGAGGGAACCGCCATTCCCTGGTGGTTGCGTGGCGTTCCTGAGGCCACAGTATGCTTGGCGGGGTGGCTGCGGCACCACTAAGCATATTATAAGTTTCCTCACCACCACACTTTTTTATGGCGATGCGACTGCCATGAAAAGTGTGGCGTGAGGAAACAAAGGGGGCCCTACAGGGCACCCTTGTGCCTCATGCCATGTGGATGCACACAGGGGGGCACAACATGTGCTTCCCTGTGTGGATGCACACCAGTACCTGCACAGCATGGACTTCAGCAGTCCATGCCGTGCAGGTACTGCCTTTGACGTTCCCATTGTGGTGCCTGAATCATAGGCACCGCCCTGGAAATGCCAAAGAACCGCTCGCCAGACAGGAGAAAGCTCCTGATCTGGCGGGCGGTTCCTACATGGGTTTGGCAGTGCAGGAGCGGGGCAGTCCAGCACGCGCCGAACTCTTAATAAGGCCCTAAGTATGGACTAGCTAAGAGGATGTCTTTAGAATATGCACACACTTTCACCTGACCCAATATCTAATAGAAATTGTAGTCCAGTATGTGTGTTTGTGTCTGCCCAGTGCTTAATTTGAGACAGTGGTTGCTGATGGGGCCCACTGGCACTCATTTTTGGGGACCGGCACTTTTTTCCCTCACTGGACATTTTCTGAGAGCAAGAAAGGGAAAAACAAACAAAGGGGAAAGAATGAGAAAAAGAAAGACCAAAAACCATCACAAAGGGAGAAAGCAGGAACCTGCAAGAGTTAGATAAAGGGGCAGGGAGTGTCTGGCATGAGGTGGATATAGGACTACTTAGCCTTGGTTTTCTGCACGCTGACATGTAATAGTGCCGACAACGGACTTCTGAGCAGGGCTTCGGGAACCAGCACTCATTCTTATACAAATTAAGCACTGTGTCTGTCCATTTGTGTGTAACTCACACTAAATACCAGTCATAGTCATAGAATGGAAAGTCTGACTATGCTTGACAAACACCACATGTATAAAGACAAGGGTGCCAAAATGAAAATTGTCCCATGTATATCTGTTTAGGTATGGCATGTGAGTATTTGTTACATAGGTGTGAACATTATTGCATTCTAGGGTTGCCACTTGGCTCGTTTTATACCAACATAACTGACATTTTAATGTCTCTGCTGGTACAAAAATGATAAAAACCACCTAAAGCTGATATTTTTATCCTTATCAGTAAATACTCTAAAGAAAATACTTTAAAATATGTTCTGCGGCTGCCCTAATGATCCCTGACTGATAATTAAAGTAAATGAAGAGAGAAAGGCCATGTTAAAAATTAATACAGATGATTTCATGTAAAGTTCTACTTAAGACACATTACAGAGCCTTTGCAGAATCTTAACATGTGAACAGATGGCTGGCAGTTTTCTCTGAGAAAGGTGGCAACCATATTGCACCCATAAAGAACACCTCACTTCATAAACAAATTTGAGAATGAATGCAAGCGGTTATGAAGACACCAAACGAATAACAAAGTAAATAAATCTAAAATATTTTAAATCCATGTATATCTATGTTCCTGATTAAAATCCAATACATATATACATTGTCATATTTTATCTTGTAAGCAAACTTAGCACCAACATGATCGAGCTTAATCAGTTCAGTTCTTTAATTGGCTCTTACCATAAAAGTGCACATCATCAATTTGAAAAACTTTAGTAAAACAAAGTATAATTCATATGGATGCCTTCGTCATAGTAACATTTTTACATCTTTTAGAAAAGCTTCAGTTACTGCAATACAGGCAGTTCAAAAACAATTACAAGTTAAAAAGAAGAAATATCATAATAATCTACCTAATACATATACCAAAATACCTCAATTGCTGCATTACTTGGCTTAGCCATAGAAAGCGTACTTTTTCCTGATGGTTAATGGCCACGGTATGAAGCTAATAACTGCACAACTGGTAGAATGCGACTCTAAACGCCTTAGAGACTGCAAACCTAACTTGTGAGACCTAATATTTTCTGCATGAAGATTGGGCTCAAAATCTGTATTCTGGGCAATATATAAAGCCTGCAAAAATCATAAAATGTACTGTGGACTGAGGCGACATATTGTCGCAAGGACAACTAGGTAAGACAGAAAAGCAGGTTCCTTGCTGGAGGAAGATACTAAAAAGTGCACAGTGCATAATCAAAGATGACTAAGAAAAAATCTATATTCTGTATTAGATATCCACGCTAGGTATGGTTCCAGCCCTGTAGTTGTAGAAGTCAGAGAATATATCATAACAGTATCCATTGATTGTGCCCAGATCATCTGCTGTTCATGTCTATGTTTGAAAAACAGATTTGTGACGTAGTCCTTGGAAGTTTTATCAATTATGTCAGGGGAATAAAAACATTTTAGATACCCAATTCAAAGAATGCTTGCTTGACATATGATAACCATGGAATCTTGTCCTTGTTATCCAAGGTGATAGATACAGTTCTTGAGTGTCAAACATGAAAAATTAGCCTCAGGAGTGCACCCAAATTTTAAGCTGAAGAACTAGAGGTGCTATTCTGATGATATCCTTATTGTAGGGGATGCCTAATTCAGCGGAAAAATGTAACTCGCAGTACTCTTGAGGATGAACAGCAACCTACATAAGAATCTATTTTCTAGAGTTTGCAGGTTCCCAGAATTAATATAACCCCACACTCCCACCCCATAGGAACCCTCAGAAAGACATTTGATTTTCGAATGCTGAATAATTACTTTGCTAGGCTTATGGCCTAGCTTTTCCGGAAAACTAAATATTGCTTCTGTTGCCCTTGAAAAATTCTGTGCCTTTTGATTTTAATAGGTTTCCCCACTTTAAATTAGAATCAAAAGTGATGCCTAAGTAGTTAACATTTTGAACTTTAGTGACTGCGTTCCAGTCCGTTCAATGAGGACGGCATCGTCAGCATAGATGAGGATCAGAATGGGGCTATTCCCTGCTTGAGGCAAATCCTTTCCATTAGTACTTACTCTCCATCCAAACAATTGATATAAAAAAGGAATAATAAAGGTGCTATAATGCATCCCTACCTGACACCCTTATTAGACCTAATAGGAGAAGAACATCCCCCATCCAGGCCGTAACATACTTTTGCTACAGTCTCCCAATGCAAACCCTTAAGTAGGTTCAGCTGAGAGTTATCAACACCCATTTTTCCCATCATGTCCCATAGTTTCCCCCGGTTCACCATGTCAAAGGCACAGGAGCGGTCCATAAAAGCCATATGCAATGAGCCTCCCTGGCTTTGACATATTTCCCAATTAATAAGGATAAATTTAAAGATTGTTCTACTGTTCCAATGCCAGGGCGGAAACCATATTGGACTTCTGAGAAAAAATTATGTTCTGTCCAATCCTCTAGTTTTTGGAGGATAAGCCTCCCTAGCATTTTTGTGGTGGATTCCAAAAGCGATATGGGACGATAGCAGTTTGGTTTATTCCTTTCTCCCTTTTTGAAGATTGGAACTAAAATGAATTCCCTCCGTGACCTTGGCAGATCAAAGCACATTCGTGATTAACGGTGCCTAAAACGGAGTATTCTATCTAAAGATATCATTGGGGAGACTGTCCGGCCCAGGTTCTTTGTCCATAGGGCAACATAGAATAGCTTAATCAGAAAACCTCTTTCACATAGGTAAATTTAGCTTTGTACAACATATATTTTACTCACCTTTGTTTTGCAGGTTTCCAGCACTCAGTTTCTAGCTAGAAACATCTACAGTGAAATTAGTGCAAATTACAGAATGTCATAGGATTAGGGCAATACTCTTAGCTCCAAAAATACACTGTAAAATACAATGGGTTAAGAATGTACTCAGGAAAGTCATTGATGTTTTGTATGGCTTATCTTGATATCAGAAACATTTCATATTGTTTCTCAACAAGACCTCTTTCATTGGATTTTTCTTACTAATACATAGAATGCAGTATTTAAGCCTTGCATACTTAAAAATAATAAATCACACAACATTTCAAGGGAATAAATGATCAAACAACGAAATGTGTACTGATAGCCAATGGAAGGGGAGTGCACAAAGAAGACACTGACATTGAAGGAGGTAATAAAAAGCAATGAATCACACTAATAATAACAATTTTTAAATGTAACCCCTGTATCACCATAATTTGGCTTTATCTTTGGAAGTTTTGATTTAATTCAGCAAAACATTTGGACATATATCAATATTGTCTTCCAACATATATACTACATAATCTAATTCATATATACAAGATAAAGATCATTTTATGGACAATGATGAATATGCAGATTGCCAATGATAATCATTACATATTATACACTTGGGGTGGATTTACAAACATTTTGCGCTGGGTTGGCATCACAAAAGTGATGCTAACCAGCACAAAATGTTTTTTTCTAATTTACTTTCTAGTGCAAAACTTGTTTTGTGCTGGAAAGTACCGAAAGTAGCTCAAAGCAGAGTGAAGCACTACTTTGCGTTACTTAGCGCCAAGGGGGCGTTACATGGGCGTTCCCATGCAACCACCCACGCCTTTTGATGCAAAACCCTATCTACAAACAATAGTAGACAGGGTTTAGCACCAAAAGTTAACGCCATTTTAAAGGAGGAGTTAAAAGGAGAAATGTTTTTATTTCTCCTTTCTTTTCTGACTTTGCACGCGTGCTGCACTGTGCAGCACACATACAAAGTTGGAAAAGTTTTAAAGTGTGTCTAAGCATAGCATTTTGTACTGGAAGGCTACCTTTCCAGTACAAAACCTATGGTAGACTCATGCACACACCCTTGCATTATGGCATAAAGTTGTGTGCCTGGTGCACAGCAGCTAAAATCGCGCCGCACTGGGGAAAGGGGAGGAGAGAGCCATATCTCTATAGATATGGTGCTCTCCCACTTCTTCCCTGTCACACAATGCAGCGCAGCATTTGTAATTGATGTGCTGCATTCTGTGACTGTTTTGAAAATCTGGGCCTTAGATGTTAATTGCCTAGGCATATCTATCCCTAACAATGCTGGAATAAAACTGTGAAATTATCTTCTTTTGAAATCTGGAGTGCTTGGAGTGAGCGATATATTTCTTGTAAAATTATAACATTACACCTTTTATTACAACTCCTTTGAAAGATCTGGAAACATTTTTCACAAAAGGTAAGGAACATCAACAGGTTCAAGTTCAACTTTAATATATCCTAATTTAATCTTCACTAAATTTGAAGAGGATTTCATTTACAATTCTAGTTTCAAAGCTTATTTTAGAATCATTTATGACTTTTTTGGTTTGGTCAGGAACAGAAAAAGAACGTATGTGAAAAAATGTAGAAAGTAATGCCAGTAAGCAACAGATTTCATTACTCCATCCATTGAGCACAACATATGTTAATTTCTTAGATGTCTTTATAGCAAATGAAGAAGGAAAATTAATTTATATACATAAAAGACAGTCGAAATAGTGTTTTACATGCCCAGAGCTTTTATCCATCTTGAATAGTACAACACTATCATTTTTAGAAATAAGAACCATAAATTGAAAAATATATATTAGCACAATTTACATGCATGAAGCAAAAAAGATGGGAATGAATATTAAGAAATGGAGGCAGTCATTTAGCTATCAGTAGAGCTATTGCCAAAGCTGAAACACGTATACAATCATATGTTAAAATAAAAACAATGGAAAAGAAAAATGAAACAAAGATAAAACTGATATTAAACATTGCATATTCATAAAATGGATCCTGAATAAAGGACTATTTTAAAAGAGAATCCTGCTTTTGCCCACCATTAGAAATTTAATCAGCCATAAACAGGTACATGACTTTGCAGAACTTGTTACATAAACAACAAAAGGTGTATTTCTGTACTTTGCAACAACACTGTCAAAGGCAAGGCAATACTACATCCCCAAATGGGTGAAACAATCATCGCAATTTAACACTAAAAGACTTGTGAAACCTCCTTTTGCATGTATCATATTAACTGTCTGTTGGGCCAGCTGTATGTTGAAAAGATGATGCAAAAAATGAAAATTGATAAAATGAATTTAAAAGTAGTGTTAATACAAGAATAACAAATCCCTGGTGTCTGTTCATTTTCAAGAATTTGGCCACAATGTTAGGCAACTTAGATTATAGATATTGGATGTAGTTCCACATGAGGTTTGGTAGGATTAATATCTTACTAAAACATGAAATGTGTAGTATCAATTGGCTCAACATATCCACCATTGATTGGATAAAAGCCTTGATTCCTTTTCTTTTGGACAATGTTTGAAATATATATTAATACAAAATAAAAGAGAAGATTTCATACAAGAAAAGGAACTGTTGATCACATGATTTTCATGATGGAGGGCAATACATGGCTTTAAATGCTATAAGCTCTCAGACACCATCAAGAGCATCAAAAACTGTCCTCAGCAAGGGTTCAGTTATTGACAATAAATATACAGTGTAATTTGTGACCAGTGACTCTGCAGAAACTCAAACCCACCTGGTTGGATGTCCCAATAATCAATCCCATATTTCACACTACATGCAAAGTTGTATCACAAGGATGCTGCAAAAGGTGTGGGATATCTTTGTTACAATCACAAAATCACTTAGTAATTGGTACAATATGTAATAATAATTGTATTTTTCTAAATTCATCTATTAAAAACAATCGTATTACATCTATTAAATAAATGCAATTTTGTAAAACTATTTGCATTGTACAAAATCAGAGGGGCATATTTACGTTTCCTGGCGCATCTCTGCAAATCAGCAGGGATGCGCCAGGAAACGTGCGACACGCATCTCAATCCTTGCGCCACCACGGATGCGCCGCATTTACAATGCGGCGCATCATGGCGCAAGGAAATGCAGATGCGTGTCGCATCTGCTGCCGTAACGTTAGCGCAGTGCTGGAGTTGTGTCGCGGGTGCGACGCAACTCCAGCACTGTGCCAACCATGCCCATGTCTAACATGGTGCGTCAAGCCTTACACCTGCTTCAAGCAGGCGCAAGGTTTTGACGCAGCGGGGTCGGAAAAGTGACTGAGTGAAATCTTGTAGATTTCACTCAGCCACTTTTCCGAGGCGTTCCTGCGCCGGAACGCCCCCCCCCTGCGCCAGAACGCCCACATGAAACCTGACGCAGGTTTCATGTGGCGCAGGGCTTTACAACGTGACGCATCTCCCTAGATGCGTCACGTTGTAAATACCTCGCAGCATGGCGCTGGCTTTACGCCGCCGCTGCGTCACAGAAGTGACGCAACGGTGGCGCAAAAGTGGCGCAAGGGGCTTGTAAATATGCCCCAGAGTGTTTAATTTCTTTCCAATTGTGTTCAATTCAGTAGCAACTAAATTGACAAAGCTTGCCAAGAGATTGGGAAGCCAACAAGTGTTTCATGGTGAAGAGTCCACTGTATCTTCTCGGCTAACTATAATTCCCCAAAAAAGTTTCAATAATTTCAAAACTTCTGCCTAATTGGTTTCACCATTCTCATACCAGAGTTGCAATGTCTTCAAATAGATTCAACCTCTATATTCAAGCATCTCCAATCTCTTGCTAGTTCTACTACTAGACAGAAGAGCAGATTTAAGACATTTTCAAAGAACCAGTCAACATATACCCATGATAAGGCAATTTCTTCGTTCACAGTACTGTTCAGTAGGCCTGGGTGGTAAATTCCGTTCTGCTCGTGGAATTTGGGTAATTTCGCGTTCCGCGGAGAACGCGGAATTACCAAACATTCCGCGATCCGCGACTTCGCGGAATTTTTTGCTTGTTCGCGCTTTCAAAATGCGTGTTCGCGAGATATTTCTCCCCGAGCACGCAAACAGCGTTCGCGAACAGGAAAAAAGCATCGCGAACGGGCGGAACAAGCAATTCCGCGTGTTTGCGGAACTTTTGCGTGCTCGCAGAGATTTTTTACCGTTTCGCGGAGCTTTGCGTAGCGCGACTACGCAAATTCCGCCCACCCCTACTGTTCAGTTCCCTTCAAGGAAATAGCATGACGGAGGCAAACTCACAAATTTAGGAAGGCATAATTGGGAGTATCTGTAGGGTCCCACCACCATCATAATCAGGCTCTTAGTCACAAAGCACATTTTGAAGTACATTTAGTCGAACAAACTAGTACTACTAAAGTAGCACAAAATGCTATTCGCAAACCTATGAGTGTAAATCTTCACCTCCATATCTCCTATCTTTTTAATCAGGAGAACTTCAAACATGTAAGCTTACTACTTAGGGGTCGATTACGATGTCGTTCGGAAAGGCACCGAACGGCATTCGATTCGTCTGAATCAGTTTCGGAACCCGCCTTTCCAACCAACTCGGACACTTTTCCGAACGACCGATTATGATGGATGGAAAGCGTTTGGACTGTCCGATTCGGTTCCAAAAGGCATTGGGAGTAACCGAGTCGGTCGGAGCCGAATTGTAGCGGACTACTTACTGCGTTTCCAGCCGAGCGATTAGGATGTCAGATTCAGACAGCCTTTCCGAATCGGTTGTTCCAACATGGATCTGCTGCTGAAATCTGACTTTGGGGGCTCGTAGCAGGCCCCCTTCACCCGGGTACCCTCCGAATCGAGCCCGTGGGGGTACCCATGGGTCCCCCTTTTCCATGCATGCACACTGTGACAGGCACCATGGGGTGCCCGCCACAGGTGCAAGGTTTTCCACAACCACCCCTTTTGTCAATGGGAGCCTGTGTTCTTGTTCCGAACACAGGCTCCCATTGAAGTCAATGCGAGTCCAACTGAGCGATGTCCGGAAGCATCGTAATCGTTCGGTTGGACTCGCAGAACTCTATTCGGTTGGAAACGATTCCGAAACCGATTCTGTCAGAAGAGTTTCCGTACAACATCGTAATCATTCCCTAAGTAGTAATGTCAGAGGGACCGGGGAGGTAGTTGAATAATGGGCATACTTACTAAAAAATATGTGGGGTTTAGGGAGGAATACGGAGGTGTTAAGGTAGGGTTAAGAAGGAGTTTAGTGAGGGACAGCAGCCCACCAAAAAAAGAATGAGCTCATTTCTATTCAAAAACTGCACTATTAAGTTACTACAGTCAGAAAGGACCCAAACAGTGTTAAATGTTATCCACCTCAGATCTGTAGTAAGTCCAGCCTCACACATGGCCAACCACTGGTACTGCAACACCCACCCATAGACATCAGTGGAGGTAGGGACTTAAAATAAAACCCAATCAGAAATAATGTTAAATTAGATTGAATTATTGTATTTTTTTTAAAAATATAAATATATTTTATGTAAAGTGAAACTATCTGGACCTGTCTTAACCCTGTTGGCCTCTGCTAGAGTGGGCTCCTGACCCCCAAGAGGTGGCCCTCAGGTCCTGGACCATTGGTGTGGCCCCAGCTGAGATCTCCACTCAAAGAAATGTGAAATCCTGAAGTTGTGGCACTTTGCAACCCCAAATGGGCCTAATAGTAGCAGGATCTTGCCACCCACACCTCCCGGCAAGGCAAAACTCCGGTGAATCTGACTCTCTGTGCCACAGTGACCACCTGTGATGCCTGGTAGCACAAAACCTGCACTTCACACTACAGTATCAACAGCCCGCAGTGACTGCAAATGTGAAGCTCCAGAACAACCGTCTGCGATGCCCGACAGGATCTTCATGCTACATCGACGACCATCCACGATGTTGTCTCTGCGGCCCCTTCCAACTCAAACGGAACTGTTCATGCTGGACTTTTGAAGGTAACTCTTTCAGCAGGACTAACCTGGTCCCTGTATCCGGCCTGTGCTCCATTGTGGTCAGCCTGAGTTTGTTACTTTCACTCAGTCTCGCATGACCAGATAACCGCAAATACCTCTTTGTGCTTTTTGGCACTTTGCTTACCTGAAATCTTTAAAATTGCATTTTTTAGGTTCTTCTGATTGGATTTTTTTTTGTTTTGGTGTCAAATAATTTATTAAAATGTATTCTATTTTTCTAAATTAGTGTGGGATTTTTCTTGTGTTGTGTTTTCACTTTACTACTGTTTAAGTGCTGCAAAAGTACTTTACACATTGACTCTAAGTTAAGCCTGTCTGCTTTTGTACCAAGCTACCAGAGGGTTAAGCACAGGTTAATTTAGCAACTGTTTGTGGTTTACCCTGACAAAGATTGTGGCTGTTGCTTGAGAAGGGCTCACACCCCTCTCATCCAACAACCCAATTTCTTACAGTAGTCCTCTGGCTGCAGGACAGTCCTTCTTCTGTAGCATCCACATATCCAAGTGTGTGGGTTTGAGAGTCCTGTATTTGTAACTGGTGCACACTTTGAAGAGAGGAAACTTCTGGAGTATTCCAACTACAGAGGTGTCTGGAGTTTCCTGCCTCTCTGTCTGGGTACCAGTCTGTCAGGCACAACGGGCTAGTGTGAAGTCCTTTGTGTGTGAGCTGAGACAATATCTCTGAAGTGCAAGTGTGACAGGTGACAGCTCTGCCCTGCTCACCAAGTCAGGATGTCCCATCCTGCCAACACACGTTTATTGTGTGGCTGTCGGGGAGTAATGCACAAAGACCAAATGCCATCTTCACCTAGTCATGTGACCCAGGAGCAGGCTGCAGTCAGTAGATGGTTGGGGCAAAAAAATGCCACCTTTCAAAAAGTGGCATTTTCAGAATTGTGACTTAAAATCCATGTCACGTGATGCTATTTATTTCATATGAAGGAGGTAACTGATAGGTCTCTCCTGTATTCTAGGGTATTCCTAAACTGAATCTGTGAGCTCATAGCAGTTACGGATTCACTGTCTAGCCAAGATGGTAAAGGGATATTCAAACATGTGGGCTGGGGTAGAATCTGGTTTAAAGGAGGCATGAACAATAGAGATTAAAGGGAATACTGTTTTCAGGGCTTTGTCTAGCCCTTTCAAAAGCTTTGACTTTCACATCTTAGCTCCCCTTTATAAGCGTATACCAAGGCAAAAAACAGAGGAAGATCTTTGCAGTGCTAAGGAAATGGAATTTTAGTCAGATTGAGGGGTCACTCTCACAGCAGCTATGATCCACCAAAAGAGAACTTCACTAGTTTGGATTTGACATGATAAAGCCTGTGAGAAAGGATGTATCTTTCAATATGTAAGTGACATCATCTTGGACTTGGCCCTCTATGCAGGCTCACCTCAAATGTTTTATCTTCACCTCCCCTGTTATCTGAAACATTTTTTGTTGGCTTTAAGGACTCTGTACACTTCAACACTGCTAACCAGTGCTAAAGTGCTTGTTCTCTCTCCTTTAAACATTGAAACATTGCTTTACACCCAGTTGGCATACTTAACATACTTGTAAGTCCCTAGTATAGTGGTACTACAGGTACCCACGTAAGTAGCATTCTAAACATGTCTCAGGCCTGCCACTGCAGCCCATGGTGCACTTTTAAACTGCCATTTCGACCTGATAATATAAACCGTTTGTCAGGCATAAACCTTCCTTTTCAATATATATGTCACCCCTAGGGTAGGCCCTAAAGGCTCACAGGGCAGGGTATATTTTATTTAAAAAATAGGATATGTGTACTTAGGTTTTACATGTCCTGGCAGGAAAAAGCTCCTTAAGCCATTTTTGCACTGCTATAAGGCATATCTCTCTCATTGACTAGCACTGGGTTACCTTATTGCAGTTAATAATTGTTAACTTTGGATTAACTTTGGATTGGGAGTGTGCGCAGAACTCAGCGGAGTTGTATTTGGGGTTGTGTATCTGGCATCTAAATTATGTGTAATGTTTTATTCTAGCCACACAGAACATCGATGATCCCAGCTCCAGTGCCGCTGCAGGAGGTGATGGGTCAGTTGGAGGGGGAGAAGCAGCAGCAGGGCCGGGGACTGGTAAGTCACATAATTTCTTGCAATTACTATGCTCACTAGCTATTGCCATGGTGTCACTCGTCATCATCAGAAATGACCATGAAGTGAAACCCCCTCCCCCCAGCTTTACCAGCCACAGCTGTGATCGAGTTATTATGGCCTCTTCTATTTGCAATTCAGCAAAATCTCACATAATGAGCTTTGATGGCTTGAGGGAGGCATGAAAGAACGGAAGGTAACTTAAAAGGAAGGAAATGGTATATGAGTGAAAGAGTGGGTGGGTGAAAGGGTGGGCAGGTGGGTGAAGGGTTGGATGGGCAAGAGGATGGTTTGAAGAAAGTGTTGCTATTGAATGGGTGGATAATGGATTAGACATTTTGGTGAAAGACTGGATGGGAGAAAGTAAAGCTTAATCATGGTGGCTGTGGGTGAATTAGAATGAAAGGATGAATGCATTATTGGATTGTTTGGATGAATAAGCAAAGCAGCTCTTCTCATGAGGATCATGCTGCTCACCTACTTTGCTTACTTGGTTTATATAAGGTTATCAATATCAATCAAAGCTATGGTTCTAAGTGGGGGTTATTTATTTGTATTCTTTGTTCTACTCCCTTGACTAGCTGTATTTATTAAGTGAGCTAGATCTATCCTACCTATCATTCATCATCCCCGCTCCCCGTCCATGGCATTTTCGCCAACTGTGACCGAAGTGCAGTATGGGTCAATCAATTTGTGACTGCAGTGTTGGCTGTGTAATGGGCATCTGCTTCAGTTATACGGCATTTACAATGTTTTCAATGCATTGCAAACCAAACACACAAGGTATGTTGGCCCTTGGCCTACTCAGTCACCTCTTAGTAATTCAATACTTTATTTTTTCTTAAGTTCTTCCATCCCAGTCTACCAAATTGGAAAATCCATTCTTGGCATGTACCACATTTAATGCGATACCCATGTGAAGTGTTCCAGAATATATTTCATGGTTTCCCATTACAGATTTAATTTACACTTGTTCAGATTTTTCCCTTTCGAATTATACCATGACTGAATAAGCCAAAGATGACGAATTGATGATCAGTGTAGTGGCCCCTCTATTATATATAAACAAAACTCTACCCTACCTGTCTAATCCCTCTGCCCTACCCCCTGCAGTAGAGAAAATCAAGTTTCCTTTACTTGGTTACTGCCCAGCAAATGAATTTGTTAGAAATACATGGTGGTGGGCAAGGCCACAGAGTAAAGTGCGAGTAAGTGCATTATTCAATGTCAAGTTTGGCATATGGGATACACAGTGACAAATGTGCCAAATAAAATCCTTTACCTGTAGTGCAGTCCATTAGATTCATTTTCCTCAGCGTCTACTTACGGCAGACAGGATAATATATTAATTTGTGCATTTCATACGTGAGGTGTGTGACGTAGTATCTTATTTATTATTCATCTGCCTCTTTGGAGACAGGGTAGAAAGAAAAATGCGTTTGGCGTAGAGCAGGCCATTGGAATTAAAAATAGATAATTGTCAACTACTGCTGCAGACAGTAGCAAACTAGCCGAGGCGCTGGCTAGCAATGAGCATGACTTCACTATTTTAGCACCACACACAACTTGTACTCCACATAGTGCATAATGCTGTACTCATTAATGAGAAGTCATTTCTTTTTCAACTCAAAGTGTCTGACTCTGTTTATATTTACTTGAAAAGCATTTAGAGAAAAAAAATGAATCAAATCATTGTTTTTTTAATCCTGTGATATTATTTGCTGCCTGTTAATACTTTTCTGCCACACAGTCGGTGCTTTTTTATGTTTGGCAACATCTGTGAGTAAAACATAATATTGACCTCATGACTCTCCTAATCATAATCACATCAAATAAATTCCAATGGCCCTAAGGGACCAGCAATGTACTGCTACTGTGACACCCAGTAATTGAAAACAATTGTTTGCACAGAGCATTATTTACAATTTGTATTTTTTGTTTTTCTCAATATAGCTGCTCCTGTTGGTCCAGCCGGACCACCCAATAGGCAGGAGATAGTGGCCCGTTTGCGGCAGCAGAGGCTGGAGCATATCCAACTGGAATACCGGTGGCTAGTGTTCCTGGAAGAGGAGGAGGACGAAATGAACACACAACAGCCGGGCTCCAGTGCAGTCGGTCCCTCTCAGCCTCCCAGCCAACCCATCGCTGGCACTGCCGCCAGCCAACTGCTGCCCCCCCCACCAAACTAACAATTGCTGCACCGCATCCTGTTGCGGCTGGACACCATCGAGGGCCGGCTCACCACAATGGAGCAGAGCCTGAACCTGTTCCGGACAGACATCCATGATGCCCTCTTCTAGCCCTTTTTATTTTGTTTGTTTTGGTGGGAGGGATTTGTTGTTTGTTATGGTTGGGTGGAGAGGGTGGGAAGGAAGTTGGGACTGAAGAGACTTTTTCTTGAACATTTTGAGTTTTGGGGCTTCGGTCAGTTTTGTTTGGGGAGAGGAGTGTGCATGTTGTTTGGGTCGAGAAGGTGGGTTTCTTAGTAAATAAATAAAGGGAAAAACTATTTTATTCAATCTAAATTGATGCCTGAAGTAGTTTCTTTAACTTTTACTTTGCACTGTTGCCTTCAAGTAGTTTTATGCAGCCTGTTTATGTGCTCGTAACTTAAGAGAGAGCGCAGTACTTAGTTATAGAGTCTAGACTTATACTTCTCTAACTATCTCCACCATTATGGGGAATGCAGACATGGTGACCTATATTGTGTACAACTATCTAGATAAACAACAGCAGCAGTTAGTTACTTTCTTACTAAGTAAAATGTCATCCATACTTGTTGTCTTACATTAATATACATGCAGCAATAACAGGGGAGGCATCAAAACTTCACAAGCGAGGTCCCACTTCCAGTTCCACCCAGGTGGGCTCCAACTGTAGGATTGATCTGAATGATTGTTTTATTATCCATTGTAGGCAACTAAATGGAAGTAGAAAGACTGAGTTAGTCAGTTATATATTTATCAAATATTTACAAAGACTTGACATCACCTGAGTACTACGTGATGACACAATGAGAATGCCTGATTATTCTAAAATAGAAAAAAATAGCAATACTAGTAAGTTTTGGCTAATGTGGAGCTAGCAGTATTATTTGTGAAATCCTCAAGTTATAAAAAATGGACTCAAAGTCTGGAGTGGACAAACTTAGGTTAGGCGTTTACGGTTAGGCAACACAAGGCCTGACTGATGATGCTGACGACTCTTGTTCTTTATTCTATATCTAAAATATGGATAATTTTTAATGCACGGGTTGGTAATGGGCTGTTGTGGGCTACTGCTTAGAAGATTCTACAGTAAGTTGGTGTTGCTTTCACCACATCCACCCCACCAAGTGTGTGATCCATTAATGGTGTAATTTAAGCAACACCTCAATAAATCACACAGCTCGGAGGAAGAGGGTAAGGGTTTGATGAATGGATGGGTAAGGGGATTTGGGGAAAGGTTTCAGAAAGACAGACACTACAACACAAGGACAACATTCATCTTGGCAATAAGCAGCAGCACCTCATTCACCATCAATCTGTTGTTAGAAGGAAACAAAGGAATGAATATGACAGAGTACAGATAAATGTACTGCAAACAGTCCTTCTGCCCCTGAGACCCAAGTCCTCAGGTATCTAAATGTTCTTTCTTCTAGGTTGGGGAGTAAACCCACCCATCCACGTCTCTTAGTTAATTCTTAGTTAATATGATTGTTAAAAGAAAAATGATACTGTATTGCAAAATTGGGTGGTGCATCTGCATTCTCCTCGGGAATGTCCACTCTTTGGGGCATGTCTGCACTGGTCAGTTAGGTAAGCAGGAGTGTTGTTTAGCTCAGCTAGCTTTCGCCTTTCATTTGTGAAGGAGACTAGAAGAAGGCCTGCGGATTGTAAAAGAGAAACAGTATTTTAGAGTCAAGGAGAAGGACAGAAGGAAGGTAAGCTTCATGAGGAGTGTATCAAGAAGACTCAGAGCAAAAAAAGCAAAAGGGGGACTTAGAGTTTCACTTTTGCCACAAGTCCAACACACACACACACACAGCAGCATTTCACAAACACACCTGTCTCTATTCCCACAGCTGAGTACTAGGCCTCACACTCTTGGTGTGCCTTTGAACTGAAGTCAATACTCGATAACTTCTTGCTTCTAGCTGTTGATGAGGTAGTCCTGCAGCTCCCGCCCTGAGTTCTTCCATGATCCTCCTCCTGACTCTGAGTAACGCCACACCCAGACTAGTCATCATCATCATTAATCATGATGGCCCTAGCAAGATAGACGTGGAGTGCACTGCTGTTGAAGAACAAGTAGAGAAACAGATTGTAGTATTTTGCATAGGTTTTTGTTTGTTAACTAAAGTGACTGTTTTGGTCTCTGAAGAACTAGAAAAAAGGAGAACACCCTGCAATTAAATCTGGATAAGTGTGAAAGGGCTGATCACCTACAGGGAACAAAATGAGCACCCATCACTCAAGCCCCAAAGAATGCAAATCAATATTCCTCTCAATCACATTCCCCATGTTACAGTTCAACACACCCTCCCTCAGTTTCAGCCTCCACATCAATCACCACTCACAGTCACTCTATAATCTGATCACTTATAGGTGCAATGGTTACCTGTTCCATTCCAAGCACGGTGGTAGGTACACTTTCTCCCGTTTAATGCAAGCAACATATTGGGATTTGGCAGTCTTGTAAATAAAACGATTGTCTGGGGCAGCCATCCCAGATGATGAAAAAAACAGAAGGATCATAGGAGCGGACCATGCAGGTTAATTCATTTTTGCTATGTACGCTTGTGAAGGCCAATCACCTCCAGGGTAACAATAATCGCCCACCCCTCAGGCCCCAAACATTGCAAATCAGTCATCTCATGCAAGTTCTCATGTTACAGTTCAACACCCGCCCTCTCTGTCTGCCACTACATGAATCATCAATAAACTTAAATTATCACTCACACAATCACTCACTCACCATTGCAATAGTTGAAGTTACTACTTCCAATCCAAGCACGGGTAGTTTAGGTATTAGGTATTCAATCATCTTTGATGCAGGCAACACATTGGAATTTGGTATTGGTAGGCAGTCTTGTAGATGATAAATGTTTTTATGGGGCAGCCCTTCTAGTGCTAAGTGATGCAAAAAGGGATAGGCTTTAGGCAATAGGTATGCAAATGGGGCAGGCGTTGTCCCTAATGTTGTAAAGGAATTGTGGAAGCTTCTTCAATGCAAACTGGTCCAACTGCAATCCGGCAATATATATATATGACTAATACAAAAGGTAGGGCAGTATAAATCTGACACAAAAATAATAATGTTCCTCTAGCTATTTTTTGTGGGGGTTTTGCAAAGAAAGAACTAAGTTCAATGAGAAAAAATGTAAAAGTTCTATGGTGGCACTGACATACTTAGTCCAGGAAGTAGAGTTCATCCTCAAACTCAGGTGGTTCACCCAGAAGTCGGTCAGCTAACCCATTTGATTCGATTTCGGACCAATCACCCTCCTCCTCCTCCTGTGCTGCTGTTTCAGGAATGGTGTAATTGTATGGTATAAAATGTTGGTTCATTTTGATCATAGTCAATCTCTCTACTTTTTGAGGCAAGAGACTGATCCTTCTCACTGTGACAACCGCACCAGCTGCACTGAACACATGTACAGCAAATACACTGGTGATAGGACAAGCCAAATACTTTATTGCCAGCCTGCTGAGCTCTGGCCATTGGCGTATCTTCCCATTCCAATACATCAATGGATTTTGAGCCACATAGACCTCTTTTGAATCATCCAGACACTCCTGGAACATCCTGTGGAAGGTCATTGGTGCTGCTACTTGCTCAACCTGTTTTGCCATCACCTCTGCACTGGACTTGAGCCCTTCCAATTGAAACACATACAATGCAGAGGTTAGGTCCGGTCCTTCTGTTGCTGTTGTTGCCGGTGTTCTTGTTGATGGTGTTGTTGGCTGCTGTGAGACAAGACTGCCCTCTCTGGAAGTTAAAGATGGTACCCCAGAACTGCGGGTGGGATTCAAAGTTCCAGCTGTTCTTCTTCCAAGTCTCAGGCTTTCTCTGCAATCCACCTCTTATATTTGAAAACATCCCCTTCAGAAAAAGAAATTAAACTGGGCAGAATTCTTTTGTACTGTGGATCAAGTAGTGTGGCACAGATGCACTCTTTGGACTCGATAAGCTAATGTTGCAGCTTTATATTAGAAGCCAAGGAAAGGACTAAGGTCTCAACCAAGACCTGCGCTTCTGAGTTTTCATTCACACCTGTGGGGGCGAACCTTTCAGCCACATTCTTTACCTGGTCTTGTAGGAGATGAAACAATGGGATAGCTTGGCCCATCGTACTGCCCACCTTGCTAACTTCCCATGTGAAAACCTCAAAAGGGAGTAGCGTCTGTGTCAGGCATTTGACTAGGCCCCATTTATCTGCATCCATGGTAATAGCTTTCCCAACTGCATCCCCTCCTCTTTGAATGACATAGTCATTGATCTGTTTGTACTGCTCAAACAGACGTTGCAACATGTAAAAGGTGGAGTTGCAACATGTTGGCACCTCCTATATCAGGGCTTTAACTGGTGCTCTATTATTACGCTGAATGGGCTTAAAAGAATCGCTGAAATGAGTGCAGATTTTTCTGCAGGTGGTCAGTATGTTGCTGACTATGTCTTCCTTTTTGGGGAAGTCTTGCATCATCAGGTTGATGCAATGGGCCAAACACAGGACCCTGAAATAGCCTCCGTCTGACATGGCCTTGACTATTTTTCTGCGGTTGTCCATGGCTACAAATCCAATTTTAAGACCTCTGGGTCACAGCCATTCATACACCCTGCTGTTAAATTCCTCCAAGATGTTTACAGCTGTATGTGATTTCTCCACATGGCCACTGTTGTATGCCACCGAATGCTCTTAAAACTTTCTTCAGGGACAAGATCTGAAGATATCTTTTGCTTTACCCCTGCAAAAGAGATCCTGTGTGCAGTGATGCACATGTAATCAGTCACCTGACAACTGGTCCACATGTCTGTCGTCAGGTGGATGGTGTGAACAACATTTTACTGCAAAGCTTGTACATTCAAGTGTAGCACTTCATGATGCAGCGCTGGAATATCCACTCTGGCAAAAGAGGTCCTACTTGGTACCTTACATTTTGGGCAGATGGCTGCCACATATTCTAAGAATCCACTCCTTCCACAAAAGAAAAAGGGAGGAGCACCAGTGCTAACATTTTTGCCAGCTTCCCATTGTACAAACGTGTGGTTGGGTGGTTTCGCTCGTAGGGCCCCCGCCTGCCTGAACATGCCCATAATAGTAGCCTGGATTTTCCTCTTTTCTTGGGGCACTGACACAGGCGTCTTTTGAAAAGTAGATGCTAGTGGTAAACTCAATGTGCATCATGGTGGTGGGGCAGTCACTATATGCCATGGTGTCTCCATCTCACTCTGAGTCTTAATGTGCCATTGTGAAATCGCTGAGGTGGGTGAATCTGCTGGCACACTGCTGGGGACAGGGCTGCTTTGCATGAAGATGTCACCCTCTTCTTCCTCATCATTGCCTTCCACCATGATTGGACTCATAGCTGATGCTCCCTGGGTCTTCCCACCACCACGACCATGTTCAGCAATTATTTTAAGGTGCTCCTCCCACTTGATTGTGTGGTGTTCTTTCATGTTGGTCGTCTGGCCTCCAGTACCATGATGTGTACCAGGGTTACCTCAGATGAAGATTTGTGTGGCAAATGGTGCATACTGCAATGTGCTCCCCCTCTTTGAAAATGGTAAAAAATGCCACAAACCGGGGAGGAGTACTTTTTTACTGTGCCACTGCCAAAGCCTGAAGAAGAACTTGAGGTAGGTGGGCATGTCATCGATTGCCTCTCTGCTTCTCCTGAGGCAGGGGTTGGTGCAGGTCTCCGTAGGGCTTTGCAAATATGGGAGCTGGTGGCAGTGCTACCTGTGCCACATCCCTCGGAGCTGGTTGAAAAGCAATGTGAGATTTCTTTGTGTCACCTTCCACCATGACTACATCATCATCATCATCCTCCTCTTCCTCCCCTTCCATAAGTCTATGTCTTTCTGGAACTTTTATTTTCCCTTGCTTCTCCTGTTGTCTCCTGGTCTCTGTCAGGGTCCACTCCATGCCCCTATCATCATCATCAGAAGTGATGCTTGGAGAAGATGGTGGAGAAATACCCTTCCTTTTCCTTGCTGGAGATCTGGGAGCCAATGAATCCAAAAGAGGAGGCTCATCCTCCTGTTCTGCTCCAACATCAGACAAATGTACTATTGTTGGCTGCAGCTGCCGTCCACTTTGCTGTGTTTCCTGAAACGATTGTGTACTACTTTCTGAAAGGGACAAATCCAATTCAACATCACTACTCATCGCCGTCTACATGATTGCATTGGCTCCCTCACTGACAGACATGGTCCTGGGCTTAGGTTGGGGGGGGGGTGGTGTTGATGCAGGAGTGCTGCTCTCAGCTTGCTCGCTGGAGGACAGTGCGGCAGGCACAACTTTCCTGAAAAAGGGTGTGGTCAGCACTTCAGTGGTGAAAATCTGCTTCTTCTCCTCCCCACTAGACACTTTTTTGGCTGCACCTTTCTTTAGGGCCATCTTGAAAGTGCCAGTTGGCAGCGGCACTTAGCAGCTTCATAACAACCTGAAAAGATGACCTTGTTGCTTGGATAGTCACACGTCACATCGTGCACAGGTCTTCTGTGTGGCAGTACTGTGGGTGATGTCTCTTCTTTTCTGCACCTAAAAGCAAACAAGCAAGAAGAAAATCATTGAAATGTGGCTTTGTTGCAGTTCAAGTAGTTGTACAAACAAACAATAGCATTTAGTGTGGTGACTTGGCAATAATACAGTTTATCCATTCGTAAAACCACACCAACATAAACTTTCATTGTGTGCAGTACACTCAGGAAGGACCAGAAAGAGCAACATCAACAAAATACAGATGTAACTTTTTGCTTTATGTGCATCACATTGGTGATGTGGCACTCAGGGAGGTGCAGATGACAATGGAATAATCCTTAGACAATGAATGCTGCTATGCAGTGCACCTATTTCAGTCATACGGTTGATGCCAGATGTTGAGAAAATGAATAAATCTTTTTTAGATCAAAATAAAAAAAAATGTAAATAATTTTTAAAGATTTCTTTTTAAAAAAAAGTTTTAAAAAAATTAAAATAAAAAAAGCTAACAAATGTACATTACATTTTTTTTTAAATATTTGTTTTAAAAATTAAAATAAAAACATTTACAAAATTAAAAGAAAACAAAAACATTGTATATTCAAATAACCGAAATAAAAAATTAAAGATAAGGGAAAAATTATGCAAGCATATTAATTTATTAAACTGCTATCATTGGCAAACGGCAAAGGGCCACACTGGCTGGATGCACAAAATGGCTACCAGCCAGTGCCACATGGTCATCAACAACAACTAACACTGAGCAAGGAGGCATGGCCACAAACAGAGAAGACATGCATGCCTATGGGGAAAGCACACTGGCTGGCTACACAAAATTGCAGCCAGCCACATGGTCAGAACAACATCAACCAGCAAGGAGGCATGGCCACAAACAGAGAAGACATGCAGGCCTTTGGGGAAAGCACACTGGCTAGCTACACAAAATGGCCACCAGCCACATGATCAGAAGAACAACAACCAGCAAGGAGGCATGGCCACAAACAGAGAAGACATGCAGGCCTATGGGGAAAGCACACTGGCTGGCTACACAAAATGGCCGCTAGCCACATGTTTGCAACAACAACAACAACCAGCAAGGAGGCATGGCCACAAACAGGGAAGACATGCAGGCCTATGGGAAAAGCACACTGGATGGCTATAAAAAATGGCCGCCAGCCACATGGTCAGAACAACAACAACCAGCAAGGAGGCATGGCCACAAACAGAGAAGAAATGCAGGCCAATGGCAAAGCACACAGGCTGGCTACACAAAATGGCCTCCAGCCACATGGCCACAACAACAAGCAGGAGGCCTGGAAAACAAAGAAAACATGCAGACCTATAGTGGACACTGACTATACAAACTGGCCCCCGGCCTCATGGCATGGGGAACAACAAAGGCAAATGGTGGTCTATGGCAAAGACACATACAATGGCCAGACAAAAGAGGCATGGTAACACAGAGAACTGAGCATTCATTTAGCAATGCCAAAAATGCAAATCAGCAGGGCTAAAAATGTTTACAACAACACACATTCAGAAAAGCCATTACCCCACCTATACACTGTTTGCAGGAAAAAAAGGGAACTACCACTAAAAGAAACACATTTTGTATTTTAATCCAATGTCATCCATGGCCTAAATGATTTTTCAATTCAACAGACACCACAGAAACAGTTGTTTTATGCCCACATGCATAGTACAGGGCCTAATGGCTGGAAGGCCCATTGGCAGACTAGGTCACAAAGTGAATTAAATCAATATTGCAAATTTATTAAAAAACATGGAGAAAATGTAGTAAACTGTGCAACATTTTTCCTTCACAAAAGAAGAAAAATTTAATGCAAAAAAAAATAACTAAGCCCTTACTAAAACTGCAGGCCACCCACCACAATACATTTTAAAAATTGAATAAAAGTACAAATAAATCCAAGTGCATGCCCCAGTCAAACAAACAAACAACACCCTTATACACAAGTTTTTCAACTTACTTGTGATATCGCAAAAACAAAGTCCTTAAATCCAATTGTATATTTGCAGCAGACAAGGAGAGTGATCCTTCCAGCTCCGAATCCCAATGAAAAGTGACCAGGAGAAGGACAAAGCACTGGGAGAAGCCTGCTGGACAGGAACAGGAAGTTGGAGTCTCTGGTTTGAAAAAAAGTTTTACAAAATGGCTTCTCGCACAAAAAAGATTCCATTGGCCAGTTTGAGAAGAAAATCCACTCCAAATGCCTCTCAGCTGCATTTTCAAGCAGAAAAGCTGCTCGACCGCTCCATTTGCGAACAGCACTAAGAATACTATATTGGCGCCCTTGCAGCAGGAAGCCGCGCGAGTGAGTGCGAAGTCTCGTGGGAGCTCGCTAGCGGTGGGAGAAGTCTTGCATGCACTCGCAAGTGGCCCGAGACTCTTGCCTCTCGCGGTTGAGAGCCAAAAGAAAACTCAAGCGGGCAAATGAGAAAAAAATTCCGCTTCGCCCCTGGACCTGCCTGAGCCCTAATGGCCTCTGCTTAGAGTCATCCTGATCCCTAATAGGTGTCCCTTAGGTCCTGGACCCTTGGCTAGACTCAAAGTGTACTCCTCCCTGCTTATCTGTGGATCCCTTCATATTCAACACAGCTTGACGCAGCTCAATGCCGTACCTCGCATAGCAGCCCCTCGCAACGCCTGATTGGCAGCCTCATCAGAATCAACACACTTAGATGCAGCTCAACGCAAGATCTAGCAATGTAGCACCTCACAGCTTCTGTTCGGTGGCCTTATTGGAATTGACGCAGCATTGAGCAACTCAACGTAGGTCCTTGCATCATAGCCCTCACACCTCCTCATCAGAACCGATGCAGCACAACACAACTGAATGCAGGACCTTGCATTGCAGCAATTGCAGCTCTTCTTCGGAACTAACGCAGAGCAATGTGAAGCCACGGTTCAAGGACATAAGGAACAACCCTCAGAAGGACTAACCTGTTCCCTGTATCCCAGTCGCAATCCATCGTGGTCGGCCTGAACTTGTGACTTTCTCTCGGTCTAGCACACCCAGGTAACCACAGTGGACACTTTGTGCTTTTGGTACTATTTTCAAATGTTGAATAGCTCCGATTGTGCTGATTGGAGTGTTGTGAATCAGGTAGCATTTTGTTTCTCAAAATCTACTCTATTTATCTAAATTGGGCTTGGATTTCTTTAGTATTATGTTTTCACTTTATTACAGTCTGTGTTCTGCAGAAATACTTCACATATTGCCTCTAAGACTGACTGTTTTTGCAAGGCTACCAGAAGGTTAAGCACAGGTTAACTTAGTGACTTTTGTGGTTCTCCCTGACATGGATTGTGTTTTTTACTATGCACCAATCTTTTGTGACTGCATTGCGGTTGCAAAACATTGATATTTTACTGACACCTCAAAGGAGGTGGTAACCAATTCAATTGTAGCTATTCTTTTTAAAAAATTCCCTCCAGACTCCCTCACACAAAAACATTTTCCAGCAGTCTCATGACCCACCTTGGTGTTCCCGTGGATCTCCTGAGCATGGTTGCTCCAGACAATATAGTTTTTTCCTACAGGATTGGAACGGCTATAGGCATTAAACTGTTTGCAATATTGTGAGAAGTTGGCCTGGCATATGCTGTCCACTAATTATAGTGGGCACCTAGCACCAGTCCAAACAACCCCTTATTGGAGATAGGTTAAAGACAACCTTATTGAAAGCTATGCTAGTGGTAGCTATGGAGAGCAGCCTTCAGGCTAAGTCTTGAAGGAATGTAAAGCAGCTTGTTTTACCAGTCTATAATCTCTTGAGTGACCAAATGAAAGAGCACCACACCAGGTATATATTCAAAATATATGTATTTATTGCTAAACACACCCCTCTAGTCTCTTTATGAGGCTAGAGTTCGAAGTACATAAGTTAGAAGTTATTTAAACACATTAATAGCACAAATACACGTTTGGGCCCTAGGGGCGTACCAAACCATATACCAATAAAGTGGTATGCGAACCACGACTGAACTAGACACTAGGCCTAGAGCCTCTAGAAGTGCTTGGACCACAAGGAACCACCCAAGGTAGTGACACAGGGGACCCACGGGAGACGCGTGCAGTGTAAATACACAACCGCGATACGCCGTTGACTTCTATGGAGAAAGTCGGGATCGGGAAATTAGAGAAAAGGGACACTTAAAAGAGGACTAGGACAAAACCCTTTGAGATCTAGGACTTTGAAGAGTCTCTACCCACGGGAGCACTGGAGTACTCGTGTTACCTCACCCAGGGAAGCCGGGTGCATAGGTGCCTTTCGGGGTCGGGTTTCGTCGTCGATTCGAATGGCGATCTGCTGCAAAGTGCTGCTGGCGGCCAAGAGAAAAGTGTCCGGGTGGATCCAAGAGTGGATTGGAGTTCTGAAGAACCTGAAAGCAGAGGGGACAGAGTCTGGGTCACTAGCCAGTGACCAGGAAGGCGATGGACAGATGCCCACCGATGTCGAGTGCTTCAGGTGCGTTGACGGTCGTCTTGACTCTTCAGCCACGAGGTCCAGGAGGCGTTGTCGGTAACCAGGAGCAGGATTCGGGCTGGTACACGATGTCTGTCGAGTGCTGAGGTGTCGGCTACCGGATTGGACCCAACAAGCCTTGGCAACGGCAAGTCTTGGTGAAGATGTAGATCGTCGATGGTGCAGACCAGCAAGGTCTGTGGAACTCACCCAGCGACGGTAAGTGAGGGCAGGCCTGGAGCAACCAGGATGCCAAGTTAAAAAAGGATTGGCCTTCGTTAAGGGCTACTAGCCAATGGGCTAGCGACCGCGAAGGAGCCTCGTGACGCCGCACGTGGAGCTGGCTTACAGGACACTCGTGGAGTGGGGGCCAGTGATCTTCGGTGCAAGTGGTGCTGGAGGCTAGGGCTACTAGGAGCCCAAAGCACGACTTCTTGGGAGACCCAGAAGATGATGCACTTGCAAATGTGCTTGGTGTCTAGGGGTCACGGTCTCAAGTCACCCACGATAGCCACGGGCCTCAGCTTTGCTGAGGACTCAGGGTAGCCTCGGGGAAGTCTGAGAATCCACCTCTGGTGATGCGATGACTTCGGCGTCCGACGGGAGCTTCAGAAATGCGAACCGGACAGATGCTTCTTTGGTGCCTGCCAAGCAGGGGAGTCACTCCTTGACCCCAAAGGAGATTCTTCTGTCCTCTAATCGTGAGTAGAGCGTCGAAGGTCCAGGATTCAGTTTCAGAGTTTCGTCCAGGGATAATCTAAAGTCCTAAGGACTGGGTTCCTATCTTTATACTAAAGATAGGGGTTGGACTACTCTGTGGCCCCACCTATGGGTGGGTCAGGGCAGAGGGGTGGCTACACCCCTTTCCCTTTGTCCAGTTCGCGCCAAAGCAGGGGCTGCAAGCCCCTGATCCGGTTTGAACTGGGGTATGCACTAGGGACACCAAATGTGCCCCCAGTGCAGGACTTCAAAGCACACAGATGGTGCTCCCGCCCAGCCCCAATACACATTATCCTGTCTGGGGAGGTGGTCACACCTCCCTGCAACAGGAAACCTATTGTCCAGGCCTCCCCTGCCGGAGTTTCGTCCAGCAGCAGGAGGCCAGACTCGTGTCTGTGGCAGCAGCATCCATTTTGTGATGCCAGGGCTCTGGAGAGAAGTTACCGGGTTAGCCAGAGTTAACATGTCTTTCCCTCTAGAAGGGTGGAATGCTACCCCCGCCGCCAGAATTGGCGGGGGGTAGTATTCCAAGATGTTTGACACCAAACACGACATGTTTAGGTGCAGCCATTCCAAAGTTAGCATTTTACCGCGAGGATATAATGCGCTTAAGAGTATATGGTCAGGCTGCACTACAAACAGCATCAGAGATGGTCTCCGAACGCTGCAGAGGGGCCCTGCTCATGCAGGGGCACCCTCTCACATAGGAACCATGCACTCTGTCTTTAGGATTGATAAGGCCTGCCTTAGGAGTGACTTATAGGTTTATATGTGTGTTTGTATTTAATGATATAGGTAACCTATATCACAGTAAGGGGTGCATGCACCACCTTACCCAGGCTGCAGTAGCAGACCTGCGGTGTCAGTTTGGATGGCCTCCCAGGGGTGGCATAATACATGCTGCAGCCCCTGGCAGGCCTCTGAGGTACCTATGCCCTTGGTACATAGTATACCATATACTAGGAACTTATAAGGGCACTCCAGATCCCAATCAGTGATGTGCCTAAGGCACATGGAAACCATTTTAGAGAGGAAGCAGCTAGGCTGGGGTTCTGATTAGCAGGGCCCCAGCCAGACTAGTGTCGAAAAACAGTGAAGCATCAGCAAAAAGTGGGGGTACCCATGTGAAGCAGATCCTACTCTCCTACACAACCCCCCCCCAAACGTAGGGACATTAAACTAACCTTGCCCAGTTAAGTCTTCATGTTCTAAGTGGAAATACCTAGAGAGTCCATCTGCATTCGCATGGTTACTCCCAGGCCTATGTTCCACTGTAAAGTCCATCCCCTGTAGGGAAATGGACCACCTAAGCAGTTTGGGGTTTTCACCCTTCATTTGTTTTAGCCATAAGAGGGGCTTATGGTCTGTCTGAACCAGGAAGTGTGTACCAAACAAGTATGGCCTCAACTTCTTCAGAGCCCAGACCACAGCAAAGGCCTCCCTCTCTATGGCTGACCAACGTTTCTCTCTAGGGGTCAGCCTTCTGCTAATGAAAGCTACTGGCTGATCCTGACCTTCTTCATTCAATTGTGACAGTACAGCCCCTACCCCCAATTCAGATGCATCAGTTTGAACAATGAACTTCTTGGAGTAATCAGGACTCTGCAGAATTGGAGCAGTGCACATGGCCTGCTTGAGGTCATCAAATGCCTTTTGACAGCTAGCTGTCCACTGAACCTTTTTGGGCATTTTCTTAGAAGTTAAGTCATTCAGGGGTGTCACTATTGATCCATACCCCTTGATAAATCTCCTATAGTACCCAGTCAGGCCTAAGAAGGCTCTCACCTGAGTCTGGGTAGTGGGAGCAGTCCAGTCCATGATGGTCTGGAGCTTGCTCTGCAAAGGTTGAACCTGGCCTCCACCCACAAGGTGGCCCAGGTACACAACCTGACTCTGCCCTATCTGGCACTTAGTGGCCTTGATAGTCAGGCCTGCCTTTTGCAGGGCCTGTAAAACATTCCTGAGGTGGACCAGGTGATCCTCCCAGGTGGAGCTAAAGACAGCAATATCATCTAGATATGCTGCACTATAGGCTTCCAGACCTGTGAGAACTGTATTCACCAACCTCTGGAAAGTGGCAGGTGCATTCTTCAGACCAAAGGGCATTACCACAAATTGATAATGCCCACTAGGGGTTGAGAATGCTGTTTTGGGCTTTGCAGTATCAGCTAGTCTGATCTGCCAGAAGCCAGCTGTTAGGTCAAATGTGCTGAGATATTTGGCAGAGGCCAAAGTATCTATGAGCTCATCTGCCCTGGGTATTGGATGGGCATCAGTCCTAGTGACTGCATTGAGACCCCTGTAGTCCACACAAAACCTCATCTCTCTTTTTCCACCACTGGTGTGAGGTTTTGGTACAAGGACCACTGGACTAGCCCAAGGGCTATCTAAGGGTTCAATAACTCCCAACTCCAACATTTTCTGGACTTCAGTCCTGATACAGTCCCTGACATGGTCAGGTTGCCTATAAATCTTGTTTTTAATAGGCAGACTGTCCCCAGTGTCCACTTCATGAGTGCACCAGGTGGTCTGACTGGGTGTCAGTGAAAACATTTGTCTAAACTGATTGAGGACTTGCCTGCAATCAGTTTGTTGCTGGGTAGTGAGGCTGCCTGCCAAGGCTACACCATCAACTGACACATCGTCAGGGTTCTGTGAGAGCAGGTCAGGGAGTGGGTCACTCTCTTCCTCCTGCCCTTCATCAGTAGCCATGAGCAAGCCCATGTCTGCCCTGTCCACATATGGTTTTAACCTGTTGACATGGAGAACCCTGTGGGGACTCCTGGGTGTTCCTAGGTCTACTAAATAAGTGACCTCACCCTTCTGCTCAACAATAGTGTGGGGTCCACTCCATTTGTCTTGGAGAGCTGCTGGGGCCACTGGCTCCAACACCCACACCTTCTGTCCTGGCTGGTAAACAGTCAGAACAGCCTTTTGGTCATGCCAGGCCTTTTGAAGTTCCTGGCTAGCCTCAAGGTTTTTGGTTGCCTTTTTCATGTACTCAGCCATCCTGGAGCGGAGACCAAGTACATAGTCCACTATATCTTGCTTTGGGGGCTTGAGAGGTAACTCCCATCCTTCCTTCACCAAGCACAGTGGACCCCTCACAGGGTGGCCAAACAGAAGTTCAAAGGGGCTGTAACCAACCCCTTCTGAGGCACCTCCCTATATGCGAATAAAAGGCAGGGCAAGAGTATGTCCCATCTACGCCTAAGCTTTTCTGGGAGCCCTTTAATCATGCCCTTCAAGGTTTTGTTGAATCTCTCAACTAAACCATTGCATTGTGGGTGATAGGGTGTGGTGAACTTATAAGTCACTCCACACTCCTTCCACATTGCTTTTAAGTACCCAGACATGAAGTTAGCACCCCTGTCTGAGACTACCTCCTTAGGAAAGCCCACTCTTGAGAAGATTCCCAGGAGGGCCCTTGCCACCACAGGTGCTGTAGTGGTCCTGAGGGGAATAGCTTCTGGGTACCTGGTGGCATGATCCACTACCACCAGGATAAACCTGTGCCCAGAGGCTGTTTGGGGATCCATGGGACCAACAATGTCAATCCCTACCCTTTCAAAGGGCACCCCCACCACAGGTAGTGGTATCAGGGGGCCTTTGTAGTGCCACCTGCCTTGCCACTGGCTTGGCAGGTTACACAGGAGCGACAAAACTCCTTGCTGTCTTCAGACATGTGGGGCCAGTGAAAGTGAGGGACAATTCTGTCCCAAGTCTTGTTCTGGCCCAGGTGACCTGCTAAGGGAATATCATGGGCTAGGGTCAATAGGAAGCCCCTGAACTTCAGAGGTATTACCAACCTCCTGGTAGCACCAGGCTTGGGGTCTCTACTCTCTGAGTACAGGAGTCCATCATCCCAATACACTGTATGGGGACCACTAGCTTTCCCAGCAGCCTCAGCAGCAGCTTGCTGTCTGAGGGGTTCAAGGGAGGGGCAGCTCTGCTGCTCCTGGCTCAGATCTGCCCTAGAAGGTCCCCCTGTCCCCAAGAACTCAACCTGGTCAGGTTCAAGTTCCTCTGGGACAGTTCCTTCTTCAGGGCTGAGATCATCCCCCTCAAGGGACTGATCTTCCTCCTGAGCCAAGGGGAAGGCACTGCCTTAACCCTACTACTCCTCCTCTTGGAAGGCACTTGGTCCATTCTTCCAGAATCCAAGGCCTGTTCAGTGCTAGACATTTTGGCTTGTGACCTGGTCACAGCAAACACATCTGCAGGGATCCCCAGCATTTCTGCATGGGTTCTGAGCTCCACGTCTGCCCAAGCAGAAGTCTCTAAGTCATTGCCAAGCAAGCATTCGACTGGTAGGTTTGCACTTACCACAACCTTCTTAAGGCCAGTTACCCCTCCCCAGGAGAAGTTAACAACTGCCAGAGTATGGTCTGTTCTGACATTGCTAGCATTGGTCACTTGGTACATCTCACCAAGTATAACTTGCCCAGGATTCACAAGGTCTTGTGTCACCATTGTGACACTTGCCCCTGTGTCCCTAAATGCCAAAGCCTCACGTCCATTGATTAAAGGCTGTTGTCTGTACTTGCCCAGATTACTGGGACTCATAGAGGAGGGCACATCCATGCCTCCATCACAGACTAACACAGCCTGAGTCAGTTCTCTGACTAGGTCAGAGCCCAACTCAGTACCCAGGGTAAACCCTACTAAACCCTTGGCTGGAGCACTCCCACCAACTGTAACTGTACTAGGGGGAACAGGTGCCTTAGGGGCATTGGTGGGTGCTGGACTTGAGTCTTTGGACTTGGTGCAATCACTGGTCCAGTGGGTCTTTTGCTTACAGACCTTGCACCATGGTTTTCTTTGGCCTTTCCCTTTGGTAGACTGTGAATCCCCACCAGAAGAAGATTTTTGGGGGCCTGATGAAGACTTTTGATCTTTACCCTTCTCCCCACCCTTTTCAGAGTTCTTAGCATCCTGCTTCTTGGTTTCCCCACCTTGGTTCTGTACCTTCTGCTTCACCCTGGTTCTGACCCATTTGTCTGCCTTCTTTCCCAATTCTTGGGGAGAGGTCAGATCAGAGTCTACCAGGTATTGATGCAACAGCTGATTTTGACAGTTATTAAGAATCTGCTCCCTCATTATCAGATTGTACAATCCTGAGAAGTCACACACCTTACTGCCCATCAACCAGCCTTCCAGAGCCTTGGCAGAACAATCCACATAGTCTACCCAGTCTTGAGTCTGTGCTTTTTGGGTATCTCTGAACTTCAACCTGTACTGTTCAGTGGTTAGGCCAAACCCATCAATAAGAGCACTCTTCAAGACCTTGTAATTGTCAGCATCCTCCTCTCTAACAGTGAGGAGCTTATCTCTACCTTTGTCAGCAAAGGAGAGCCACAAGATTGCTGCCCACTGCTCCTGAGGGACCTTCTGTACCTTACAGGCCCTCTCTAGAGCAGTTATCCACTTGTGGATGTCATCCCCATTCTGATAGGGAGGGACAATCTTGCTCAGGTTCCTATGGTCATAGGACCTTTCCCTATCTCTAGGGACATGGCTGCCACCATGGGACTCTAGTCCCAACTTTCTTCTCTCTCTAAGGAGATCTAGGGATTCCCTATCTAAAGCCAATTGCTTTTTTCTGATTTCCAGCTGAGTTTCCTCATACTGGACCAGTCTGGCTCTCCTCTCATGAGAGGATTCCCTCCTGTGAGAGGAGACAGAGCTCCCTATAGAGGTGCCAGAGTGGTTAGACTCCTGAGAAGGAGATCTAGACTTCCTGGGCACACTCTTAATCCTTCCTGGGGGGACAAAGAGGGCATCATCTTGATCATCCTCATCATCTTCCACAGGAGGGATTGGGTTATCCAGGTCAGGGTCATTGTCACCCTCCTGGCCAGTCTCAGAGGGGGGCTGGGGGTATTGGTACCCCTGGCCTCCTCCTCTTCTCCTGCCCCACCCTCAGCTCCTACCCCTTCAGTCCCCAAGGGCTTACTAAGGTCATAAGCCACCAACAACTCCTTGAGGTGTTGGGTGGTGGGGCTTTGGCCTGTCCTTATTTTTCTCAAGTTGCATAAAGCTCTCAATTCCAAGAATGGGAGTGTATCATACTTGGAGGGTGGAAGCTCAATGGCTTCCTGCAAGGATTCTTTGGATCCTCCCCTTAAAGACATTACTAGTGTGGTGTGGTGTATGCACTACCTACTCTAGTGTGGCCTACTAAACTCTCTTGAGTTGTAGAAAGGGTTGTGCTATCCCTTAACACACAACTCTAAGTTCAGTAGAACTTACTGTATTCTAAGCTTAAATTATATGTACCTTAGGTACCTTTAGTGGTTTTCAGTTGATCAATTCAATTGAGATTATCTGGTAAAACAATAGCAAGCTGGAATCCCACACGCTGCACACCAATGTGAGAAGTTGGCCTGGCATATGCTGTCCACTAATTATAGTGGGCACCTTGCACCAGTCCAAACAACCCCTTATTGGAGATAGGTTAAAGACAACCTTATTGAAAGCTATCCTAGTGGTAGCTATGGAGAGCAGCCTTCAGGCTAAGTCTTGAAGGAATGTAAAGCAGCTTGTTTTACCAGTCTATAATCTCTTGAGTGACCAAATGAAAGAGCACCACACCAGGTATATATTCAAAATATATGTATTTATTGCTAAACACACCCCTCTAGTCTCTTTATGAGGCTAGAGTTCGAAATACATAAGTTAGAAGTTATTTAAATCACAGTAATAGCACAAATACACGTTTGGGCCCTAGGGGCGTACCAAACCATATACCAATAAAGTGGTATGCGAACCACGACTGAACTAGACACTAGGCCTAGAGCCTCTAGAAGTGCTTGGACCACAAGGAACCACCCAAGGTAGTGACACAGGGGACCCACGGGAGACGCGTGCAGTGTAAATACACAACCGCGATACGCCGTTGACTTCTATGGAGAAAGTCGGGATCGGGAAATTAGAGAAAAGGGACACTTAAAAGAGGACTAGGACAAAACCCTTTGAGATCTAGGACTTTGAAGAGTCTCTACCCACGGGAGCACCGGAGTACTCGTGTTACCTCACCCAGGGAAGCCGGGTGCATAGGTGCCTTTCGGGGTCGGGTTTCGTCGTCGATTCGAATGGCGATCTGCTGCAAAGTGCTGCTGGCGGCCAAGAGAAAAGTGTCCGGGTGGATCCAAGAGTGGATCGGAGTTCTGAAGAACCTGAAAGCAGAGGGGACAGAGTCTGGGTCACTAGCCAGTGACCAGGAAGGCGATGGACAGATGCCCACCGATGTCGAGTGCTTCAGGTGCATTGACGGTCGTCTTGACTCTTCAGCCACGAGGTCCAGGAGGCGTTGTCGGCAACCAGGAGCAGGATTCCGGCTGGTACACGATGTCTGTCGAGTGCTGATGTGTCGGCGACCGGATTGGACCCAACAAGCCTTGGCAACGGCAAGTCTCGGTAAAGATGTAGATCGTCGATGGTGCAGACCAGCAAGGTCTGTGGAACTCACCCAGCGAGGGTAAGTGAGGGCAGGCCTGGAGCAACCAGGATGCCAAGTTAGAAAAGGATTGGCCTTCGTTAAGGGCTACTAGCCAACGGGCTAGCAACCGCGAAGGAGCCTCGTGATGCCGCACGTGGAGCTGGCTTACAGGACACTCGTGGAGTGGGGGCCAGTGATCTTCGGTGCAAATGGTGCTGGAGGCTAGGGCTACTCGGAGCCCAAAGCACGACTTCTTGGGAGACCCAGAAGAGGATGCACTTGCAAATGTGCTCGGTGTCCAGGGGTCACGGTCTCAAGTCACCCACGATAGCCACGGGCCTCAGCTTTGCTGGGGACTCAGGGTAGCCTCGGGGAAGTCTGAGAATCCACCTCTGGTGATGCGATGACTTCGGCGTCCGACGGGAGCTTCAGAAATGCGAACCGGACAGATGCTTCTTTGGTGCCTGCCAAGCAGGGGAGTCACTCCTTGACCCCAAGGGAGATTCTTCTGTCCTCTAATCATGAGTAGAGCGTCGAAGGTCCAGGATTCAGTTTCAGAGTTTCGTCCAGGGATAATCTAAAGTCCTAAGGACTGGGTTCCTATCTTTATACTAAAGATAGGGGTTGGACTACTCTGTGGCCCCACCTATGGGTGGATCAGGGCAGAGGGGTGGCTACACCCCTTTCCCTTTGTCCAGTTCGCGCCAAATCAGGGGCTGCAAGCCCCTGATCCGGTTTGAACTGGGGTATGCACAGGGACACCAAATGTGCCCCCAGTGCAGGACTTCAAAGCACACAGATGGTGCTCCCGCCCAGCCCCAATACACATTATCCTGTCTGGGGAGGTGGTCACACCTCCCTGCAACAGGAAACCTATTGTCCAGGCCTCCCCTGCCGGAGTTTCGTCCAGCAGCAGGAGGCCAGACTCGTGTCTGTGGCAGCAGCATCCATTTTGTGATGCCAGGGCTCTGGAGAGAAGTTACCGGGTTAGCCAGAGTTAACATGTCTTTCCCTCTAGAAGGGTGGAATGCTACCCCCGCCGCCAGAATTGGCGGGGGGGTAGTATTCCAAGATGTTTGACACCAAACACGACATGTTTAGGTGCAGCCATTCCAAAGTTAGCATTTTACCGCGAGGATATAATGCGCTTAAGAGTATATGGTCAGGCTGCACTACAAACAGCATCAGAGATGGTCTCCGAATGCTGCAGAGGGGCCCTGCTCATGCAGGGGCACCCTCTCACATAGGAACCATGCACTCTGCCTTTAGGATTGATAAGGCCTGCCTTAGGAGTGACTTATAGGTTTATATGTGTGTATGTATTTAGTGATATAGGTAACCTATATCACAGTAAGGAGTGCATGCACCACCTTACCCAGGCTGCAGTAGCAGACCTGCGGTGTCAGTTTGGATGGCCTCCCAGGGGTGGCATAATACATGCTGCAGCCCCTGGCAGGCCTCTGAGGTACCTATGCCCTTGGTACATAGTATACCATATACTAGGGACTTATAAGGGCACTCCAGATCCCAATCAGTGATGTGCCTAAGGCACATGGAAACCATTTTAGAGAGGAAGCAGCTAGGCTGGGGTTCTGATTAGCAGGGCCCCAGCCAGACTAATGTCGAAAAACAGTGAAGCATCAGCAAAAAGTGGGGGTACCCATGTGAAGCAGATCCTACTCTCCTACACAACCCCCCCAAACGTAGGGACATTAAACTAACCTTGCCCAGTTAAGTCTTCATGTTCTAAGTGGAAATACCTAGAGAGTCCATCTGCATTCGCATGGTTACTCCCAGGCCTATGTTCCACTGTAAAGTCCATCCCCTGTAGGGAAATGGACCACCTAAGCAGTTTGGGGTTTTCACCCTTCATTTGTTTTAGCCATAAGAGGGGCTTATGGTCTGTCTGAACCAGGAAGTGTGTACCAAACAAGTATGGCCTCAACTTCTTCAGAGCCCAGACCACAGCAAAGGCCTCCCTCTCTATGGCTGACCAACGTTTCTCTCTAGGGGTCAGCCTTCTGCTAATGAAAGCTACTGGCTGATCCTGACCTTCTTCATTCAATTGTGACAGTACAGCCCCTACCCCCAATTCAGATGCATCAGTTTGAACAATGAACTTCTTGGAGTAATCAGGACTCTGCAGAATTGGAGCAGTGCACATGGCCTGCTTGAGGTCATCAAATGCCTTTTGACAGCTAGCTGTCCACTGAACCTTTTTGGGCATTTTCTTAGAAGTTAAGTCATTCAGGGGTGTCACTATTGATCCATACCCCTTGACAAATCTCCTATAGTACCCAGTCAGGCCTAAGAAGGCTCTCACCTGAGTCTGGGTAGTGGGAGCAGTCCAGTCCATGATGGTCTGGAGCTTGCTCTGCAAAGGTTGAACCTGGCCTCCACCCACAAGGTGGCCCAGGTACACAACCTGACTCTGCCCTATCTGGCACTTAGTGGCCTTGATAGTCAGGCCTGCCTTTTGCAGGGCCTGTAAAACATTCCTGAGGTGGACCAGGTGATCCTCCCAGGTGGAGCTAAAGACAGCAATATCATCTAGATATGCTGCACTATAGGCTTCCAGACCTGTGAGAACTGTATTCACCAACCTCTGGAAAGTGGCAGGTGCATTCTTCAGACCAAAGGGCATTACCACAAATTGATAATGCCCACTAGGGGTTGAGAATGCTGTTTTGGGCTTTGCAGTATCAGCTAGTCTGATCTGCCAGTAGCCAGCTGTTAGGTCAAATGTGCTGAGATATTTGGCAGAGGCCAAAGTATCTATGAGCTCATCTGCCCTGGGTATTGGATGGGCATCAGTCCTAGTGACTGCATTGAGACCCCTGTAGTCCACACAAAACCTCATCTCTCTTTTTCCACCACTGGTGTGAGGTTTTGGTACAAGGACCACTGGACTAGCCCAAGGGCTATCTGAGGGTTCAATAACTCCCAACTCCAACATTTTCTGGACTTCAGTCCTGATACAGTCCCTGACATGGTCAGGTTGCCTATAAATCTTGTTTTTAATAGGCAGACTGTCCCCAGTGTCCACTACATGAGTGCACCAGGTGGTCGGACTGGGTGTCAGTGAAAACATTTGTCTAAACTGATTGAGGACTTGCCTGCAATCAGTTTGTTGCTGGGTAGTGAGGCTGCCTGCCAAGGCTACACCATCAACTGACCCATCGTCAGGGTTCTGTGAGAGCAGGTCAGGGAGTGGGTCACTCTCTTCCTCCTGCCCTTCATCAGTAGCCATGAGCAAGCCCATGTCTGCCCTGTCCACATATGGTTTTAACCTGTTGACATGGAGAACCCTGTGGGGACTCCTGGGTGTTCCTAGGTCTACTAAATAAGTGACCTCACCCTTCTGCTCAACAATAGTGTGGGGTCCACTCCATTTGTCTTGGAGAGCTGCTGGGGCCACTGGCTCCAACACCCACACCTTCTGTCCTGGCTGGTAAACAGTCAGAACAGCCTTTTGGTCATGCCAGGCCTTTTGAAGTTCCTGGCTAGCCTCAAGGTTTTTGGTTGCCTTTTTCATGTACTCAGCCATCCTGGAGCGGAGACCAAGTACATAGTCCACTATATCTTGCTTTGGGGGCTTGAGAGGTAACTCCCATCCTTCCTTCACCAAGCACAGTGGACCCCTCACAGGGTGGCCAAACAGAAGTTCAAAGGGGCTGTAACCAACCCCCTTCTGAGGCACCTCCCTATATGCGAATAAAAGGCAGGGCAAGAGTATGTCCCATCTACGCCTAAGCTTTTCTGGGAGCCCTTTAATCATGCCCTTCAAGGTTTTGTTGAATCTCTCAACTAAACCATTGCATTGTGGGTGATAGGGTGTGGTGAACTTATAAGTCACTCCACACTCCTTCCACATTGCTTTTAAGTACCCAGACATGAAGTTAGCACCCCTGTCTGAGACTACCTCCTTAGGAAAGCCCACTCTTGAGAAGATTCCCAGGAGGGCCCTTGCCACCACAGGTGCTGTAGTGGTCCTGAGGGGAATAGCTTCTGGGTACCTGGTGGCATGATCCACTACCACCAGGATAAACCTGTGCCCAGAGGCTGTTTGGGGATCCATGGGACCAACAATGTCAATCCCTACCCTTTCAAAGGGCACCCCCACCACAGGTAGTGGTATCAGGGGGCCTTTGTAGTGCCACCTGCCTTGCCACTGGCTTGGCAGGTTACACAGGAGCGACAAAACTCCTTGCTGTCTTCAGACATGTGGGGCCAGTGAAAGTGAGGGACAATTCTGTCCCAAGTCTTGTTCTGGCCCAGGTGACCTGCTAAGGGAATATCATGGGCTAGGGTCAATAGGAAGCCCCTGAACTTCAGAGGTATTACCAACCTCCTGGTAGCACCAGGCTTGGGGTCTCTACTCTCTGAGTACAGGAGTCCATCATCCCAATACACTGTATGGGGACCACTAGCTTTCCCAGCAGCCTCAGCAGCAGCTTGCTGTCTGAGGGGTTCAAGGGAGGGGCAGCTCTGCTGCTCCTGGCTCAGATCTGCCCTAGAAGGTCCCCCTGTCCCCAAGAACTCAACCTGGTCAGGTTCAAGTTCCTCTGGGACAGTTCCTTCTTCAGGGCTGAGATCATCCCCCTCAAGGGACTGATCTTCCTCCTGAGCCAAGGGGAAGGCACTGCCTTAACCCTACTACTCCTCCTCTTGGAAGGCACTTGGTCCATTCTTCCAGAATCCAAGGCCTGTTCAGTGCTAGACATTTTGGCTTGTGACCTGGTCACAGCAAACACATCTGCAGGGATCCCCAGCATTTCTGCATGGGTTCTGAGCTCCACGTCTGCCCAAGCAGAAGTCTCTAAGTCATTGCCAAGCAAGCATTCGACTGGTAGGTTTGCACTTACCACAACCTTCTTAAGGCCAGTTACCCCTCCCCAGGAGAAGTTAACAACTGCCAGAGTATGGTCTGTTCTGACATTGCTAGCATTGGTCACTTGGTACATCTCACCAAGTATAACTTGCCCAGGATTCACAAGGTCTTGTGTCACCATTGTGACACTTGCCCCTGTGTCCCTAAATGCCAAAGCCTCACGTCCATTGATTAAAGGCTGTTGTCTGTACTTGCCCAGATTACTGGGACTCATAGAGGAGGGCACATCCATGCCTCCATCACAGACTAACACAGCCTGAGTCAGTTCTCTGACTAGGTCAGAGCCCAACTCAGTACCCAGGGTAAACCCTACTAAACCCTTGGCTGGAGCACTCCCACCAACTGTAACTGTACTAGGGGGAACAGGTGCCTTAGGGGCATTGGTGGGTGCTGGACTTGAGTCTTTGGACTTGGTGCAATCACTGGTCCAGTGGGTCTTTTGCTTACAGACCTTGCACCATGGTTTTCTTTGGCCTTTCCCTTTGGTAGACTGTGAATCCCCACCAGAAGAAGATTTTTGGGGGCCTGATGAAGACTTTTGATCTTTACCCTTCTCCCCACCCTTTTCAGAGTTCTTAGCATCCTGCTTCTTGGTTTCCCCACCTTGGTTCTGTACCTTCTGCTTCACCCTGGTTCTGACCCATTTGTCTGCCTTCTTTCCCAATTCTTGGGGAGAGGTCAGATCAGAGTCTACCAGGTATTGATGCAACAGCTGATTTTGACAGTTATTAAGAATCTGCTCCCTCATTATCAGATTGTACAATCCTGAGAAGTCACACACCTTACTGCCCATCAACCAGCCTTCCAGAGCCTTGGCAGAACAATCCACATAGTCTACCCAGTCTTGAGTCTGTGCTTTTTGGGTATCTCTGAACTTCAACCTGTACTGTTCAGTGGTTAGGCCAAACCCATCAATAAGAGCACTCTTCAAGACCTTGTAATTGTCAGCATCCTCCTCTCCAACAGTGAGGAGCTTATCTCTACCTTTGTCAGCAAAGGAGAGCCACAAGATTGCTGCCCACTGCTCCTGAGGGACCTTCTGTACCTTACAGGCCCTCTCTAGAGCAGTTATCCACTTGTGGATGTCATCCCCATTCTGATAGGGAGGGACAATCTTGCTCAGGTTCCTATGGTCATAGGACCTTTCCCTATCTCTAGGGACATGGCTGCCACCATGGGACTCTAGTCCCAACTTTCTTCTCTCTCTAAGGAGATCTAGGGATTCCCTATCTAAAGCCAATTGCTTTTTTCTGATTTCCAGCTGAGTTTCCTCATACTGGACCAGTCTGGCTCTCCTCTCATGAGAGGATTCCCTCCTGTGAGAGGAGACAGAGCTCCCTATAGAGGTGCCAGAGTGGTTAGACTCCTGAGAAGGAGATCTAGACTTCCTGGGCACACTCTTAATCCTTCCTGGGGGGACAAAGAGGGCATCATCTTGATCATCCTCATCATCTTCCACAGGAGGGATTGGGTTATCCAGGTCAGGGTCATTGTCACCCTCCTGGCCAGTCTCAGAGGGGGGCTGGGGGTATTGGTACCCCTGGCCTCCTCCTCTTCTCCTGCCCCACCCTCAGCTCCTACCCCTTCAGTCCCCAAGGGCTTACTAAGGTCATAAGCCACCAACAACTCCTTGAGGTGTTGGGTGGTGAGGCTTTGGCCTGTCCTTATTTTTCTCAAGTTGCATAAAGCTCTCAATTCCAAGAATGGGAGTGTATCATACTTGGAGGGTGGAAGCTCAATGGCTTCCTGCAAGGATTCTTTGGATCCTCCCCTTAAAGACATTACTAGTGTGGTGTGGTGTATGCACTACCTACTCTAGTGTGGCCTACTAAACTCTCTTGAGTTGTAGAAAGGGTTGTGCTATCCCTTAACACACAACTCTAAGTTCAGTAGAACTTACTGTATTCTAAGCTTAAATTATATGTACCTTAGGTACCTTTAGTGGTTTTCAGTTGATCAATTCAATTGAGATTATCTGGTAAAACAATAGCAAGCTGGAATCCCACACGCTGCACACCAATGTGAGAAGTTGGCCTGGCATATGCTGTCCACTAATTATAGTGGGCACCTTGCACCAGTCCAAACAACCCCTTATTGGAGATAGGTTAAAGACAACCTTATTGAAAGCTATCCTAGTGGTAGCTATGGAGAGCAGCCTTCAGGCTAAGTCTTGAAGGAATGTAAAGCAGCTTGTTTTACCAGTCTATAATCTCTTGAGTGACCAAATGAAAGAGCACCACACCAGGTATATATTCAAAATATATGTATTTATTGCTAAACACACCCCTCTAGTCTCTTTATGAGGCTAGAGTTCGAAATACATAAGTTAGAAGTTATTTAAACACAGTAATAGCATAAATACACGTTTGGGCCCTAGGGGCGTACCAAACCATATACCAATAAAGTGGTATGCGAACCACGACTGAACTAGACACTAGGCCTAGAGCCTCTAGAAGTGCTTGGACCACAAGGAACCACCCAAGGTAGTGACACAGGGGACCCACGGGAGACGCGTGCAGTGTAAATACACAACCGCGATACGCCGTTGACTTCTATGGAGAAAGTCGGGATCGGGAAATTAGAGAAAAGGGACACTTAAAAGAGGACTAGGACAAAACCCTTTGAGATCTAGGACTTTGAAGAGTCTCTACCCACGGGAGCACCGGAGTACTCGTGTTACCTCACCCAGGGAAGCCGGGTGCATAGGTGCCTTTCGGGGTCGGGTTTCGTCGTCGATTCGAATGGCGATCTGCTGCAAAGTGCTGCTGGCGGCCAAGAGAAAAGTGTCCGGGTGGATCCAAGAGTGGATCGGAGTTCTGAAGAACCTGAAAGCAGAGGGGACAGAGTCTGGGTCACTAGCCAGTGACCAGGAAGGCGATGGACAGATGCCCACCGATGTCGAGTGCTTCAGGTGCATTGACGGTCGTCTTGACTCTTCAGCCACGAGGTCCAGGAGGCGTTGTCGGCAACCAGGAGCAGGATTCCGGCTGGTACACGATGTCTGTCGAGTGCTGAGGTGTCGGCGACCGGATTGGACCCAACAAGCCTTGGCAACGGCAAGTCTCGGTGAAGATGTAGATCGTCGATGGTGCAGACCAGCAAGGTCTGTGGAACTCACCCAGCGAGGATAAGTGAGGGCAGGCCTGGAGCAACCAGGATGCCAAGATAGAAAAGGATTGGCCTTCGTTAAGGGCTACTAGCCAACGGGCTAGCAACCGCGAAGGAGCCTCGTGATGCCGCACGTGGAGCTGGCTTACAGGACACTCGTGGAGTGGGGGCCAGTGATCTTCGGTGCAAATGGTGCTGGAGGCTAGGGCTACTCGGAGCCCAAAGCACGACTTCTTGGGAGACCCAGAAGAGGATGCACTTGCAAATGTGCTCGGTGTCCAGGGGTCACGGTCTCAAGTCACCCACGATAGCCACGGGCCTCAGCTTTTCTAGGGACTCAGGGTAGCCTCGGGGAAGTCTGAGAATCCACCTCTGGTGATACGATGACTTTGGCGTCCGACGGGAGCTTCAGAAATGCGAACCAGACAGATGCTTCTTTGGTGCCTGCCAAGCAGGGGAGTCACTCCTTGACCCCAAGGGAGATTCTTCTGTCCTCTAATCATGAGTAGAGCGTCGAAGGTCCAGGATTCAGTTTCAGAGTTTCGTCCAGGGATAATCTAAAGTCCTAAGGACTGGGTTCCTATCTTTATACTAAAGATAGGGGTTGGACTACTCTGTGGCCCCACCTATGGGTGGGTCAGGGCAGAGGGGTGGCTACACCCCTTTCCCTTTGTCCAGTTCGCGCCAAATCAGGGGCTGCAAGCCCCTGATCCGGTTTGAACTGGGGTATGCCTAGGGACACCAAATGTGCCCCCAGTGCAGGACTTCAAAGCACACAGATGGTGCTCCCGCCCAGCCCCAATACACATTATCCTGTCTGGGGAGGTCGTCACACCTCCCTGCAACAGGAAACCTATTGTCCAGGCCTCCCCTGCCGGAGTTTCGTCCAGCAGCAGGAGGCCAGACTCGTGTCTGTGGCAGCAGCATCCATTTTGTGATGCCAGGGCTCTGGAGAGAAGTTACCGGGTTAGCCAGAGTTAACATGTCTTTCCCTCTAGAAGGGTGGAATGCTACCCCCGCCGCCAGAATTGGCGGGGGGTAGTATTCCAAGATGTTTGACACCAAACACGACATGTTTAGGTGCAGCCATTCCAAAGTTAGCATTTTACCGCGAGGATATAATGCACTTAAGAGTATATGGTCAGGCTGCACTACAAACAGCATCAGAGATGGTCTCCGAATGCTGCAGAGGGGCCCTGCTCATGCAGGGGCACCTTCTCACATAGGAACCATGCACTCTGCCTTTAGGATTGATAAGGCCTGCCTTAGGAGTGACTTATAGGTTTATATGTGTGTATGTATTTAGTGATATAGGTAACCTATATCACAGTAAGAGTGCATGCACCACCTTACCCAGGCTGCAGTAGCAGACCTGCGGTGTCAGTTTGGATGGCCTCCCAGGGGTGGCATAATACATGCTGCAGCCCCTGGCAGGCCTCTGAGGTACCTATGCCCTTGGTACATAGTATACCATATACTAGGGACTTATAAGGGCACTCCAGATCCCAATCAGTGATGTGCCTAAGGCACATGGAAACCATTTTAGAGAGGAAGCAGCTAGGCTGGGGTTCTGATTAGCAGGGCCCCAGCCAGACTAATGTCGAAAAACAGTGAAGCATCAGCAAAAAGTGGGGGTACCCATGTGAAGCAGATCCTACTCTCCTACAAATATATTTGGGAAAGATCAACAGCAATGGAAAGCAAAATTATTTTTTAGGGATCTGTATTTTGCTTGCAGGTATAATCCCTGGGATGAATGTCAGCCTATCATAACCATATATTTTCCAAATCAACACACCCTAAGGTTTCTATTGCTGGGTGTCAGCTCTCCCTTACCCTGACTGGCCAGTCTGAACTAAGCATTGAACAGGATGTTTGTGAGATATATGCCATTTAATCCTCAAAAACATCATAATTCTCTCCACTCTCATCAGCACAGGAACATATCTCTTTCAGAGCTTGACCCTCCATTTCTGTTTGCTGGGTCTTCTGAGTGTATAGGGTATAAGATATGTGTGCAGGTATAAGGCATGCATGAAATTTCAATGGGTTTGAGAATGTACATACTAGACAGCACTGAGTGTTTTTAATGATGAGAACTTCCATTGGATGACTGCAGTATTTGGGGTCAAAGGTAGCCGGCAACTCAGAAAACCTATTAGCCTTAGGCGTCTATTAAAACTAGAGGCCAGGGGAATCCAAAGAGATCTATCTTATGTGATTCCCATCAATGCATCAAATTTGGCTACCAAGAATTTCCAGAAAATGTCAAGGTATTGTTAAAAACATCACAGTTTCTTGAATTTTCTATGCCAAAAACTCTCAAATTTCTTGTAAATAGCATATCTACTACCACCCATTGTTCCTACATATCTCTCCGTAAAAACAATACCTCACATGTGTAAGTGGACCTATTGCATGGGAGAGGCATATGCCAAAACTTTGACCATGTGAAGACCAATCAATCAATCAATCATGTCACTTATAAAGCGCACTACAATCCCGCGAGAGTCTCAAGGCGCTGGGGGAAGAGGGGGGTGGTGCTGCTACTGATCGAAGAGCCAGGTCTTGAGGAGTCTTCTGAAGGCCAGTAGGTCTTGGGTCTGTCGGAGGTTGGTGGGGAGGGTGTTCCAGGTCTTGGCGGCGAGGTGGGAGAAGGATCTGCCGCCGGCGGTCGTTTTCGGATGCGGGGGACTGTGGCGAGGGCGAGGCTGGTCGAGCGGAGCTGGCGGGTGGGGGTGTAGAAGCTGAGTCGTCTGTTGAGGTAGGCTGGTCCGGAGTTGTAGAGTGCTTTGTGTGCGTGGGTGAGGAGCTTGAAGGTTATCCTCTTGTTGACAGGGAGCCAGTGCAGGTCTCTCAGGTGGGGTGTGATGTGGCTGCGTCGGGGGATGTCGAGGATAAGACGTGCAGAGGCGTTCTGGATGCGTTGCAGCCGTCTCAGGAGCTTAGCCGTCGTTCCTGCGTAGAGGGCGTTTCCGTAGTCCAGCCTGCTGGTGACGAGGGCCTGGGTGACTGTTTTTCTTGTTTCGGTGGGGATCCACTTGAAGATCCTGCGGAGCATTCGGAGGATGTTGAAGCAGGATGAGGAAACGGCGTTGACCTGCTTAGTCATGGAGAGGGTGGGGTCGAGGATGACCCCTAGGTTGCGTACGTGGTCGGTGGGTGGCGGGGCTGTTCCCAGTGATGTTGGCCACCAGGAGTCGTCCCAGGCTGAAGGGTTGGAACCAAGGATGAGGACCTCCGTCTTGTCCGAGTTCAGCTTCAGGCGGCTGGTCCTCATCCATTCGGCGACGGCCTTCATTCCTTCGTGGAGGTGGGCTTTGGCAGTGTGAGGGTCTTTGGTGAGGGAGAGGATCAGCTGGGTGTCGTCGGCGTAGGAGATGATGTTGAGGTTGTGCTGTCGGGCGACGTGGGCGAGGGGCGAGAAGACCACACAACATTTACGTCACAGGGTCAAAGTTATGACCTGTTCATATCCATTACAATGGGCGTATCCACACATGTGGTGTACTGCATTTATCACTAGAAGTGTGGGAACATTGAGTTGTGAGACAGTGTAATTCAAATTCCAGATCTTTATCTCACAGAAATATGAGTAAAACGAGTTTCTCTGAACCAAAATGTGATCTTTGCATGCCATTCATGGTAAAAAAAAAACATGGTGGTATCCACACAAAGCATGCCACCTAGGACTCCCAAAGGTGTCTAGTTTTCAGAAATGTCTTGGGTTGGTCAGTGTTCTTAGGTGCTGGCTGATCCTGGCCCAAATATTGCAACCACCTAAATTCCAAAACTCAACCAAATTCCAAGCTTCTTTCTCATGCTTTCAATAATTTGTTTTTGTGTCCTAGATGTTAGACCTATTCACATTTGTGGAGAAATATTTAAATTGGAACACAGAATGGTAGGTCATTTGCTGTCATCTATTGAATTTGTCTATATGTTGTTTTGTTTTGTTTTGTATGTTGATCTATCCAAAAATATTTTTTGAAAAAACGTTCTCGGAATCACTTGGCATTATTAGGAATTCGCAGTATGGAGGGACACAAATTTACCCAATCCCTACACTCAAATTCTTGGGTACATTTCAAAAATACATAGCTTTCATGTCTATTCATCAGATGTTTTAATGGCAAGTAACACATTTATCGGCACACAATAAATACATTATAAACTATGACTTAATTGTTGGCTCTGTGTATTGTGGGCGTTTGAACAATCTACAGACAGAAGTCTAATGGGCGTAAGAGTGTATCATTTTGTGAATCTGAACTTATGCAAAAGTTACAGGTAAAATCTTGATACCCATTTCTATTTTTCCCCATTAGCATGCACTATTTTTTTATTTCAACAGTGATTTCCTTTGGGAAACTCTTTAGTAAGCTACACAAGTGACTGCTAAATTCAGATATATGCATGCTTTTTAGCAAAGTATACCAAATAGAAAGTAGGGATTGTAAGAAAGTGAATTTATTTTGGGGTGCATTGTAGTCCGACAAAAGTAATAAGGTCAGTAACATTTTAAGTCCAGGTAAAGGTCTCAATTATTTAAACTAGAGCTCAACCCCTGAGTGCTATGGCAAAGAGCTGACAAACTGTGTAAAGCATTTACAAGTACCAAAACATAAAAAAAAAAAAATACAACACAATAAAATCCAACTCCAATGTATTGCAATAGGGTAAAATGTAATAATCAAAATGACAGCAAAATTACAAAACTTCAGCAAGGGAAAGCAGAGATATGAAGAGAAAAAGCATTAAGGAAAAAGAAAAGCACCAATAAAAGGTACTGTTAGCATGCTTCTGGGTCCTACAGGGGATTTGAGGGTAACTGCAATGGATCACGGGTTGGATACACCAAGCAGGTTTGTCCCGCGTTACCTTCAGACTTAGGTCCTCATTGCAAGTTCAGGGTTAAATTCACATCCTTGTGCAAACCTCTGTTTGCTCAGGGATTAGAATTACAAGCTGTGTGATAATTATCACACTCTCATAGTTTTCCCCTGATAAATTCTGGCACATCAACCCTGCCGAAATTTATTGAAGGAAAGGCCTGGAAAAAAGGCAAAACATGCAGAATTTTTTGTGTGTTAAAAACTGATTCCACATGTTATGCCTCCTTTCCCAGCTCAACACGTTGTAAATACCTCACCTTGGGGTAATTGTGTTTACCTAATGTGGCAAGTACCCACCCCTATTCTGAGAAACTTGTAAGGAGGGCCCAAGACTCTGAAATGGAAGTCAAAATCCTTCAGCAGTGCAAGGTTGCAGAATGTATCTGAGAAAGTTCTCTTGAAGTGAGGTAGCTGTTTGATGAGGTCCCGCTGAAGCCATTGGTTTTGACGGGAAAAACTCTGTGTGTCAAAAGTTGAAATTTCACACCCAGAAAAGTCCTCTTATTAGTCGGATATGTTTTGCTGGCCACAATTTCTTCATTTACACGTAGCTTTTTTTGGAGCTCAGAATCCTCCAGTAGGGCAAGGCTGCAGGCTGATCTGAAAAGGTCACACTGAAGTCAGATCAGCATGCTGCGATGGTTCGCTGAACTGGATTTTCAGATGGCAATACGTTGTGAATGGGACCAATGTGATTTTCTTGCCCAGCAAGGTTGCACCTTGGGCGTTTTGATTTGGGTGGTTAGTCCCAGTCCTCCGCAGGTCTGAAGTCTAAAAAAATTTAAGTTCCAACTTTTCAGATATTGTTGGAAAAGTTCAGCTTGACACAGCCAAGGGCCTCTTGCAGCTTGTTGTGTCCCTATAGCTAAACGAGGTCAGACAACTGACCCTTGGAGTTCACTTTATTGTCCTGGGTAGAAGTGAGAGCAGGTACAGCCCTTCAGGTCTCCTCACATGTCTCAAACAGCAGTAGCAGTCCTTCTTCCCTTCTTCAACAGGTCCTAAAAGTGTTCTAAAGAGCTGGTGGTGAGGTCCAGTTTTGTACAATTCAGTAGCAAGTGGGTGGGCGTGACTCCTGGGCTCTCCCTAATCAATGAGAAAAATAATTCCTGGGGTTAACCCTAACTACTTTTGCAGCACATCTTGTGTGTTTTACTGCAAAACAGTTGAGAATACACTATGGTAGGGAGAATCCAAGATGGCACAGACCTTCTACCCTTGGAGGAAGCTTGTGTGCCAGGCAGTGGCATATTTAGGAAATCGAGCAGTCTTCACCTCCTAAGCTACCCCAAATTGGAACTGGAGCCAGCTCCCCCTCCCACTGGGCTTTTAAGTACCCAGACATGAAGTTAGCACCCCTGTCTGAGACTACCTCCTTAGGAAAGCCCACTCTTGAGAAGATTCCCAGGAGGGCCCTTGCCACCACAGGTGCTGTAGTGGTCCTGAGGGGAATAGCTTCTGGGTACCTGGTGGCATGATCCACTACCACCAGGATAAACCTGTGCCCAGAGGCTGTTTGGGGATCCATGGGACCAACAATGTCAATCCCTACCCTTTCAAAGGGCACCCCCACCACAGGTAGTGGTATCAGGGGGCCTTTGTAGTGCCACCTGCCTTGCCACTGGCTTGGCAGGTTACACAGGAGCGACAAAACTCCTTGCTGTCTTCAGACATGTGGGGCCAGTGAAAGTGAGGGACAATTCTGTCCCAAGTCTTGTTCTGGCCCAGGTGACCTGCTAAGGGAATATCATGGGTTAGGGTCAATAGGAAGCCCCTGAACTTCAGAGGTATTACCAACCTCCTGGTAGCACCAGGCTTGGGGTCTCTACTCTCTGAGTACAGGAGTCCATCATCCCAATACACTGTATGGGGGCCACTAGCTTTCCCAGCAGCCTCAGCAGCAGCTTGCTGTCTGAGGGGTTCAAGGGAGGGGCAGCTCTGCTGCTCCTGGCTCAGATCTGCCCTAGAAGGTCCCCCTGTCCCCAAGAACTCAACCTGGTCAGGTTCAAGTTCCTCTGGGACAGTTCCTTCTTCAGGGCTGAGATCATCCCCCTCAAGGGACTGATCTTCCTCCTGAGCCAAGGGGGAAGGCACTGCCTTAACCCTACTACTCCTCCTCTTGGAAGGCACTTGGTCCATTCTTCCAGAATCCAAGGCCTGTTCAGTGCTAGACATTTTGGCTTGTGACCTGGTCACAGCAAACACATCTGCAGGGATCCCCAGCATTTCTGCATGGGTTCTGAGCTCCACGTCTGCCCAAGCAGAAGTCTCTAAGTCATTGCCAAGCAAGCATTCGACTGGTAGGTTTGCACTTACCACAACCTTCTTAAGGCCAGTTACCCCTCCCCAGGAGAAGTTAACAACTGCCAGAGTATGGTCTGTTCTGACATTGCTAGCATTGGTCACTTGGTACATCTCACCAAGTATAACTTGCCCAGGATTCACAAGGTCTTGTGTCACCATTGTGACACTTGCCCCTGTGTCCCTAAATGCCAAAGCCTCACGTCCATTGATTAAAGGCTGTTGTCTGTACTTGCCCAGATTACTGGGACTCATAGAGGAGGGCACATCCATGCCTCCATCACAGACTAACACAGCCTGAGTCAGTTCTCTGACTAGGTCAGAGCCCAACTCAGTACCCAGGGTAAACCCTACTAAACCCTTGGCTGGAGCACTCCCACCAACTGTAACTGTACTAGGGGGAACAGGTGCCTTAGGGGCATTGGTGGGTGCTGGACTTGAGTCTTTGGACTTGGTGCAATCACTGGTCCAGTGGGTCTTTTGCTTACAGACCTTGCACCATGGTTTTCTTTGGCCTTTCCCTTTGGTAGACTGTGAATCCCCACCAGAAGAAGATTTTTGGGGGCCTGATGAAGACTTTTGATCTTTACCCTTCTCCCCACCCTTTTCAGAGTTCTTAGCATCCTGCTACTTGGTTTCTCCACCTTGGTTCTGTACCTTCTGCTTCACCCTGGTTCTGACCCATTTGTCTGCCTTCTTTCCCAATTCTTGGGGAGAGGTCAGATCAGAGTCTACCAGGTATTGATGCAACAGCTGATTTTGACAGTTATTAAGAATCTGCTCCCTCATTATCAGATTGTACAATCCTGAGAAGTCACACACCTTACTGCCCATCAACCAGCCTTCCAGAGCCTTGGCAGAACAATCCACATAGTCTACCCAGTCTTGAGTCTGTGCTTTTTGGGTATCTCTGAACTTCAACCTGTACTGTTCAGTGGTTAGGCCAAACCCATCAATAAGAGCACTCTTCAAGACCTTGTAATTGTCAGCATCCTCCTCTCCAACAGTGAGGAGCTTATCTCTACCTTTGTCAGCAAAGGAGAGCCACAAGATTGCTGCCCACTGCTCCTGAGGGACCTTCTGTACCTTACAGGCCCTCTCTAGAGCAGTTATCCACTTGTGGATGTCATCCCCATTCTGATAGGGAGGGACAATCTTGCTCAGGTTCCTATGGTCATAGGACCTTTCCCTATCTCTAGGGACATGGCTGCCACCATGGGACTCTAGTCCCAACTTTCTTCTCTCTCTAAGGAGATCTAGGGATTCCCTATCTAAAGCCAATTGCTTTTTTCTGATTTCCAGCTGAGTTTCCTCATACTGGACCAGTCTGGCTCTCCTCTCATGAGAGGATTCCCTCCTGTGAGAGGAGACAGAGCTCCCTATAGAGGTGCCAGAGTGGTTAGACTCCTGAGAAGGAGATCTAGACTTCCTGGGCACACTCTTAATCCTTCCTGGGGGGACAAAGAGGGCATCATCTTGATCATCCTCATCATCTTCCACAGGAGGGATTGGGTTATCCAGGTCAGGGTCATTGTCACCCTCCTGGCCAGTCTCAGAGGGGGGCTGGGGGTATTGGTACCCCTGGCCTCCTCCTCTTCTCCTGCCCCACCCTCAGCTCCTACCCCTTCAGTCCCCAAGGGCTTACTAAGGTCATAAGCCACCAACAACTCCTTGAGGTGTTGGGTGGTGGGGCTTTGGCCTGTCCTTATTTTTCTCAAGTTGCATAAAGCTCTCAATTCCAAGAATGGGAGTGTATCATACTTGGAGGGTGGAAGCTCAATGGCTTCCTGCAAGGATTCTTTGGATCCTCCCTTAAAGACATTACTAGTGTGGTGTGGTGTATGCACTACCTACTCTAGTGTGGCCTACTAAACTCTCTTGAGTTGTAGAAAGGGTTGTGCTATCCCTTAACACACAACTCTAAGTTCAGTAGAACTTACTGTATTCTAAGCTTAAATTATATGTACCTTAGGTACCTTTAGTGGTTTTCAGTTGATCAATTCAATTGAGATTATCTGGTAAAACAATAGCAAGCTGGAATCCCACACGCTGCACACCAATGTGAGAAGTTGGCCTGGCATATGCTGTCCACTAATTATAGTGGGCACCTTGCACCAGTCCAAACAACCCCTTATTGGAGATAGGTTAAAGACAACCTTATTGAAAGCTATCCTAGTGGTAGCTATGGAGAGCAGCCTTCAGGCTAAGTCTTGAAGGAATGTAAAGCAGCTTGTTTTACCAGTCTATAATCTCTTGAGTGACCAAATGAAAGAGCACCACACCAGGTATATATTCAAAATATATGTATTTATTGCTAAACACACCCCTCTAGTCTCTTTATGAGGCTAGAGTTCGAAGTACATAAGTTAGAAGTTATTTAAACACAGTAATAGCATAAATACACGTTTGGGCCCTAGGGGCGTACCAAACCATATACCAATAAAGTGGTATGCGAACCACGACTGAACTAGACACTAGGCCTAGAGCCTCTAGAAGTGCTTGGACCACAAGGAACCACCCAAGGTAGTGACACAGGGGACCCACGGGAGACGCGTGCAGTGTAAATACACAACCGCGATACGCCGTTGACTTCTATGGAGAAAGTCGGGATTGGGAAATTAGAGAAAAGGGACACTTAAAAGAGGACTAGGACAAAACCCTTTGAGATCTAGGACTTTGAAGAGTCTCTACCCACGGGAACACCGGAGTACTCGTGTTACCTCACCCAGGGAAGCCGGGTGCATAGGTGCCTTTCGGGGTCGGGTTTTGTCGTCGATTCGAATGGCGATCTGCTGCAAAGTGCTGCTGGCGGCCAAGAGAAAAGTGTCCGGGTGGATCCAAGAGTGGATCGGAGTTCTGAAGAACCTGAAAGCAGAGGGGACAGAGTCTGGGTCACTAGCCAGTGACCAGGAAGGCGATGGACAGATGCCCACCGATGTCGAGTGCTTCAGGTGCATTGACGGTCGTCTTGACTCTTCAGCCACGAGGTCCAGGAGGCGTTGTCGGCAACCAGGAGCAGGATTCCGGCTGGTACACGATGTCTGTCGAGTGCTGAGGTGTCGGCGACCGGATTGGACCCGACAAGCCTTGGCAACGGCAAGTCTCGGTGAAGATGTAGATCGTCGATGGTGCAGACCAGCAAGGTCTGTGGAACTCACCCAGCGAGGATAAGTGAGGGCAGGCCTGGAGCAACCAGGATGCCAAGCTAGAAAAGGATTGGCCTTCGTTAAGGGCTACTAGCCAACGGGCTAGCGACCGCGAAGGAGCCTCGTGATGCCGCACGTGGAGCTGGCTTACAGGACACTCGTGGAGTGGGGGCCAGTGATCTTCGGTGCAAATGGTGCTGGAGGCTAGGGCTACTCGGAGCCCAAAGCATGACTTCTTGGGAGACCCAGAAGAGGATGCACTTGCAAATGTGCTCGGTGTCCAGGGGTCACGGTCTCAAGTCACCCACGATAGCCACGGGCCTCAGCTTTTCTGGGGACTCAGGGTAGCCTCGGGGAAGTCTGAGAATCTACCTCTGGTGATACGATGACTTTGGCGTCCGACGGGAGCTTCAGAAATGCGAACCGGACAGATGCTTCTTTGGTGCCTGCCAAGCAGGGGAGTCACTCCTTGACCCCAAGGGAGATTCTTCTGTCCTCTAATCGTGAGTAGAGCGTCGAAGGTCCAGGATTCAGTTTCAGAGTTTCGTCCAGGGATAATCTAAAGTCCTAAGGACTGGGTTCCTATCTTTATACTAAAGATAGGGGTTGGACTACTCTGTGGCCCCACCTATGGGTGGGTCAGGGCAGAGGGGTGGCTACACCCCTTTCCCTTTGTCCAGTTCGCGCCAAATCAGGGGCTGCAAGCCCCTGATCCGGTTTGAACTGGGGTATGCACAGGGACACCAAATGTGCCCCCAGTGCAGGACTTCAAAGCACACAGATGGTGCTCCCGCCCAGCCCCAATACACATTATCCTGTCTGGGGAGGTCGTCACACCTCCCTGCAACAGGAAACCTATTGTCCAGGCCTCCCCTGCCGGAGTTTCGTCCAGCAGCAGGAGGCCAGACTCGTGTCTGTGGCAGCAGCATCCATTTTGTGATGCCAGGGCTCTGGAGAGAAGTTACCGGGTTAGCCAGAGTTAACATGTCTTTCCCTCTAGAAGGGTGGAATGCTACCCCGCCGCCAGAATTGGCGGGGGGGTAGTATTCCAAGATGTTTGACACCAAACACGACATGTTTAGGTGCAGCCATTCCAAAGTTAGCATTTTACCGCGAGGATATAATGCGCTTAAGAGTATATGGTCAGGCTGCACTACAAACAGCATCAGAGATGGTCTCCGAATGCTGCAGAGGGGCCCTGCTCATGCAGGGGCACCCTCTCACATAGGAACCATGCACTCTGCCTTTAGGATTGATAAGGCCTGCCTTAGGAGTGACTTATAGGTTTATATGTGTGTATGTATTTAGTGATATAGGTAACCTATATCACAGTAAGGGGTGCATGCACCACCTTACCCAGGCTGCAGTAGCAGACCTGCGGTGTCAGTTTGGATGGCCTCCCAGGGGTGGCATAATACATGCTGCAGCCCCTGGCAGGCCTCTGAGGTACCTATGCCCTTGGTACATAGTATACCATATACTAGGGACTTATAAGGGCACTCCAGATCCCAATCAGTGATGTGCCTAAGGCACATGGAAACCATTTTAGAGAGGAAGCAGCTAGGCTGGGGTTCTGATTAGCAGGGCCCCAGCCAGACTAGTGTCGAAAAACAGTGAAGCATCAGCAAAAAGTGGGGGTACCCATGTGAAGCAGATCCTACTCTCCTACAAATATATTTGGGAAAGATCAACAGCAATGGAAAGCAAAATTATTTTTTAGGGATCTGTATTTTGCTTGCAGGTATAATCCCTGGGATGAATGTCAGCCTATCATAACCATATATTTTCCAAATCAACACACCCTAAGGTTTCTATTGCTGGGTGTCAGCTCTCCCTTACCCTGACTGGCCAGTCTGAACTAAGCATTGAACAGGATGTTTGTGAGATATATGCCATTTAATCCCCAAAAACATCATAATTCTCTCCACTCTCATCAGCACAGGAACATATCTCTGTCAGAGCTTGACCCTCCATTTCTGTTTGCTGGGTCTTCTGAGTGTATAGGGTATAAGATATGTGTGCAGGTATAAGGCATGCATGAAATTTCAATGGGTTTGAGAATGTACATACTAGACAGCACTGAGTGTTTTTAATGATGAGAACTTCCATTGGATGACTGCAGTATTTGGGGTCAAAGGTAGCCGGCAACTCAGAAAACCTATTAGCCTTAGGCGTCTATTAAAACTAGAGGCCAGGGGGAATCCAAAGAGATCTATCTTATGTGATTCCCATCAATGCATCAAATTTGGCTACCAAGAATTTCCAGAAAATGTCAAGGTATTGTTAAAAACATCACAGTTTCTTGAATTTTCTATGCCAAAAACTCTCAAATTTCTTGTAAATAGCATATCTACTACCACCCATTGTTCCTACATATCTCTCCGTAAAAACAATACCTCACATGTGTAAGTGGACCTATTGCATGGGAGAGGCATATGCCAAAACTTTGACCATGTGAAGACCAATCAATCAATCAATCATGTCACTTATAAAGCGCACTACATACCCGCGAGAGTCTCAAGGCGCTGGGGGAAGAGGGGGGTGGTGCTGCTACTGATCGAAGAGCCAGGTCTTGAGGAGTCTTCTGAAGGCCAGTAGGTCTTGGGTCTGTCGGAGGTTGGTGGGGAGGGTGTTCCAGGTCTTGGCGGCGAGGTGGGAGAAGGATCTGCCGCCGGCGGTCGCTTTCGGATGCGGGGGACTGTGGCGAGGGCGAGGCTGGTCGAGCGGAGCTGGCGGGTGGGGGTGTAGAAGCTGAGTCGTCTGTTGAGGTAGGCTGGTCCGGAGTTGTAGAGTGCTTTGTGTGCGTGGGTGAGGAGCTTGAAGGTTATCCTCTTGTTGACAGGGAGCCAGTGCAGGTCTCTCAGGTGGGGTGTGATGTGGCTGCGTCGGGGGATGTCGAGGATAAGACGTGCAGAGGCGTTCTGGATGCGTTGCAGCCGTCTCAGGAGCTTAGCCGTCGTTCCTGCGTAGAGGGCGTTTCCGTAGTCCAGCCTGCTGGTGACGAGGGCCTGGGTGACTGTTTTTCTTGTTTCGGTGGGGATCCACTTGAAGATCCTGCGGAGCATTCGGAGGATGTTGAAGCAGGATGAGGAAACGGCGTTGACCTGCTTAGTCATGGAGAGGGTGGGGTCGAGGATGACCCCTAGGTTGCGTACGTGGTCGGTGGGTGGCGGGGCTGTTCCCAGTGATGTTGGCCACCAGGAGTCGTCCCAGGCTGAAGGGTTGGAACCAAGGATGAGGACCTCCGTCTTGACCGAGTTCAGCTTCAGGCGGCTGGTCCTCATCCATTCGGCGACGGCCTTCATTCCTTCGTGGAGGTGGGCTTTGGCGGTGTGAGGGTCTTTGGTGAGGGAGAGGATCAGCTGGGTGTCGTCGGCGTAGGAGATGATGTTGAGGTTGTGCTGTCGGGCGACGTGGGCGAGGTGCGAGAAGACCACACAACATTTACGTCACAGGGTCAAAGTTATGACCTGTTCATATCCATTACAATGGGCGTATCCACACATGTGGTGTACTGCATTTATCACTAGAAGTGTGGGAACATTGAGTTGTGAGACAGTGTAATTCAAATTCCAGATCTTTATCTCACAGAAATATGAGTAAAACGAGTTTCTCTGAACCAAAATGTGATCTTTGCATGCCATTCATGGTAAAAAAAAAAACATGGTGGTATCCACACAAAGCATGCCACCTAGGACTCCCAAAGGTGTCTAGTTTTCAGAAATGTCTTGGGTTGGTCAGTGTTCTTAGGTGCTGGCTGATCCTGGCCCAAATATTGCAACCACCTAAATTCCAAAACTCAACCAAATTCCAAGCTTCTTTCTCATGCTTTCAATAATTTGTTTTTGTGTCCTAGATGTTAGACCTATTCACATTTGTGGAGAAATATTTAAATTGGAACACAGAATGGTAGGTCATTTGCTGTCATCTATTGAATTTGTCTATATGTTGTTTTGTTTTGTTTTGTATGTTGATCTATCCAAAAATATTTTTTGAAAAAACGTTCTCGGAATCACTTGGCATTATTAGGAATTCGCAGTATGGAGGGACACAAATTTACCCAATCCCTACACTCAAATTCTTGGGTACATTTCAAAAATACATAGCTTTCATGTCTATTCATCAGATGTTTTAATGGCAAGTAACACATTTATCGGCACACAATAAATACATTATAAACTATGACTTAATTGTTGGCTCTGTGTATTGTGGGCGTTTGAACAATCTACAGACAGAAGTCTAATGGGCGTAAGAGTGTATCATTTTGTGAATCTGAACTTATGCAAAAAGTTACAGGTAAAATCTTGATACCCATTTCTATTTTTCCCCATTAGCATGCACTATTTTTTTTATTTCAACAGTGATTTCCTTTGGGAAACTCTTTAGTAAGCTACACAAGTGACTGCTAAATTCAGATATATGCATGCTTTTTAGCAAAGTATACCAAATAGAAAGTAGGGATTGTAAGAAAGTGAATTTATTTTGGGGTGCATTGTAGTCCGACAAAAGTAATAAGGTCAGTAACATTTTAAGTCCAGGTAAAGGTCTCAATTATTTAAACTAGAGCTCAACCCCTGAGTGCTATGGCAAAGAGCTGACAAACTGTGTAAAGCATTTACAAGTACCAAAACATAAAAAAAAAAAAATACAACACAATAAAATCCAACTCCAATGTATTGCAATAGGGTAAAATGTAATAATCAAAATGACAGCAAAATTACAAAACTTCAGCAAGGGAAAGCAGAGATATGAAGAGAAAAAGCATTAAGGAAAAAGAAAAGCACCAATAAAAGGTACTGTTAGCATGCTTCTGGGTCCTACAGGGGATTTGAGGGTAACTGCAATGGATCACGGGTTGGATACACCAAGCAGGTTTGTCCCGCGTTACCTTCAGACTTAGGTCCTCATTGCAAGTTCAGGGTTAAATTCACATCCTTGTGCAAACCTCTGTTTGCTCAGGGATTAGAATTACAAGCTGTGTGATAATTATCACACTCTCATAGTTTTCCCCTGATAAATTCTGGCACATCAACCCTGCCGAAATTTATTGAAGGAAAGGCCTGGAAAAAGGCAAAACATGCAGAATTTTTTGTGTGTTAAAAACTGATTCCACATGTTATGCCTCCTTTCCCAGCTCAACACGTTGTAAATACCTCACCTTGGGGTAATTGTGTTTACCTAATGTGGCAAGTACCCACCCCTATTCTGAGAAACTTGTAAGGAGGGCCCAAGACTCTGAAATGGAAGTCAAAATCCTTCAGCAGTGCAAGGTTGCAGAATGTATCTGAGAAAGTTCTCTTGAAGTGAGGTAGCTGTTTGATGAGGTCCCGCTGAAGCCATTGGTTTTGACGGGAAAAACTCTGTGTGTCAAAAGTTGAAATTTCACACCCAGAAAAGTCCTCTTATTAGTCGGATATGTTTTGCTGGCCACAATTTCTTCATTTACACGTAGCTTTTTTTTTGGAGCTCAGAATCCTCCAGTAGGGCAAGGCTGCAGGCTGATCTGAAAAGGTCACACTGAAGTCAGATCAGCATGCTGCGATGGTTCGCTGAACTGGATTTTCAGATGGCAATACGTTGTGAATGGGACCAATGTGATTTTCTTGCCCAGCAAGGTTGCACCTTGGGCGTTTTGATTTGGGTGGTTAGTCCCAGTCCTCCGCAGGTCTGAAGTCTAAAAAAAATTTAAGTTCCAACTTTTCAGATATTGTTGGAAAAGTTCAGCTTGACACAGCCAAGGGCCTCTTGCAGCTTGTTGTGTCCCTATAGCCAAACGAGGTCAGACAACTGACCCTTGGAGTTCACTTTATTGTCCTGGGTAGAAGTGAGAGCAGGTACAGCCCTTCAGGTCTCCTCACATGTCTCAAACAGCAGTAGCAGTCCTTCTTCCCTTCTTCAACAGGTCCTAAAAGTGTTCTAAAGAGCTGGTGGTGAGGTCCAGTTTTGTACAATTCAGTAGCAAGTGGGTGGGCGTGACTCCTGGGCTCTCCCTAATCAATGAGAAAAATAATTCCTGGGGTAACCCTAACTACTTTTGCAGCACATCTTGTGTGTTTTACTGCAAAACAGTTGAGAATACACTATGGTAGGGAGAATCCAAGATGGCACAGACCTTCTACCCTTGGAGGAAGCTTGTGTGCCAGGCAGTGGCATATTTAGGAAATCGAGCAGTCTTCACCTCCTAAGCTACCCCAAATTGGAACTGGAGCCAGCTCCCCCTCCCACTGGGCTGGTGTCCAATTGGCTACCTTGGGCCTAAAGAACAGCGTCTGTTCCTTCCTGAGACCTCCTTCCTCATACACTAAATTCTAAATTGAGAGGCTTCACCTCTGTCCAATTCAAATTAATAGCATTCTTGGAACCTCCCAAGCTGTTCTTCCTGGGCTGATATGTATCTAACCTCAACCTGTCCTTAGGCCTAAGCCATTGTTTCTGCTCTAGGAGCAGTATTCACACCTCGTCAGGGTCAAGCACTGGCAGAGCAGCTGCTGTCAGACTGATGCAAATAAGCCTCCTGGAGCGTCAGGCACGGAAAATGTAACTTTTTAAAAGTACTATCCTTAAATATTTTTTAAAAATCTAACTTTACCATTAGATTGGATGTTTAAAAATCATTTAAAAAATAGTGATTGAACCATTTTTCTGCCTGGTCTTAAACCCGAGTTAGCAGAATTAATATTTTGATATCGGACCTCTGGTTTTCTCGTAGGACAGCCAAAGCCTTCCACAGTGAAAATAACTTTTGTGGGTTTGTCACTGGAGGGACATGGTAACATTACATTTTTACATTTTCTACCTTTAAATACCTTGCACCATACCTTATGGTCTACAAACCTAAATAGGTGTCTCATATTAATGTTCAAAAGAAGGGTTTTTCCCCTTTCAAAAGTGTTATTTGACAGGTCAGGCTGCAGTTTAAACTGCAACAGTCAGAGTTCATTGGTAGGCCTGATGCCATGTGTTAGACTTGCCAACCTTAAGGAGGTCTTCCCCCAACATTTTGCCTACCTCCCTTCATTTTTCTGTACTAGTTTTTGCTGGCTTTAGAACACTGCATACGTCATCACTGCTAACCAGTGCTAAAGCGCATGTGCTCTCTCCATAAAACATTGTAACATTGGTTCATACCCAATTGGCATACTTAATTTACTTATAAATCCCTAGTAAAGTGCACTACATGTGCCCAGGCCCTGTAAATTAAATGCTACTAGTGAGCCTGCAGCACTTGCTTGTGCCACCCTCATAAGTAGCCCCCTAACCATGTCCAGGCCTGCCACTGCAGGGCCTGTGTGTGCAGTTTATTGCCACTTCGACTTCGCATTTGAAACAAATTGCCAAGCCTTAAACACCCCTTTTATTACACCTAAGTCACCCCTAATGTGGGCCCTAGGAAGCCCTAAGGGCAGGGTGCTGTGTAACTAAAAGGTAGGACATGTAGTTGTATGTTATGCATGTCCTGGTAGTGACAAACAGGTAAATTTATTTTTCACTGCTGTGAGGCCTACTTCTCTCATAGGCTAACATTGGGAATTCCTATAAATATCTTTAAGCTGAAATTCCTGATTAGAATTGAGTAGCAACATCATGTTTCACATCTTTGGAATGGTAATGATTAATCCTCTTTACTGGTAAAGTTGGATTTAACATTACTATTTTAGAAATGCCACTTTTAGAACTTGGGAATTTCTCTGCTCTTACTGCTCTGTGTGCCTTGCAGCCTGTCTCCAATACACATCTGAGCTGGGTGACAGTTGTACTTTGTGTATTCCATCCAGACAGCCACAAACACAGGAAAGCTAGGTGTCGCTAGCACTGATTACCACCCACAGATAGCCTGGCAAACAGGACTGGGTTGAAAGGGATACTGGTGCGCTTCTAAGTCATTCTTCGAAGTCTCCATCACTTCAAAGGCATATTTGGGTATAAGTATTGGGTCTCTGACCCCAGCAAATGGATCACTTCTGGACCTATACCTGAACATCTTCAGAAGAACTGCTGTGCTGCTCAAAGGACTGCCTTCTTCCAAGTGACCTCCAAGGGCTTGTTGGCTTGCCTCCTGTTGCTTGAGACTCAGGGAAATCAAAGTCTCTAACCCTATTCCTTTGTCTGGCTCACTGATAGTGACCCAGATACTTGCAACATATATCAATCAATCACAGGTTTGTTAAAGCGCGACTACTCACCCGTAAGGGTCTCAAGGTGCTGGGGAGGAGGGGAGGTGCAGGTTCCAGTCCATCAAGGAGGGGGTCTGTCGAAGAGCCAGGTTTTGAGGTTTCTCGTGAAGATGGGGAGTGATGTTGTCTGCCTGAGGTGGAGCGGGAGGGCGTTCCATGCTCTGGCCGTGCGGAAGGAGAAGGAGCGGCCTCCTGATCTGGTCTTTCTGGCGCAGGGGACCACGGCGTAAGAGAGCTGGGCTGATCATAGGGTTCTTTGGGGTGCATGGAAGTTGATTCGGCTGTTGAGGTATGCTGGTCCGGTGTTGTGGAGGGCCTTGTGTGCGTGGGATAGGATCTTGAAGGTGATTCTAGCCTCGATGGGGAGCCAGTGGAGTGTGCGCAGGTGTTGGGAGATGTGGCAGTGTCGTGGTAGGTTGAGGACCAGTCTTGCGGCGGCGTTCTGGATGTTTTGTAGCTTTCGGGTGAGGTTTTTGTTTATTCTGGCGTATAGTGCGTTGCCGTAGTCGAGTCTGCTGGTGACGAGGGCGTGGGTGAAGGTTTTTCTGTGCTTGAGTGGGATCCATTTGAAGGTCTTACGTAGGAGGCGGAGGATGTGACGGAGTTGATCTGGTGGTCCATTTGAGCTCGGAGACTAGGATGATTCCAAGGTTGCGTGCATGGTCCGTGGGGGTGGGTGGGCTACCGAGGGCAGGGGGACACCAGGTGTCGTTCCAGGCGTCGGGGTGTGGGCCCATGATGAGTACTTCTGTTTTGTCGGTGTTGAGTTGTAGGCAGCTGCTTTTCATCCATTTGGCGACAGCTTCCATGCCTTCTTGGAAGTTGTGTTTGGCTGCGTTGGCTTCGTTGGATAGGGAGAGGATGAGTTGGGTGTCGTCTGCGTATGAAACAATGTTGAGTCCGTAGGTTCTGACGATGGGGGCGAGAGGAGCCATGTAGACGTTGAAGAGCGTTGGGCTGAGGGAGGACCCCTGGGGGACTCCGCAGGTGGTTAGTGTAGGGTCCGAAAGGAAAGGGGGGAGTCTGACCCGCTGCGTTCTGAGATATCGACTCATCTCCTGTCTGCGTGTTGCAGCACCGGTGCATCGACCTGGTTGTGGGAGTAAAATTGGCATATAGCTTCGGAAGCAGTGCTTTGCCTCCAGATATCGACTCATTGGAGAGCGTGAGATCGGCGCATCCCCTCGACTGCGTGGTAGAAACCGGCGCATTGCTCAACATCTCTCGACTCCGGCAACCGTCTTTGGAACTGAGGCATCGCCTTCATTGTGTGGAGAAGATTGACACATCTTGCTGCTTGCGACCAGGAAAGGTGCTTTGTTCACATGGGGCCTGCGTGGGTCCTGTAGCCGGCTGGCGCTCTATTGCAGTCGGCCCTAACTTTGGGGTATATTTACAAGAACTGGCGCACCGCTGTTTTTCCGCAGCGGTGCACCAAAAAAATTACCACAGCGGTACGACTGATTCTAATGCCTTGTTAGCATTGCATTTACAATACGGTGCTCCATGGCACTAGGAAGAGGCAGCAGTCATAAGAACTGATGCTGTAGTGTGCGCCGTGTCTTAAGAAAATTTCACACTAATGCTGCAAAAGTCACATTTGGCCAACTAGCGGCTAGAAAATAGAGGCTAGTCGTTCTAGCGTCAATTTTGTGCACCTAGCGGGAAACAAAATGCAAAAACGCTGCTACGTGCAAAAAACAAATTGCACTTACCTGAGAGCAGCCAGGAGTGAGCACAGTCCAGTACAACAACCCCTGCAACCCCACTACCAGCCAGGATGACCAGCCAGAGTCCCAGCAGAAGAGAAAGTGCAAGTTGAGTCAGGAGGAGAATAAGATATTGATCACGGAGGTGACGGAGCACCAACACCAGCTTTTTATTAGTTCCAAAGTACCATTGGGTAGGAAAAAGACCACATGGCAGACCATAGTGGACAAGGTGAACAGCGGTGCCGAAGTCAAGAGGACAGTGACTGACTGTAAGAAGTGCTGGCATGATTTGTAAGGACAAGACAAAGGAGAAACTGGCAACCAATCTCAAGGCAGCATTGCAGACCGTAGGTGGTAGTCCAGCACCCCAGGAGGAGCTGGATCCCATGGAGGAGCAGTGCTCCATTGTCATCTCTGAGGAGTAGATGGTTGGAGTTGCGGGATAGGACAGTGCTGGCTATGATGAACTACAACAGCAAACAGGGTAAGTCACAACAAGGGGCATTGTGGGGAACTATGTAATGTCATGCAGTGCAGGCAGCAATGTCCTAGCGCTGTGCGGCACTGTCTGCAGGCCAAAGGGTAGGATGCTGGCTCATCTTTGGTTAAACATGACATCAATGGAAGGGTTATGGGCATTTTGATAATATGTTGGCGTGGGGCAGGCCGCAAGCCTTCTAGCTGTGCTACCCTACGTCAAAAGGAAAGGGCAGGAATGCGCTGTATCTACAAGATACGGTGCATTCCTGTCCTTTCTGCCAGCGCCGGCGCACAATCAGCAGATGTCCGCCAAAGCAGGCACCTTTGCACCATGGTGCAAGGGTACCTGCCAACTGAATTTGCACCAGCATAGAGGAAAGCACAGGGATGTATTGTATTTTTGTAACCACAGTGCAACCCTGCACTTTTCTAATCACACAGATTTACGCAGCAAGGTGGTTTGTGGCTCTGCGCTGCACCACATGTCTACAAAAATGTGCCCCTCTGTGTCACCTGGGCCTATGCACATTAATCTAGCCTCCAAATCCATAGCATGGAATTGGTCTCTCAGAGGAGAAACAACCCACCTGAGGGGTGGGGGATATGTGGACCATGGGTAGTACCTACACATAGGGACATTTCAAGAGTCACATCCCTAGTCGCCTAGATTAAACTACATTGTACACAGCTGTCCTGGCATGCAGACTCAGAGCACACAGGTGTCAGCTGGCATGGCAGGGACCACCTGAACTCCTCTCATCTACAAAATTTGACTGGGTATGGGGGTGAATGCAAGTGATGTACACCAGGGGACCATAGGCCATATTTACAGCAAAATGCCACACAGCGTCAATGCAAACAAATCAGCGGCGCTGAGCTGCGTCATTGCAAAAACGCATGGATGGGCTGTATTTTCAGGGATATGTGCCACCCCTCTGCTCACTCCTGTGCTGGTGCAAAAAGAACAGCAGTGAGCCAATGCAGGCATCCTTGCATAATGGCGCAAGTGTGTCAGTGTTGGCGCTCGGCTGTTTTTTGCAGTGCAAGTGCAAGGGGAAACACATGTGGTGCGCCATATTCTTGTGAATACGGTGCATCCCTGTGTTTTTTAAATGACGCAGGGTGGTGCTGCTAAATTTCTTGCACTGCCGTATTGTGCCATTTCTATGTGAATATGCCCCTCAGTAGGTATCCATTTCCAGCACTACTACCATCTGGGGGGCTGCCTGACACATATCACTCTGTAACAGCCTTCCATGTCAGTCCATTGGATATGATCATGCATGATGTATAATCAGGATGCCATCACTGTGTGGCAGTAAGTTGGCTGCCAGGACCAAAATCACAACAGCCAGAGGAGGCATGTGCACATACAAGTGCATGGGTCTGATTAAAACGACGTGTGACACCCTGCAGATAACCAACTCTGGTCCTGATGAAATGGGTTGAACATCAGTGATTGTAATCTGACTATTATGACAGGGCCCCTCCAGTCATATATAATCCATACGCTTGTGTAACAGGTGTCTTATGCATCAATGAGGAACTGAAAGTGAAATGTTTTGCACCTTGATTGTCAACTAGATTACTCATGTCAACATCTAAGAGAGAACAGCAATAGCATTTCTCCATCTCATTGCAGAGGATGAACCCTCACCTCCTGGCCAGCACACTGCCCTGTACTTCAGCGCTCATTTGGCCAAATATTTTTACCACAGCATCCCTCCAAAGCACGTTGCATGATGTATCCACACAGAGAAATCATTTGTGAACACGTGTTGCACTGTTTACTATTTCCATCATCATTGCCACGTGCACTGCTCAACAATGTCTGTAGATAGACAATGTAAAGTCATGGCCAACCTGACTGATCCTTGTCTATAGGTAAGACACCTACTCACACATGTTGCCAAACACTGCTAGCAAAGACATATGCATGTACACAACATAACCTGAGCACACATGCTAACTCCCACACAGTAAATCATGATGTAGACCTGTATGTAGCAAACAATGACATTTAATGTCAATAGAATTCCTAAAATAAAAAAGACTCCCTACCCTATGCTAACTAACTAATCTAACCTAGCCTATGGAATCTTATCCTACCTACTATCTAAAACTATCCTTATCCTAACCTACCTTACTCTACACATTGAGCATAATAAACATCAACTCCCCACCCCCCCTTAAGACATTTCTTCACACAAGGACAACAGAAACGGCACCTAAACATCTACTAACTACACATTAAATTCTAAACAATCAAATATCATATTTGTTTGTATTTTTAAAAAAATAATATTTTTGTAGTTTTCCTTTTATACATATCAAACACATCAACCCCATCCCAAATAAACACAAAGTACTCCCACTAAACTTCTAGCCCACAGTTACAAAACCCCTAAAACCACTACCCCTACACTATCACTATCACTACACTAGTCATAAACTAAGCTATAAACGAGAATCACAAATATTGAAACTATACACAGGTGGAAGGTCCATAAAGGCTAATGTGACTAACGTGGCCTGGGTCTTCCCACTGCCTGCTTCATTTTGAGGGGGAGTGTCCGTGTCTGGTCCATTTGGTTCTCCAACACTGCCACCCACAATTTCAAGTCAGAGAGGTCCTTTTTAATGGCAAGCTCAAAAGAGGTAGGGCCTTCTGTAGCCTGAGGTGTTGGGCCAGGTGGTTGGGATGGTCTGCTGGGCCTTGCCGCCTAGGATGTAATGTGGCCTGAATGTCCCTTTCTGCCTGAGGTCCTCTGCTCCTGTGTCAGTGCTCCTAGTGGGAAGCTTAACAACTTGACCATTGCATTCTCCTCCTCATAACGCCTCCTCATGACCATGTGTGCCTTTGCAACTCGTCTGAGGTGGTGGTAGCACTCCTTTCTTTTGTTATGCTGCTTCAGCCAAGGTAGCAGCCCCTCCAGCCTAAATTCATCTTGCTGGGTAGAGTGAGCATACACATGCCTATTATCTATCATATCAGATGTACTAAGCCCTAATTACAAAGTCATGGCAATTGTTGCACAATGCAATTTCAACACCATGGCACATCTAGGTATGACCACGTCAGTGTCTAGTATGCTTGGTAACAATGCTCTTTGGTACCATGGAATGGTACACATTTCACCTTAACTGTACATTAGTGTATCTTCTGCATCCTGCAATGGCCTTTATGCCATAGACATTAGCCACAGTAAGAGGTGCAATGTCTGCAAAGTACATGCATTGTCTCACAATGTAGGGTAACTGGTATGGCAAGGACCCATATCAGGAACACATGGCAGGTATGACATGTAACAATGGATGATGGATAAGTACCTCACATCACACAGAGGCATATCAAACCTCTCCTACCTGAACTGTTGTAAGCCCATGGTGGACCATGCCACCACTCATTACAAGCTCCCAGTACATAGCATGTGATACTGACATGCATTCTGAATACTTCACAGCGACTGCCATGTTCAGATACGTATCCACTACCACATATATTCACATAGTCTGCAACTGTGATCATGGCTCCCCTTTCAAGCCTCTATCATGTGGTCCATCCCAGATTGGCAATGTGTTCTCATTGACAGTAGTCGGAGGCTGATAGACATGCAACACTTAATGTCCACTTTTCCTGACCTATTTAACTTCATTCAAAAGTTTATTTGTGATAGGGATGCACATTGAATCCGGCAAGTCACAAAGGATCTGACATCACATTCAATACTTGCACTACACAATTAGCATTGATGAAGACACTCACCGATGAAGTTGGGTTCTTTAAGTTATCCACCTCACCACGTGTGCATGATGGGGGGCCAGCATCAAGACATAACATGTCAAACATATCAGTAAACTTAGAACACATATTTAATATGCAACAGAAGCACAGTACATGTGCATAGCTATTGGCTAGGTAACCCTTCAGGTTGTAAGTAATAAAATGACACAGTTGACATGCCTGAATGATACACATCGGTAATTCCGATTGAAGTGTACATACATATGATGAGCCAAAACATGCACCTGTTGGCCAATTTGCCGAACAAGGTCATGAACCTCATCACTACCAAATTTTCTCATGGTAGCTGACTTTGATGATTCTCTGCACCTACATAAATCACATACCATACTTAACAAGTTATTGCAATACCCAGGCCCTCTTAAATTCTGACACCAGGAAATGAGTACACTACGTACATCTCACATCATGCGTACTTGATCCATAAGTTAGGTGAGTTCTGTACCTGTCAGTGCTGCTGAATACATGATATTACTCACTCATGTTCCATGCATCCCTACGTTTGGAAATTTGAAATAGCATAATTGAACAATAACACATATGGGATAGGTTGAGATGTGTTATATTCAGGCTAGCAGACCCTTAGATACAGTATCATGTGAGTGGGCTCCCATCTGACATACATTGGTCCTCTCATACTAGAGGCATGTACTATGTGAGTCTCATATGCAAGGACAGCTCCAGTGGCTCTGGCCTCAAAAACACCTCTATGAGGCTATTCAAAGGCAGCATGTTTGCGGCAGCAATTTGCGGAACAAGGTCACGAACCTCATCACTACCAAATTTTCTCATGGTAGCTGACATTGATGATTCTCTGCACCTACATAAATCACATACCATTCTTAGCAAGTTATTGCAATACCCAGGCCCTCTTAAATTCTGACACCAGGAAATGAGTACACTACGTACATCTCACATCATGCGTACTTGATCCCTAAGTTAGGTGAGTTCTGTACCTGTCAGTGCTGCTGAATACATGATATTGTTCACTCATGTTCCATGTATCCCTACGTTTGAAAATTTGAAATAGCATAATTGAACAATAACACATATGGGATAGGTTGAGATGTGTTATATTCAGGCTAGCAGACCCTTAGATACAGTACCATGTGAGTGGGCTCCCATCTGACATACATTGGTCCTCTTATACTAGAGGCATGTACTATGTGAGTCTCATATGCAAGGACAGCTCCAGTGGCTCTGGCCTCAAAAACACCTCCATGAGGCTATTCAAAGGCAGCATGTGGGATTTGCTATGCATTCAGAGGTATGTAGTCAGTGAAGCCAGTGCAAAGCATAGCAGGGCTATAGTGGACATCAAGTAGCCATACATTTTACACAGGAAATGCTGTTCAAGACCAGTGATATGTGTTTTGCCACATTCAGAGGTTAGCTAAGCAGTGTAAGCCATGGCAGGCCTCATTAATGCTTAGGAACCCAGGGGAGGAATGCCAAGGAGGATCATCCGCACATCACTGTGGGGCTTATTTACAAGGCCTTCGCGTGGCTGGTGCATCACATTTAACAATGTAAGAAGTGACATGCCAGCAGTGCAAATAAGCCCCTTTATGTGTAAAGTATGTTCTCTAATGGCCCATCACAACTGTACCTGACAAATGCTTGTTGTAAAGTAAACAGCAAAATGGAGCTGATCTGCAGTTCCTGGTTTGTCATCATCAGCTCAATGCTTCCCTGAGACTCGTTTGTATCACCTACAGGACATGAATACTTTTGTGGCCTGCTCAGTGTCACAGATAGCACTAGTGCACAGATCGTACCAGCACTAGTGCCACTTAATTTCCCGCTTTTGCATGGGGGCATGCTGCCTTGTGCCAAAAGTCATGTGAGCCATGCTTAATGTTATCACTAACCATCAATGGGTACATGAGACACATAGGGTAGCAGACAAATCATGTGTATTTACCAACTGCTCCACCAACTTCAATGCCAACATAGTCTAAGAGGTCAGACTCCCTGCCAACCACATCTGGCCAGCGATGGGTGTCGCGGTCCACTCCAAACATCCTCTGCTTCTGGAGGCATACACTCTCCAACCACTACTTGCGGACCTTCCCCGGGCAGCCCTGGATGTGACGTCCCCTACTTGTTAACAAGGCAAGCAGGTAATGTTTGACCAGCCACAGGAAGCTGCCCAACTCCCGCTCAGTCATGGGGCAAAACTGACTCTTCCCTGGCATGATCACACCCAAATAATAACACTCAAACACAACTGAAGCCCCCAAAAACCCACTACTACCCCATAACAAATATACCCCAAATGATGAACACCCGACAGCACACAGAACAGTAGACAGCAATATACAACAATAAAGCACAAAAAGGACTTGAGGGACACGACAGGGACAGCAGACACGACAAGCCAGCTCCAAACACACCAAAACCACTCTCCTGCACAACCAAAGCACTGCCATTCTCAGCTCAGACAGTAAACTGTGACTTAAAGTGAAAGTGAACGTAACTTCACAGTTCCTGGTTTGCAGTATGCAGGATCCATGACATCACTTCCTTTTATCCATTATGGCACTTTCTGGGCGGATGCGTCACGTTTTCAACCGATGCGTTATTTTATTTTTAAGCTACCAGTCAATACGTTGATTTTACACAGGGCCAGACAAGGCACAATGCAGTTATTTGTACGCGCCATTTTCTGCTGACACAGTGGCTGCAAAAATCCTGCTTAATGGTCATGCAACATTTTATTTTTGACGGAATAGGGCAAAAGTGTATTTTGGGGTGTATTAGTATGTGCAATGCATGTAATAATGTACAGGGATTGCAGTGTTGGGTGTGAATAGGGGAGCTGACCTGTCTACAGTCTTTGCTGTGTTTTCTATGGGCCTAATTATGAGTTTGGTGGTCCGAGGACTGCCAAACTCGTGGTGGCAATGCGGTGGCAGTCCAGCCACTTCTGCACCAGTTGTCCGACCGCCCTATTACGAGTTGGATGGTCGGACCGTAATTGGACCGCTGTCTCTGCCAGGAAACAACTGTTCCCTGGTGGTGGTGAGGCGGTCAGGGCCTTTGTAAGATGCAGGTGGTGCAGCTGCGGCATGGCAATGCATATTCCAAGTTTCAGGACTGCCAGCATTTTCATGGAGGTCTTTCCTCCATGAAAAGGCTGGTGGTGCTGAAACAAAGCGGGCCCCCACAGCCTGGGGATGCATGCACAGCATGGACTTTACAGTCAAACCGCCCGCCCCCCCCAGACCACAAAATTACTTGTAATCTGGCAGGCGGCAGAGACTCTTAGCGGTGTGGGGGCCTGCACCGCTAAAAGTGGTAATCGAGCCCACAGTGTGTTGACAGTGGACATATGTGTGAGTTTATGCTGTTCAGGGATCATAACATGCATAGTGCCCACACTGTGGTAGCCCAAGGGCGCACCTTACCAGAAATGCCCTGTGTGCTAAATTAGTCTTAGCACCCATTGACATTGCATTAGCTTCCCCCAGGGATGCAACAGACTACCACTGCCATGGGGCCAGTGCACCCACATCTACGACAGCACAACCTACTGCCACACATCACCATGTCCCACAGTGGAGGCATCAGGCTGTGAGGAACTTTGGGAGTGTACATCAATTGGCTGGACCCACCTGGAAGGGGATGTATGGCTGGCACTATTTGATTGTTTGAGTATTTGCCCTTCATATCCAGGGGTTACACTCCACAGGACAGTAACAGTGTCATCATTTGTGGCCAACATGATTCTCACTCATGCTGATGGTGTTATGTTAGATCAACAAGCATGCCTTGGCTTGACCTCCTACATATTGATGACAGTAAGGCTGCATAAATCACACCATAACTACACTCTTCATCAAGGCAGTGTTGCTTGTGCATAGCAGTGGGTGTTCAGATGCAACACTATTGCACTGACAAAGTATAATATGTAGCATTTGTATGTGTGATATGAGATCACCTAATAGATTTCACATGTGGATACAGTTATTGATGTAGCCTATGTAGACTGAAGTTTTGGGACTGTGTTCCCATGCACATACTATGTGGAACACTTTACAGTCATCATACTATGAGTGGACTCTTCTATCGTCCACAAGTATGAGGCAGCATAAATGAGTAGCAGCAGGAGAGATACAAACACACTACATTACCACACCATGTTAATTGTGGCTTGCATTGGAGGACTATTTGCTACAGGTAGTTGGAATGCACACTATTTCATTTGTACCAGATGATGCTCAATGCTGTTTGTTACACATAGCTACATACATTTTCTGTGTGACATTTAGTAGCATGTCAAATGTGAATGTTTAGGTGTTTACAGTGACTATGGAATCAAATTGCATACACAGTGGTAGTGCTCATACATTTATTTACATATAGATTAACAATGTTAGATCTGTCATCATTGTGAGATATCATGTCCAAGACTCATGCTTCTGTGATGAAAATGTTGATGATGTGGTCCCTCTGCTGTGTTGTGGCAAATGATGGTCCATTGCGATGAGGTTCCTCAACTTTCTCCTTCCCATCATCTGGCAGTTCCTGCTCCCCATTGTCATCAGCCCACGGCACATTTGTCCTCACACATATGTTGTGCAATATGCAGCACACCAATATTATTTTGCACACCATAGGTGGTGAGTATAGCAATCGGCCCCCAGATGTGTCAAGGCTCCTGAAGTGGGATTTTAGAACTCCAAATTTCCACTCAAAGATAGACTGGGTGCTGGTTATGGCATGATTGCAGCTCCGCTGGGCTTCCATTTGTAGGTTTTGCAGAGGGTTCATGCCCCACGTTAGCAGAGTGTATCCATGGTCCGCTGCAGAGACATCAGGTGTACAATTAGTTAAGAGTCATGACAAGGGATGGCCCAATATTCATGTCCATTCTGTTATGTGTTTTGATTGACTCATACACCTTGCTTACTGTAAGAGACGTGCTATGACATTGTGTGTCATACATATATGTAGGGATTGGAAATGACTGACACTGTACTACACATACAGGTGTGCTGTCTTCTGTAATTCACTTACTATTTGTCATAATGGTGAGTGCCCATGTCATGCAGTTGATGAATTGTCACCAGATAGAAGCCATTGAGTAGGCACATGTATCACATTCATCTATTCTGTATATTATTGGCTACTATTGCCATACCAGAACTGATAACTGTCTGATTTGACAACATGTATCTGGCGCAGGTGATGTGGCATACTTCAGTCATACATATTTGGCACTGAGAGTTGGAGTAAATGTTGTTCAATGTCTACTGCCATGGGAAGGATTGTGAGTGGATATCAATGTGGGACACGATAGTGTCCACTATGGTGACAGTACACAAGGGGTTTGAGATATGTGTTAATCGTGTGCTGTACAGTGCAAATGGTAGACTAACTACACTACAGTGCCACACTGCAGTTTAGGCTATATTTTCCAAATGATTCAGTGTCCAGGGTTCTGTGGCTGCACTGACAGAACCTGTGCAGCATTTCTCCAAGACAGGCACGTAATTCCCAAGATAACTATGTTATTGGCTGTCATGGGAGATGTAGTTTGTGCATGAGGCTGCACCTTGCTGCCCAGTCTGGGGCCTTGGAGGACTGATAGAGTGGTTTGTGCGCTGCAAAACGGTGTGCACATAGGATGTGATATGTATATAGGATGAGTGATGTAATGCAGCATTGTACACATGATCTTGCGAGGATCATATATGACAATATTTCTCATTTTCAGAGGTCTAGGATACATCTCATGACCGTGGGATTTGCATGTGGACACACAGACTAGAGACAGGGATTGCCTTATTTCAACAGGGCGTTTGATGCCTCCTTTTACATGGTGTTGCATTAGTGAGGCTGTTGAATGCACACCCATGGCCTCATTTAGTAGTTGTTGCCATTGGGCAGCAGTTGATTTAATATGGCTGTGCGGACCTGCTTCTAAAGTGAAGGGGATGGAATGTGCCTTTTTCCTAACATACAGCACATCCACGGTTTGTCCGCATACGAACTATCACATGCCATCACCCCCCCCTTGCACCAAGATGCACATGTGTCAGCTTAGTGTCCTCACATGATGTCATGCTTTAAGGGACACATTCCAGCACCAGAAACACACAATCTATGCAATTCCTTCATTATATATGTCCTGCGGACACATAGTAATTGGACATGAGAAAGAGGCATGTAATTATGTATCCTCATTTCACCTCCCCTTGAGAGGCATGCTATTTGTGCAGTCCCCGACTCCATGGACATAGGATGTGTGGAAATGTGTGAGATCTTCTTTGGTGTTGCATGGCAAAGGGCACCACAAGGCCCATGATACACATCCTTCACATAGGGTGAAGGAATGCTGCACTTTGTTGTGGCTTGCTTTACCGCATACCTAGGATGCAGTGCAATGTCATGCAGACAGACTTTGCATTGCCACATTGATATGATTTGGGGAGCTGCTCCACCAGAGCATCATGAAAGTGATATTCCATCAGCACAGTTCACTTGTACATGTGGCCCACAGTAATGTAGGCAGTCTCAACATGTGTGACTTGTAGGATTGTGTTGCGCATATGCCTTGTAGTATGGCGCAAGTATGTTGGCCCACGCCAACTACGCATGCATTGCCTCATTCAACCCAAGACTGATATGTCAACACATTCCCACATAATTGACTGCCATGTGGTCTATCATGTGCTTGAGAAGTACTTACCAATTAGTAGGCCATTCCCATAGGTCCCATCCTGGAAGTGCTCATTGATGGTGGAATGTCGGAAGATGAAGGAGTCATGAGCACTGCCAGGGGAATTCGCAAGGACATTTATGAAGAGGCCCAGATGGTCCACGATTTCCTGCATGCTCATCGAATTGGTGTGCTTCCTGTTGCGGTAGAGGTGTGATGTAAACACCAGAACCACAAGTTGCACATTGTCCCTAACACATGTGGAAATCCTGCAATAGCATAACCGCCTTGCCTGTTCTCCTGTTGTTGCTGCATTGTGTTGGGGAAGTAGAGGTACTGGGGTGTGAGGCATATGATGGCATCCAGGCCAGAGGGGAGGAATGCTGAGAAGGATGGCTAAGATACTCCTGCTGCTCTGGCCATGTTGGGCTGGAAAGTTCCAGACTCCAGCATGTGCAGGACGGCCAGTAGCTTGGCCTGCCAAGGTTTTTTGGTGAATTGCTGCAATGTTGTCTGCAGCCTTGGTGCAATCTGGTGCAGGAGGCGGACAATAGAGTCCCTCCTGAGCCTGTAATGGGCAATGACCTCTTCCTCCTTGAGATCAATGAGGGTAATACTCTGGCGGTATGTCTGTTCCCTTCTCCTGCGCTGCCTCAGTGGTGGTGGTGGTCTTCTCCTTGGTGCTCCGAACTTGCCAAAGTGATTTGAGTATGTTCTGCTTTTATACCAGTGTCCAAGCATCATTTTTACGCATGCTTTTCTGTAGCTGTAAAAAATTGCCGCTAATGGGATGTTTCCAAAATTCCTTTTAAATATGGCTGCGTCAGTTTTTAAATGCTTTTTCTGGGGGAACGCCTGCCTTGACTAGGATTGTGGTCCCTACTTGGACAGGGTGCATACCTCTGCCTTTTGTTGCGCTAATAAATGGCACATCAAGTGCTGCGGTCCACCATTGACATTTAACTTTCCATGTCATGGGTGTAGTTTCGACTCCATATACTCTGGCCTTATCTGAGTGTTAGATATGCCAATCAGGTTAGCCATTTTTTCATGTTTTAGTGGTCAGAGCACATACACTGGGCACTGAATGGTAGCTCCACAGTGAAACTAATTTATTTTTCAGGTCCCCAAAAAATAGTAAGTTTTTAGGAGTAATGTCTTTACATAGCATATCACTAACTATCTTACAAATTGTGTTAAAAAATCTGTCGAAAATATGTAGATGGTTGACCAAGACAAATGAGTAGTTTATTTTTACATCATCATTAATGCTTGCTAGTGTTAAATTTAAATCATACAATAATTAATAATGATGTCCATGTAATCATGCCTAAGGCAAAACTGAATGCATAGTCAAAAGGACATGATAGCCACAATGAACATTTTGATGATCACATGTCACCAGGTCAATCCTTAATTAACAATAGATCAACACATGGAATTGAAGGAATGCCTAAAATTGAAAAGAGAAAAGGAACCTTGTTAAAAAGGTAGATGGTTGTGGCAATTAACAGCAGTAGACTCGGATTTATATATATATATATTTTTATATATATATATATATATATATATATATATATATATATGTATATATATATATATATATATATATGTCACATCAGGATCCCAGGGGTACAACCTTCCAAATGAGCGGCGCAGCACCAGGAAACAGACTCCGCAGGCAAAACTAAGAGAATTAATGATGATTTATTGCAGCATCAAATGTCCAAATGACGCGTTTCGGCCGCCAGACATGCGGCCTTGTTCACATGGCGCTACAGTGGTGACTGAGTGGTATATATACATAAGTGTAAGTGGCAGTGTTTCTACTATGTTCATCAACATGACTGAACTGTTTTGCAACGTGTGGTAAAGCAACTGAATGACATCACATATTTTACTGCAGTGTGTATGAAACCGTGTAAAGGGACTATAAATAACCCGCAAGTCAGTAAGAACCGGTGATAGCCCCCGTCGTGCTGCTGGATGTAAACGCTACAGGCATTTCCGGAGTTGAGCGCTTTCTGCCCCCTGCCTGTGTGAGTACCTTTAGCCCTGAGCGTTGTATCCTGTGCAGGCAATCCTATGTGTATAGTGCAGGCGGCTTTAATAAAGCCTGTCCTGTAGAGGTCTGACCACTGAGAGTGCGGTAAAGTATGCCTCCACTCCCAAGATCTCTCCATCGGTGGCCTATCGCGCATATAACACTGTAAAATGTTTCTAATAGATCCCGGCCTGAGATACACTGTGCGCGTTCAGCCATCAGAATGTCTTCATTGCAGAATAAAGTATCTAACTGCACGGATGCTGTCTGCCACTAATGGTGCTTGTAATGGAAGGGGTGAACGAGGGTTGCGTGAGCCCGCGGGCGTGTATATACAACATGAGGAAAACGTGCGAGTGCAGTTGAGAAAATGTACAGTGTGCATGTAAAAGTGGTGATAGTACCTCCTCATGAGCATTTAAGTGAAATGTAAATGCAAAGTGTAATATGTAAAACAATTATACATATGTGGATGCGCAGAAGATATACAATAGCTACCAAACTAAAAAATACATTCCTAGTAAATAATACATAAGCTGCATTACAAGAGTATTTAGACTAAATGAACAAACTGATTCAAATTAGTACATTCAAAGGCAAAAAATATACATTTATATAAATACTCTTACAGCGCGAGCTGAATGCCTATAATGAAAATGCTTGAAAGCAACTAAGGACACACAAAATAACAGTGTAAATACTCGGTGGTGTCCAAATGACCGGGCTAGGCCTAGTTGACCAGATAATGACTATCTATGTGGATACTTGAAATGTGGAAATTAAGATTAACAGACGCTAATCTGGCTAATGGCAGAATTTTTTTATATATATATATATATATATATATATATATATATATATATATATATATATATAAATATACATTAGATACATGTATGATGACATGGATGCAAGGTAACCATTAGCTGACAGAAAAAATTATTATATATATGCAACTATACATTAAATCCATGTATGTTTCCATGGATGCCAGGTAGCAGTTAACAGACCAGTGTTCAGAGTGCCTGAATGGAATGCTGTATCACAAGAAATGGTGCAAATCCTCCGTAGTGTTCAGACCTGCAGGCGCCTTAGTGTTGAATTGCAATATATACCTACTCTCCAATTGCCTCAGAAGCTTCTCCCTGTTGCCACCCCGTCTAAGTGGTGGGACGCAGTCAATGACTGAATATTGGAGGTGCTCAAGATTGTTGCTATGCACCTCCTTAAAATGCCTGGCTACAGGGTAGGCTGGGTCATTGTTTACTATCGCTCTGAGGTGCTGGAGTATTCGCAGGTGTACCTGGAGATTGGTGCTCCCAATGTAACGTAGCCCACATTTACATTCGAGCATGAACACCGCAAATTCCGTTCTGCAGGTTAATCTGTGTTTGATGATAAGTGGCATGTATCTGAAAACGGAGTCTATTTTAGTGATGTTCTTACTAAATTTGCATGCCCTACAACTCTGGCATTTAACAAAACCCTTTATGTCAGCTAGCCAATTCTGCGTAGTAACAATCTCTGGACTATTCCTGACCAATGCATCCCCCATAGAGAAAGCCCTCCTGTATGTGATGTCCGGTTTCTGTGCTAATACCAAGCCCAATGTGGGGTCAGATTTAATAATCCCCCAGTTCTTGTTGATGACTGATCTGATGGTTCTCTCTTCAGTGTTGTGTGTTATGATCAGTCTGGGGGTGATCAGGCTGTTGGGCTCAGCTAGTATGGTGGTGGCGCTGGTGTCCTCAACAGTGGTAGTGATCATTAACAATTCCTCCCTGGGGATGGTATTGGCTCTATCAATAGCTATGCGTATGACAGCTGTCGAATAACCACGTGCTTTAAACCTTTTGATAGCTTCATCCTGGCACAACAGGAGGTCTTCGCGTGTACTGCACATTCTGGCCAGACGCAGCATCTCCCCATAGGGAATGCTGGTGATGAGGTGTCTAGGGTGAAAGCTAGAAGCGTGCAGTGTGGAATTGCCTGCGGTAAGCTTTCGATGGAGTTTGGACTGCAGGGTGCCATTGGCGATGTACAGATTAACATCTAGAAATTCAGTAGAGGTGGCACTAATGCTGGCATTAAATTCCAGATTGAGATAATTGGTATTAATCTCATCAATGAAAGTTCTAGCACTGCTAATATCACCTCACCAAATTAAAAAGACGTCGTCAATGTAACGCAGCCAAGACACTATGTTGTTACTAAAAGCTGGCTGGTGCTTGACCATGAGAACCCGCTCCTCCCACCAGCCAACATGTAAACATGCGTAGCTGGGTGAAAAGCAGGCTCCCATGGCCACACCCCTGAGTTGCTGGTATATCTTTCTATTAAACATAACAAAATTATGTGTAAGGCACCAGTCAATTAAAAACAAAATGAGATCGTTGTGTTTGTGGCAGTTAATGGGTCTTTTGCTGAGGAAGTATTTACAAGCAGCAAGACCATCGTCGTGACGTATGCTGGTGTATAGCGATGTGATGTCCATGGATATTAGCAAATAGTCCTCATGCCAAGGTATGTCCTTAACCTTGAGCAGGAAATCACTTGTGTCTCTGAGGTAGGATTTCTGGCTGGATACCAGATCTTGCAAAAGAAATCCACGTACTTGGAGACGTTTTCACAGATGCTCTTCCTGGCCGAGATGATGGGCCGGCCAGGGATGGGGGTCACGTTTTTGTGCACCTTCGGCAAAAAGTACAGGATGGGGAGAACTGGTGAGTCAATACTGAGAAAAGCACACTCCTCTTTACTTAGCTGGCCTTGCGATCTGAAGTCATTGAGGTGTCTTCTGAGATCTTTGTTACTACTCGCTGTTTCCTTTTGGTTGGAGAGCTTATAGCAGCTACTGTCGTTCAGATGCCGGTTGGCTTCTTCCAAATACAAATTGCGTGGCCACAACACGATGTTCCCCCCTTTGTCCGCTTTGTTAATAATGACCTTGTTGTTACTTTGTAACTTCTTCCTAAGTTCTTTGTACCTGAGGCTCTGCGTGCGTTTTCCCTTCGCTTTTCTCATGGTTTTTAGATGCAGCGCTTTGAGCTCGTCAGTGATGACATCACTGTCGATGTCTATCGCATCCCTCGGCATCATAGGGGTAAAGGTGGAGTGCGGTTGAAGGGGCTAGGAATCTGTCTGGAGCTCTCGATGCCTTCATCCAGTAGGACTTGCTGTGTAGGCCTTGGTGTGCAAGGTACTGCTAGTTCCCCCAGGATGCGTAGTGTCGGGATGTCTGCCACCGTGAGGGATTGTTCCACGGTTAGATCAGCCTGCGCAGTGTTGGCAGTAGTAGCATTGCTTTGTTTAAGCTTAAAGAACTTAATCAACTTCAGTTTTCTAATAAACTTAAAAACATCAATCGGGGTGTTGCTGTAATCAAATGTGCTCTCAGGACAAAAGGTAAGGCCCAACGTGAGCAGCTGCTTCTCTGCTTCTGTTAGGTCCATGGAGCTCAAGTTTATGATAGTCTTGGTGTCATTATTCATTTCCTTCTCCAATTGCCTCTTCTTTTGTTCGTTTGTTTTGGTTTTTCTGAGTTTCCTCCTTTTCCGCCTCCTTCTGTTGCGCCGGTGTTTTCTTTCCGCGGCGGCCGTGGCCTGAGGGTCTGCCTCCTGTCGTAGACTAAAAAATCCATCTCTTCTCCTGGGCTTGGATTAACTCTGCCAGGCATGTTGCCACTTCTCCATCTCGCCTCATCATCTGAATCTGCTCCACTCTCTGCCAGAGAGCTCAAATCAGAGAGGGATGTTGAGTCCTCGCCCACCGTGTTCCCTGCAGGTGGCTTGGATTGTCCTTGCTGACCCTGTTTATTCATGCGCTGTGTTCTGATAGAGTCATATATATATATATATATATATATATATTTCTTTTTTTAATAATTCAAAATTCAATATTAGTTGCAATCAGGGCAACAATTTTAAAAATAGCATGAGAGAAAGCAACCTTGTAGTCTATGTGTATGCCTACCCTTCCACAATTTACGATAATAGTTGTGAAAACCTTTTGCCACATCTAGGTGACTCTAGGATATTGATGTCTCTTGAAATGGCATAAATGTAATAACATTTTGTAATCTCACCCCACACTCTATAGATTGTTAGATGGATCTTAAATTTGATTTGTAAAAAAAAGTCTCTGTCTCTGACATGGCCCTCTTCTCATTTCTCAAGTGTGATGCCACCCACACACCTGAAGATGTGAGGTCATCTTTTGAGATTTGCCATATTTTTATGGGAATCTCACAAACCACAACCTGTCAACTCCAAGATGGCTGTCATCCCTCTTGCAGACTCAGGCATCTATTGGACCACTGAGCTGTTTCCCTAGTCAGTGATCTAACCCCCTTGCTCTACAAAGATATCCCTCATACATGGGAGAAAAGAGAGTAAAGATTTCCCTATAGACGACAAAGACAAAAATACTGTCAATGCCTAAAGTGGATTAAATGTGTGAACTGCGAGTGATCTGTGAGTGGCACCTTTACCCAAGGGTGGGCAGGTGCCCTAGGCATCCCCTCACCCACAGTAGTCCTGGATTACAATGAAAGCCTTTGTGGTGGGGGAAGGAAATTGACCACTGTATCCAAATCTGTATTTCTTAGCTCAATTCTTACCAAACCCAAAGGGTGTGATAAAGTCCCTAACCACCTTTGACAGGGCAAAGTAGAATATATGAATACTTTCATACTTTTTAACAGAATAACATTATTGATATCTGCTTTCAGCCTTTGGATTTGGTACTCAAATTCCATAAACCATTTAAATAAGAAATATGTACCTGAACTAGCCCTCTGAGTACTGTGCGATACCTTCTACCAGTACCAATTAACATTAAAATAAAAAAACTATGTAGTAAAATTCCTACACCAATTTATAAAAATCATGAGGATTTTAATATTAAACATGTCACGTAGGGCCCTATTCACAAATTCGGTTACAAACTTAAGTATATGACCATATTTACCTGTTTTGTGCCCCAGGAATTCACAACGGGATTCTTGGAAGGTGTCATTGCTCTGTACTAATACATTTTAAAAGGGGCAATACACAGGAACATGGCCATGTGAGTCTCAAGGGATGGAAGCCCATCGAAAATAAAGAAAACCTTCACAAGACAATATGCAAAGTCAAAACCATAAAGGTTTTTGCAAAATATAGGAATCTTTACAGAAAGCTATAACATAGTTAGTTAGTTTGTTTGTAGAAGTTACCATCAATATAGTTGATAGATCAAGAGAAAAAGTGTGAACATATGGTCAAATGACAAACTGTAATAGAGTTTCGCTTCGGCAAAAGCTTCAAATGTGAAGTCAAATGACAATCCGACATAGGGACTGTCCAGAATGAAAGCAAGGAAGAGTCTAAATCAAATAAACACACTGTTGTGGACTTTATCTCCCTAGAAGTAAGCAAAATGTCTGGCACAAATCCCAGAAAAGACGCATTTCATACGTTCAGAGGAGTAGAAAGCCACGCTTTCAGCATAGTGCGAAGTGGAATGATAGGGCTGAAGTAATAAATGTACATGACATAAACCAATCAACATCACAAAAATTGTTTTACATAAAACAGGCTACTCTAGAAATCACCCACATTTAAAAAAAATGAATTATCCCTTTTATCCAACATACAAGGCAAATGGCATTGCATGATTCAGCAATTTTAAATGAAAAAACAAAATGCTGTGGCTGCAGCTTTGATTATTGCAACATGTGAGAACTTCTCCGTCCTGGCTTTCTTTGAAACACAAGTTTTGAAACACAAGTTTGATACTCCAGTTTAAAGTCCAGCAGGTCTTTTTAATGTGAAGAATAAAACAGCATTATTTTCGTAATTCCAAAAGTACCTGTCCATACAGGTAGTCTGAGGCCCAGTTATGTCAACTCAAGGCCTGGTTATGCTAACTTAAAACACGTGTAAATATTAATTATATTAAATCTGCTCTACCACAGGCATAAGCCCATGTACTTGGGTATATATCTTTGCCATAAGTGTGGACTTCTCTACAAAAGTAAAGATCAAGTGGTGAGAAAGTGAGCATTCCTAGATGTGGTTAGCCGTGGATTTTTGTGAACACCCATTAACATGGGTGTTTGCTGACATTCACAAATTCCCCTCCTTCCACTTTCCTCCCTGAAATAGGTCAGATTTTTACTCCAGCCAAGGGCTTTCAAGGCTGGGAAGGGGCAAGGATCACCCCCCAGATTTGATGATGTTGTGTACTTTATAGGGTGTCCATAAACGGGCTTTCTAGGCTCATGTCCTTATATAGGCACAATTCGCCTTGCCCTTATATAGGCATAAAATCCCAGACCTTAATTAGGCATAAACCATGCATACCAAATACAGGCATGGATTCCGACATCCGTCCACCCTAGCGTCTCAACGAGTCCATGAAAAAACAGACCCTCAGGCTGCGGGAGTTTCCCTTGCCCAGGACTATTGATTTCTTCAAGGACTCATACATTATTCATGAACCTCTATTCCTTAAGGGATTCATTCATGACGTCTTTCGCTACCCAACTTACGTCAATGCTAACATTTTTCAGGTATAAATATACCTTCCCAAACCCCTGTAAATCAGAGGAGACCTCGACTTCAGAGGAGCCCGATTCCCGGCCGGACGCACTGAGAAGACGCTGTCTTTCCTGCACGCAGAGAGTCCAGCTTCCAGTGATCTAACTTCCCTTGCGGGGTGTTGGAGTTCGAGTCCGGAAAAGAGATTCCGACCTCTCTCATTCTTCAGGTATGGAGCAGACTAGAACCTAGAGGGACTCTTGGCATACTAGACTCTTGGCATACTAGGCGTAACTTACTCTTAGTATACTCTAGTCAGGAATACAGCACCTACTTCTACTTCTCCCTACACCTAGGAAAGGTTAGGCACACTGGGTAGAACTAGGATAGAAACGCATCGTATGAGTACTCGCATTTTTAGGCTGTGTAATTTTATGTAAATGCATATATGCTGACAAGATAATGCTAACGCAGTATTATTTATTTTTACTGCTCACCTTGTACATTATTTATCTCGCATACTGTCTTGTGATCGTAACAGCACATCTAACTTACAACAGAAACAAGACTGTTCAATAAATCTTCTTATTGAAACGCCCGTCTGGTTATTTCTGTGTAACTTTGAGGAGTAACTAAATCCTGCACGACTGAGCTGAGTGAAATAGTTATCTATTGTTTCTACGACTCTGGGACACGTCCTGATTCTGTAAGGGAAACACAGTGGTCATGTTTTGCGGCTGCCAGAAACTAATCCCTTCTTGTTGTCAAGAAGTTTCTAGTGGCCTCTGAGCTAGCTGGCACAAGTAATTAAGTTTAATATACTCGATAGGGACATACCGACCTTAGTCCTATGTCAAACCTATAGGATATATTATTCCAATGCGCAGAGCCTATAAGGGAAATAGGAGCTACACTACATGGCGCCCAACGTTTGGTAAGGCAGTAATTCAACGTTAGAGACTGAGTAACTCAGCTGTGCATATATTCTTTTCTCTCTCAGAGACCCCTACCCATATACTCCAAAAGACGTCTGGAGTGGGCAGGGATAGTACCCGCCACGGCTACATAGGGAAGACCCCTATATATTAGCTGATTGGTTTGCTCAACGTTGAAGGATACAGTGTTCCACAATATTGTGCACCTTATCTTTGTTTCCTTAAAATTTGTTTTACATATTTTCAAGCAGAAAAATGTCAGGCACTGACAATGACGCCGGAAACGGTGTAGCTGCGGCTGATCCAGCCCAAGCAGCACTTTTTAACAACACAGGTTTAAATGAAACCGAGGAGGGTGTCATTGACATCGCTCCAAACTTAAGAAGAGCCATTACTCTAAAACTTATAAAACATGGCCTACCACCGAGAGGGGGTAGAGCAGTTTTCGTGATTGAGGCACATGAATCCTTTCAGATAGAGGTATTCTATTCATGGGTAATTCTTCCTGAATCCAATCCAGTAACACACTTGTTTCACTTCTACAAAGAAGATGAACCACCAGAGGAATACATTCCTTTCGAGGATATAGAGATTCCATTAACATACCAGGAGCATCAGCTCTGGTTTAAAGGCGCCCTAAAACATAACAAAAACATTACCAGGCTCGGTCCACTAGGTAGACCAGGAGCAACATGGCCGATTCTAGCCGGCTACACACCTCATCCAGACATCGAAATAATGTCAGACGAGGAAATACTTAATCAACTCACAGAGTTAATAAAAATCTACAGACAATTGGTTCAATATGTCATGCGGACTTTCACAGTCCAACAACCATTAACAATTCCAAATCAAACCCCTCACCAGGGGAACAATTTAAAAATTACACCACAGACTCTATACGCAGTCATGGGTAAAATGCCCACTAAGCGGGAGCAAATTCCATTTTGGATAGCTCAAAAAATTACTCAAATCGAAGCAGTATTTCCAAATACTAGCCCGCATGAGAAACATAGAATCCTAACCATTAGTTTACCAATGGGGATCACACCACAACTGGAAGACTGCACCACTTGGGGCTCAGTCTTTGCTGCCATCTACACTAAAACACACGGCATTCCGTCAATTGCGGTAATACCTGATGTCCTAAAACAAATTCAAAACGAATACGGGGCAGAGCCTGCTTTAAATTTAGGTATGAAATTACTGAGAAATTTCGACCAGGTCTCAACAATAATATTATCAAATATTAAAGGGGAGGCAGCAGCAGTGGCGATCCGACAAAAATTGAGGGAATTCGATGTTACAGAACATCAAACTGAGCTACCCAGAATTATAGAACAATCATATGCAGAATTAGTCAGAGATAGTTTGGGTGGGAGACTAGCTAAACCAAAACTATCTGAAAGTCCTGAGAAGGACTCAATCAAACAAACTCCTACATCTTCTAAAAAGAAGTGGGAGTCTAATAAACAAAATTCAAATGAGAAAAGATCTCAATCCCGAGGTAGGTCTCCTCAAAAGGAGCCCTCTGAAAGGAGGTACAACCTCAGGAATAGGGATAATTTGAGAAAACCTGATAGGTATCAAGATAATGATACACGTTCCTCTCGTCCCTTTCAGGTCTCATCACAGACTTCGGAAAGAAGAGGACGAACAGAACATAGAGAAGAACGCGTGAAATCGAAAGACGACAAGCACGCAACAAAAATTAAAACTAAACCTCAATTCTCCAAAAAGAAAGTAGCAGGTCTAATAGTAAGACATGCCGAGAATTCTGAGAAGTCAACTCAAGAACGGAGAATGGGCTCAGACAATGCTGGACAGTGCAGCAGAAGTCACAATAGCTCGCCAGAACCTGATGGAACTTCTGGAGATAGTGGACTTGAATGAGTACATTACAGTAGAGACTGTAGACACCAGGGTTAGTACTCCACAAAGGTTATATGAAATAACACTCCGGATGGAGGGAGACAAACCTAGACAGGTTAAAGCACTTTTTTGGGAAAAACTATCAAAGGGTTATGACATACTTCTAGCAGAAAAAGACTGGCCACCACAATTTGTCAGGGAGTGCCCACACGGCGAGGACATGATTATGCCTGCCTTCTCCAATCACATACCAATTCACTTAAAATATACATATGCCAGAAAATGGGCAGTGGCACAGGCTCCAGCATTATATAAAAATCATGTAGGATGGGATGAGGACTCACCTCACCATAAAATAAATCTGAAACATGAACCTACTGCACAGAGGCAGTATCCTATTAAGCAAGAAGCTAAAAAACAGGTCAGGGAGATTTTAGATCAACTTGAATATCAAGGGGTGATTGAAACATGCACCTCATCCATGAACAATCCTTTGTTTCCTGTCTCCAAACCAGACAATACATATCGTCTAGTTTTGGACTACAGACATTTAAACACTTGTTCTAAAACTTTTGCAGTGCAAAATGCACACAGCACAGCATTAATGAATAACATTGTGCGTAAAAAATACAAAACAACATTAGACATCTCAAACGGTTTCTTTTGTCAAAACATAGCACCGGAAAGTAGGTACTTAACGGCATTCTCCATAATGGGGACCCAGCGTCACTTTTGTCGACTCCCACAAGGGTTCAAGAACAGCCCAGGCTTATTCTCAGCGAGAGTAACGGAGTTACTACAAATTTATGACAACGAGGCATTGTCTTATGTCGATGACATCTATCTGACAGACAATGACTTGGAAAAACACTTGAACAGGGTGAGCACCATTATACTGGGATTCGCCTCTGAGGGCTACAAGTTCAACTTTAAAAAGTCCCGAATTGCCCATCTCAATGTCCTATTTTTAGGATATGAGCTTTCAAGTGAAGGCAAGAGCTTGGCAGCTAACTTTCTAGAGAAATGTGCGCTGCTCCAACCTCCAAAATCGCTAAAAAACTTACAATCAATACTGGGATTCCTAAATTTTGGAAGAACATACATTCTAAACTACGCAGAAAGGGTTAAACCTCTCTACGCATTAATCAAACCTGATTTTTCAAACAAAAACTGGACACAGGAACACACAGAAATTTTGCGTTCACTCCAGGCTAACATGTTAGCAACAAATCACTTACAAACACGCGTAAGTCAAAGAAATTTGGTGATTCGAATAATTTCGGGTCAATATGGATTCACTTACTTAACCTTTAATGAGGGTGAGAAAGTACCAATTGCATACAAATCACATTTGTATACACAAGCGGAAATGCGCTTCAGTTCAACTGAAAAAATTCTGACAGCAGTTCAAACAGCTGTAGCGAAAGAAAGAGCCTTAGCCCAAGGGAAACGCATAATTGTCGTTACCCCAGTACCGGCTTTAGAAGCGGTCACAAAAGCGAGCATTCCAAATGCTAAAGCTTCACATCCGAGATGGATACAGTGGGTTAATTCTCTTGCTGCAACTGATGTTGAATATGTTTTTGATCCAGATTTAAAAACACAGGCATTTCTCCAATATGAACAAGAATGTTCTCTGCCCACTGAGATTCTGCCTCTCGATCAGTATGAATTCGTAATTTACACTGACGGATCCGCACAGCCCGCAACAGGGAGTAAGCAAGCTTACAGTGCAGCGTGTGCTATCGTTAAAGGTCGCATGCGAAATGGCATCTTCAGACCTATGGTCACAAAAACTCAATCACTAGGTGATTGTACAGCTCAGCGAGCTGAACTACAGGCATTCAAACTGGCACTTGAGAGTACGGATCGAGAATTCCTCACACTGATAGTGTGCGATTCCTATTACTGTGTTCAGTCGTATAATGACTATATACGAACCTGGCTTGAAAATGGTTTTAAAGATGCGAAAGGTGGCACAATAAAGCACAAACTGCTTTGGGAACAAGTAGTTCAGTTGAAAAACGAACTACCAAAGGCTCACGTGATTCACACACTGAGTCATCAGCGTGATGGCGTTCACGTTGCAGGGAATTCATTGGCTGACGAAGCCGCGAAGGGGGCTGTTCAGACGGCTTCCGTAGCTGCGATCACTCGTTCAAAAACAAAAATAGACGGTGAGATAATGTTAGCTGTCAATGCTTCAAGCAAAGGCAGCAGTGCAGCGTTACCTAAAAGGTTTCCACTCAAGTACTCTTATGTAATTGATGCGAATAACGTTCCTTTTGCTCGAATCCCTGGAGTGGGGGATAGGGTAATTCCAAACATGGAACGAAGAGCAGCCTTGATTTATGAAACACATTTGGGGGAAGGTCTGTCACATCAAGGGATCTCTAAAACAATTTCGAAATTAAAAGAGATGTACTGGTGGCCTGGAATGAATACACACATTCACATATTTATCAACAATTGCTTAGACTGTAAATTACAGCGAGAGAGCCACCAGACACCATGCAGCGAATGCGGCAGCCCAGTACAGACACCACTGTTAGACAGCATTAGGCTATCTACTCACCAACATCCTACTGGACAAAGGCATACCCGCAAATTCTGAATCTAGGTTCCTATGGTTATGGCCTCAGCGCTCGGCTGACGCTCGAACTGTTATAAAAGATTTGCGAGTCTTTATCAGCACATACGCAATAGGCACGCTACATTCTGACCAGGGTCCTGCATTTAGCTCTAGGGCTTACAAGGAGGCCATGGCCAGTCTGGGCGTTGCATTGCGGTACTCCTCTCCATTCCATCCTGAGGGAAATTCTGTTGTGGAAAGGAAAAACCGGAACATAAAGCAGTCTATAACAGCTGGGGTATTAGGCTCGGGTGATGGGTGGGTCAAACACCTCATTAGCGTTCAGCGCTCACTTAACAATCTGCCAAGAAGTTCTCTAGGCGGGTCACTCCATATGAGGTCCTATTTGGGACAAGAATGTGGGTTCCAGACTTAGAACACGTAGGCACAGTGGTGGACATAAAAACATTTGATATCAAAGATCGTTTGGCTGTTTTACAGGATCTTAACAAATTAAGAACGAAACAAAGCAACGTATCCCTACAGCCAACCACCACTGGGGAAAAATCGGCGGTCCCAGCAAGGCCTGTCTGGATTCCAAAAGTTGGGGATCTAGTCAGAGAAAAAATAGCGGACAAGAAGGAATTTGGACCTTCTTACAGACAACCGGTACCTGTTCTAGCAGTTCAAGGAACAAGGACAGTACTTCTGCCGCCCCTTGCTGGAAGAAAGGAGAAAAGATTTGTGTCAATCGACCTGATCAAACCACAGTATGTGGCCAATACTAAGCAGTAGGCCTCGTGGACTCCGACCTAGTAGCAGACGCACTCCTCTCGCTACTATTCAAGAGGTTCAGACTGAAAGACTGATCACGATCGAGAATTCAGCTGTAATAAATGAAGGACTAAGTAACCAAGCTATGGAACTCATCCCTCTTGACAACCAAATAACAGTTCGTCCAAATACACCTGTCTACACCAATGTGACTCGTGAAGAACTGGTTCCAGTGATTTCAACGAATCCTGATGCAATTCCAACAATTGACAGAACTGCTTCTGGCTATTTCATTGACTTTGATACGTTCTCAGAAGATCCAAGCGAACCTGAAACGACGCCAGCATCATCAAAACTCAAGCAGCAAGTACAAGACTTTATTCACTTTCTGAAAAAGACTTATCTGGTTTCTCCATGGATTGAACTCTGGATTACATCTGGACTTTTTGTTTTCCTGCTCTGGCTAGCTTTGGTAACGACTGTAAGCATGCTTATAAATGGCAGATACATCCATGTGAACAGTGAAGGAAAAGACGTGAATGTACTTTTGAAACCACATAAATCTTCCCATCGTGAAGCAAGAGACTTGTCATCAGTGAACATCACAGCTGTTCCTATACAGGATGGTATAGTGTGGGACAAAACAGATTATGAAATCTTCGGTCCAAGTGAACAATTGAACATTCCACATTTATTTAAAATTTCACTAAGTGATTTAATTACGTCCAGTACCTATTCAGATGATTGGGACTTAGAGACTGTTCAAGATATAATGTTTGATCTAGAAAAATCTGCTGCATTTTCTAACAATGAATTTTTAGAGGGTTCATCTGATTATGAAGAACTGTATTGTTATAACCACTATGGTCATCATTATTTGCACAAAACTGCATATCCAAGAAATGTGTTTATGTTTAACCAATGGGAACATTGTCCTACACCACCACAAGGTAGTTCGAAAACTTTTGCTAGTAAATTTCCATATTTTTCAGGTTCTAATACAACTGATCCAGAAACGTTTTACTATAAAAATGTAAACAAATCAGGACTGAAAATTATGTTAACAAATACGAAACAGATTTATTCTGAAGCATTTATTGCCCAACTGTCTACACAGGGTTTCAACTTATGGAAAGACACAATAGAGACAAAAACTGTCTGGGGTAGTAAAGAGTGGCAAGTACAGGGTATAGAAGCTTTATTTAGAGCCTGTATCATCCCTGAACAAATACTGTTTTTGAATGACACCGTACAACAGACATCTTGTCTTGGGTTAGCCAAGATAAAAGAGATGAAAACACCTTCTGTGCCAACACCTGCCAGTGATAACAATACAAAGGCAGTGGTGACAGTTGACAATATACTACAACTCAACAGAACTCATCCAAATTGGAAGAAATGGTTGATCTGGCCCACAGACACAAATAACTGTCAGGAAAGGTTCTTGAACAAAACTCAGGGCTTTACTATTCATAGGGCAGACCCAAGATATGTCCAAAGACAACATCCGGGGGTGGTAACAACATACAGTGTAGGTAAATTATGCCTCGATTGGCTGCATAAATGTACACTACAGGATGTGAAACAACACTTACCCTTACTTAAAGAGGACGCAGATCTTAGGGAATTCTTGCTTGGACCAAGAAAACCGCGTCAAAAACGTTTCATATATGCCGGCATCTATGCTGCTTATAACGAAGCATGGAAAGTGTCACAGATAGAGGCTGCAGAACGAATACGTGAACTTGATCGTATTAATTTAGAGAAAACACTCTCTGTGGTCGACAATGGGTTAATAACTTTGTCCTCCAGGATTTATTCATTGGATGGCATTGTATCCTCTTTTATCGACATTCTAGAACAAGATTTGGCTATGTTACAACAAGGTCAGTCTCAATTACGTTCTACTGTGTTATTGACATGGACGCTGCAATCTTTGCGAGCGGGCTATGTGCCTTGGCGTTTCATCAACACGTCGTCTCTGTTTGCAGAATACAATCTCACTGATAAACAGATCGAATTGGCACAAAGAGGAGCGAGGTATACAGTGCTAAGCATTGAAAAAATGGAAAAGCTACCATTTACAGTGGCAGAAAAACCAGCAACAGAATGGGTTATTCATGGCAAAATAACATTACCTGTGACAACTTTTCAGTTTCAGTATTGCCTCAGACAGATGCAAGCAGGCAAATATGAAAGGTTGGGTAAGGAATACATTAAGATATCATGGAATTTACCGTATACACATAGATGTTGGAGTGGGGATCGTGAAGTGTTTCTTAGCGGTACTAACTGTAAACATGCACTGACCGGTTCACTCATTTGTCAGGACATTATTTTACACGGAGCTTGTAATGGTTCTGTGGCAAACTTGTCTTGCCATCAGCACGGTTCACCAGCTGCTGTGATTAATCCAGCGTTTGGACAACTTTCGAATGGGAGTTACCTCATGTTGAATGATCAGGGCTGCTGTGGAATGTTGCCAGGCATCCCATATCTAGTAACGGTCAACTCCAGGGTCACTTGCTGTATGCAAGTATTGTTTCCCCCAATAGACACAGTCAGGGAGTCGCCTTTATGGCCTTCGCTGAGCGTCTCTTTTATAAGATTTGATACTTTAAGCAGAATGAAAGCCATGCTTTTACAGCAAACAGTGCCTTTGACCTCGGCCAAAGAAACCTATGATCTACAAGTTGCAAGGACTTCGGCTGAGATACAGACTTTAATACGTACAAACTGCCCTATACATTTCGTAGAAATGATATCACGTATCTTTAACATGTCAGATACAACAGGAATTGTACATGTATTTAAGAGCATTTGCACCGGTCTGTTAGCACCGTTCCAAGCAATACTTGGAATCATTCCGAACTTTGCACATTCGGTGTTTGGTGGGATACCATTAATTCTCGCACTTGTTGCCGGAATTTTATTCATCTGTCTGCTATTGCGCTATGGCCAGCCGATTCGCCGAAGTCACTCCGAGCGAAATGGAGAAAGCTCTCCTTGAAAGAAAGTGCCGTGAGCGAATAGTACAGCTATTGGGCATGACTCGTCTACGGGACCTTAATACCACGTGGTTCCTGTCATTCCGACCAATCTGGCATGATTGCATCTTACCTGTTCTACGCTGCCTGCTATGCGGTGAAGAATGCGTGTTGGACGCTTGTCTAACATATCCATCAGCTGCGCCAAAGGATGTCGATGCTTTGCTGGACCCGATAACTGCCCATGCTCTGTGTTGTCCCCAGAGGCTTCCAATCCTGATGTCAGCATTCATTGAGATCTCACAGTCGCCTCCTGCTGCTGCTGAGGTACGAGAAACAACTCCAGGCACACAGGTAACAACGGACGCGAACATTGCTGAGGCGACCTATGCTGAGAGCGATGCTTCCCATCTTTGTGCGATCAATCTCTTACATGAGGTGTTCCAACTTACACCAACAACAGTGGATGATGTTTTGTCTATTGAAATAGATGATCTCATGTTTACACCAGACCCGTAAACTGACTCTGCTTCGGCATACTCTGTTCCCGTACAACAGCAACAATTTGGCCTTCATTTTTTAAAACAAAACCTTGGAACTTTACCAAATTTGAACTTTTGTCCCATTTGTTCGAACGAAAATGGCATTCCAATCTGCTTAAAGTAGAACTAGCCTTATAATACAGACTTGGCAGTACTTCCAGGGACACTTAGTCATCTTGTGTGTCTAAATCAGTTCATTTAAGTTTCATGACAGGAAATGACTTTTTGATTTTGAACAACCTTATCGATCATTTTCGTCATATGTAAATATTGCTTTTAAATTTCATTCCAAATGCATTTATTTCATACCTTATGCTGGAAATGAAAAGCATTGCTTAATGATGTACAGCTACCTTTGCATTTTTAATATGTCTTTTAAAGCTTTTAGGATATGTTTTAATATGCGGTACTCCATTTTAATGTTTAGCATTTTAAATGTTTAGCATTTTAGTTTCGTTGTATACACAAAAGAGGAGTGGGTGTTGTGTACTTTATAGGGTGTCCATAAACGGGCTTTCTAGGCTCATGTCCTTATATAGGCACAATTCGCCTTGCCCTTATATAGGCATAAAATCCCAGACCTTATTTAGGCATAAACCATGCATACCAAATACAGGCATGGATTCCGACATCTGTCCACCCTAGCGTCTCAACGAGTCCATGAAAAAACAGACCCTCAGGCTGCGGGAGTTTTCCTTGCCCAGGACTATTGATTTCTTCAAGGACTCATACATTATGCATGAACCTCTATTCCTTAAGGGATTCATTCATGACGTCTTTCGCTACCCAACTTACGTCAATGCTAACATTTTTCAGGTATAAATATACCTTCCCAAACCCCTGTAAATCAGAGGAGACCTCGACTTCAGAGGAGTCCGATTCCCGGCCGGACGCACTGAGAAGACGCTGTCTTTCCTGCACGCAGAGAGTCCAGCTTCCAGTGATCTAACTTCCCTTGTGGGGTGTTGGAGTTCGAGTCCGGAAAAGAGATTCCTACCTCTCTCATTCTTCAGGTATGGAGCAGACTAGAACCTAGAGGGACTCTTGGCATACTAGACTCTTGGCATACTAGACTCTTGGCATACTAGACTCTTAGTATACTCTAGTCAGGAATACAGCACCTACTTCTACTTCTCCCTACACCTAGGAAAGGTTAGGCACACTGGGTAGAACTAGGATAGAAACGCATCGTATGAGTACTCGCATTTTTAGGCTGTGTCATTTTATGTAAATGCATATATGCTGACAAGATAATGCTAACGCAGTATTATTTATTTCTACTGCTCACCTTGTACATTATTTATCTCGCATACTGTCTTGTGATCGTAACAGCACATCTAACTTACAACAGAAACAAGACTGTTCAATAAACCTTCTTATTGAAACGCCCGTCTGGTTATTTCTGTGTAACTTTGAGGAGTAACTAAATCCTGCACGACTGAGCTGAGTGAAATAGTTATCTATTGTTTCTACGACTCTGGGACACGTCCTGATTCTGTAAGGGAAACACAGTGGTCATGTTTTGCGGCTGCCAGAAACTAATCCCTTCTTGTTGTCAAGAAGTTTCTAGTGGCCTCTGAGCTAGCTTGCACAAGTAATTAAGTTTAATATACTCGATAGGGACATACCGACCTTAGTCCTATGTCAAACCTATAGGATATATTATTCCAATGCGCAGAGCCTATAAGGGAAATAGGAGCTACACTACAATGAGGGGATAGGGGAAGAGTTTTCTCCTCCAGGGAAAATAATTTCCCTCTGGAGAAAGAAATGTGCAGTTGCACAGGAGATCTAATTCTCCGTGTCTGGATTACTCTGCTAAGGAGAACATGGCACAATGAGTAGGGGATCCCACTGGGAACATCACACGACCTTTCCAGAAATATACATGGTGGCCTGCATGTGGCGCTGCTTTCCTGGTGTATTAAGTGGGATGTTTGTGCAATTCAGAAAACTGAAAATCTACCATTGAATGTAGGTTTAAATCTGTGAATGCACATTTATTACTTTCTTTCTGAACTGGGCCCATATATGGTTACAGTTGGATGAACAGTCACAGATATACATTTTAGAAAATGTAATGCAAAAAGCACAAACAATGTCAATAAAATCTTTTAACAGCAATGTTTGCAGTTGACAGGGATGGAGCCATGAATGCAGGCAAACTGCAAATGAACGGGAGCTTGGTAAGCCTTACATATTACACTGTTTAAAAGTTTTGCATTAGAATTTAGGGCCTGATTTAGGCTTTGGAGGACAGTACTCCATCCATCTGGGTGGCGGAGGACACTACCTCTGCCACCCTGACTGACTACAGTTTTCCAAATTTGAGATGAATCTCGGCCCAACAGTCACCTTTGTACCTGGAAAAGAACCACCATCATGATGGAGTTTGTTTCTGAAAAATAAAAAAACTAATGACCCCTACATCTTGAAAGTTTTCATCCTGGGAGTGGGGGAGGTCATGATTTTCTGTCCCTCACTGCCAGTTGTTGACTGGCAGTGAAGGACAGGGAAAAAGACAGTACACCGTCCACATGTCTTTCTTCCAATGGCCTCTAATTTGTCATACTGTCGGAGGCAGTTTTCTCTCAATGGCCCAATAGGGCTAGCTTAAGGTATGTCCATTTCTAAAAGAGACAGGTAGACCAAAGGTTTGAAATCAGGCCCTTAGTCTTTTTTCTAGAAGCCACAATCCTCAGTTGGGGCAAGGCGGAATGATGGAGCTGATAAGCTCCCCTCAAAGTCAAATATCCTAAATATGGGCATCCCCTGCAGTTTTGGAACCAAAAGCTCCAAGCAGAACAAAGTTGTATTCCATAGTTGCTAAGATAGCTTCATGATTACAAGCCATATGTTCAGATGTAATATATTTTTTTATTCTTATAAATCTCCGGGACGGCAAAGCTATAAGGCAGGAGGCTGTAGCTAGCATGGGGTCCTTGCAAGGTACCTTCTTTCCCAAGGATATTTGGTGTCTGTACTCCTGACTCCAAAAAAGTGACCCATTAATTCTGGTGCTGGTTCCACTACTCCCAGGCCTTCAGGGAAAGATATTCCATAGTCTCGGTCTCTCTCCATGCAGGACTCTCACAAGGTTCAGTGCAGTCTGCTCTCAATGATGTGGCTGGTTCCTTTATACAGACTGGGCCCCTTTTAAAGGCTTTTGTGCCTGTTGGGCACTACTGGGCCAGCCTATTGACCCTTGGGAAGAACATACACTCTCTAGGTTCAAGTGGAGAGGGTGAGCTATTGCTTGCTTCTTCATTGGCAGCTAAGGCAAGCCTCTTTTTCTAAGTCTTCCAGTAGTGTACTAAAGAGCTGGGGGCACTAGTGCTATTTTCTCAAATACAATATCCCGTGATTGCTGACATTCTTGATTGAGTCCCTGCTGAATTCCCACCATCATGCATCCCAAGTTTACAGTAGTTGTCCCCTGTTTTGCCTGTGGGCAAACTATCCCAGAAGACTTTGTCCAAGTCTAGTGTCTGGTGAATGATTCAGAGGTCTTCAATGATGAACGGCTGCTGCTGTCAAAGCATATTTTTGCTATACCCATGTCTAATACCAGGCTTCAACTTTGACCTTTGACCACCTGTTCCTCTCCATTCCTCTCCATTGCCAAATGTCACATTCCCAGATAAGTGACCTATGATTATGCATAATGCTCAAAGGGAAGCATTTCACACCTTTTTAAGGCTCAATCACAAAGCACAAAGTATGATTTTAAAAAGCTACATTTTCAATATAGCTATCAAAAATGTTACGTACTTTAAATACATATTAGCCATTGGTAAAGCCAATGGGTCTCAGCTCTAAAAGGCCAAGCTATACGGTTTACCAAGTCTTTTGGCAAAAGCATGCGAATGCATGTGCCGTAATTTTGCATTGGAAGGCTCATATCAAGATGGCCTACAATGAGCAATTATACATCGTGACGCAGGGCAATTTGTGCATTGTGCCATGTTTTGTGATACATGATGGACATTTTTAACTTGCCATTCTAAAATGGCGGATGGCTATGTTTGGATGGTGAACTGCAATTTTAAAATAAAGTGAAAAGCAAATATATGCCAGTAAGAAAATATAACTCGAAAATTTTCAAAATAAAACATTTAAACGGGAAGCAAGACAGAGGATCAGGGAGTGGTGAGCTGCAAGGAAATGGAAGAGCACAGGGGGAATCCAATCTGAATACTACGAGACCTGAATGGAAAAAACATAAGATTAGGAGGGAAAGCTATCAGATCAACAGCAGACAATTTAAACTATATGTTATGAATTGGGTACAATCGGTCTGTCTGCTAACACAGATTTAAAGAAGCAGAGACTTCAAAGGGAACTTCTAAGAAACGTTTGGCATCTTCCTGGCTGATATTGTAAAAGTATGCTTTTAATCACAAGAAGGCCTCTTGTTAGAAAAATGACACTTTACTTAAAGTAAAATCTTTGTATTTACTTATTATGTATTAAAATTGCAAACAGTTTATATATATATATATATATATTCACTGAAAAAACCATAGGTCTCAGGGACGCTATAGTATAAATTAGCATTTGAAAAACCTTACAAATTCACTGAAAAAACCACAGGTTTCAGGGATGTTATAGTTAGTTGGACATTTCACAAAACCACAAAACCAAAGAAATTCGGCTGTTATAGTTAGTTGAGCTAACTATAACTCGCGCCCCCGCAATGCACTGCTGATGACGTCACATATTACATCACTCATGACATGGTCAGTGATATCACTGATGGTATCACTGATGACATCTCAAATGACATCACTGATGACATCACTGATGACATCATCCAGTGACTGTGAGCGTTTCTAAAAAGTTTAAGAATGTGATATATATGATGATTCAGTCAGTGCGTGACTGACTGTATAAGTGAGTGATCATACGTGTCTCAGTGAATGTATGGGCGAGTGACTAATCTGTGTGAATGTCTGTATCAGTCTGTCAGTTGGTGTGTAAGTGGCCGCATGGGTTGGTGAGTAGCTACATCAGTGTCTATATGGGTTAATGATTGGTTATCTGAGTACCTGTTTGGGTGCCTGAGTGTCTGTGTGGGTGTGTGACTCCCTCCATGGAATGTGTGACTGGGTGATTCAGTGGGTGTATGGGTTCATGACTGCATCTGCGAGGGGCTGTATGGATGAGTGGGTGTGCGTATGGCTGTGTTGTTGAGTGAATGGATGTCCCAGTGGTATATGTGTGAGTAGCTACATATGTAAAAGGCAGTATATGTGAGTGTTGGAGTATGTAAGTGACTATATGTGAGAGTGAGTGACTGTGAGAGTGGCTGTATGGATGAGTGTGTGCTTGTGTCAGTGATTGTATAACAGAGTAAGTATGTGTTAGTATCTGTATGAATAAGTAAGGTGGTGTGTGTATAACTGTATAGGTGAGTAAATGGCAGTGTGATTGAGTCTTTGGGTGACTGACTAGGTGTGTGAGTATCTCTGTGGGTGAGTGGCAGTATGTGAGTGTCTGTATGGGAGTATGAGTGCATATATCAGTGGCTGTATTGATGAGCGACTTCGTGTATGAGTGACTGTATGATTGAGTGAGTGGATGTGTGTAGACCTATGAATCAGTGAGTGGGTATGTACTAACTGGTATTGGTGTGTCTATGGTTTCGTGTATGATAGTCTGTATTTTAGAGTGGGTGTATGAAAGGTTAAATTAGGGTGTGAGGAGGTGCATCAGATATTAAGTGGATGATGGCATCAGTGATGTCATTTGAGATGTCATCAGTGATGTCACTGACCATGTCATGAGTGATGTAATATGTGATGTCATCAGCAGTGCATTGCGGGGTCGCAAGTTATAGTTAGCTCAACTAACTATAATGGCCGAATTTCTCTGGTTTTGTACGAGTGAAATGTCCAACTAACTATAACGTCCCTGAAACCAGTAGTTTTTTCAGTGAATTTCTAAGCATTTTCAAATGCTAATTCCTAACTATAACGTCCCTGAAATCTATGGTTTTTTCAGTGAATTTCAAAGGTTTTGTAAATGCTAATTTCTAACTATGCCTACATAGGTAGGACATGTGCAAAAGAGAAAGAAAGGTGCAGAAAGAATCAAGAGAAATGCAGAAAGAGGCAACAGAAGTCCAGAAAGAGGAATTATCAATCTTTCTTCATACAAATAAAGGGAAAAATAAAAACACAGAGGAAAAAGAAAGAACAAAGGAAAGAAGCAAGAAGAGAGAAAATGTAATTTTGGATTAGTTCTCAGCCCATTTTTCCTTCCATCTGTAAATTGGTGCCCAAATACGGCCGCCAAGCTTTCTTCCATTTCTACCCTTTCTTTCATATATTCCTTTTTCTAAATTAAAGATGGAGAGTAACCTAGCAAGCCATTGCTGAAACGATGGGGCCATCTTATCAAGCCAAGCAGAGGCGATACAGATTCTCATCACTGACATAGCCACAAAAATAAAATAATAAGAGTGATCTTGCATGTTCTCACCATTGAACCCCAAAAGAATTATTTCGGGTGTTAATACTACTTTTAATTTCAGACTTTGATCCATAAATTTCTCAATTGCATTTACTAATATCTTGAGCTGCGGACAGGTTGAAAACATATGTATTATATCCGCATCAGTACTGTTACAGCGAGGACATCTAGTCCCTTCCTGTCCCCCCCACTGTGCAATCCTCGCCGGCGTATAGTATAATGAATATATTGTTTTAAAATGTTGGGCTTGCAGCCCTGCTGAACACAAAATAGTCTGTCCCAAAGCTAACGATTCAGAAAATATCTCTTGATTTATATTGAGCTTTTCCGCCCATTTCTCCCCATGTTTCTCTATGTCGTCCTGCTTTAGACCAGATAATTCTGAGTAAATTCCCCTAATACTACATTTCTCTGTGTCTCTCACCACCTCAATTGTTTTGACTTCATTAAAGCCAGTTGAGCCCCCTTTTTGCTTTCCAAACAGCTCCGTACCTGAAGATATTTTAAAAAAAACCTAGTCTCTAGTTCAAATTTAGCCTGGATATCCCCAAATGTTCGCACTCCCTCAGACCCTATAAAATCACCCACTTTCTGTACCCCATGCCTCTCCCACTCTAACATTGCACCATCCGAGAAAATTCCAGGAAGCATGGGGTTTCTATACAATGGGGTATAAAAATTAACTCTACCTAATCCAGTTTTTCTTTTAAATACAGCCCAGATCTTGAATACGGCCATCAATGTTTTAAATCTCGTCTTTTTATAGTAGATGGGTTCAGTATACTTCAGTAGGCAGTTCTGCACTTCTTCCCCTAAAAGTAGCTTATAAACATCTGGGGATCCTTCTTTTATCCATGGGTCTTCAACAGTCCCTCCTAATAAGCCCCGCATGTATTGAAGGGCAGCAGCCCAATAATACATTCTGAAGTCCGGGACCGCCAAACCTCCCCTTTCTCTTGGTAGCGTCATGTACCTTAAGGCTCTCCTTGTTTTCCCGTGCGCCCAGATAAACCTATTCAGAATACTCTCCAAAGTTAAAAACCACCGTTTCTCAAATTCCAGCGGAATAGCCCTAAATAGGTACAGCACTTTGGGTAAGAAAACCATCTTTATAACATTACAACGACCCATAATGGACAGGTGAAGATTGTGTATCCTGTCAAAATCTTTTTAGCCTTCTGAATTACTGGGGTCATATTTTTTTCCACCAGTTGTTCCAGATTAGATGTAATGGAAATGCCTAGAGTATGTTACAGCATTGGTGACCCGAGGATCATCTAATTCCACCTTCCCATTCTTCACTACCTGAGTCTTCTGCCTATTCAATGCATATCCTGAAATTATTCCAAAAACCTGAGCTTCCTTTTCTATTGCCGTTAATGCTGTACAGGGATCAGGGGTAGCCACAGCAATATCATCCGCATAGGCCAAGATTTTAGTCTCTAGCCCATGGAATGTCATTGGCCTAATTGCGCTATTAGCCTCCATTTTCCGAACCAAAGGGTCGATGTACAGCGCAAAAAGCAGAGGTGAGCAAGGACAGCCCTGCCTAGTACCCCTTGTGATTGATATTGGTGCGGTCAGACCCCCGTTCAACCTCAATTGTGCCGTAGGTGCTTTATATAAAGCCTGTATCGCCCCAAGGAAAGAATTGCCGATACCGTACCATTTCAGCACCATCCACAAAAAGTCCCAGGAGACCCTATCAAATGCTTTTTCAGCATCAAGTAATATTAAAGCCATAGGGTCCCCTGAGGCTTCAGCAGCATCAAGCAATGTTATGGCCCTCCGTATGTGATCAGTTGTTCCCCTCCCAGAAATAAACCCATGCTGACGTGGATGAATCACTTTCCCAATGACGGCATTCAAACGAGTCGCCAGAGCTTTAGATAGGATTTTAGTATCGCTATTCATTAACGTAATTGGTCTGTACGAACCTGGTTCTCTAGGTGCTTTACCCTTTTTTAGGAAAATAGTAATGACTGCCCTGGCCCAAGAATCAGGAACTGAATTCCCCTGCTGAGCTTGACGGACTATATCTACTAGATCTGGCCCTATTACATTAAGAAAAGTTTTATAAAATTCCAGTGGGATCTGGTCTGGGCCGGCTGCTTTCCCAGAAGGGAGGCCACTAATTGCGCTATAAACCTCATCGGTAGTCAATACGGTTTCCAAAACTTCCTTATCTTCAGAGGCTATGCACTGTATAGGTATATCCCTCAGGTATTCTGTAATCTGGGTCTCCTCCCTGATTGCTCCTTACGATATAAATTTTCATAGTACTGCCGAAAAACTTCCCGAATTTCAGGTGAATCCATAACTAAATTTCCTCTTGTATCGAAAACTTCAAATATCTCTCCTGCTGCACTTTTTTGTCTTAGTCGAGCTGCCAGGACACAACCAATTCGTTCACTATACTCATAGCATAGCTCTTTTTACCCAGAAATCTTTCAGCAGCCCTAGCTGCTGTTATGTCTCCAACCTCCGCTTTAACATTTGCTAATTTTAGCAATATGTTATCCGTAGCAACACCTAGCGTCAGGGCAGCTACAAGTTCTTCTTCCACTTCCCTTAGTTTCTGATACATCATTTGCTCCCGCTGTACCTCTTTCTTTTGCCGATATAAACTAAAACTTAATGTCTCTCCCCTTACCCCAGCCTTAAATGCATCCCATACAATCCCCAGGCTTGTACTCCCTCTGTTAATATCCCAGAACCCTTTTATCCAGTTATTCATGTGAGCCACATATTCTTGATCCTTGAAAAGTTTTCTCTCAAATGTCCAAGTCCGCTCTAATCTCTCTACCCTTGCGAAAGTTACTGCAAGTATTAGGGGACTATGATCTGAAATAATCCTTGGGTGTTTCTCTATTTTGCAGTTTGCAAGCAACTGATGTGAAACAAAGAAGTAGTCTAATCGAACTACTAACTTGTGAGGGGCTGAAAAAAACGTACTGCCCGGGTCTGCAGGCCTCAAGTGTGTCCACGCATCCATGAGTCCGTTATTCTGCACTAAATTAGTGAGAGCTTTAAAAACCTTTCTCTTTCGACCTGAATAGTTATGACCTACTTCCCCCCAAAGCCCTCCCAAACCGTTAATATTAAAATCCCCACACAATATAATGGGAGTTGGCCATGATGTAAGCTCAGTATCCAAAAATTGAAAAAGGTCTGGATCATCCGCAGTTGAACCATAGATTGAGCAAATGGTAAACCTAACCCCTTGAAATATACATTCAACTATCACCCAGCGACCCCATTTATCAGACTGGCTTTTCTTAAAAGATATGTCCCCCCACCGTGAAAGAATAGCCACCCCTCTTGTTCTGCACCCCTGCTTAGTGCATTCAATAAGCTTAAACCCCAATTGTTCAATAATACTCCCTCTGCTACCCTCAATATGAGTCTCCTGGAGGCATATAATGTCAGCCTTAAGATTTTTTTAAACTATTGCCGCCCTTTGTCTCTTACTCTGATCATTCAGACCACATATGTTCATTGAGATTATTCGTATACTCATTAACGCAAGTTACTATTGCCTTTATTTTGAGAGCCAATGTCAATTCTTTTATGAATCAGCCTGTCGCTTTCATTTTACCCCTTTATCCAGATATTCCTCAATTGCTGTGCTGCCCCTCCCTGTGCCCACCACCCCAGTCCCCCCTTGTGAACCCTCCCAGCCTTCCCCCCTCCCCTACACCCCTTATGAGCAAATAGGTCAGCAATGACCCAGATGTGGCGGCTGTTTCTCACTGCTCGAGCTGCCAAGAGAACCCCCCCCAATCCATTGATCACACTACACTACCTCTGTACTAAGACATATTATACATTTTTATAGAATTGTGCCAATCTTGAAACAGAAAAATCACCCCCAAAAGAGAAAGAGAAAAATAAAGAAGCTTCTTTTTCCTCTGTGTTTTTATTTTTCCCTTTATTTGTATGAAGAAATATTGATAATTCCTCATGTATTAAGGTGTAACTGTAATTATAGTGCTGCAAAAAAAATTTTTAAATAAAAAAAAAAAAAAAAAAAGAAGTCCAGAAAGAGGAAGGAAGGTGCAGAAAGAAACAAGAGATGTGCAGAAAGAACCAACAGAGGTGCCAAAAGAGGCCTACCTTGACTGTACCTTACAACAGACTCATACAAAGTGCCCTAATCACTAATCCGTCTCCCAAGATGTCTTAAACCTCACTTTTCTCTTGAAGGTTCAATATTGATTGACTGCTCAGAATGTTACGCCTACCAAATATAAAACAGCAATCCCAAGCATATCACTGTTTTTTATATGTACAACTTACATTTATATTTTCTTGAAATATTGCTTTTAATATTGTGAAAGTTGTTTTATTGTATTGTTATGCTTTCTTATTTTCTTTTTAAAAAATTTTTTTACAAAGGAGTCGCGCACCCTAAGCGAACCTACTCGATGGGTGCACGGATTCAGGGTGCGCGAACGCTGCTGGCGCGCATTTGCGGAGTCACGCTGGAGTAGCAACTTCGGCTTAATTTTAAAAGTATAAAATATCATTGTAGAAATTAAAAATATAAGTTTTGGTTAAAGACTTTCACTAACATAATTTAGAAAACAATTTATAAACAGTATTTTTTTACTTTACTATGAACTGTACGAAATTTCACGAGTGCGCGACGTATGCGTGTAGGATGCGCGACCCCTCCCGCATGTATTTCAGGAGTCATGCAGGGGTCGCGACTTCAGCGTAATTTTCAAAGTGTAAATATCATTATACAATGTTTGAATATCAGTTTTGTTTAAACACTTTCACTAATATACTTTTTAAAATTTTTTATAAACACCTATTTATACTGTATAATTATGTATAGGAAATTTTACGGGTGCGCGACATGTGCGTGACGGGTGTGCTCACCCTACGCGACTCCATGTGACCTGAAAAAAAAGCTTTTGATTGGTTTAAATCATTTTCATTCTGTAAGAGGGAGGATCCAACACTTGTTTGATCCCTCTTATTATTTGTCTGTCTTGCTGACAAGACCTGCTTGTTCTACCTCCCTTCATTTTTCCTATTTTTGTGTGTTTTTGAACTTTTATTTTAAACTATGGCATCTAGTCATCCAGATGTTGACCCACTGGAACTTGAGGATGATGACATCTTGGAGCCAGTGAAAAAAATGAAGGAAAGTGTGGTGTGGGCCTTCTTTAGTGTGCCAGAGGGAGAAAAAAAGGTGAACTCCAGAAAAGTCACCTGTACCATCTGCAAGAGAGTATTCTCAAGAGGCTCTGAAAAAAAATATTCATGTGGAACATCAAGCATGAAGAAACATTTGGAGACTATCCATCCCTTACATCTGGCAAGAGAAGTTACAAGGAGGGAGAGGAATGAAGCAGCAGAACAAGATCTTAATGCCCCTTCAACATCCTCTCAAGGACTTCCACCAACACCAAGGCCACACATTGTTCCGGAACTGTTGGATGTGGCCATAACTTGTAAAAAACGTGATGCAAAACTCTGCATCGGGAAGCAGTGCATTGAGGTTATTACCAATGCAATTAAAGCACATAAATGTATTTTTTTTAATGTGCTCCCAAATTTTCTTTTCCTTTTTTTTCTCAAACAGTTCCTTTAGAACCAACAAAAAGAACAAAAAGAAAAAATCGTTAAAAAATACAAAACAAATTTAAAATTGTTTTAAAAAAATAAAAACGGTTCTTACGGGTGATTGTATGAGTGCATAAGTAGTGCCAGGATGATTTAAGGAGTGTCTAGATTGTACCTGGGTGATTGGAGGAGTACAAGGGTAGTGCCTGGGTTATTGCATGAGTGCATAGGTAGTGCCTCAGTGATTGCATGAGTGCAGAGTTAGTGCCTGGGTGATTGTAGGAGTGCAAGGGTAGTGCTTGGGTGATTTTATAAGTGCATGGGTAGTAGCTGGGTGATATAAGGAATGCATGGGTAATGCCTAGGTGATTGCATGAGTGCAGGGGTAATGTCTGGGTGATTGGATGAGAGGATGGGTACTGTCTAAGTGATTGAAGGACTGAATGCGTAATGCCTGTGTGATTGCATGAGTGCAGGGGTAATGTCTCGGTGATTGGAGGAGTGCATGGGTACTGCCTGAGTGAATGAAGGAGTGCATGGGTAATGCCTGGGTGATTGCATGAGGGCAGGGGTAATGTCTGGGTGATCAGAGGAGTGCATGGGTACTGCCTGAGTGATTGAAGGAGTGCATTGGGTAAAGCCTGGGTGATTGCATGAGTGCATGGGTAGTGCCTCAGTGATTGGAGGAGTGCACAGATAGTGCCTGGGTGATTGGAGGAGTGCAAGGGTAGTGCCTGGGTTATTGCATGAGTGCATAGGTAGTGCCTCAGTAATTGCATGAGTGCAGAGGTAGTGCCTGGGTGATTGGAGGAGTGCAAGAGTAGTGCCTGGGTGATTTTATAAGTGTATGGGTAGTGTATGGGTAGTGTCTGGGTGATAGAAGGAGTGCATGGGTAATGCCTAGGTAAATGCATGAGTGCAGGGTTAATGTCTGGGTGATTGAAGGAGTGGATGGGTACTGCCTGAGTGATTGAAGGACTGCATGGGTAATGCCTTTGTGATTGCATGAGTGCAGGGGTAATGTCTCGGTGATTGGAGCAGTGCATGGGTACTGCCTGAGTGATTAATGGAGTGCATGGGTAATGCCTGGGTGATTGCATGAGTGCATGGGTAGTGGCTGGGTGATTGGAGGAGTGCATGGGTAGTGCCTGGGTGATTGCATGAGGCAGGGATAATGTCTCGGTGATTGGAGGAGTGCATGGGTATGCCTGAGTAATTGAAGGAATGCATGGGTAATGCCTGGATGATTGCATGAGTGCAATGGTAGTGCCTGGGTGTTTGGAGGAGTGCATTGATAGTGCCTGGGTGATTGGAGGAGTGCAAAGGTAGTGCCTGGGTTATTGCATGAGTGCATAGGTAGTGCCTCGGTGATTGCATGAGTGCAGAGGTAGTGCCTGGGTGATTGCAGGAGTGCATGGGTAGTGGCTGGGTGATTGGAGGAGAGCATGGGTAGTGCCTGAGTGATTGCATGAGTGTATGGGTAGTGCATCAGTGATTGGAGGAGTGCACAGATAGTGCCTGGGTGATTAGAGGAGTGCAAGGGTAGTGCCTGGGTTATTCCTTGAGTGCATAGGTAGTGCCTTGGTGATTGCATGAGTGCAGGGGTAATTTCTGGGTGATTGGAGGAGTGCATGGGTACTGCCTGAGTGATTGAAGGAGTGCACAGGTAATGCCTGGATGATTGCATGAGTGCAGGGGTAATGTCTGGGTGATTGGAGGAGGGCATGGGTACTGCCTGAGTGATTGAAGGAGTACATGGGTAATGCCTGGGTGATTGCCTGAGTGCATAGGTAGTGCCTGGGTGATTGAAGGAGTGCATAGATAGTGCCTGGGTGATTGGAAGAGTACAAGGTTAGTGCCTGGGTTATTGCATGAGGGCATAGGTAGTTGCCTCAGTGATTGCATGAGTGCAGAGGTAGTGCCTGGGTGATGGGAGGAGTGCAAGGGTAGTGCCTGGGTGATTTTATAAGTGCATGGGTAGTGGCTGGGTGATAGAAGGAGTGCATGGGTAATGCCTATGTGATTGCATGAGTGCAGGGGTAATGTCTGGGTGATTGGAGGAGTGGAGGGGTACTGTCTGAGTGATTGAAGGACTGCATGGGTAATGCCTGGGTGATTTCATGAGTGCATGGGTACTGCCTGAGTGAATGAAGGAGTGCATGGGTAATGCCTGGGTGATTGCATGAGTGCAGGGGTAATGTCTGGGTGATTGGAGGAGTGCATGGGTACTGCCTGAGTGATTAAAGGAGTGCATTTGTAGTGCCTGGGTTATTGCATGAGTGCATAGGTAGTGCCTCGGTGATTGCATGAGTGCAGAGGTTGTGCCTGGGTGATTGGAGGAGTGCAAGCGTAGTGCCTGGGTGATTTTATAAGTGCATGGATAGTGTCTGGGTGATAGAAGGAGTGCATGGGTAATGCCTAGCTGATAGCATGAGTGCAGGGGTAATGTCTGGGTGATTGGAGGAGTGTATGGGTACTGCCTGAATGATTGAAGGACTGCATGGGTAATGCCTGTGTGATTGCATGAGTGCATAGGTAATGTATGGGTGATTGGAGGAGTGCATGGGTATTGCCTAAGTGATTGAAGGAGTGCATGGGTAATGCCTGGTTGATTGCATAAGTGCATGGGTAGTGGCTGGGTGATTGGAGGAGTGCATGGGTAGTGCCTGGGTGATTGCATGTGTGCATGGATAGTGCCTGGGTGATTGGAGTAGTGCAAGGGTAGTGCCTGGGTTATTCCATGAGTGCATAGGTAGTGCCTCAGTGATTGCATTAGTGCACGGGTAATGCCTGGATGATTGAATGAGTGCAGGGGTAATGTCTGGGTGATTGGAGGAGTGCATGGATACTGCCTGAGTGATTGAAGGAGTGCATGGGTAATGCCTGGGTGACTGCATGAGTGCATAAGTAGTGCCTGTATGATTGAAGGAGTGCATAGATAGTACCTGGGTGATTGGAGGAGTACAAGGGTAGTGCCTGGGTTATTGCATGCGTGCATAGGTAGTGCCTCAGTGATTGCATGAGTGCAGAGGTAGTGCCTGGGTGATTGGTGGAGTGCAAGAGTAGTGCCTGGGTGATTTTATAAGTGCATGGGTAGTGGCTGGGTGATAGAAGGAATGCATGGGTAATGCCTAGGTGATTGCATGAGTGCAGGGGTAATGTCTGGGTGATTGGAGGAGTGGATGGGTACTGTCTGAGTGATTGAAGGAGTGCATGGGTAATGCCTGGTTGATTGCATAAATGCATGGGTAGTGGCTGTGTGATTGGAGGAGTGCATGGGTAGTGCCTGGGTGATTGCATGTGTGCATGGATAGTGCCTGGGTGATTGGAGTAGTGCAAGGGTAGTGCCTGGGTTATTCCATGAGTGCATAGGTAGTGCCTCAGTGATTGCATGAGTGCACGGGTAATGCCTGGATGATTGAATGAGTGCAGGGGTAATGTCTGGGTGATTGGAGGAGTGCATGGGTACTGCCTGAGTGATTGAAGGAGTGCATGGGTAATGCCTGGGTGATTGCATGAGTGCATAAGTAGTGCCTGTATGATTGAAGGAGTGCATAGATAGTACCTGGGTGATTGGAGGAGTACAAGGGTAGTGCCTGGGTTATTGCATGCATGCATAGGTAGTGCCTCAGTGATTGCATGAGTAATGTCTCGGTGATTGGAGGAGTGCATGGGTACTGCCTGAGTGAATGAAGGAGTGCATGGGTAATGCCTGGGTGATTGCATGAGGGCAGGGGTAATGTCTGGGTGATTGGAGGAGTGCATGGGTACTGCCTGAGTGATTGAAGGAGTGCATGTGTAATGCCTGGGTGATTGCATGAGTTCATGGGTAGTACCTGGGTGATTGGAGTTGTGCATAGATAATGCCTGGGTGATTGGATGAGTGAAAGGGTAGTGCCTTGGTTATTGCATGAGTGCATATGTGGTGCCTGCGTGAGTGTATGACTGCAGAGGTAGTGCCTAAGTGCATGGATAAGTATATGGATAGTGTGTGAGTGATTGCATAAGTGCACGGGTAGTGCCTTGGTGATTGCACCACTAAATGGGTAGTGCCTGGGTAAATTGAATGAGTGTGGGAATAGTGCCTGACTGCATAGATGAGTGCATGTGTAGTGTTTGAAGGAATGGATGAGTGCAGTAAATGTGGCTCTAAACATTATTTCACATTATCATGCTTATTACATTGTTTCTTCTTACGTTTTTTACTAATGTAGATACAAAACTCAGTGGAATTATTTTACAGTAGTTTTGCTGCAAACTGAATTTAAAATATTTTCAAACTTCACCATTACCTTCTGTAAAAATGAAGAAAAACTTATCGAATATAATATTATACTTTTAAGAACACAACATAATTTTTGAATTACATAACATTTTCAGTTTCCCTTTTTGCTGTTTTCAGATTCTACTGAATTTCAACATACACAGTGATTTCAATGTAGATCATGATACAACAGCGGGGAAAAAAACAATCAACGAGATTGTAAAAAAAAAAAAAATCCAGCATTGAGCATTATTTAGAAAATGTGTAAATATGTGTTTACCTATCTACAGTTTCTTAATTACATTCTTCAACTACATTAAGGGGTCGATTCCGATTCGGGCCGGAAAAAGCACCGACCGACTCGGAGCCGGAATTTATTCCGACCGACACGTACCTGTGGCGCCCGACACGCCAAGTACGATGCAAAGCGTGCAAAATCCGACCGACACGCACCGAACCCAAGCCGAACGACCGAGCCGCACGGAAAACAGCAATCCGGCCGGAAAAACACGCAAATCGAACCGACCGACACGCACCCGGAACAAATCTGACCGAAACGTACACGCGAACTCAAAACCGCAAAGTACGATGCAAGGCGCGAAAACCACGACCGAGTCGTACGGAGGACAATCCGTACGACCGACACGCATACAAAACCGAGCCGAAGTAACACAAAACACCGCGACCGACTCGTACGCAGCATAGAAAACTGCACAAACACAGCGTGAACGAAACGGAGAACACCGTACGAGACAAATGCAGGGTCCGACTCGGTCACAAGAACGTTTCCAACATGCACACACAGTACAAAGGAAAAATTACACAAAAAAAGGCCAAACAAGCAATTACAAAGCCAATAAATACTGGGGGGGGTGGGGACAGAGAACAAAGACACACCCACAACTCCACCCATATAAAGGACACAAATCCCAACCATGATCCTTTGCAAATGCCATTCTACTGCCAGCACCCAACAGACAGCAACCACACACCCACAGCTCATCCCCCCCACAAGCCACACACCATCAGCACACCAACAAATACCTACCTCACATACACCCAGCAAAACACACACCCACACACCCTCACCTGCACACCAACACACACATCACTCACCATCACCACCCATCACCATGCCCCCAAGAAGAATCACAAGTTCCTAGATTGTGAATTGGAAGTCCTGGTAGACGAGATCCTCAGGGTAGAGCCACAGCTGTTTGGCACACTGGTCCAACAGACCCCCATCTCCCAGAAAACCAAGATGTGGGAGAGGATCATCAACAGGGTGAACGCACAATCACCATGTCTGCGCACAAAGACCGACATCCAGAACAGGTGGTATGACGTGCGCAGGAGGGTCCGGGAGCTGCTCAAGAAAGACTACCTCCTGAGCCAATACACCGGCAGTGGCCCTCCTGCCAAGCCAGTATACCTCAGGCCCTGGGAGGAGAAGGTGCGGGCCATCCTTCCGCCAGTGAGCGTCTATGGACTAGAGAACATCCCAGAGCCTGGTGAGTACACAACAAATGTACACAATATTCTGCCACAATACATACACACATCACTGTCAAGGGGAGAGTCAAACCATGCACTCATAGCAATTACACAGCAACCAGAACAGAATCATCCCAAAATGTGTATGTCAGTCAGATAAACACAACACATGCCATCTCAAAGTTACATTTAACCGTGCCATCACATGTACAAACACAACTACAACTACAGCTAGGCAGTGGCACAAATAGAACTAACAAACACATCCAGACATGTAGCCACCACTACAACACCAACACACAGTGAAGACCACTGAAAGAAAGGAATTCTGTGTATGCTGGCCAAGTCAGTGTAGCCAATAGCATCATGGGAGTCGTAGTCACACATATTGCCCCCCACAACTGTCCCATCAACACCACCATGAACCATGCGCACATCACAGGGAGTGGAGAAGGACTCACAAGATGGCTGACACTGGCTACTGCTGTGGGGAGCACAAGGCCCTGCTGGCAACTGTGCACCAACAAACAGCAGGACACCACTGACTGACATCCTGAGAGACAACTTCCACTCCTTGCAATGGAAGCACGTTCCATGGTGGGATATCTGGCTGGCTGGGTAGGAAGGAGGACTTGCAGCACTGACCATAGTCACAAGCACCTCCCCTCACACCCCCCCTCAACACAAACTCCACAGAACCCACCTGGGAGAATGCAATGCCTCCCATCCTAACTCAAGATCCCACAAAGAACCACCACCCTGGGTTATGTTGTGTGAAGCACAGGGACACTCTTGGGACTTTTAGCCAAACAACTGCCAGGACAACACTCCCAGCCATCCTGTCAGCACAGCCAGCCCATCCCACAGGGAAGCAGAGTCAAAAGGAAGGAAGCATGGGCATGCTGGGAAGGGGGGCAATAGCATGATGGGAGTAGTAGGCACAGATATTGCTCAGCCTCACAACTGGCCCATCAACACCACCCTGAACCATGCTCACATCACAGGGAGTGGATAAGGACACACAAGATGGCTGACACTGGCTACTGCTGTGGGGAGCACAAGGGCATGCTGGGAACTGCACACCAACCAACAGCAGGACACCACTGTCAGCCATCTTGCCATTGCCCTCACACCCACACACACTGAACTCCCCACAAAAGCAAGTAAGTATGGGAATGCTGGGAAGTGGGGTGGAGGCAATAGCATGATGGGAGTCACAGTCACAGACATAGCTCACCCCCACAACTGTCCCATCAACACCACCCTGAACCATGCTCACATCACAGGGAGTGGAGAAGGACTCACAAGATGGCTGACACTGGCTACTGCTGTGGGGAGCACAAGGCCCTGCTGGGAACTGTGCACCAACAAACAGCAGGACACCACTGACTGACATCCTGAGAGACAACTTCCACTCCCTGCAATGCAAGCACAGTCCATGGTGGGATAACTGACTGGCTGGGTGGGAAGGAGGGCCGGCTGTCAACCAAATACAACCAATGCAGACCATGTTCACACCCCAACAAATACATAGAAATGCCCAAATAATGCAGGACAATGTGCCACACCAATATCAACCCCTGACTGTGACGACTTAGGACAATGCAATGTACAGGCCCGCACCCAGAGGCACAGTCACAACTGTCAGGTGTGTCAACCATTGATGCCTGCAGAAACATAACATACATTGTGTGTGTCTCCCAAAAACAGGTGATGATGGGGACACAGCAGCAGACGCTGAGGAGTCCCAGTCCCAGGCTCAAGAGGATGCGGAGCTCACTGGTGTCGTACAGCCTCTGCCCTCCTCGGACGAAGAAGACCAACCTGGCACATCCGGTGCAAGTCTACATGCAGCACCAGCAGGACCACCAGCTGCAGCACCAGCAGGACCACCAGCTGCACCCCCTGCACCCACCCCTCCAACGACTGTCACCACAAATACCATCCCTGCCGACATGGACAGAACAAGGAGCAACACCAGCACAGGGACCCTGGACCAACCTGGGGCCATGGACACCACCACCACCACCAACCCCCAAGGTGGACCAGGGTCATCTGTGCGTGCCACTGCACGCACTGCACATGTCGGCAGGGGTGGTGGGAGGAGTGGGAGACAGAGGTCGCTGCTTGCAGAGGTTGCTGGTGTGCATGATGACCCACAACTGGTACGCATAGCTGATGAGTACCAGTCCAGCACCGGAGATCTCAGCCAGGTAGTGGGGCTCCTCAGAGACATGAAACAGCAGCAGGCTGCCCACCATGCCCGCTTGGACTCTCACATGTCCCGCGTGGAGTCACACATGTCCCGCGTGGACTCACACATGTCCCGCGTGGAGTCCAAGTGGGATGCACTGCATGAGATGACGGCGGTGCACAGGGACATTTTACAATGCCTCCGCCAGATGAACAGCAACCAGTCCACACCTCCCTGTGTGCCAACAACATCTGGTGCTGAACAAACTGCAACTGCCACAGGGAGGGAGGATGACTCTGGCGGAGAGTCCCCTGCACCGCAGCAGCCTGTACTTGAGGGCCCCCCAAAGAAGAGGGGTCGTCCGAGGAGGGGCAAGTGAGAGGCCGATGGCCAAGCGCAACTCCCAGGAAGCCTGAACCTGTTCTGGATGTTCACCTTTGTGCACAGACTGTTCACCCTGTTGACGGCAACACTACTCCCACACATTGCATGGGGAGTACAAGTTGGACCAATGTCTCAGACAACTGTGGCCCCGATACTGGGGATTTTGTCTACCAGGACTTTCAATTCACCTAGGAACTTCTGATTGCAAGATTTATGTACAGCACTACCCATCCTATGCACTATTCACACAAATGTATCACAATAAACACACTAATACACCATACTTGCCTCTGTTGTGATTCCAACGTGGGTGCTGTTATGGGGATGATGAACTGCAAAATTACACTGTGTATGCGAACTGCAACAGCAAGTACAACACAGGCATGTGAGTAAAGGCAACGTGACACATATGAGGGAGACACACCACCAGGGCTACACAACACATACACACCTAGGCCATCTGACTCATTGCCTACACTGATGTTGCCAGGGAAGACGGTGCAATGCACAGACACCACACCCATTCCCAGTTGTAGTCAAGTAGCCCACAGGTGCAGTAAGCAAATGGCAGTCAAATGTGTGACCACAGACAACGCACATCACAAAGTGAAGCACAGGTTTATTACACAGTTGCAACATGTCGTAACCACTACAGATGCAAGGTAATCCCACCTGGCAGCGGGCACACAGTCAACAACTGTAGAAGGAAGGAAGTCCATGGGTGTGGCGCACATCACCTGTAGGGACACAACAGCTACCACCCTGGAAGTGCAATCACGTCGTCGGTGGACACAGTTGACCAAACGAATCTGAAAGTACCCTGTGAAGGACAGAAATGACACACAGTCAAAAGCAATGGAGAACAGGACAGAACAGCAAAACTCATGCACAATACATGTTACAAGATACCCACCCAGAACCAAGTTAGCATGTCAACACTGTTGGGGAGTACAGACCACCTGTAAGCACACATCGCTACACACATCCAGTCAAGTAGCCCATGGACACACTCCAACAGCACCAGAGCACCACCTACACATATCATGCCAACTCACATCATTGACATGACACCTCAGGATACTCACATTCAGCTAAAGAAGTTGGTGATGAGCTGTGTGCGGACATCACCCTCATCATCATCATCATCATCATCACTGGCATCGTGGTCCAGGCCAGGATCCTCCACAGGTGGCGGATGTTGGTCATTGTCATCCTGGATGAGAGGCAACTCCTTCCGCACTGCCAGGTTGTGGAGCATGCAGCAGACGATGATAATCTTGCACACTTTCGCAGGGGCATATGGGAGGGACCCTCCGGTCTTGTCCAGGCAGCGGAAGCGGCTCTTCAGGAGACCAAATGTCCGCTCAATCACTCTCCTGGTCCGACCATGTGCCTCATTGTAGCGCATCTGGGCTGGTGTCACAGGGTTCCTGAGGGGTGTCAGCAACCACGGCATGTTGGGGTATCCCGAGTCACCTACGGACAGACAAGTGCACATTAGCTGACTTGGAAAAGTGGGCGGAATACTACAGATCAGATCACACACAATGGCACAAAGTCAGTACACACCGACAAGCCAGGCACGCTGGTTCTGCATCTGTGCCATCATCCTGGGGATGCGACTACTCCTCATCACAAAGGCATCGTGTGCTGAACCAGGGAAACGGGCACACACGTGTGTGATGGTCATATCTGCAAGACACACCACCAGTGCATTGACCGAGTGGTAGTGCTTGCGGTTACGGTAGGCCTGCTCCTGGGCCTGTGGTGGTACCAAAGCCACATGTGTCCCATCAATGGAGCCAATGACATGCGGCACCCTCCCCAGGGCATAGAAGTCACTCTTCACGTCAGTGAGTCGTCGCAGTCTAGGGAAATAGATGTACCGGTTCAGGAATAGCAACATTGCCACCAAAACATCGTGGAGCACATGGCTCAACATGGTCTGTGACATCCCACCAGCAGTCGCCACAGTATGTTGGAAGGTACCGGTGGCAAAGAAGTGTAGGGCTGCCATCACCTTCACCTTGGGGGTCAGCGCTGTAGGATACGGCTGGCCAGGCTGCAAATGTGGGGCCAACTGCACTGCCAAATCCTCAATCAGCTGCCTGGTGAAGCGGTACCGTCGGATGCTGTCCCGTTCCACCATCGTTGCCAGGTCTGGGAATGGTCGATGGACAGCAGGAGCCCTGCAGTGCAGAGGAGAAGTAAGCAAGATTATCAGTCAGCCCACATATGCGGCATTGAACACACTCAATATCCCAACATACATCATTATGAGGCACAACTACATGAAGTGTGCAGTTCCGTAAGGACATGTATGGTACATACATGGCCAACATCTGTCATCACGGTCCAACAAGTGGCATCAATAAGTCCCAGGTTGGCCCATTGGATATCATGAGGCCGTGTCACAGTTCCCATCTCCTGCTGCTGTGTCACAATCACCCCCACAGTGACATGTGAGGACAGATGTGCCCCAGGCATCACAGCTCAACGACAGGTACATTCCCAGGGACCCTGTATTGCCACATGGACACTGGCATTACATGGAGTATCATGTATACACCACAGCAAAACAACTATGACCCCCACAGGTAGTGGTCCCACTTGCCACTGCAGGACAGACATGGACGTCTGTGACACACACACGCACAACATCAAAGTCCATGCACACACAACGTGGATGTGGAGACTGTCTCCCATTGTGCACATGAAATCAGAGACATTGTAAACACTACATGCACACAGACTGTGGAGGACCATCACTATTGTGCCACTGGGACACCCTGGCTCAAACATACCGTCCCACATGGGACTCACGGGGTATGTGACATGACATACACATACACCACCGTGAAATGTGACCATGGCACATGCACAGATATGAACAGTTGCACATCACAGTGGTCATGTACACGTAACACCCAGGATCCTGTCCCCATGAACACGTGCACAGCCTGGGGGTGGCTGCCCCCAGGTGACACCCACAGGACAACATGTACACCAACATACACACAATAGGAAATGCAGCCTTACATGCCTTATCATACAGTTTGGACAGGCTGTCGTGTTGTAGGTGTGCCCCTCACTCCCTGGGAGCTATCTGTGGCTGGCATATGTCCATCTGAGACAGGCATGGTGACATATGCCAGTCACCTGTACAGGGATGCGTTGAACAGCAATGGACCGATCGGTGCCCCCGGCCGGCCCATTGCATTCAATGTGTGCGGGTACGCGTTGTACCCCTGTACGCGTTGTACCGCAATGGACCGATCGGTGCCCCCGGCCGGCCCATTGCATTCAATGTGTGCGGGTACGCGTTGTACCCCTGTACGCGTTGTAACGCAATGGACCGATCGGTGCCCCCGGCCGGCCCATTGCATTCAATGTGTGCGGGTACGCGTTGTACCCCTGTACGCGTTGTACCGCAATGGACCGATCGGTGCCCCGGCCAGCCCATTGCATTCAATGTGCGCGGTACGCGTTGTACCCCTGTACGCGTTGTACCGCAATGGACCGATCGGTGCCCCGGCCGGCCCATTGCATTCAATGTGTGCGGGTACGCGTTGTACCCCTGTACGCGTTGTACCGCAATGGACCGATCGGTGCGCACCCATTGACAATGGCCTTGCCTGGCAACGGACGCGTTTTCGAAATTCGATACGAGTCGGTTGCTGGAAATTCAGTTGGTCACCCACAACAATGTTGCAAAATCATGTATGTCATGAAGTTGAAGATTTGAAGGATGCCGTGGGCGTGTATTGGTGCTGCTATTCCATGGATTGGCCAGATTCAGAAGATGCAAACGACTTGGACCTATCACTTTGGACACAAGGGACAGTATCTGCCTCTCCAGCACATATATATTGCTGGCTGTTCCCCTGAGAGCTCACTTGCCTGCACTACATGCTCCAGGACGACATCTGCCACTGCACTGCTGCTGTCTCTGCCCCTCTGGACCCTGCAATGGCACGTACTGTGGAGAGAGCCCCAGCCTTCAGCCTTGAGGAGAACCAGGCCCTGCTGGACAGCCTACTTCCACAGTACAGCAAGCTGTATGGGACACCAGGGGAGCAGGTGAGTGTTCTGTGCACTGCCTTTCTGAATGTGCATTTTGTCTGACTAGCAAGGCTGAAAGTCTGCACGCCACTGGCTAGCAGGCTCACTGAGTAGTTGTCACCCCCCATAGTGTGTAGTGACATGCACTGGACAGGTATGGTGCAGTGACAGTGCATTTGAACAAGGTTTTACTTCCCATGCAATGATACCATGTAGTGACGTCTGGCAAACTGTCCATGGGCAGCGTTGCACTGCCTGTGTACATCATGTGCCCCTGTGAATGAGACATGTATATACAACTGTGTCATGCACGGATATGTTGCATGTGTAGTAATGGCCTTTTCACGTTGTCATCCTGACAGGTTAATGCCCATCGGAAGCAGGAGATCTGGAAGGACATCGTCCGGGCTGTCCGGTCCGTGGGGGTCTACAAGCGCCGGATCCGCAACTGCCAGAAGAGGTGGCAGGACCTTCGGGGCTGGACCCGGAGGATTGCACGGGTCCAGCTGAAGCTGTCGCCTCCTCGCAGGAGGGGCGGAACACGGACCCTGACCCCCCACATGCTCCAGATCCTGGCGGTGGTGTTTCCAGACCTGGATGGGCAGCTGAAGGCCAGACAGCAGCAAGGAGGGTGAGTCAAAGACTGCACTGTGAACTCTGTATTACATGCTATGTGCCCTCCTCTGGCCTGGTTCAACTGCCACAGTACAGCAGTCATGTTGTCCAGGAGCCATGTCCCTCTATTGTGCACTGCCCACTCCTCATCTGATACCCAGGTGTGGCCCTTACATTCAGGGAATTGTGTCACTTGGGACTGTGTCCTTGCAGTTTGCTTCACTAAAGGTGGGGGACAGCATCTGTTTCCCTAACTCTGTTGTGGGCATCATGGGTGGGTCCATTGTTCACACAATGCCTGTGTTCGGACATGTAATCTGCGTGTTGCTTTGATATGCGGTCCACTTGCTGAGCTGAGCCACCACATGTGCCTGGGGTATGTGGCACACACCCATGCAGCGGGTGGGAACAATGTTTGGGCCCCAGGAGTATGCAGATTACGTGTGTCACACATACATAGCCAGCTATCCACTGTCCAGGGCTCATCCCTCATTCATGTGGGGCAGGACAGTCATGCCTACTCCAGGCCATGCAATGCACTCTGTACTCCCACTCCCGTGTATCAGCTGACACATTGTGCGCAGTGATTTGACCCCTCAGGTGTCTGCCTCTGTGTCAGTGTGCTGTGGATTTGTTGCCAGGACTGCTGGGGTGTTTCTCGGTAGGGGCTCAGCATGCCACTGGAGATGTGACCATAGGAGACGATACTTGTGTGTCACATAGGTGTTTGATCAGCTGCCCGTGCAGACTGGGGTATGCGAATGTGAAGTTCAGGCAGCTGTTCCCCATTCACAGCAGATTGTGAGGGGCTCAGGTTCAGAGGGTAGTGTCACAGGTCTCCCATATGTCCAATCGGTATGACCTGGACAGATGAGGGTTAAGATGATGTGTTGTGTGGGGGATGTACATGTGCACTTGTGCAGCTCCAGGACTTGCATTCCCCATGACCTACTATTGTGACACAGTGCAGAGTGTTGTTGTCTGGCTGCCAAGTCATACATCACTGAGACAGTGATGTATGACTTAGCAGTCATGCCTCCGCCATGGCATGTGTCTACTTATTGGTGATCCTGCAGGGGAGTGACATGTGCTACATGCACACCATTGTGGCGATGGCTATCAGGACATGGGTGCATCATGGTGTCTGTCGCTGGTATGCATCACATGCATATCCTATTTGACTCTGGGCGTCCCTTTCATCCGGAAACCTGTACTGACTCAGTGGCAAGAGTTGTGATGTGTGCATGTCCACATGCTACACCGTGTCCTCTGCACTGTCCAACTACTGTGTAGTTGGTGCATGTGTCCACACTGGGGTGTTGCTATCCAACAGACACCAGACAGATGGGTGCAAGGCCATGTGGGATGTGAGTGCCATGGTTGGCATCAGACTGACAATTGGCTTCTCCTGTTCAGTTAGGGCACTTTTAGCAATGTACAACTAATGATGCCAGGGCTTGCTCTGTAATGTGCTGTGCTCACAGTGGTGTGTGCGTTTGGTGCAGGTGACTGATGTCTGTCTGTTTCCCCATTGTTTGCAGATACATCCACGGCCACGGAAGGGGACAGCTCCACGGACCAGGAGGAGCCGGAGAGCCAGACTGGGTCAGCAGCCGAGGAGTGGTCGGAGGGACCCAGTGGCACGGAGGGCTGAGGGAGCCACACCGAGGAGTCCTCAGCACCATCCACCTCAGCTGAGGACCAGAGCAACTCAGAGGATGACTCCCTTATGGAGGCGGGTGTCAGCAGCCACCACACCCCAGCTAGTGTTGCTGTCCCCGCCACCACCAGCACCACCACCGCCCTCCCATCGGCTCCCATTCCCCAGGTCTGTGGAGGCTCCCATGTTCGGGAGCGTGTCTCCTTTGGGCCAGGCACCGCACCCCTGCCCCTGTGTCCCCTGCTGCCCTGAGTGAGGAGTCTGTGTACCTCCTTCGCCAGCTCCATGTAGGGCAGACAGCCATGCTGAGTGTCCTCCATGCGCACACCGCTCTGTTGACTCAGCTGGTGTCGTTCATGGAGGGCATCTCATCGGGCATGTCTGACCTACAGAGGGGCAATAGGTCCATGGACTCCTCCCTGACGGCAGCAGTGTCCCTCCTCAGACAGTCCCTCACCCCTCCTGCCTCTGCTCCATCCACACTCCCCAGCACCTTACCCGTCCCAAGCACACACACACCGGCACAGGCACACACCAGCACACACACATCCAGCACACAGACACACACGCCACAAACAAAACGCACACGCCCGCACAGTCAGGGGACTGAAACAAGACTCACAGGGGATGGGGCCCTGGAACACACACACGCATCCACGAGCACTGCGCAGTCCTCAGTTGCCTCTCCCTCCAAAACACCCTCCCTTGCCTCACCTGCAACCCCAAAGACCCAGCGGCTCTTCCTCAGTGACCTCGGCCTCTTCCCCTCCGATCCAGCTGATACAGCATTCAGGGGGAAGAGGAAGCCCACCCACATGGAGCAGAGTGCCCCTCGCCCCCGGACACCCTCCCCCAGGCGCAGACAGACTGAGGCCCCCACCCGCAAGTCCCCCGGAGTCGTAAGAGCAAGACCCCGCCGCCGCCCTGCAGCTCAGGCACCAGGTCTCCTTCCTCCATCCCTCAGGCCCCACTCCACAGGTGCCCCCACCACACCCTGCCCCAGGTTCCCCCACCCACAGATATACCATCCCCAAGAGGATCCGGCCTTCTCCCCCTGCCACTTGCTCTCCCGGCACCACACCCCCGCTGCGCTTGTCTGTGCCACTGATGTGGTGAGGGTGTCCTCCCCCTCTGTCCAGCCCACCTTGCCTGTTCCCCATTCTCCTCCCCTGGTGGTAGGCACTGCAGTGGAGTCCACTACCACCCTGTCTGACTTGGGCACTGCAGTGGCGGACCTGTCCACTCCATCTTCAGGGTCCACTGCAGTCGTGCCGGCACCCACAACATCTGAATCATGCCCCCAGTTGTGCCGGCACACACCATGTCAGACACCTCCACTGCAGTTGTCAGTGGCTCTCCAGCACCCACCACCCCTTCCCTGCTTCCTCCTGGTGAGCCCTGATCCTGTCCCTGCGGTGCCTGGCCTGCCCCCCGGTTGCCCCTCCTAGTGGATTGTCCCTGGTTTTGTGCAGGCATGCGTAGGGTGACATCTGCCACTGTCACCCTGTTTGGACTTTGACAATGGACTGGCCATTGGCCTTTGTGTTTTTTCTGGACTTTGTTTTCATTACACACATATGCTGAATAAAGCAACTTTCTGTTCTCTAGTGCTTATGCTTCTGATGTACATGTTGTTGATGATGCTAACCATGCCCTTGCTGCAGTGATGGTGATATTTGGTCTCATGATAATGAAGTGTTACTGTGCAGGAACCCATGTGGTCCAGGGGGAATGTGTCCTATCCTGTGGTGTATCCATGTCATCCATAGCAGCATCTGAGGGTGTCATGTGTTCAGTATTTGGCAATGGGATTTCCTACTTAGATTAGCTATTTCACATCTGTGGCTTCCACCCCTGCACATCTGTTGTGCCTGCCATTGTTCAATTAGTCTACTTCCCTGACCGTGTGGCCATCTCCACTGGACATGCAGGTTTGGGCATCAATGGGGAAGGACTCATCTGTGTTGTCAGTGCAACATTGCTATACAAGTGTGTTGGATCTGTGCTGATGATTACGTTGGCACTTCCATGACCAGGCTGATGTGACGGGAGCCCTCATTTGGTGCTAATTGTTGATTGTGTGACCAAGTGCTCAGCTGACATGATGGGGCCCTACTGAGGCAACATATGGCACAGCTTTCCTCACACAGGAGTGGAGTCCCCTCATGGCAGGGTGTACTCCTGTGACATTGCCTGCGCCCAAGGTGTGTGTTGTATGTGCATGTCTGTGTGTTCACTTCCGTTTAGCTGTGCATGCTGTGATCCCTAGTGTTGTACCTGTTTGTGATGCTTGCTGAGTTGACCTATGTTCCCCCAAAGTCTTATCCCTGGGTTCTCTGTGATGTGGGTGCATGGCACATTACTGGTCATCAGGGTGTCACCCATAGGTGTGTTTGCTGTCAGGGCTGAGTTTGTGTGCAGACGCAGATGGGTCACAGTCAGGTTTCCCCTTGGCACTTGTTGTTTGCCCCTGTCATGTGATTTCCAGTTTGTGTTATCTTTCAGTGATTGTGACACGTTGTGTGTGTGACTGCTGGCACTCCTCAGAGTCCGGGCTGCAATGTTGGTTGTTGTCTATGTGTGTTCTTTGTGGGTGACCTTGGCTTCTTCATTGGTGTGTGACTGTGGCTGGGATCCCATTGGTTGGTGTGGTATTGCCGTCATGTCCATGTACAGCGTAGTGTGCAGTGTGTCAGACATTCAGGAGTCTTGTTGAGTGGCCATGTGTGATGTGTTTCTGCACCTTGGTTCCCACCCACCACCCTGGAATAGTCATGGGTGCATGTGCAATGTCACCAGTGCATGTGTGCTTCACTGCTGCACATTGTTGGAGGTCAAGGGGTGTGGTGTTGAGTGTGTGCAGATGAGAGTTGTTGCCCGGCTAGGCCCCTGCCTCCATGTTGGCCTTGGCTTACTGGCCATGCTGATTGATTTGTGCTTGTGTAGGTGTGATGGTAGTTTGTTGCTCATGACACATGACTGTGGTTCACAGTGTGAACGACATTTAGCTTTGTCATCACAGTGGGATTGTAATGCAGCCCAGGGTCACCACATTGTGGGGGCCCTGGGGGTAGTGCTGTGGTGTGTCTGTGTCTTGCTGTGTCAGTTGCTGTTCCTACGTGCCTGTGTGACATGTGTGATTTGTGCTCCCTCTCATCTGACAATGCCTGCTTGCCCACATAGGGGATTTGGATCCATGAGTTACCTTTGTGTGGCACTGTATGCACATCTGTATGATTGGTATTCAGGTCTCCTCGTGTGTTGTGTGGTTGCCTGGGGACACTGGCACCCCCCCCTCACCTGTTGTGTATGATGTGCAGTGTGGGTCTGCCTGTTTGTGTTTGTGCATCTGCACCACTGCATTGGCATATCTTGGGTGTGCCATTGGCTGTATGTAGTTTGGTGGGTTTCCCCTGCTGTCCCTGGGACTCCTAGGTCATCGGTCAGCACAATGATCATGGTTTGTGTGTCCCATTGCTGCCATGGTATGGTATCTGTTCACCTCACATCTACAGTCTCCACAGGGTATCTGCATTTGTGTGCCCATTGGTGCAAATATGTGGGTCTGCATTCTGATGGTCACTTCTGTCATTGTGTCATTGATGAATGTTGACAGTGTCAGCCCCCATGGGTGTTGTTTGTCTGCACATGGCCAAAGGTATGTCTTATTTGCACTGCAGTATTTGGCTCCCCCAATTTATGTTGCAATGGGACACATGCACTACTTTGCCACTGATGTGTTTTTTGTTCTGTGACCAGGAATCATCCATGCAGTTTGGCAGTTGCAGCTTTTTCTTTGTCAACACTTACCTTTTGGTCACTGTGATGATGGGGGTTTGGACCCCATTGCCACAATGTTCAAAATGTGCTTCAGCTATGGACCCCACACTTACCTTTTGGTCACTGTGGTGATGGGGCGTTAGACCCCATTGCCACAATGTTCAAAATGTGCTTCAGCTATGGACCCCACACTTACATTTTGGTCACTGTGATGATGGGGGTTTGGACCCCATTGCCACAATGTTCAAAATGTGCTTCAGCTACAGACCCCACACTTACATTTTGGTCACTGTGATGATGGGGGTTTGGACCCCATTGCCACACTGTTCAAAATGTGCTTCAGCTATGGACCCCACACTTACCTTTTGGTCACTGTGATGATGGGGGTTTGGACCCCATTGCCACAATGGTCATGGCCTGCTTGCATTGTGGGGGCCACACACATATATGTGTGGCACATGTGCTAGGGGTCACATTGTATGTTCAAAGTCATGTTCAGTGTTGTAGGCATTTGACACAGTCTACACACGCTTGTCATGGTGTTGGGGGATGTCTTTTTCTTGCATTCCCTAGGTTGTGGTGTGCTGGTTGTGTCATGCATTGTCCATCCTATGAGTGGGGGTGGTGTTGGTGGTAGGCATCCAGCCCCCATGGGTGGAGGTGGTAGTAGTGACAGGCATCCAGCCCCCTGGGTAAGGGTGGTAGTAGTGGTAGGCATCCAGCCCCCTGGGTGAGGGTGGTAGTAGTGGTAGGCATCCAGCCCCCCCTGGGTGAGGGTGGTAGTAGTGGTAGGCATCCAGCCCCCCCTGGGTGAGGGTGGTAGTAGTGATAGGCATCTGGCACCCCCCTGGTTAAGGGTGGTAGTAGTGGTAGGCATCCAGCCCCCATGGGTAAGGGTGGTAGTGGTGGTGGGCATCTGGCACCCCCCTGGCTAAGGGTGGTAGTAGTGGTAGGCATCCAGCCCCCCTGGGTGAGGGTGGTAGTAGTGGTAGGCATCCAGCCCCCCCTGGCTAAGGGTGGTAGTAGTGGTAGGCATCTGGCACCCCCATGGCTAAGGGTGGTAGTGGTGGTGGGCATCTGGCACCACCCTGGCTAAGGGTGGTAGTAGTGGTAGGCATCCAGCCCCCCCTGGGTGAGGGTGGTAGTAGTGGTAGGCATCTGGCACCCCCTGGCTAAGGGTGGTAGTGGTGGTAGGCATCTGGCACCCCCCTGGCTAAGGGTGGTAGTAGTGGTAGGCATCCAGCCCCCCCTGGGTAAGGGTGGTAGTGGTGGTAGGCATCTGGCACCCCCTGGCTAAGGGTGGTAGTAGTGGTAGGCATCTGGCACCCCCTGGGTGAGGGTGGTAGTAGTGGTAGGCATCCAGTCCCCCCTGGCTAAGGGTGGTAGTAGTGGTAGGCATCTGGCACCCCCATGGCTAAGGGTGGTAGTGGTGGTAGACATCTGGCACCCCCCTGGCTAAGGGTGGTAGTAGTGGTAGGCATCCAGCCCCCCTGGGTGAGGGTGGTAGTAGTGGTAGGCATCTGGCACCCCCTGGCTAAGGGTGGTAGTGGTTGTAGGCATCTGGCACCCCCCTGGCTAAGGGTGGTAGTAGTGGTAGGCATCCAGCCCACCTGGGTAAGGGTGGTAGTGGTGGTAGGCATCCAGCCCCCCCTGGGTGAGGGTGGTAGTAGTGGTAGGCATCTGGCACCCCCTGGCTAAGGGTGGTAGTGGTGGTAGGCATCTGGCACCCCCTGGGTGAGGGTGGTAGTAGTGGTAGGCATCCAGCCCCCCCTGGGTGAGGGTGGTAGTAGTGGTAGGCATCCAGCCCCCCTGGGTGAGGGTGGTAGTAGTGGTAGGCATCTGACACCCCCTGGCTAAGGGTGGTAGTAGTGGTAGGCATCCAGCCCCCCCTGGGTAAGGGTGGTAGTAGTGGTAGGCATCTGGCACCCCCTGGCTAAGGGTGGTAGTGGTGGTAGGCATCTGGCACCCCCCTGGCTAAGGGTGGTAGTGGTGGTAGGCATCCAGCCCCCCAGGGTAAGGGTGGTAGTGGTGGTGGGCATCCAGCCCCCCTGGGTGAGGGTGGTAGTAGTGGTAGGCATCCAGCCCCCTGGGTGAGGGTGGTAGTAGTGGTAGGCATCTGGCACCCCTGGCTAAGGGTGGTAGTGGTGGTAGGCATCTGACACCCCCTGGCTAAGGGTGGTAGTAGTGGTAGGCATCCAGCCCCCTGGGTAAGGGTGGTAGTGGTGGTGGGCATCTGGCACCCCCTGGCTAAGGGTGGTAGTGGTGGTTGGCATCCAGCCCCCTGGCTTAGGGTGGCAGTAGTGGTAGGCATCTGGCACCCCCTGGGTGAGGGTGGTAGTAGTGGTAGGCATCCAGCCCCCCCTGGCTAAGGGTGGTAGTGGTGGTGGGCATCTGGCACCCCCTGGCTAAGGGTGGTAGTAGTGGTAGGCATCCAGCCCCCTGGGTAAGGGTGGTAGTGGTGGTGGGCATCTGGCACCCCCTGGCTAAGGGTGGTAGTGGTGGTTGGCATCCGGCCCCCCTGGGTAGGGGTGGTGGTGCGCATTCAGGCCCCTGTGTGCATATGTGGCATTGGTGATGGGCATCCCGCCCCTATGGTGCTGCTGTTGCTGGTGTAAGTAAATTCTGCATCCCTCTGTGTGTGTGTGATGTGTCGTGTACGTGTTGTATGTGTTTTGTGGTTGGTGTCTGACTTACCTTCTGCGCCGTACGCGTCCGTGCCTGTTCCGGTAGTAAATGTAGAATATTGGTATGATCGGGACGAAGGGATTCATGGTTGGTTCGTGTCGTTCATCCTTCTCGTTGCTTCGCGTCGTCCTCGTCGCTTCGCGTCGTCCTCGTCGCTGGCGTGTTCGTCTCGTAGCCGTGGATTGTGTTGTGGCGCGAATCGGAGCTTATGTGCGCCTCTCCCAGATGCTTTGACGTGCCGTGCGTAGCGACGGGTTCGGCGCGTACGGGAAGCGCATCGTACTTGGTCGGCCGGACGGAGCTGCATTTTCCCTTCCGTGCGACTCGATTCTGCGTTTCCGGATTCGCCTCGGTCGGAGAACAGGACCTGGATTGGGTGAGTACGACTCGGCCGGATTCTGTGCTGTTGTGCGCATCGTACTTACTCGTTCGGTCTGCTGTACGGATCGGTCGGAAAACAGGCATTCGCATGGCTTTTTTCCCGACCGAATGGTATTGGGTGCGCCTCCGACCGAGATCGGAATCGGCCCCTAAGTCTTTTATTTCTCTCAAGTACATTTTGTAAAATATACACTCTCATTTACAACTCATAAAATATAGAGAACAAATATATAAACTACTTGTTTCTAAACACAATTTTCCAAATGCAATAGGAATTAGCACAAACAATAATCCATACACTAATTGTTCACATCTTCCCAATGGGCCGAATAATGTTTCCGAACCTTTTGCATAGAAAATATTCAAAATAAACTCGTTAATTCATATTCACATCTTCCCAATAGGCCGAATTATGTTTTCAAAACTTTGGCATCAAAAATATCAGATATGAATTTGGTAATTCGTAAGGCAACCTACATTTGAATTCCAAATAGGCATCAGTGCAATGTGACCATCCTTTATTGCACTTTAAATACACAGTATAGTGTCCAGATGTTGTAGTAGGTCCATCATGGAAAACAATAGCCACAGCTTTAAAAGTTCTTCCTGAAATTGATACTTGACTTGCCACAACATTTTTAATTTTGGTTTCCAATTTTCTTCTATTTGCTCTACAACTTTGTAGCATTAAAATGACATATTTTCCAAATCTTTGTATATATAATGTTGACAACATTTATGATTTACAATGAGAACATTTCATATCTTGATTAGCTGTTTTTACTAATTTGTTGAAAGACACTGATTTGCAATCTGGTATTGTCAAGTATATGAATCGTTCAGTGTCTATTTCAGTGGTAGAAGAAAATTAACACTCTTCACATTTAGGATCCCAACTGTAACTTAGTCCAAATACATTTTCAATTTCTATTCCTTCATCTTCCAATACTCCAGGCATAAACATAAGAAATTCTTGTGCATCTTGTTGTATATTGAGTGTAAATTGCGAAGAACCAGTACATATGTCCATAAGATGCCGAATACCAGAAGCAGTATGGATTTTACTTCTATCAGTTACCAACTTTTGAAAAATATAATGTAGTAAAGAACAGAATCTTTTTCTCGATTTTCCATAATTTCATGATGAAGATCTGCTAGATAAAACACTATATTCACAATTACATTAGCATAGCAGTTGATACCTGAACTATTTTCTAACTGGTATCCTACAATATCATCAACAGTGTCCATTTTCATTTTCTTTGCAGCTTCATCATTCGCTTGAATTGTTTTGCCATATTTTCGTTTTGGACACACTACACCTTTCTCATATACAGGATATTCACCTAAGTTAGGAGAATAAAGTCTTCTTAACCGATTGTACTCTCTTACACAATTTGCATCAGCACTAATCTTTTTCTCATCAAAATCAATCAAATACAAACCAGATAATGTTCTTACTCGAGACAATGCAACGTATGCCATGCCCTCTTTAAACACTGTACTTCCAATATTTACAAAAGCACTGTCTACACTTAAACCTTGAGATTTATGAATGGTTACTGCATATGCTAAAGAAAGAGGAAACTGTTTTCTACGAACATACAAGTCTTTTACAAGCATAAAACGAACAGCACAACGTCCAATCTGTTTTACCTCTTCAATCTGATCAAATTTAATCTTCAAAAATTCAATTCCATCTCTGTTCTGCAAATTTACAAAATCAACAATTTTTCCCATTGCTCCATTTACTAAACCTTTCTCTACATCCAAATTACGCCGTAAAATTACCCGACAGTTTACACATACATATAAAGTCTTTTCTAAACCTGCAGTCTTAGACACAGACTTTTCCAAAGAATCCAATTTTGACTGTAATTTCTCTGAGAGAAGAACAGTAACTCCTTCGTGTTCAATTTTATCAATAGCTTCCATTTTCACTATTGGTTGTTTTTCCAATTTCAAAAGTTCTTGATTCAATGTAGAACACTCTTGCAGTGTAGGTATTAGGCAAACTATAGACTTCTTTTCTCCAATTTTTTGGTACATTTTTTCAGGTGCTATGTTTTCGTTTGTAAACAAGTTACTTAGTAGCCGACTTTGTAAAGCTTGTTTACCATGTTTTGTCAAAACACCAATAATTATATCTTTAAGAATATTTCCATAATCTTCATCACTTGCTTGTCGCATATTCTTAATAAGTTCTTCATATTCAAAATGTAACCAAATATTCAAATTTCCAATACTTCCCAAAGAATTCCTAGTTTCTTCATGGACAAGTGTTTTAAAGACTGGTTGCCCTTTTACAGGAGTAAGTTGTAGTAGATCGCCGAATACAATTACATGTTTTCCTCCAAACAGGACATCATAATCTGTTTTTAAAATCTGTTGCATTCTTAAATGTACAAAGGCAACCATTAAGTTTGAGACCATGTTCACCTCATCAATGATTAGAAGTTTCATTTTCTTCAGTACTCTTGACACTTCATAACAAGCTTCTCCAGATAGCTTGTGATATTCCAATTTATTTTCATGTTCAACTGGTAGCATGAGTAATCGATGTAAAGTAATCCCTTTAATGTTGTGTGCTGCTAATCCAGTTGGAGCTATTACAATACAAGATAAATGGCATCCAGTAGTTTTGTGCAGATAACTGGTGAAAACTTAATTAAGAAACTTTTTCCTGTTCCAGCTTGACCACTGATGTACATTCGAATAGGTTTAAATGATGTGCATTGGCATTCTTTTTTTTCATGTAGCAAACCATGCTGTATCTGTAGTGTTACTTGCTCATATATTTCTCTTTGTTCAATATTTAGTTGTTCTTCCAACTTTCTCAAATCAATAATATCCTGTTGTGCTTGTTGCATTGTTGTTTCTACTTCATTCATGGCTATTGCTGCTTCATTTTCAATAATTGGTTGTCCTAGTGGATCTTGACTTAGTGGAGCAGAACTCTGACTATCTTGAGAACTGTCTCTAGCTATTTCAGCTGTAATTTTAGTTTCTTGTTTAATCTCTTCATTTAACATTTGTAGATAAGTAGGGAAAATTGTGCATTGAATGTTATCTTTACATGCATTAAAAGAATCTTCATAGCAGTCGAAATCTCCAAGTAATTCAGCTTCACTACGCCAAGGCTTGAAGAGTTGCAGTAGTGCTAAATAGAAAAATTCCCTTTTTTCTGAAGTTTCACAACTCAGTTTTCTGTGGCTAATAAGATTTCCTTTGGCATGTTTTACCAAACATCCATCACATCCAATTACTGTATATTTTTCTTCATTTATATTTTCTGTAACATTTCTCTTAAAGCTGTAATGTTGCAGTGCTTCATAGAGACATAAGTTTTCCAGATGTGGACTCCTTTTGGGATAGTACGTATCCAACATACTAGTTTTAACAATATCTGTACTTTCTGGTTCATTCAATGCTAAGTGTTCAATTTCTTGTAGAGATTTCAAAACTCTATTTCGTGTAGCCGCAAGACCTAGACTTACCCAAATGATTCCTCTTGACTTTGAATATAAACTCGCAGAAATCAACCGATCCGAACATTCGTAGGATCCAATCTCTCGATGTGAAAGCATTTTCAAACTAAAGCTGTACAGTTTGTTACTAAGACTCTTCCCGTGTGAAATTTCTTCCCACATTTTCTTCAACTCTGTCTTTTCAGATTTCGTTACATATGACGTAACGTAACAGGCAACAGCAATTGAATTATCTGCAACATACTAGATATCCATGTTTGCATTCCACATTGTCGAAATCACTCGATTGTAGTCATTAATAAACTTTGAATCTTCAGTTCTTCTTATGTTGTATGTATTCTTTGGAGATTTTCGTGTTATAGTATGTCTTACTGCTGACATAAAACTATTGACTCTTCCTTTTGAAATGACTGGACGTGGGAATCCAAAACGATATTTTGTATAAAATGTTCCCTTTGACTTGTATTTCTGTCGACAAAATTTTCCATATCGATGACTTTGAAAACGTAAAACTTGTTCTCTTAAGCTCTCTTCTCCTCCTTTTTTTGGAATGGCACAGGTAACATACTGTTCGATAAAGGACAAAACAGTTTAATTAGAATCGGTTCCAAATTTAGGTGCATCCTAGATCCATAATAACATGTGTATATGAGGAGCACCTCTAGCTTGGTACTCCTTTCTCCAAAAGAAATCAGTAACTTCTCCAAGAGGTGGATTATTTTTATTGCAGATAAAATACATCATAGCTTGAAACCTATGATTAAAATATCTGCACACATTTACAGGATCCAAGGAACACAGTTCTCCAGCTGTCTTCAATTCAATGTTTTTTACATTTGAATTTGCTTGTCGTAGAAATTCAAGTAAATCAACCCATGCGTATTCAGCACAGCTAAGCGTAACAAACCACGTAGGGGTACCTAAATTTCTTAACATACATTTAAGTTCTCTGTGACGATGATACCAATACTCATTAGTACCACGTTGACACGCCATCAAATGAATTAACTGAGATTCTAAATGATCATCTCTTTGTTGAACTTTGACCATAAATTCCTTTGCAGAAACATGTGTAAGATGAACTCCTGTTTTTAATATGTGATTCATTGCATATGAAAGTCCAGACAAGTCACTTTCAAATAGAAGATGAAATATATATGGAATGCACTGTCGAAATCTTGGATCTTCTGAGTACAATCTTGTTGTCCAGTATTCTGAAGCTGGAATCTGTACTGCTCGTTCATCATATCGTCCACCTTCTCCAGTGGGGAACAGCTGTGGAAAACAACAAGCTTCCAAACTTTTTTCCCATACACTCATGGGAGTTCCCTTTGCTTTCTTCATGTTAAATAATTCAATAGTGTTTCCAATCACTTCTTTTGAATGTAAAGGATGTATACTGTCATGTTCGTAAATCTCTTCACTCCTGCTCTTGTCCACTTTTTCTATTTGGCCAGTTGAAATTTCTGTATCTTCTTCTAAACATATTTCCTGGTCTTCCACATTTACAGTTTTATCATAAATATTGTTCTGTACAAGATATAATGTAACCTTTTGAAGTTTGGTGACATCTACTAACTCTTGCCATATTTTCCGACTCTTTGTTGGTACACCATTAACTAGAATAACTACAGGCTCACTTTCCTCTCTCTCTATACCAACAGTTTCAACATTTTTTTTAAAATCTAAAGGTAAGTACACAACTCTTCCTTTCAGACCTCTTTGTAAATCTGTTGGAGGCAGCTTACCTGTCTTAGGCTCCATACGAACAATAGCCTGAAACGGGTGCACAGATTGAGTAGGAATGGACTCATATGTATTTAAATCTACCAGTTCCGGAGAAAACTACCAGTTCCGCTTTTCTGCGACCCTGCATGGCCGAGAAATGAACCACGACGTCCCCGTTGGCAAGTAAACTAAGATGGCACCCGAGGTGCTACGGGACTGTGCCCGGAGGCTGAGAGAAATAACCTGTGACTTTACTGACCTGCGCTTTAATAATTGAAGAGGATCTCACCCCCCCATGCCCTCTTCCCAATCCAACAACTGGCCTGCGCCCTTGAAGAGGTACGAGCGCGGCTAGAGGGGGAGTGTCCCGCGAACCGGACCAGCGATCTTTCCCGTGGAGGGATGCCTTCTGGGGACTGCAGCCGCGACCGGGAGACACATAGACACTGGCCTCACGCTGCCCGACCTGCACTCTTTCAATTGAAGAGGATCTCACCCCCCCATGCCCTCTTCCCAATCCAACAACTGGCCTGCGCCCTTTAAGAGGTACGAGCGTGGCTGGAGGGGGAGGGGTCCGCGAACCGGCCATCTCTCCTGGGGACGGATTCGTTCTGGAGACCACACCCGCGACCCGCGAGCTAAGATGGTGCCCGGAGAGCTACGTGGGAGGACCGGAGCCAGGTACTGTGACGCCGCTTATTTTCCACTTGAACTCCCAGTGGTAGTCCACCTCACCCCGCAGTAGAGCAGTACTGTCGGGTGATCCCTTGGGGGTAGCTTCCTCGAGGAGGAGTTGGTTGGTGATACCCCACTGCGGTGCTGGCACGGTGAAACGTGGCACCCCCCCTCTTTTGCGAGACGCGCAAACTGCCGCCGGAGATCTGGGGCGGAATTCATCCATGGCGCTCAGCTCGCGATTCTTTCAAAGTTCGGATCATTTTGCTGCCGTAGGGAGACAAGATCGTTAATTGAAAGGTCTCCATTTCACAGAGGCTCCGCCAGGACACAATGGTGGCCGGTTGAATCGGCTCTGAGCAGAACGACTCCCGAATCTCTGGATGGGTGACAATAGCTCTGATTGTCCCCTGAGGAATACCTCAGACTTGTGGCAGACACCTACGGCCCGCTTCACCTCCCAAGCACACACTGACCGTCCTCCCCTCACCCCCTCTAATAAACTCAACATCTAGTACCTCCCATACGCAGCACGAACAATACTTTCACGAGCTTCCCCTCCGGGGCAGCAAGCAGAGGGAGAATCCATTTGCTCAAGGGGATGCCTGACTCCAACATGGCGGCCGCGGGAGTCCCGATCATCAGGATGAAGCAATTGAGGGACCTCAAACTACCTGGGTGCCTGACCTCGTCTTGGCCTCCACACAAATGAACTAAACTCCTAGGCTCCTACCTTCTATTCTTCCATTCCTCACCCTTGAAACCCCTCCACCCACACTGGACTCCCTGGACTGGCACTTCGAGGTTACTCTAGTGAGGCTAGAGGTGCTCCCCTCCACCCTCCCACCCTGGCTCACCCACCTTGATATTAACTTTGGGATATTCTTCGGACTGTTGAGACCTATCTAGCTGACCGATGCCCGGTGGAGCTACCTGCTAGCTAAAGAGGAGTTGGACTGTTGATTTACCCGGCGACCATCACCTACCCAGCCGGACCTTGGGCAGACTTTCCTTCGTCTCTCTGTCGTTTTCTCCCCCTACCCCTTTTTCCTTTCCCCCACCCCTTCTACGCTCCACTTTTCTCGTCTTCCTATACTCTTTAAAATGTTTTGCTTCTTAACCGAGACCTTGCTATTTGGCCCTGGCCCGGTGGAGCTACCTGGTAGCTAAAGAGGAGATGGGCTGTGGACTTCCCCCTTAGCCGTCACCTACCCAGCCGGACTCGGGGCAGATTTCCTTTCGTCTCCCTGTCCTATCTTCCCCTACCCCACCTTTCCTGCCCCCTTACCCTTCCTCGCATCTATGCTGTTGAAATGTTTTTCTAGCAACTGATGTTACCTGATTCTAATGTACTGTGTAATTTTGTGGAACCTTATGTAAAGCGCTCTGATACCTTCGGGTCTAGCCAGCGCTATATAAAACTGTTTAAATAAATAAAAAAATAAAAAAAATACCAGTTCCGGAGAAATAGCTACCAACTCTAAATGGTTATGCAGTGCTCTAGCTGGCATTTTGTTCTCTTCTAATTTGTTGTAACAATATTTATAAATTCGTTTATCAGTACCCAACTCAAAACGACCTTCCACCAACAAATAAGCAGCAAATTGCTCCCACTTATCATTATTTTCCTTTTCACTTTTTAAATACACATCAACATTCCTAGTTTGACTTCTATAGTGAGTACATCGACAACAAATACAAACATAGTTTGGTTTTTCACATGAAAGTATCTTAAACTTTGTAATTTCTTCTTCAAACTTCTCAGTACTAATATCTTCCAACTGTTGTTCAACACCTACAGTTATCAAGCTCTCACTTTCTCTACACTCCTCTTGTGAATCAATTAAACGAAACTGTATATCATCACAAACTTTTTTTACATCCGATACTGAACCATGCAAAAGAGCTGTGTTCATTTCACTTAAAGATAATGAAGGACTTTTTACGTAGTACAATCTCCTTACTAACTTCCGCATTTCTGTATGATGTACTGCTAACATTCTTAAATGATGAAAAATACTTTTACACACTTTTCTAGAAAGACAAGCCAGAAAATGACCGTGCAACTTAGTATATTTTCTTACTTTACATGGATCTAGTCCTTGCAACATCTTAATCTTCTGTTTAACACTTTTTCTTAGCAAATTGCTGCAAGAAAACACGTAATATATCAGTAGATTCCTGTCGAATACTACAAATACTACTACAATCCCACTTATACACTGGAGCTTGTGTACGTCTCCCTTGAACTTCTTCAGCTATTACTTCTTCCACATTTCTAGGAACCATCTTTTCTTTTTCAATTGGATAACCATCCTTTATCTCATAACAACGGCCACATGTATCAACTGCGTGAACTAATGTATTTTGTTGAAAATAACTTTCTTCATTAAAAAAAGGCAAAGTACTAGAAGTATGCTTCCATTCACCAGAAAAAGCTTTGCTAAAGTTACTTCTATTAACCAGTTTTTTTCTTTTGCTTTTCTCCTTCATAAAGTGCATTGTTTTATTCAATGTTTTCATTCTCTTCAATACCAATATAAATAATTTCCATTTCAATTCAAAAGCAGTATTTACTACACTTTCAATCTGTTGCTTCTTCTTAAATGCTGCAGATCTTTTTTTATACTTTTTACAATCTTTTAATAAATGTTGAATTACTCTATTTCGAAACATACGTACATATATGTCCTTAAATTGTTTCTGTCTTTTTGTCACATGTGCTTCTTTTCCATTGTGTTTCTTCATTTGCTTCTCCTTTGTTCGAAAAATGTCTTTCCTCCTTTGCTTAGAATTTTGATCGTTCAATCTCTCCACAACTTTTTTAATAAATTGTTTAGTTCTCTTACCATAAGCCACTTCATCCTCAGCATCTTTTTGGTGTTTTTCTACTCCACTCATTTTAGTTTTCATTAAGTACTTCTGTTTCCTTTGTTCTCTTCTCTTTTCATGTTTTCTTGCCATCTTTTATTTCTAATCCAAATAAAATATCTTCCTAAAAAACAAATAATAGTTTGATCATTTTAGTACATTAATTAAAATTCCAAAATTAATAACATTTCAATTTTAAAAATAGCAACTAAGCGCAAAATTACAATTAAATTTCTATTGCATTTATATCTCATAAGAAGACAAAAGTATAAAAATTAGCAAAACATCTGCAAAAACTCAAGAATAGGTGGTCACACAGCCAAAAGGAGAAAGGGAAAACAACAAAAGGTTTACAAACAGCAAAATGAAATACTCAAACAACACAGCTATTGAAAAATGTAAGAAATGCAGAAAGAAGCAACAGATGTACAAAAAGAAAAAAGACAGGTGCAGAAAGAGGCAGAAGAAGTGCAGAAAGAGGAAACAGTTGTAGAAAAATGCAAGTAAGGTACAGAAACAAATAATAGAAATGGAAAAAGAGACAAGAGAACTGCACAAAGAGGCAAGAGAATTGTAGAAACAGGCAACTGAGGTACAGAAAGACAGAAGAGGGGTGCAGAAAGAGGCAACAGAAGTACAGAAAGAGGGAAGAGGGGTATAGAAAGAGCCAAGAGGAGTGCAGAAACAAACAAGTAACATGCAGAAAGAGGCAACAGTGGTGCAGAAAGAGCAAGAGAGGTGCAAAACAACTAAGAGAACTGCACAAAGAGGCTAGAGAGATGCTGAAAGAGGGAAGAGGAGTAGTATGTGCATAGGTAGTTTCTCCTTAATTGCATGACTGCATGGTAGTGCCTAAGTAAAAGGATGAATGTAAGAGTAATGGTAGGATCATTGGATTAATTCATATGTAGTGCCTAACAAAATGTATTACTAAATGGCTACTGCCTAAGTCAATAGTTCAGTGCTAGAGTAGACCCTCAATAATTGAATGAGTGCACCAGTACTGCCAGGGTGATTGCATCAATGCATCAAAAATACCTGACAGAAACTATGACTACAAGCCCAAAGCATGGTTTATTGCATGACTGTATGGGTAGAGCTTGAGATAATGCATGAATGCACGCATACTGCCTGTGTGATTCCATCACTGCACAAGTAGTACCTAGAGAAACTATGAGTATTAAGGTAATGCTTGGACCATTACATAAGTGCATCAGTAGTCTATCAGTGAATACCTGAGTGCATAGGTACTAGCTGAGTAAATTTTTCACTGGAATAGTAGTGCTAGCTGACTATATGCATGTATGGTTAATGTCTAAGTGATTAAAACTGTGTATAAATAGTGCCTCCTTGATTGCATAACTGAATAAGAATGCCTTACTGAATTCATGAGTCAAAGAGAGATATGCTTTTTAACTAATTTCAGCTCCTCTTAGTGCCTCGCTTCTTGTCTACTGCAGTTGGCTTTCGCGCCGGGACACTCTCGAGTATCCGTGCGTGCTATAAGTGCTTTATAACATAACATAACATGAACCTCTTTTCATCAGTGCACACCTAGTGCTTGAGTATATAGATGTAATTCTCACTATATTCCTAAAAACTAGCATGCATATGCATGTACCTTTTCCTAATGGCATAATATGTAAAAGAAACATACAAATACATATATATCAGTGTTTTATACCTCTACCATCTCTATAACAATATTACATGTAAGAAAATATGTGCAAGCTGACACATACTTCAATCATAAGACTACAAAGTCCCTTAACCTTGACAGAGCCCACTTTCCATTTTAAACAGACACTTAAAATTATGTGGCATATTTCAAGTATGCATTTACATAGACCAATACAAACTAACCTAATCACTAATCCTTCTATCAACAAGTCTTAAACCTCACTTTTGGGCTGCCGCTTCACTATTCAGCAAGTACTCAGAGTGTTGGGCCTAGCCAAATACAAAGCAGCAACGTTTTCAATGTATCTGTTAAAAGTCTCACCATATTCCAGAGAGCATGCATGCATGTGTCTGTACCTTTTAAAAGTGGCATCATATATCAAAGAAACATAGAAATACATGGGTAGTGGGTAGTACCTGAGAGAATGCATGACTGGATGAGTAGTGCCTCAGTGAAAAATTCAGTGCAAGAGTACTGCCTGGTTGATTGCATGAGAGCAGCAGTACTGAATGGGTGATTAGATTAGTGCAGGGAAAATATCTTAGACAAACCATAAGTACAAGGCTCACGTATGGTTGAAGACATGAGTGTATCAGCAGTACTTCAAAGAATAAAAAAAGTGCATGGGTACTGCCTGAGTGATTCTATGACTGCAGTGGTAGTAACTGGATGATTGTATGAGTGTATGGGAAGTACCTCAGAGAAAATATGAGTGTAAAGGTAATGCTTGGGCTATTCTATGAGTGCATCAGTAGTACCTGACTAAGTAGATGACAGCATGGGTAGTGCCTGACTAAATCTTTGAGTGGGATAGTAGTGCCTGGGTGAATGCACAAATCTATGGTTAATGTCTGAGGGATTATATGGCATGCATGTGTCTGTGCCTTTTCCTAGTGGCATCATATATAAAAGAAACATACAGATACATGTATACCAGAGTTTTATACCTCTACCATCTGTTTAGCCATAACACGTTAGAGAATACATGTGCACGCAGACAAATACCTCAGTCATAAGACTAAACACTCCCTTAAACTTGACAGACAGCACTTCCCATTTTAAAGAGGCACCTAAAATTATGCGGCATACTTGAAGTGTATATCTCCACAGACAAATACAAACTACCCTAATCACTAATCCTTCTACCAACAAGTCTTAAACCTCACTTTTTGGCTGCAGCTTCACTATTCAGCAAGTACTCAGAGTGTTGGGCCTAGCCAAATACAAACCAGCAACTTTTTCAATGTATCTGTTAAAAGTCTCACCGTATTCCAGAGAGCATGCATGCATGTGTCTGTACCTTTTAAAAGAGGCATCATATTTCAAAGAAACATAGAAATACATGGGTAGTGGGTAGTACCTGAGAGAATGCATGACTGGATGAGTAGTGCCTCATTGAAAAATTCAGTGCAAGAGTACTGCCTGGGTGATTGCATGAGAGCAGCAGTACTGAATGGGTGATTAGATTAGTACAGGGAAAATACCTTAGACAAACCATAAGTACAAGGCTAGCGTATGGTTGAAGACATGAGTGTATGAATAGTACTTCAAAGAATAAAAAAAAGTGCATGGGTACTGCCTGAGTGCTTCTATAACTGCAGTGAGAGTAACTGGATGATTGTATGAGTGTATGGGAGGTACCTCAGAGAAAATATGAGTGTAAAGGTAATGCTTGGGCTATTCTATGAGTGCATCAGTAGTACCTGACTAAGTAGATGACAGCATGGGTAGTGCCTGACTGAATCTTTGAGTGGAATAGCAGGGCCTGGGTGATTGCACAAATCTATGGTTAATGTCTGAGGGATTACATGGCATGCATGTGTCTTTGCCTTTTCCTAGTGGCATCATATATAAAAGAAACATACAGATACATGTATACCAGAGATTTATACCTCTACCATCTGTTTAGCCATAACACGTGAGAGAATACATGTGCACGCAGACAAATACCTCAGTCATAAGACTAAAAACTCCCTTAAACTTGACAGACTGCACTTCCCATTTTAAAGAGACACTTAAAATTATGAGACATACTTGAAGTGTACTTCTCCACAGACCAATGCAAACAAACCTAATCACTAATCCTTCTACCAACAAGTCTTAAACCTCTCTTTTGGGCTGCAGCTTCACTATTCAGCAAGTACTCAGAGTGTTGGGCCTAGCCAAATACAAAGCAGCAACTTTTTCAATGTATCTGTTAAAAGTCTCACCATATTCCAGAGAGCATGCATGCATGTGGCTGTACCTTTTAAAAGAGGCATCATATATCGAAGAAACATACAAATAGATAAGTAGTGGGTGGTGCCTGAGAGAATAGATGACTGGATGGGTAGTGCCTCAGTGAAACGTTCATGGCAAGAGTACTGCCTGGGTGATTGCATGAGAGCAGCAGTAATGAATGGGTGATTAGATCAGTGCAGGGGAAATACCTTAGACAAACCATGAGTGCAAGGCTAACGCATGGTTGAAGACAAGAGTGTATGAGTAGTGCTTCAAAGAATAAAAAAATGCATGGGTACTGCCTGAGTGATTCTATGACTGCACTGGTAGTAACTACATGATTGTATGAGTGTATAGGAAGTACCTGAGAGACAATATGAGTGTAAGGATAATGCTTGGGCCATTCTATGAGTGCATCAGTAGTACCTGAGTGAGTAGATGACAGCATGGGTAGTGGCTGACTGAATGTTTGAGTGGGATAGTAGTGCCTGGGCGATTACACAAATCTATGGTTAAAGGCTGAGGGATTACAACTGTATATAGATAGTGCCTCCTAGATTGCATAACTAAATAAGAGCACACATCTGAATACATAACTCCAGGACTGGCTTGTGCATATTCACATTACTGCATAACTAGTGCATGAGTCTAGAGATATAATTCTCACTAAATTCAAAAAAGCAAACACTAACTGTACATTTCATAACATATTTCATACATCACATTTGTCTTACAATTTCAACACTTGGATTTTTTTTAAAGTACAAATATCACTAGAAACAATAAAGCAGTACTGAATAATATATAATACACCTTACAAATTGGTTACTCACGTTTGAGGTACTATTGCAGAATACCAAATATCAGAAACTCTTAACGGATTTTCTTTACCACACAAGAAATGTAATGCACCTCTCTCAGAAAGGTGAAACCAGAAATGGCAAACTTTTCCTCTCTTTTTTCACTCAAATAAATGTAAGTATCAAATCACATTGCTTCCATCATTATTTCAAATTGTAAAACACATTTCTATTGGTTAGACATATTAACCCTTTCTAACTGTCTTCAAATGGTGCCCAAACTGCTTCTGTAATTTTCTGAAGTCGCGACTCTACCGCGGTGGAGCTGCGACTCCACACGGGAGTTCAAAAACCTATTTCTAATAATACTAGTATAGATTTTCAGCAACACACTACTTCTCCACATACTACTATCTTAGAAAAAATTAATTTACTATCTTTTCACTTATATTTAAGTATCCATGTCACATTTTAATTCCACAGTTAAGTTTCAACCCTCCCCCCATTCTGCTTAATGCCAGTTGCCATAGTAACAGTTCATGGAACATTCAACTGTACTGGCAGGTCACAAGTTCACCGTACTTTCAAGTTCAGCACACAAGCTTACTAATGCATACAGCAGGTGTGGTTGATTTTTACAAAATATTACCTTATAGTATCAACTGTACCTTTCAAACATTTTCTAACAACGAATCATGAACATGATACCTCAGCAAAGTAACATCCAGCCTATTTTTGAGTGCACAATCTTGATGAACAGCCAATCACTTATCAACTTTTTAAAAAACAGCATTATCTCTACCATTTTAGATACCTCTCACTCTACCAACTGACTACCTGAGCTACAGACATCTTTTGAGTACTTCCAGACATCCCTTCAAGATGCTCACAGTGTGGATTGTAGGTCACAGCTATGTTTTCTGGATCAAAAGGAATGCTGAACGCAGAGGTATTGCCAAAGACCTAGGTTTGGAAAATGTGGACATTAAATGGATTGCACAGAGAGGGTTAAAGTGGCACCAATTGTTGCCTTTGGTTAAAACCTTTTTCATCTCCAACCCCCTGACCTCATGATTGTGCACTGTGGTGGCAATGACTTTGGCACTTTGACTGCGGTAGGTCTGGAAATGATAATGGAGGACACCTTTGCACAGTTGAGGTTGCTTTTGCCTCAAACTGTCTTTGTATACTCTAACATATGCCAAAGACAGGAATGGAACTAGTCAAATCAATTCTGTCCACAGTTTGAGAAAGCTAGGAAGAATGTCAATAAAGCTGTTTCTGCATACCTCAGAGATAATAGAATGGGATCCATCTACAATAACAATCTATGTTTTGATATGAACGACATCTACAGAAGTGATGGAGTGCACTTCACAGATCAAGGAAACAGAGTCTTCCTCAACAACCTAAAGCTGTGCATCCGCACTTACATGTAGCTACAACAAACTCATAATGAAAACAAGGGCTCTTTTTAGAGCCACCATATAACCCAACAGTTAATCTTACTTTTTAAAAAACATACATACTCTTTTTTTAATTTTGCTTGGAGTCACGAACCCAAGGCGGTTACACAGGGGGACCGTGCTGAGAGCCGCGATGGAGTCGCAACTCCAAGCACGTGAGAAAAAGAAAATGCCCCACATTCTTATAACTCAAATTCTGACTCGGGGACCCCATCCCCCGAGGCCCAGCCATTTCATAATATTTAAAAAAAACAACTACCCCCCTAAGGGCTTTTACTGCCCCGGGGACCCCATCCCCCAGGGCAACTTTTGGCCCCGGGGACCCCATCCCCCAGGGCAGGCCGTCACGTTGGGGACCGCGGGGGGAGCCCCAATGCCCCTGCGGTCCCAGCCAGCTCCCTGCCTCCTGTGGGAGCCGGCATTTCTTTTGGACAAGGGGAGCTGCTGACATGGAGCTCCCCTTGTCCAAAAGCAATCTGCTTTGCTTCCAGGAAGCGAGAGCAGGTTTCCTGCTCCCTCTTCCATGAAGCAAAGCAGAGTTTGCAATGACGCTCCCGCCCTGCCATTGCAAACTGCAATGTCCCTGTGGTGGGTCCCCCTTGGCATTGTTGGAGCCGGCCCTGGGGGGTGGCGGTCCCCAGGGCCATGGAGGGCTCCAGGAGGAGGGCCGCACGGCCCCCTTCCCAACATGTAAATTGCCCTGGGGAGGTGGTGGTCCCCAGGGCCGGGGGTCCGCAACGGACTCCCACATTAACATAATTCGTGCCCCGGGGAGGTGGTGGTCCCCGGGGCAAGGTGAGGAGGGGCAGGAGCCCCCCCACTCTTCTTTAAATGTATTGGAGTCCCGGGGAGGTGGCGGTTCCTGGGGCTTGGGGGGGCCCACGAGGCCCCCCACCCTTATTTTCAGTGTGCCCCGGGGAGGTGGTGGTCCCCGGGGCAGTGTAGGGGGGCAGGAGCCCCCCACACAACTCTCTAATAACTTTTGAGCCCCGGGGAGGTGGTGGTCCACGGTTTTACTGAGTCACAAGATGGCTGCCAACACTTCTTGGTTTGAAGTGTCGGTAGCCAATCAAAATAAAGCTCGTGCTCGGGAGGGTTCGCGAATCCACAGCAGTAACAGATATCAATATTTTTTATTTTTAAATTTCTCAGGAACTACTGTATGAATTTAGACTATTTAAAGCAAAGAGTGCATTCTGGACCAAGAGCTACCTCTCTGCCAAATTTGGTGTAATTCTGTTCAGCAGTTCAGGCTGTAGCCGCGACAAAAGTTTCTATGGAAATTAACATGGAGAAAATGCGTTTTGGGACCCCCTTTTTTCTCGGCCCCCGCTTGATGAATCACCCCGAAACTTTCAAGACAGGAGCTGACCGGAGCGGGCCATTAGTTTTGAAAATTTCGCGAAGATTCGTCAAATGGCGCCAAAGATATTGGCAAATCAAAAAACGCTTTTCCTATGGAAACTAGGTCCTAACTATAACTACCTACTGGCAACTGCCAGTAGGTTATATATATATATATATATATATATATATATATATATATATATATATATATATATATATATATATATATATATATATATATATATATATATATATATATAAATCAAAGCGGGGTTGCCTATCGCGCTCTCAGGTTAACGCATAAACCAAGCAAGACTCCAAAGATAGAAAAGGGGGTTTATTATCGTCATAAACCCTCCGTGACGCGTTTCGACTCCGCAGAGTCTTGATCACACAATGGGGCAACAACACAGTCATTGCTTACATACACTTCCTGTGAAATGTAAACATAAACATAAAAAACGGACTTGTCATCGTTACATACAGTTTCATGGTCGCCATTAGTAAGTAGTAAAAATACAGTTAGACGAAGTTCAAAACGATGTGCAAAGTAGACTATGACAATAACTAACCTAATATACATCAACCATATGATAGGAGCATAGCGAACCCACTGGCTGGTGTTTGAGAGTAGTTCCCCCGGGAATAGTGGCGGGGCATGCTGGTATTTGCAGTCCTCTACGAATACGGGCTGTGTTGAACGTAAAAGTTCAGAAACGTGCGTATGGAGATAACATGTCACACGCTAGTGTATTCATTGATGCAACAAGTTTCCTAGTCTGGAAGCTGCGCTGCTAAACTTGTGACGCGTTAAATGCGCTTTTTTTATACATATCAAATAATGTATCCTGGCGTGCTGTTAGATTCAAAGGCCCTATTCCCTTTAAAACAGCTCTATGTGTTTCTATGATTCCCTAGTTAGTGGGGATTTCAAAAGTTGATGAAGTGTGCCTGTCAAAGCCTACTCGAAGTGGATGGTTCCCTTCTGTTAATATAACAGGGAATTATAAATATACCCATATAACAAACTGCCGCTGATTTGGTGCCCCATCTACCACCTATTGTGTGCACAAAACATATTTATACAATGCAACTGACATAATCATGTAAAAAATATAACATAATCGTGTAAAAATCTCTTATCTGTGGACAAGGTCGTAGCAGAATGATGTCACGAAGAAAAGGTTAGGGATCCCAAGCAAGAGACATGGTCCCTTCCTTTCCTCCTGCAAAGGAATAAAGGAAAAGACAAGAGTCATTCACAGTCATTGTAAATAAAACTTGAGAAACATGTTGCAACCAACTAGCAATGAAACTATCAATAAAACATTCTAATCATGTAAGAGTAAAAGCTAGAAGGCTTGGTCACTGTTATTTGACTGTCTCCCTGTCACGGGCAAAAATGTAATTTAATGTTCTTGAAGATGTATGGCCAATTCCTCATCCTGATTGTGCCCTTTAGGGTAGCGTGTGGCCATCCCTATGATGTGCCTTGATTCGCGTTGTCTAAGTTTGAGAGTGCGGTTACCTCCTCTCTTGTTGCCCAATACCTGTTCTATTGCATAGTATGAAAGTTTGGAACTGTCTGAAAAATGATGTGACTCAAAATGTCGTGCAATAGGATACTGTTTGTCTCTGTTAGTGATTGCCCTCATGTGTTCTAGAATTCTTTTTTTGGCCATGTTTGTTGTGCTGCCTACATATCTCAAACTACAGGGGCATTCCAGTACATAGATCACGAAGGTGGTACTGCATGTCAAGAATTGTTTAATTCTCACCATGCTGTTGGTACTAGTGTTCCAGAACTCCTTTCTAAACCGGCTGTTGCTGCACACTTTACAATGGCCGCATGGAAAAAAGCCCTGCAGATCAATACCCCTTGTTACAGGGGTGTCTCTTAGGTCACTATGTACAAGAAGATCCCTAAGGTTCCGACTCCTCCTGTAAGTGATCATAGGTCTGGTGGGTATGGTGCTGCCTATAACCGGGTCACCTTTGAGGATATCCCATTTCTGTGCAATGGTCTTGCGTATGTACTTTGCATTCCCGTTGTATGTGAGAATTATACGTGTATCTATGTTTTCAGAGTTGTCATCTGTGGTCTTGATGGTGTTGCTGAGTATGGTTTCCCTTTCTACTCTCTCTGTTCGTTCCACCGCCCTCTTTAGGACCCAAGGTGGGTAGCCTCTTTCCTGAAATCTTTGAATCATAACAGTTTGTTCTTTCTGGTAACTTTCCTCAGAGTTACAGTTCCTTTTGGCTCTGAGCAATTCCCCATAAGGGATGCTCCATTTGAGATTATCAGGATGGCTACTCATGGCATGTAACAGGGTGTTCCCTGCCGTACATTTCCTGTAGAGAGTGGTTTGTATCTCGTTAGATATAATCTGCACTTTGATATCTAGATATTCTACCTCCTTCCTGCTAATGGTGCTGGTGAGTTTGATATTCCTGTTGTTGTGATTCAGTTTGTCTACAAACCGTCGTGCTTCATGTTCACTCCCTTGCCATACCACAAACAGGTCATCTATGTACCTGAGCCATAAGATGACTTTGTTGAACTCAACGTCAAGATTGTTGTCACATCTGATGTCCTCCTCCCATGCTCCCATAAACAGATTCGCGAAACTGGGCGCGAAGCAAGTTCCCATCGCAGTTCCGCGAGTCTGTTTATAGACCTCCTCGTTGAACATGAAAAAATTGCTTGATAAACAAAATCTCATCATGTCCAATATCATTTGGGTATGTCCCCAATATCTGATGTGTCTGCGATTCAGAAATCTGACACATGCTTCTATTCCCTGCTCATGGTCAATCACTGTGTACAAAGAGTTGACATCCATAGTTATCAACAGATAATCAGCTTGCCATGAAAGATTTTTGATTTTACTGAGGAAGTCCTTAGTGTCCCTTAGATATGAGGGCAAGGTACTTACAAATTCTCTTAAAAAATGGTCAATGTAGCGTGATATATTCTCAGCAACGCTACCTCGTGACGACACTATGGGTCTACCTGGTGGATTCTCCCTATCTTTGTGGATTTTAGGCAGAAGATACATGACTGGAAGGACCGGGTAGTCCTTTTTGAGAAAGCAGAATTCTTCCCATACAAGGAGTCCCTTGTCCCTCCAATCTCCCAATTTGTCCCAAATGTAGGAAATGCTATTATTGTACTCTATCCTGGTAGTGATACTGTATGTGCTTGTGTCATGTAATTGTCTTAAGGCTTCCTTTATGTACATATCTTGGGTGAGAATCACAATGTTCCCCCTTTGTCTGCAGGTCTGATGACAATGCTATTGTCCTCTGCCAATGCTTGCATAGCCTTCCTCTGGGTGAGTGTCAGGTTGTGTTTAAATTTCCTCATTTTCTTAGGCCAATTCCTTTGCCTGTAATTGAGTAGATCCTTGCCGACCAGATCTTGAAAGGTATCTATATTATCATGGTTCATGGTCGGTAGGAATGTCGATTTTGGTTTGAAATTGGTACATGCCGCTTTGTCATGGTCAATTTCCAATTCGTCTAAGATATTACGAATCTCCACATTCGCATGTGCCCCCTCTGGATCTTCCTGTAGTTCATGTAGTGCCAACAGAGTGTCAATGTCTCCTATTGCCAGTGCCTCCTCATGTGTGTTGTGTTCTATGGAAAGGGGTTCTTTGCTTTTTGTGGGTTTCAGTTTGTGCCACTTCTTCAGTTTTAATTTTCTGCAGAATTTAAAAATGTCAATTCTGCTGTCTACATAATTCATGGGTACTGCTGGACAAAACGACAGACCTAAGCATAATGTTCTTTTGTCTTGAATGCTTACTTGTCTGTGAGAAAGATTAATGATGGTTTGTTTTACCGTAGCATCATCCATCATTGTTGTTTCCTGGAGCGTGTCTGCTTGTATCCCACTTGCTCCATTTCGTTTCCTCTTTTCTCTCCTCTGCCGGCACCTCTTCCGCCTTTTGCTCTGGTACCCCTTGTGCTTCCTCTTCCTCTTCCTCTTCCCCCTCCTGCTGTTGTAGTGTTCTCGTTGTGGTTCACCTTGGTCATCGACCTGGTCATCTGCCGGCTCCGTTTCATGAGTCGGTACTCGTCTAAAAGGTTTTGGGGCGTGTTGCGCCATCTCCATCGGACAAAGAGCTTTCCGATGTCTCAGACACTTCAGAGGCCTCTGTATTGGTGTCACTGGCAACTGCAGCTTCTTCGTCGCCATTTGCTCTAGGTCTTGCAGTTATTGCTGCTTTAGCCATGGTTCCATCTGGCGTGTCGTAAAGGTAATCATACTTTCGACTAAAGGTAAGTATCCTCCCAGATTCATAATCTCCGCAATCTCGATGGAGTTTGCGTTGTTTCCTCGCCTTTATGTCGTCTTCGATCAATCTCAACCTTTTCTTCATTTCCTCAAGATATTTTGCGATTAGATCTTGTTCCGCAATTTTAGTCAGATCGTTTTTTATGCACAAGATCTCTCTCTTGATGTTTTCCCTATCGGACCATGCGTATTTTACGAGGATCTCCAGCATGTTCCTTGAGCTGTTGGCTGAGTTGGTGGACCATTCTTCTAACATGGCCGGGTCAGGTGAATCATAAGAAGGGGTGATAAAGATTCTGAGGCCTCGGGGCACCATCTTTTTGTCAATGTAATCCTGCAATGACATCGCCTCCCACCATTTGGACAGTTCTTGTTTATGCAATTTTTCATACTTTTTAAGTACATCCATTGTGGTTGATTCAGTACGGGTAGCTGCCGGCTGGCTGCTGCCTACTCCCGGTGCCCGTGCAAATAGTGTCTGTGCCGCTTCTTTACGTTCCCTCTCATCCTCCATAATGCTAGTTGATCTAAAAATGCTTGTCCACAGAACGATGGAGTCTGCTGGTTGCGTAACCCCTCTGTAAAGAATACAGAGTTCCCCTTGCCGTGGAGACAGTTCACCCTACTGTGTAGATAGAAGTAGGGTTTGTACTACAGGGTGTATGATTAGAAGTTTAAAGTAAACTTCTCAAATTATCAGTGTCTTAGCGAGCATTGCTGCACTTCCAGTCTGTATAAGGAAAAGAGAACAGTGTACTCTTGCTAATGTCACCCAATTACTGTATGCGGTCGTCCCATACCCGTTCTTGCGCTCAACTTCCTTACCTTCACGGTGTATCCCGAGCCCGGGATAGCGTGAGGATCGGCGTTCCGCTGCTCCAGGAGAATCCAGGGGGGTCCGGGACGTGCTCGCTGTTTTCTTTGAACTCCTCCGTTTCGGCCGGCCCTCAGTCTCTTCCGTTAATATATAAACAAAGACTCTCCTTCCAGAGATGCAGGCCCGTAGAGGGGTGGCGCGGTGCCGGCGGAGAAACCGGTAATTTCAATATAAATCCAAAGCGGGGTTGCCTATCGCGCTCTCAGGTTAACGCATAAACCAAGCAAGACTCCAAAGATAGAAAAGGGGGTTTATTATCGTCATAAACCCTCCGTGACGCGTTTCTACTCCGCAGAGTCTTGATCACACAATGGGGCAACAACACAGTCATTGCTTACATACACTTCCTGTGAAATGTAAACATAAACATAAAAAACGGACTTGTCATCGTTACATACAGTTTCATGGTCGCCATTAGTAAGTAGTAAAAATACAGTTAGACGAAGTTCAAAACGATGTGCAAAGTAGACTATGACAATAACTAACCTAATATACATCAACCATATGATAGGAGCATAGCGAACCCACTGGCTGGTGTTTGAGAGTAGTTCCCCCGGGAATAGTGGCGGGGCATGCTGGTATTTGCAGTCCTCTACGAATACGGGCTGTGTTGAACGTAAAAGTTCAGAAACGTGCGTATGGAGATAACATGTCACACGCTAGTGTATTCATTGATGCAACAAGTTTCCTAGTCTGGAAGCTGCGCTGCTAAACTTGTGACGCGTTAAATGCGCTTTTTTATACATATCAAATAATGTATCCTGGCGTGCTGTTAGATTCAAAGGCCCTATTCCCTTTAAAACAGCTCTATGTGTTTCTATGATTCCCTAGTTAGTGGGGATTTCAAAAGTTGATGAAGTGTGCCTGTCAAAGCCTACTCGAAGTGGATGGTTCCCTTCTGTTAATATAACAGGGAATTATAAATATACCCATATAACAAACTGCCGCTGATTTGGTGCCCCATCTACCACCTATTGTGTGCACAAAACATATTTATACAATGCAACTGACATAATCATGTAAAAAATATAACATAATCGTGTAAAAATCTCTTATCTGTGGACAAGGTCGTAGCAGAATGATGTCACGAAGAAAAGGTTAGGGATCCCAAGCAAGAGACATGGTCCCTTCCTTTCCTCCTGCAAAGGAATAAAGGAAAAGACAAGAGTCATTCACAGTCATTGTAAATAAAACTTGAGAAACATGTTGCAACCAACTAGCAATGAAACTATCAATAAAACATTCTAATCATGTAAGAGTAAAAGCTAGAAGGCTTGGTCACTGTTATTTGACTGTCTCCCTGTCACGGGCAAAAATGTAATTTAATGTTCTTGAAGATGTATGGCCAATTCCTCATCCTGATTGTGCCCTTTAGGGTAGCGTGTGGCCATCCCTATGATGTGCCTTGATTCGCGTTGTCTAAGTTTGAGAGTGCGGTTACCTCCTCTCTTGTTGCCCAATACCTGTTCTATTGCATAGTATGAAAGTTTGGAACTGTCTGAAAAATGATGTGACTCAAAATGTCGTGCAATAGGATACTGTTTGTCTCTGTTAGTGATTGCCCTCATGTGTTCTAGAATTCTTTTTTGGCCATGTTTGTTGTGCTGCCTACATATCTCAAACTACAGGGGCATTCCAGTACATAGATCACGAAGGTGGTACTGCATGTCAAGAATTGTTTAATTCTCACCATGCTGTTGGTACTAGTGTTCCAGAACTCCTTTCTAAACCGGCTGTTGCTGCACGCTTTACAATGGCCGCATGGAAAAAAGCCCTGCAGATCAATACCCCTTGTTACAGGGGTGTCTCTTAGGTCACTATGTACAAGAAGATCCCTAAGGTTCCGACTCCTCCTGTAAGTGATCATAGGTCTGGTGGGTATGGTGCTGCCTATAACCGGGTCACCTTTGAGGATATCCCATTTCTGTGCAATGGTCTTGCGTATGTACTTTGCATTCCCGTTGTATGTGAGAATTATACGTGTATCTATGTTTTCAGAGTTGTCATCTGTGGTCTTGATGGTGTTGCTGAGTATGGTTTCCCTTTCTACTCTCTCTGTTCGTTCCACCGCCCTCTTTAGGACCCAAGGTGGGTAGCCTCTTTCCTGAAATCTTTGAATCATAACAGTTTGTTCTTTCTGGTAACTTTCCTCAGAGTTACAGTTCCTTTTGGCTCTGAGCAATTCCCCATAAGGGATGCTCCATTTGAGATTATCAGGATGGCTACTCATGGCATGTAACAGGGTGTTCCCTGCCGTACATTTCCTGTAGAGAGTGGTTTGTATCTCGTTAGATATAATCTGCACTTTGATATCTAGATATTCTACCTCCTTCCTGCTAATGGTGCTGGTGAGTTTGATATTCCTGTTGTTGTGATTCAGTTTGTCTACAAACCGTCGTGCTTCATGTTCACTCCCTTGCCATACCACAAACAGGTCATCTATGTACCTGAGCCATAAGATGACTTTGTTGAACTCAACGTCAAGATTGTTGTCACATCTGATGTCCTCCTCCCATGCTCCCATAAACAGATTCGCGAAACTGGGCGCGAAGCAAGTTCCCATCGCAGTTCCGCGAGTCTGTTTCTAGACCTCCTCGTTGAACATGAAAAAATTGCTTGATAAACAAAATCTCATCATGTCCAATATCATTTGGGTATGTCCCCAATATCTGATGTGTCTGCGATTCAGAAATCTGACACATGCTTCTATTCCCTGCTCATGGTCAATCACTGTGTACAAAGAGTTGACATCCATAGTTATCAACAGATAATCAGCTTGCCATGAAAGATTTTTTATTTTACTGAGGAAGTCCTTAGTGTCCCTTAGATATGAGGGCAAGGTACTTACAAATTCTCTTAAAAAATGGTCAATGTAGCGTGATATATTCTCAGCAACGCTACCTCGTGACGACACTATGGGTCTACCTGGTGGATTCTCCCTATCTTTGTGGATTTTAGGCAGAAGATACATGACTGGAAGGACCGGGTAGTCCTTTTTGAGAAAGCAGAATTCTTCCCATACAAGGAGTCCCTTGTCCCTCCAATCTCCCAATTTGTCCCAAATGTAGGAAATGCTAATATTGTACTCTATCCTGGTAGTGATACTGTATGTGCTTGTGTCATGTAATTGTCTTAAGGCTTCCTTTATGTACATATCTTGGGTGAGAATCACAATGTTCCCACCTTTGTCTGCAGGTCTGATGACAATGCTATTGTCCTCTGCCAATGCTTGCATAGCCTTCCTCTGGGTGAGTGTCAGGTTGTGTTTAAATTTCCTCATTTTCTTAGGCCAATTCCTTTGCCTGTAATTGAGTAGATCCTTGCCGACCAGATCTTGAAAGGTATCTATATTATCATGGTTCATGGTCGGTAGGAATGTCGATTTTGGTTTGAAATTGGTACATGCCGCTTTGTCATGGTCAATTTCCAATTCGTCTAAGATATTACGAATCTCCACATTCGCATGTGCCCCCTCTGGATCTTCCTGTAGTTCATGTAGTGCCACCAGAGTGTCAATGTCTCCTATTGCCAGTGCCTCCTCATGTGTGTTGTGTTCTATGGAAAGGGGTTCTTTGCTTTTTGTGGGTTTCAGTTTGTGCCACTTCTTCAGTTTTAATTTTCTGCAGAATTTAAAAATGTCAATTCTGCTGTCTACATAATTCATGGGTACTGCTGGACAAAACGACAGACCTAAGCATAATGTTCTTTTGTCTTGAATGCTTACTTGTCTGTGAGAAAGATTAATGATGGTTTGTTTTACCGTAGCATCATCCATCATTGTTGTTTCCTGGAGCGTGTCTGCTTGTATCCCACTTGCTCCATTTCGTTTCCTCTTTTCTCTCCTCTGCCGGCACCTCTTCCGCCTTTTGCTCTGGTACCCCTTGTGCTTCCTCTTCCTCTTCCTCTTCCCCCTCCTGCTGTTGTAGTGTTCTCGTTGTAGTTCACCTTGGTCATCGACCTGGTCATCTGCCGGCTCCGTTTCATGAGTCGGTACTCGTCTAAAAAGGTTTTGGGGCGTGTTGCGCCATCTCCATCGGACAAAGAGCTTTCCGATGTCTCAGACACTTCAGAGGCCTCTGTATTGGTGTCACTGGCAACTGCAGCTTCTTCGTCGCCATTTGCTCTAGGTCTTGCAGTTATTGCTGCTTTAGCCATGGTTCCATCTGGCGTGTCGTAAAGGTAATCATACTTTCGACTAAAGGTAAGTATCCTCCCAGATTCATAATCTCCGCAATCTCGATGGAGTTTGCGTTGTTTCCTCGCCTTTATGTCGTCTTCGATCAATCTCAACCTTTTCTTCATTTCCTCAAGATATTTTGCGATTAGATCTTGTTCCGCAATTTTAGTCAGATCGTTTTTTATGCACAAGATCTCTCTCTTGATGTTTTCCCTATCGGACCATGCGTATTTTACGAGGATCTCCAGCATGTTCCTTGAGCTGTTGGCTGAGTTGGTGGACCATTCTTCTAACATGGCCGGGTCAGGTGAATCATAAGAAGGGGTGATAAAGATTCTGAGGCCTCGGGGCACCATCTTTTTGTCAATGTAATCCTGCAATGACATCGCCTCCCACCATTTGGACAGTTCTTGTTTATGCAATTTTTCATACTTTTTAAGTACATCCATTGTGGTTGATTCAGTACGGGTAGCTGCCGGCTGGCTGCTGCCTACTCCCGGTGCCCGTGCAAATAGTGTCTGTGCCGCTTCTTTACGTTCCCTCTCATCCTCCATAATGCTAGTTGATCTAAAAATGCTTGTCCACAGAACGATGGAGTCTGCTGGTTGCGTAACCCCTCTGTAAAGAATACAGAGTTCCCCTTGCCGTGGAGACAGTTCACCCTACTGTGTAGATAGAAGTAGGGTTTGTACTACAGGGTGTATGATTAGAAGTTTAAAGTAAACTTCTCAAATTATCAGTGTCTTAGCGAGCATTGCTGCACTTCCAGTCTGTATAAGGAAAAGAGAACAGTGTACTCTTGCTAATGTCACCCAATTACTGTATGCGGTCGTCCCATACCCGTTCTTGCGCTCAACTTCCTTACCTTCACGGTGTATCCCGAGCCCGGGATAGCGTGAGGATCGGCGTTCCGCTGCTCCAGGAGAATCCAGGGGGGTCCGGGACGTGCTCGCTGTTTTCTTTGAACTCCTCCGTTGCGGCCGGCCCTCAGTCTCTTCCGTTAATATATAAACAAAGACTCTCCTTCCAGAGATGCAGGCCCGTAGAGGGGTGGCGCGGTGCCGGCGGAGAAACCGGTAATTTCAATATAAATCCAAAGCGGGGTTGCCTATCGCGCTCTCAGGTTAACGCATAAACCAAGCAAGACTCCAAAGATAGAAAAGGGGGTTTATTATCGTCATAAACCCTCCGTGATGCGTTTCGACTCCGCAGAGTCTTGATCACACAATGGGGCAACAACACAGTCATTGCTTACATACACTTCCTGTGAAATGTAAACATAAACATAAAAAACGGACTTGTCATCGTTACATACAGTTTCATGGTCGCCATTAGTAAGTAGTAAAAATACAGTTAGACGAAGTTCAAAACGATGTGCAAAGTAGACTATGACAATAACTAACCTAATATACATCAACCATATGATAGGAGCATAGCGAACCCACTGGCTGGTGTTTGAGAGTAGTTCCCCCGGGAATAGTGGCGGGGCATGCTGGTATTTGCAGTCCTCTACGAATACGGGCTGTGTTGAACGTAAAAGTTCAGAAACGTGCGTATGGAGATAACATGTCACACGCTAGTGTATTCATTGATGCAACAAGTTTCCTAGTCTGGAAGCTGCGCTGCTAAACTTGTGACGCGTTAAATGCGCTTTTTTATACATATCAAATAATGTATCCTGGCGTGCTGTTAGATTCAAAGGCCCTATTCCCTTTAAAACAGCTCTATGTGTTTCTATGATTCCCTAGTTAGTGGGGATTTCAAAAGTTGATGAAGTGTGCCTGTCAAAGCCTACTCGAAGTGGATGGTTCCCTTCTGTTAATATAACAGGGAATTATAAATATACCCATATAACAAACTGCCGCTGATTTGGTGCCCCATCTACCACCTATTGTGTGCACAAAACATATTTATACAATGCAACTGACATAATCATGTAAAAAATATAACATAATCGTGTAAAAATCTCTTATCTGTGGACAAGGTCGTAGCAGAATGATGTCACGAAGAAAAGGTTAGGGATCCCAAGCAAGAGACATGGTCCCTTCCTTTCCTCCTGCAAAGGAATAAAGGAAAAGACAAGAGTCATTCACAGTCATTGTAAATAAAACTTGAGAAACATGTTGCAACCAACTAGCAATGAAACTATCAATAAAACATTCTAATCATGTAAGAGTAAAAGCTAGAAGGCTTGGTCACTGTTATTTGACTGTCTCCCTGTCACGGGCAAAAATGTAATTTAATGTTCTTGAAGATGTATGGCCAATTCCTCATCCTGATTGTGCCCTTTAGGGTAGCGTGTGGCCATCCCTATGATGTGCCTTGATTCGCGTTGTCTAAGTTTGAGAGTGCGGTTACCTCCTCTCTTGTTGCCCAATACCTGTTCTATTGCATAGTATGAAAGTTTGGAACTGTCTGAAAAATGATGTGACTCAAAATGTCGTGCAATAGGATACTGTTTGTCTCTGTTAGTGATTGCCCTCATGTGTTCTAGAATTCTTTTTTGGCCATGTTTGTTGTGCTGCCTACATATCTCAAACTACAGGGGCATTCCAGTACATAGATCACGAAGGTGGTACTGCATGTCAAGAATTGTTTAATTCTCACCATGCTGTTGGTACTAGTGTTCCAGAACTCCTTTCTAAACCGGCTGTTGCTGCACGCTTTACAATGGCCGCATGGAAAAAAGCCCTGCAGATCAATACCCCTTGTTACAGGGGTGTCTCTTAGGTCACTATGTACAAGAAGATCCCTAAGGTTCCGACTCCTCCTGTAAGTGATCATAGGTCTGGTGGGTATGGTGCTGCCTATAACCGGGTCACCTTTGAGGATATCCCATTTCTGTGCAATGGTCTTGCGTATGTACTTTGCATTCCCATTGTATGTGAGAATTATACGTGTATCTATGTTTTCAGAGTTGTCATCTGTGGTCTTGATGGTGTTGCTGAGTATGGTTTCCCTTTCTACTCTCTCTGTTCGTTCCACCGCCCTCTTTAGGACCCAAGGTGGGTAGCCTCTTTCCTGAAATCTTTGAATCATAACAGTTTGTTCTTTCTGGTAACTTTCCTCAGAGTTACAGTTCCTTTTGGCTCTGAGCAATTCCCCATAAGGGATGCTCCATTTGAGATTATCAGGATGGCTACTCATGGCATGTAACAGGGTGTTCCCTGCCGTACATTTCCTGTAGAGAGTGGTTTGTATCTCGTTAGATATAATCTGCACTTTGATATCTAGATATTCTACCTCCTTCCTGCTAATGGTGCTGGTGAGTTTGATATTCCTGTTGTTGTGATTCAGTTTGTCTACAAACCGTCGTGCTTCATGTTCACTCCCTTGCCATACCACAAACAGGTCATCTATGTACCTGAGCCATAAGATGACTTTGTTGAACTCAACGTCAAGATTGTTGTCACATCTGATGTCCTCCTCCCATGCTCCCATAAACAGATTCGCGAAACTGGGCGCGAAGCAAGTTCCCATCGCAGTTCCGCGAGTCTGTTTCTAGACCTCCTCGTTGAACATGAAAAAATTGCTTGATAAACAAAATCTCATCATGTCCAATATCATTTGGGTATGTCCCCAATATCTGATGTGTCTGCGATTCAGAAATCTGACACATGCTTCTATTCCCTGCTCATGGTCAATCACTGTGTACAAAGAGTGAACATTGACACACTTTAAATGGTTATCAATATGAGAGATGTTTTGAGCTGAATACATGGGAATCTGTGAAGTATTTAACAACACTCCCTTTTATTAGGTCTTAGCACTATGTAGCATGCCAACTTGGGCTTAATTGTTTAATTATTCATTTGCTCCTCCATCAGTGTAATGACTTTGCCCACTTTCATATCTGGGGTTTCTCCTTTCAGCCAGTAGATGATAATATTCTAGGTGATTGTAGCACGTGTGCACTTTAATTGATAGGTAAAGCAGTAATCTTAGCTACCATTTTTTTAATGAATGGTCTATGGATTGATGAAATTGACAGAGAAATTTATAAAAATAAAATAAAATATTTTCTTATGAAAGAAAAAATAAGAGGGTAGACACATTAAGCACAGCACATAGCACTTTATTATAGAGATTGATAAGGTTTACAGACATTTCAGGGAGGTGGCAATACAATTTTTGCATGAGACCATTATTATGTATATGCAAGGAATGATATTTGTGATAAGGATTAAATTTGTGATGTATTGATTTAAATACCTAACTATTGGCTACAAGCTATTTATCAGAGTAGCAGTGTGGGGTCATTATGCATATTGCATTGGCACCCTTTCATAGGCAATCTTGCATGATGTTTTTTACAATAATTAATTTAATTATTTCAGTGATGTGCCTATATTCCTTTGTTCCTGATTTGTAGATATGTTAATGTCTATGCTGTGGTATGAGGTTTTTCTGACTTTATCACATATTACAAAATGGCCGCCAGTTGTAGGCTGCTAACACTGATGAAAGTTCTTCTTTTATATCACTGTTTGTTTAAAACTTTATTTAAAACATGCTGACAACCATTTGTATTACCCGTGATCAAGGCATGCAGACGTCGAAACGCGTTGGGTTGGCTGGCTACGAAAAAAACACTCTGGAGCCACAATTTGTGTGTATTTCATAATTTCTAGAGGAGTGTGTACCTGGCAGAGAGTCTGATGTTGATGAAAGTTAATACATATATATATATATATATATATATAATTTGAATTCATTTAATTATTTTAAAAACATTGTTATGTTAATTTGTAAATTTAAAAAGACATTATTGGAGTATTTTATCATACAATAATATTTATTTTTTAATTATATATAATCTTTTACCAATACATTACATATATATATATATTTTTAAAGTTTAAAATAAATGAATTTATTTAACATTATTTACTCTGATATTCTATTTTCTATCAAAGGATGTTGCCGTACCCATGCTTGGCCTAATGTGGCTTCAGTCCCTGTTCCAGGGGATGGAGACATGTAAGTCTAATCTTTGTAGTAAATTTACACTCCAAAATGGTGAAAAGCCAAAAGTAATAAATTTACTTCAATGTGGAAAAGTAAATTTACATATGTAGACTTACTCACATGTAAAGTTACCTTTCTGAATACAGCCTTTAGAGTTGACTTATCTAATATACAAAAGGGGCTTTCATAGAGGTAACAGCCCATTACTTTGATGTCTTCCTGCAGGATTGAAAGCTGCAGCCAGACAGGTCACAATGATGAACGTGAAGTCATATTTGGGTAATGTCATTGTAAACAGCAGCCAACATGAGATTTTGAATTTTCATTTACTTCTTGAACCATGTTACTGAGGCCTTACATAAGTGAAGTAGGCCACTTGGATATAGTAAGTTTGATCAAAGCCAATCCTAACAATTGGGGAGATACTGAAAAAGGTATTCTTTAACACAACATACACCTTTGAAATATAGCTTCTATAAAGATGGGGTGTCAGCTGCTTATGTGCCACACATATGCCCCAAATGACATATTTAACTATGCAGAAATCCCTTCTCACATAGCCTAGAAGACTCCATGATAAAGTCACATGGGGAACTGGGGTACACTAGGGCAAATAGAATTTTTAAAAGCCCCCGATGGAGGTGGGGTTGAACTGCTCCCACAAATCAATCTGGGTCTATTAACTTATTATTCAGCCTCCAATTCCAAGTTAATTTCCATTTACATGATGTTTTAAATTACTCATGTTTTACATTTTGCTATTATATCTCTCTACACTTTATTACTCTCTTAATGTCATCTAAGCACTACACTAAGAGAGCATGGAAAGAAGAGCAACTTGCAGTCTAGAGTTTCTTAGGGAGAAATGACACACTGCATACCTTGTTGACAGCAAGAGCTGTCGTTATCAGTGGAGGTGTGAAGGCAGTGTTCCCTACGAAGGTCAATATTGCACTAAACTAGCGGTCTTTCTCCGAGACTAAGATTTATCAGCGTCAGGCGAGATGTAGAATCTTCGAAGTGTGCTGGCAGTAGCTGAAACCATCTCTGGCAGAATCTTGTGTGATAATCTGGGCCAAGAACCTCTCCTGACAAGTGGTCATGGGACAATCCTTATAGACTGAGGGGCATATTAGCAAGACGGGCGATAAAATTATCGCCGTTTTAGCGGCAGGAAACTGCCGCTAAAACGGCGATAATGGGCTTGATTATATGCGTTATAGAATTCCAATAGAAGCCCAGGTTAGATGTGCAGGACATCTAACCTGGGCTTCTATTGGAATTCTATTACGCATATTAGCAAGCCCATTATCGCCGTTTTAGCGGCAGTTTCCTGCCGCTAAAACGGCGATAATTTTAACGTGGGTCTTGCTAATATGCCCCTGAATCTTATCAGAGATTGGAATTTCTGAGCTAAGCTGAGGATTGTCTGACATAGAATATGTGTATCAACGTGTGCATCCCAAATGTTTCAATGTGAACATATAAGGTGAGAAGATGTCAGTTCAGACCACGCTATGTTGGCTAGATGTTTGTATTTGCTATGATTTGACCTTGACATGACAACAAGTAGACACTCATCCCAGACTGATGTCACATCAGGTGTTATATCTATGGCATTAGTCAAATGACTTGACACTTTCACAGTTCTTAGAAAGATAAGGTCAGATGACATCTGCAAAAAATGGCAGAAATGACAATGATTCTACATAAATCGAGAAAGATGGCAACTTCCATTCTCTGAAATTGAGAAGATGGTGATTTCCATTACCTAAAATGGAGTCAGGGCCTACATAATGGAGTCAGACCTTAGAGGCTTTACGTAATAATGGTCCAAGGACCATAGGTTAAGAACCACTGTGCTATAGAATTTATTGTATGTTCAAATATTGAAGAAGTACAGATACAATGCCCTGTGACAGGATTGCCTGAATAATGGAAATTCAAATAAGCGTACATTTTATTATGACCATCGTAGCTTCTGATATGAAGCCTAACCAGGATAATGCCTTTTGGATTACTACACCATTCTGGTCTGATTATTGTGTTTTCCATAATGGCGCATGTTACGAAAGCAGTGGTTTTCATCAGGAACGACAAGTTTAAAGTGCTGTCTGCTATTAGAAATCTTGCCAAATGCTCTCATTGGTAATCTACACTAATATTCAATTTGCAGGAGTTATTCTGGATGTGGCCATAGCTGCATGTACTGTCCTACTTTTAAAGTCCTCCTCACAAAATGCCCAGTATGCGTACCTGACTCCTTGAATTAATTGCTGAGAAAATTGATGTTGCCACAGTTAACATATTCTATTTCTGTATCACCCTCTTTACTATTTTTGAAGTTCCTATTCCTTGATTTTTATGTCCACTGTGAGAACTTGTCAGGACTAAGTCATGGCGAAGCACTGAGCACCTGCAATGGATAGTTAGCATCATATCCCCAAGAAAGCAAACTAACCTAGACCTGGTGGTGACTAAAGAAATACCCCTTTAAGGAGCCTATTTGAGCGCAAGTGTGCTACCAACAAACCATATGTTTGGCTAAGGTTCTTGTGAGACCCGCCTAGTCTTGCAAGAACCATCCCCCATCTTGGGCATGGACACCTGTTTAAGCCACGCCTGAGCACAGGCCTGTGCTTGTTATTCTTTGGACTCACCTGAGGCAGAGCTGTGTCCCCTGCGCCTACATTTGATCTCCTGGGGCATTCCAATGTCTTGGTTTCCTCCAGCCACCTGGTGATCAAATTCTCTGGAGTCTCTACTTCCTTGTGGCCTGGAAAAGAAGAACATCGAACATCTTTGAAATCATCTGGAATCATTTAGGGTGGTAATGCGCAAGCATAAATGGTTATACATTTAGATTGGGAACTTAACTATTTTGCAAAGAACTGCAGCTTTAACCTTAAAAAAGGAAGAGACGATGGTTAAAATGCAGTGCAATATTTAGAGAAGGACTTAATCACCACAAAAATTATCTTAGAATCATGACATTTAAATCTGTTTGGATGTGGAATTGCAGTGTGACACTTTGTATGTTTAATATCAGAGCAATATCGCCTTTCACTTGATAAGGGAAAGTTCACATATATGTTATTTGCTCTTTTGATGTTGGTTTAATTTTGCACTAATATGTTTCTCATGAGTGAATAATGACAAGTTGGTAATTAGGTACAGAGGGAAAACATGTTCACACACACAAGTTTGTGAAAATAACTTACTTTGAAAACTGAGAATACTAAAGGAAGCCTTAAAACCCTGATCAGATAATTGGGTGTTCATGGTTTAGTTTGAGACACAATGTTTAAAGAAACTCTTATTCCTTTTCAGATATGAAACTTTAACACACCAGGAATCATCACCTACACTCCATCCTAATATGGGGAAAGGGGGACTTGCAAAGTAATAGTCTTAACTTAGGTATTGAATACAACCAAGGAAGTAATGAGTGATCAAGATGAACTAATCCCATGTCTTGCTTTCTACTAGACTGACGTTAAGCTCAATCTCCCAGTGAACACGACCAGTTATGAAGGACTGATCAGCACTAAGACCGCATTTGATGGAGGAGAAGTGTTTCTTTCTCACCTCCAATTCCCCTTTCCCCTGCTTGATAGCTGTCACTCGCTGCATGACGAATTTCACGGTGAGTGTAGGCAGTACAGAAGTGGAGTTGGGTACTAGCTTCCTGGAATCCAATTCTGTATCTTGACAGTCCCAAATATTGCCAATTGTAATGCCAGATTTAGAGATTGGCAGACAATTGGCTCAATTGACGGAACATTTCTTCTAGTGTGCAAAATAAATGTATAGGTCACCTCAGCCACAGATTTGTGGCATGTTTCATCATTGGTGACCGAACCACACTATGTTAGGGATAATACCACCACGGCGGACTCAACCATATGTGGGGAGTTCCTGTTCTGGGTAATAGACAAGGATCCAGTTCTAAAAATGCTTTGGGTAATCCCACAGAGTTTTCAACTTTATTGATTGGGTAACCCAGATATGATTCGAAACAATAATAATATGGATAGTTGTTGGTATACTCTGTATCTACTATCTCCTCCTTTTTGTGTAAACATAGTCAACATGTTTTGGCCATTTCTTTGCCTATATGTGTAAAACATCCTTCGTCAGGGCTGTCATACATATTCCCTGACTAAACACTCTCAAACCATGCTATTAATGAGGTAGGAGCTCTCATACCTTGATTTCTTTTCAAGTTTGTAAACCCCTAATATGGGTCAGAGGGAGGACATTACACCGCCCGGCCTATTAAAGGTGGACAGTGTAGTGGGCTTGATTTATGGTTTGGCAACAGTACTGACCATCAGGGTGGCTGAGGTTAATGTTAATGTTAGAAATTCTTCTAAAACACTCTTTTACCCTGAGGCATCTTGACGCTGACCAATGGATAGGACTGACATGACAGAGTGCGAACACTCCTAGATCTTAGCAGATTAGCTGTGCTAATGCCTCCACCACCCTGACAGACTACTGCCCTCCAAATTTAGAGATCACCAGCACTCCAGCGATCATCTCTGTATATTGAAAGTAACCACATTCATGACAGTTTCTTTGAATGTACAAAAAGTTGGTTAAATAGCTGATCAAACTTTTACACTTTTTGGAGTTTTCTCCCAGAGTGGGGGGGGGGTGTCAATATTTTGTTTTCTGTTCTTCACCACCAGGTTTTTCTGGGGGGGGGATGCGGACTAGAAAAATAAGACATTTCAACATCCACCCTAAATAGGGCAGGTGGTGGGATGTCCTTCCTCTAACGTCCCTTACTCCTTTGGGTCATCAGAAAGAAGCTTTCCATTGATGGGAGACAATGATGGCTCTGTCAACAGAAAGTTAATGCCTGTCCATCTCTAGTTGATGTGGACAACCTAGTTTTGTGGCCGGGTACTCTGCCGTGTTTGCACTGGATTACCCTGTCTACCAAACTCTAAATCAGGTGAATGTCTTATTTTCCGGTCCCTCACCACCGGGAAACATCTGGCAGTGAGGCACAGAAACAAAGATGATCCCCGCACCCTAGTAGAAATCCCCTAGTGTGTTACGGTCAAGCTTTTTTTGTTTTTCAGAAACACACTTCTGCTTTAGGATATTAATTCTGAAAAACAAAAAAATGCTGAATGTTTGGTCAGTGACCATCAAACCCAACTGTGGCTTTCCACCAAACGCTTTGTACATTGAAAGGAACTGCCATCAAGGCGATTACTTTTAATGTAAAAAAGAGTTGATCACTGGGCCAGTCTCTAAATGCTAAATATGGAGGATGGTTGCCAGGCAGGGTGGCACAGGTAATGCCCTGCATCACTCTAATGGAAGGAGTACATCCGCCAACGTGAAATTCAGGTCCTTAGTTCTGGGATAACTTCAATTCATCTTTATTCGATTCGCAAGGTGTATCATAAAAGAACACATATAACAGCAGTATATTTAAAAATAACCAGAAGTATAAATCTATTAAAAACAGTCACAATTTAAGATAATGCGAGACCTCTTTTTCTCCTAGTTAAAACAGCCCTAAGAAACACTTGCTAGTGCCACACATGTAAACAAATTGGGAAGCAATTGCAGATATAAAAACGCTGGTCTACATTGCTTGAAGTTTAGAGATTTCAGTATAGGAACAATAAAAGATCTGCTCAGATCAGTGTATAATTTACAGAAGAACAGGATGTGAATCGTTGATTGATTGGACATGTTATCACAAGGACACAACATTAATTCCTTTGACCAATTATTAACACTTGGAAATGTCGTCAAGCGGAAAAATATATCTAATCTAAAACGTGTTAAAACAAATCTATCTTGTGCATTTAAAATGTTAAAAAGTTATGGTTGATTGAGCAAGTAGTTAAACCCATTTGGTTATGATTAACAGAAGGTTTAACTAAATCCACTGATAATCTCAATTCTTCAAGGTGATTTAGACACTCTGATTTAAGTGCTTTCCTTGTAATATTGTTCAGAGAGACCCGTTGTTCACAAAATTCCGGGTGGCTAATGTCTACCATGAAGTTATTAATGTACTTTAGCCATGGAACGTTTAATGAATAATCAGAATCACAGCAGTCCTTGACTAAAGCACGATTACATTCCAGGTGATTTGAAGTCCAGATCTTGTGCCAAAGAAGGACTGGCTGTATTCTTATCAAATTTGTTAAATAAATGGCACTCAGTTCAGAATGGCACACAAAATTTGAACAGCTAGCAGGAAGTGCCAGAAGGTTTTTAAAGAAAGCATTTTCAATCACCTGTAGTGGTTCCAGATTTACAAAACCCCACAACTCAGAGCCATACATAGCAATAGTTCTACATTTTGCAATATAAATCTTTAGCATTTCTTTTGGTTGTTTACAGCCTATTTTCCTTGCAAAGTTACACAAGGCCACAATGGATCTAATAAATTGCAGTTTTTTTTATTTAATGGTGCTTTTCCAATTCCCCTCGCGATCAAATAGGATACCCAGATATGTAAAAGTGGGAATTAGTGGGATAACATCTTTCCCTACACAAATATTGTGCATTTTAGTGGAGCTTCTGCCTACCTTCATTACAAAAGTTTTGCTTATATTAAGACTCAGCCCCAGATATTCCATAAAGAGCACAAAGTTATCAAGAAGTTGCTGCAGGGCCAGTGGGGTACGCGCCATGAGTACTGCATCGTCCGTATAAAGCAGGACGGGTATTGGGCGTTGTTTAATTTGTGGCAAATCCAAACGTAAGTTGGCAAGGGTATCACCTAGGTTGTTGATGTACAGATTGAATAAAAACTCCTTTTTCAATATTAAAAGAGCGGGTACATTCACCCTTTATACCAAAACGAACCCTGGCACAACTTGTAGAATATAAATATCTCAGAAAGCTAATGATTGTGAGGTCAATTCCCATTGAAGTCATAACGGACCAAAGTTTATCATGGATTACTGAATCAAAAGCAGTCGAAAGATCGACAAAAAACAAGAACAAATTACCTCCTTTAATGCGGGCACACTTGCTCATGATCAGGTTTAGATTGATGGCTTGATCCATAGTCCCTGATCCTTTTCGGAATCCATATTGTAAATCCGAAATTATGTTATTATCATCCGCCCAATTTTGCAATCTATTTAGGATTATGCGGCCCACAACCTTGACCAGGGAATCTAGCAGGGAGATGGGTCTGTAATTTGCAGGGCAGTTTCCGTCACCTTTTTTAAATATTGGGACAATATGGGACTCAGAACATGAGGGGGAAACCCTACACTCTGACATGATCTAAAAACAAGGGTCAAGAGGCTGCCCCAGAGCTCCATATTAGCCTTAAACAAATCGATGGGAACCCCGTCAGGCCCTGGTGCTTTATCACACTTACTCGAGCTTATAGCCAGGGTGACTTCTTCCAGTGTGAAGTTAAGGTCGGGCCAGTCATGTACCTTAATGGGGGATGGAGTCTCCATCAACAGGGCCTCTTTTATTTCTTTTTCACCACACTTTGTGGAGTCAGAATATAATTTAGAAAAGTGTGATACCAAGCCCTCTTCGTTCACTGCCACCTCTATTTTAGGCTTGTCATCCTCACTAAAAAAGGGTGAGTTAACTACACGCCAGAATGCGGTATGATCATTATTACAACTGGCCTCGTACAGTTTATCCCAAGCCGCCGTTTTCAAACTTCGTTTATGTTTTTTTATTGCAAGCTTGTACAGCCGTCTGTTATGCTGAACTCCAGAGTATTCCTGGGTGTGCACTTTAAAGCCAGTTTTAAGTTTTTATGTGCCTCTGAGCAAGCATGATCAAACCAGGGCTTCTTGTTTACTTTTCTACCTTTCTGGTGCGCAAATAGGCCCGCTTTAATTGTCTTAGTAATTTTTTCGAATGATTCCATAATAGCAGAAGGACCTACTGAATCATCCAAACAAACATCAAAGGCCTTCCTTTGTTGGTAAATTAGTTTCTTTAAAAAATCATTTGAATCGACCATGGACCACCTTAAGGTGTAACCATTTGTTCGTGATAATTCTATGTTCTCTACAGACATAGTAGAGTGACAAACCCCTTGTTTTATTAAACTGCCCAAGTTCATCGTAAGACTCTGTGGGAATTGGTCACTCATTGCTAAGTCATGAATTTTAAAATCAGTTACTAGTGCCGAATAGCGGTTAGGGAACAGGAGAAATCAATAACACTTTTACCCATACCACCATCGTAAGTACATGGTACCATAACTGGTCTAATCTCGAATTCAATTTGTTACTAAAACCCAGATCATATTTGGAGATGAGTTCATTAAGTTTTTCACCATATTCTGAGTGTAGAAAATGCGCAAGGTCATCGTTTGTTGGAGAGGTAAGACCACAGACCTTGCTCGATGACATTTAACACAATTTGATATTAAAATCCCCCCCACACCAACATTTTGTCCCCATCCCCCTTGTCAAATAGAGCTTCAAGATCAGCATTACGTTGATCCAGGATAGGCAATATGTCGGAATCACAGGCATTATTGTAAAAGTTAACTAGAATCAGAGGTATAGAGCCTGATAATTCAATAGAAACAATTTGATGAAAATTGTTAGGAGGTTTTGCGATTACAGTAGAGGAAGTTAAGTCGTTTGACACATAAATGCATATACCCCCCCTTAGATCTACCATGCCTCGATGGAACAGCTGATAAATTAAATGTTTTATGTCCATTGAAATGGATTGGTTCCACGACCCAAGTTTCCTGTAAACAAAAAATGTTAAAACCGGTTACAAAATCTAAACATTCAGGTAAATTAATCTTATTACGAAGCCCCACGACATTCCAATTTAGGACACTAATCAGGTTTGAGACCAGAGATATAGAGTCCAAATTACTCTCGCCCCTCCGCATAATCTGCGTCGTAGATCGTTGAGCCTCCAAAACATCTGTCCTACCGGTAAGCTGTTAGCAGGCATTAGGGAAGTAGGGACATCCTGAACTACAGATTCTCCTACCAATACGTCCGCCTGTAGTCAGTGTACCCCAGTAAGGCTAGAGAGACAATCATATCTAGTGGATGTTGGAATAGAGTACACCAAGTGAGATGGATTATTTGAAATCAAGCTTGGCAGTTGAGGGCCTGGTTGTTGTAGGGATGATCGCTGTGACTCAAAAGGCAGCTGATTAAGCAATTGTAACGGAGGCCTATAAAACAAGCATTGGCATAGCCAATAGGTCTCGCCTTTGGGACCTTATAAGTGTTTAGCCATGCAACAGTTGATGTTGTTGCATCAAGGATATTGTACTGCAAAACTAAATACTTATAAGGTCCCAAAGGTGAGACCTATTGGCTATGCCAATGCTTGTTTTTATATCCTTCCCTGATTAGGAACAGCCCGGGTTCTCATATAAACTGCATATTTATCAAATCTGTTATATCAGCTGGGAAAAAGAGTTCCACACCGACAGTAAATTCACTTTCAGGGGAAATAACCTCAATACCCACTTCAGTATTAACATAAATTGCAGTATGGCAAAAAATTGGAAAGTGGAACTACAGAGCCCTCAAGCCCAGGGTCGTGGCGGCAGAGCAAAGGTCATGAAGGGAAAAAACACCCCATACAGCAGAGGAAGAGGCATGAGAAGAAAAACTGAAGCACAAGCCCGCCGCACAGCAACAGTTGGCTGTGCAAGAAAACCGGGCTCACAGCCTCCTAGACTGACCCCCACAAATGCAGGCCAAAAGCGGCCACAGTAGAGCCCACAGGCAACTACCCAGTCAGGCGAGGAAAGCCAGAAGCCCATGCAAAAGGCGTCCACCACCTGCCAACGCCTGCAACATCCGGGAAGGCAGCCAGGTGCTAAGTGGTCCGCCGAAAAGTATACTTCGGCTGGATAGAAAGCACCGCAGACCTCCGACCCGGCAATCCACTGCATATAGCCACGCCCACCCCAGTCGGAGGGAGGCACAGCAGGACTGTGGCCGGGTCGCCCAACCCCAAAAGCCCCACAGCAACCCCGGTCGGAAGAAAGCACCCAAGACCTCTGGACAGGATGCCCAGCAGGACACCGCCTACGTGAAACCCGCTGAACCGGTAGCAGGCACAGACACAATATGGGAGCTGGAGAGAAACGGAACACTCACAAGGTGAGCACTAAATTCCTAAGGGGAGTAACACCCCCTCCCGATACATCCAGAAAAGCAATTCATGATTCTCGAATTTGCAACAAGAAAAGAATTTCCGACCTCTGCAGGCCCCATTGATGTGGAACGACAGTGCCCTAGCAACCCCGCAAACAACACCATGATTACCAATCACAGTATCCTGCGTCTAAGGTAGCACAGGACGCCCTGTCTGGCCCCCATTGCAGACACAGAGCGGGATGGAACCTGAAAGGTGGGTGATAATCCGGAGGAGCAAAATGAACTGTACGTCACAGTGCGCAGAGCTGCACATTAATGACATAAAATCAGACTGATGAGGAATAGTGGAGAGTCAACTGACATCTTACAGCTAGCAATGTTTACAAGTAGTCGCAAAAATAAATGGAGCTCAAAGTACAAACTTCGGGCAAGCAAAATACACCATGTCAATGAGGAGTACTCCCAAAAAAAAGTATTTCAACTGTCCTTAAATAGGAAGAGCCGAACCAGCCCGCACCGCCACGGCCAGCAGAGGCAGGCTCAGCCACAAGCAAGCAGGCCAGGGAGAGACAGTCTCCCTGGCAACCAGCCCACCCCTGCAGCCAGCTGAAGGCAAGCACCGCAGACCTACTGTCCAACCCAATAAATCAACGTCGGAAAAGACACAACCCCGCTCCTCAGCAGGCAGCCTGGCCCCCCGCACTCGCCTGAAACACTGCTACACGCATCCGGGTGGCCGCCAAAATGAACATGGCCAGCAACCAGGTCAATGAAAACTCCCCAACCCTGCCAGCATAGCGTGGCAGGGAACAGAGCCGACAAAAACGTTGGAGCATGCGTACAATGCCTGCCCAGAAGAATCGTGTGGAGACTGCACAAACAAGCAAAAGCGCGCCTCGCGCGGCAGCAGGGGGGAGGGGGGCCTGCCGATTCCCTTGCGGGAGCCAGCGGCGATAATTGACACCATATGGCGCTGCCGCTCGCTCCCGCAAGGCAATCGCCACACGTGCACGCGTTGCCATTGAAGGCAATGGAACGCGTGCACGTTTTTGGGGAAAAAGGGGAACCGATGGCTAAAGGTCTCCTCTAAGCAGCGCATGCGCGCTGCGTAGGCGAGACCTAAAAACCCAAGCAGTAATGCTGAAATCTGATTTGGAAGTGTTGTCTTTGAATTTATACTTCCCAATATCATTCTAACTAGTGCTGGGGATTTAAAAGAAAGCACCACACAATCACCATGAAACACATTAGGGCCCCTGCCAACCCACTGTACCCATCTCACCATCTTAAAATCATCAAAGAGAGCTCCCCCCATCCTGACCCTGGAATTTAGCCAATTAAGAGACTTGTTTCTCAACGAGTCCCACGTTTCTGAAAAAGGGGTGCCTAAGGTCGGGACATTAGCAAGTATAATCACATACGGGGTAGCCGCAGGGGGAAGATCTAATCGATCAATGGCGTGTGAAGGATTAGTATGATGAGTAGGGTGGGCGGTAGAAGATCCCATCAGGGAGATACTGGGTGTGGGAGCTATTGGTGCCTCTTCATTATTATGACTGTCTACATCATTTCCTTGCACTATATGTGGCTGCCGAAGCAAGTTTAACATTTGTCGAGTAGGGGGCTCAGGATTCTCAATAGCAGGTTGTTGTGGCGGTAGAATTACGTGGGATCTGGAGGTACTACCAATAATATTATCTCTGGCAGAATCGTTTGGCCCACTATGGGTATTAACTACACCTAGTCGCTCAATACAAGATAGCATAGCACATTCAATAGCCTTCAATCGGTCTGTAAGACTACAGACCGCAGTTTTAATAAGGTCAGTCAGGGCTTGAACAGATGTCACCAGTGAAGAGCAATCCTGTGGTGCAGCAGATATTAGTTTTTTGTCTGTATTGGGGATGGTTAAACAAGGAGTTGCTGGTTCAGGGACAGTCTCGGAGCAGCTGGTTAAGGTTTCCTCTACACTTAGGATTTGCTTTTCTATTGCCCCCATTGCCCCTGTTATATAGTTCATAATAGACTGCCTTGACTTAGGTGGTGACTTTGTTAGTGCAGAGCTCGGATGTTTTCTTTTCCCCATTTCAGAATTATATTTATGCCTCTAGAAGAGACCAAATTAGATCGTAGCAAACAAAAAGAAGATGAGAGCATTGATGTGAGCAGAGACACATAGTAGGTCAAAGGTTTACTATACCATTGGATCGTTCGTCGATAGAGACAGGATAACTGGCCGGAAAATAAACCTTCCCGGGACACAGAATCAAAAGGGGTGGCCCTGCCCTGCCTCTGTCTGGCGCTGACGGGCGCAGACGGGCCCGACTTTGGCCCGGGCGCGGCCCGGGCACGCCCGCGCGCATCCCGTGCTGCGGGAGCCCGCGGCTGATTTTGAAGCGCCTCCTGGCGTGATGAAGTGGCGTAGGCGGCAGCAGGCCACAAAGAAGGCTGGGACTCGTGGTCCTTGCCCCCGGTCACGGACCCAACAGCAAGCGGAGGAAAAACGGGCATCCCGCGCTGCTCGAGCCCGTGGCTGATTTTGAAGCGCCTCCTGGTGCGATGAAGTGGTGTAGGCGGCAGCAGGCCGCAAAGAAGGCTGGGACTCGTGGTCTTGTGGTCCTTGCCCCCAGTCAAGGACCCAACAGCAAGCAGGCAAGTGGAGGAGAAACGGGCATCCCGCCCTGCGGGAGCACGCGGCTGGTTTTGAAAGCGCCTCCTGGCGCGATGAAGTGGCGTAGGCGGCAGCAGGCCACAAAGAATGCTGGGACTCATGGTCCTGTGGTCCTTGCCCCCGGTCCCCGACCCAAAAGCAAGCAGGCAAGTGGAGGAAAAACAGGCATCCCACGCTGCGGGAGCCCGCGGTTGATTTTTAAGCGCCTCCTGGCACGATGAAGTGGCATAGGCGGCAGCTTGCCGCAGAGAAGGCTGGGACTCGTGGTCCTGTGGTCCTTGCCCCTGGTCATGGACCCAACAGCAAGCAGGCAAGCGGAGGAAAAACGGGCATTCCTCCTTATTTAATGTTCAAATCCAAAATGATTAGGAAACTAGTAGCCTATTTTCAAGGTTTAGAGACCTTGCCTTTACTAAGATATCATGCTATGTGTATTTGTATTGTCATTTCATGCTTTAGGAGAGAGGTAGGAGAAAGCACACCCGCCAGATCTGGTTCTTCGTATGCAGGTTGATGTGAATGAAAGCAACACGAGTTGAGTACTAGCCATAAACGGGATCCCTCTCCATATTAGTGTCTGGCCACGTGGTTACACTCATGACAGTGATGTTCTTTTTCAACTTATCTTCACACCCCTACTCTCAAAATCAGTGTTTAGTAATGGGAAGGTTGTCACTGCTACATCAAGAAGCTTTTGTACCTTTCCCAGGAATAGGTTAGAGAAATATAGACACAATTGAGAGCTCTTAAAAATCAGTCTGAGAATGTAACTTTACTCTCACTTGCCCTTGTCTTGTATCTCAGGCTCACAAGAGACCAACGGAAATGTCTCGATGAATTGAATATTCATGTATTTTTCTCTATGTACAATTGAAAAACACATCTACCCAGCACAATCATTGGTGCTTTTCTGGCCTATCTTATACCATTGCTCATACCCAATGGGCACCCCTTCCTTATTTAGAATAGAAATCGAAAGCCGCATTGTTGCCCTAACTCCCAAAGATGCATTAGTACTCTAGCGGACACCTTACTCCTAAAGTTTTTCCATCATTCTAACACATTTGATTGATGCTAATGAGGAACTTGTATTGTTTCACCTTTTATCTAAACAGTGGTTGTTGTTTTCCTCCTTGAAACATTGCACTCTGTGTTCGTGTTCTATCACCATGTATTTCTCATGCAAAGCTGCCTATTGCTGCCAAATTACTTGGAAAAATATGAATCACTTAACCAGTATATTCTAGTTTCCTGCAATAAGTGCATACTAACCTACATTAGTAAAGTGTTGTGCACTCATAAAATATGAAAAAGTCAAACCTAATCTGAACCGAACAAGGAATAAAATCTGCTACGAGCATCTGCAAGATCTAACCGAATTTAGAGCTTCCTGTCTAAAGCAAGACATCGACATGACATAGCAATTGTATGCGCATTTAAATGCTTTATTTTAAAATAAAAGATCATAAGGTTGCAACTACAACAAATGCTAAAATATTTTAAACATTTTCCTTGGACAAACCGAATTGTGGGCTAGCTGTTTCTTGTGTTGCAGTTGAGTGGAGCAATACATTTTCAACAATAGCATTACGAAACTTGGAATATCCATTAAGAACCAGCAGGCTTTAAGGAAAGCATCAGGGCCTACCGATCAGTGACCCTTCTTTCTGACCATGATCTTACTTCTATGTCAAAAAAGAATTTGAATGCAACTGCTCCAAGGCCTGTCCCCAATTGTATGTGTGTCCTACGTCTAAAAACAGAATTATTCAAAACGGTTTCTTAGTCATTCAGGGGCATATTACTAAGGGCCTTATCGCCGCTTTAGCGGCACTTTTTGCAGCCAAAGCGGCGATTTTTTTTCCGCCCTATTAGCAAGCTGTCGCTAACAGCTGTTAGCGACAGCTTTTAGGCGAGAGCGACCGGGTTGGGTGCCACTTTGCATGCCAGCGATATTTATCGCTAATGACATGCAAAGTAGGCGTTCCCAACCTGGCAGCGACTGGAAATAGTCGCTAACATCGCTATCGCCTATTAGGGAGGCCAGCAAGGCGATAAAGAAACCAGCGCTAAACACTATTAGCGCTTGTTTTTTACACCTGGTCCAAACCTGACTTAGCCATGTAATCCAATGGGAGGTGGATTACATGGCTAAATCCCCCTTGCCCTATCAGCAAGCTATCGCCGGTCACAGTGCGGTTATCGCTGGATTTCCAGAGATAATCGCACTGTTTTCCAGCGACAGCAGGGGTTTCTATCGCATAGGAGATAAGCGTTGCTGATAGCACGCTATCTCCGCGATAGAAACCGGCGATAGCCGGCGATAATTATCCTAGCGCTAAGTGCGCTTAGCGATAATTATCGCTGGTTATTGCTAATAGGCCCCTCAGTTTCTCTTAATCTTTAGATCCGATACCCCAGTATTAGGATTTAACAATTGTGATAAATAGCGCATATTACGAGTTTTGCCCTTCAAATTGGGGCATAGCAATCACACTGTGATGCCTTCTGTACCAAAATCCTCATGTCTTGGTATGTACCAGACATTTTCTCCCCGTTTATATCAGCAGCCATGACTTGCAGATATGTACAAAGGGAAAACTGCAAGGATGCAGACTTTATCACACCACTCAAATAACCAACCAATGGGCAATAGGGATTTGAGCAGGGGTTGACATTTTATGAGCAGGTCAAAATTCTGGTCTTTAAAAGGATACGACAAGACAGCATTTATTAGAATTTTTTTTCAAATACTGCAGGTTAAAAATAATCATGATGAGAGGAAATCTAATACACATCTAAATCTAAGAATTAAAAAACATCCATTAAGCTTTTGGTTACGAGTGCCTCCTCATACTGTGGTTGTAAGAAATTGGGCTACTAGTTGAGGGGGGTGAAACCCTACTCAAGCAGCAACTGCAGTCCTTGTCAGGTTGAAGTCACAAGCAAACCTCAGCTTGGCACAGAGCAGTCAGGCTTAACTTAGAGACAATGAGCCCCATTTAAAAGCCCATTGCGCCGCCGGTGCGTCACTTTTTTAGATGCACTGGCAGTGCAATGTGGCTGCCCCTATTTACAAAGCCACGTAAAGTCATCCTGAATGACTTTTCATGGCCTTGTAAATATGGGCCCCTTTCAGGCATTACTCTGTGTGAAAAGGGTGTTCCATGGTGTTGCTTTGGGTGTTCCCACGCAAAATCAATGGAACCTGACACATTCCCTGATTTACAAAGTGTCATGAACCTGGGAATGCGTCAGAATTCTACGCCTCCCCAGGGGAGGCATAGGAGTGGTGCAACGAGGAGAAATACTTTTAGCACTTTCTGCAGCACACATAGAAGGAGCAAAATACCATTAATAATTATTTTTGTGCAGGAAGGTCTCTCTTCCTGCACAACAACATTCATCCCTGCAACGCAGGCACCCTTGCGCCATGGCACAAGATTGTCTGTGTTGGCACATGGCTGCTGTTTGTGTGCCGGCATAGGGGAGAAGGACAGGAATGCACTGTATCTTGTAGCTACGGTTTATTCCTGCCCTTTTATTTTGACGCAGGGCAGCAGGAAGGCTTACTGTGCTGACATGCATCAAAATATAGTAAATGAGGCCCAATGTATAAAGTATTTGTGCAACACTTCAAAGAGTAATAACATGAAAACACAAGACCATAAGAATCCCATACTGAATTAGAAACATGGAGTAATGTTTAATAAATAAAACAAGACCAAAACAACAAAGATCCATCAGTAGAACCAGAGATATGCAAGTTCATAGATTTCAGTGAAAATAGTGCCAAAAAGGACAAAGCGCTAACTGCGGTTATCTGGCCGATTTGGACCAGTACAAAGTCAAAAGTTCAGGCTGACCATGATGAAGTGCAGACTGGCTACAGGGACCACCTTTACCCTGCTGAACACAGTTACTTAATCCTAGTTGCAAAGAGATGCAGTGTCCCGAGTTGAGAAAGAGTCTCGCAGCAGAGGCGATGCAAGGTCTGGGTGAGGAGGTGCATCAGGCAGAGGCAATTCTGGGCAGCTGAACAGTGAAAGGCGATGTCTTTGCAAGGAGATGCATCGTGCAGCAGCAGTTTCAACTGGCTGAGTTGGGCTAGGCGATGTCCTCTGTGGAGATGCATTGAGCAGTGGTGGTTCCGATAGGCTGCGCTGGCAATGTGAAGTCCTTGCATTGGGGAAGTCCGTGCAGCAGAGGCGATGCATCGGTTCCGAGTGCGATGTGTCAAACAGCAGAGGCATTCCACCAGTTCTATGAGGCATGGAGGAGATGCGTCACTTTTGCTGAGTCCACAGATGGGTTGGCAGAGCACATTTAGGCCCACTTCCAAGGGTCCAGGACTAGGGTGCCACCACTTAGGAAGGCAGGACTCAGACATGGCAGATCTAGGTGCTGGGTCCAAAGTTGTTGGGAGCCTGTTCTGTCTCTGGGGCTTCTGATCAGGGGTGTGCAGAAGGTTTCATTTAGCCCACGAAATTGTGGGAATTTGATGACTCCCCATCACTAATGTAACTCAGAACTCCAGCCAAATTCCTCCAATCCCTCCATGGCGAGGCTCCAGAAAAGTGAGCATGAACGAGATATGGTTTCTCTTAGCACAACTGTCAAACACAGGCAGTTGCGAGCAGTTGCTGTCAGATGGCCACTTCTCGAGTAGATTTGCTGCTTCTCAAGTAAATTTTCTATTCGAGCAGCAGCAAAATCATATCGAATGGCCACATGCTCTTCTGTACCGCATGGTGCCATTCGCACTGATTTTTCAGCGCTGCTCTCACTACCAGCGCTAAATTGCAGCACAAGCAGCACAATGTGCATATTTCCCACCTGTTCGTGAAACTCCGCAGAATCTCTCAACGTTTTTATGAAACACTGTAGAATTCCATCGACTAAAACTCCACGAGTTCCGCCCACCCCTACTTCTGATCAGGAGTTCAGACAACTAGCCCTTGGAGTCACTGTGGGGTCCTGGGTTTACAGATGCAGATCCAGTCCTTCTCACCCAGCAAGATGGCAGCAGATCAGCAGGTCAGGGCAGCAGTCCATCAAGAAGAGTAGGGTCTGAGGTCCAATATTTATACCTAGTGCCCACTTTGAAGTTGAGAAGCTCCTAGAGGTTTCCACTGCCCTGGGATGTCTGACATCCTCTTCCTCCCTGCCCTGGTTCCAGCTTGTTTGTTGTCACAATACACCAGTGTCAAACCCTTTGTGAGTGTGCTCAAGCAGAGCCTACATGATGTGCAACTGTGGTAGGTGACAGCTCCTCCCCCTTGTTAATTCAGAGTGGTCCATCCTGCCAACACCTATCTTCCCTTTGTCACACTGTCTGGGAGCAATATTTACAGATCAACTGTCAGCTCACGTGACCCAGGATCAGGCTGTAGGCACCAAATGGTTAGGACAGGAAAATGGCAACTTTCTAAAAGTGCGTTTTTCAGAATTATGACTAAAAATCCCATTTTACCATTAAAGAAGTCTTATTAAATGTATTAAGCTAACTCCAAAATTATCCTATAGGAGAGGCAGGCCTTGCAGTAGTGAAAAACAAATGTAAGGGTTTTTCACTGCCATGGCATGTAAAACTTAAAAGTGCATGTCCTACTTTTTGAATACACTGCACGCTGCAGTATGGGCTGTGTAAAGCCTATCCTAGGTGTGACTCATATGTATTAAAACAAAGGATTGGGCCTGGCAAAGGTTTATTTTGTCAGGTTGAATTAGCAGTTTTAAAACTGTACACACAGGCTGCAATAGCAGGCCTGGCACATGTTTAAAGAACTCCTCAAGTGGTTGGCACAATCAGTGCTGCAGGTCCACTACTAGCATTTAATTTACTGGCCCTGGGCATATGTAGTGCCATTTTACTAGGGACATACAAGTAAATTAAATAGGGGAGTTGGGTGTAAGCCTATTCTACCATGTTTTAAGGAGAGAACACAAGCATGTTAGCACTAGTTAGCTGTGGTAACGTGCGTAGAGTCCTAAAGCCAGCAATCACAAAGTCAGCAAAATGGAGGATTGAAGCCAAAACGTTAGGGGAGAACCACGCCAAGGATGCCAGGTCTAGCAGTGCCCCAACAACATTTTGATCAGGCATCACAATTACAAGTTGTATGACAAAGTTCACACTGTCTTCTTTCCCTCTTGAATTTTACCAAGTCAAACCTGCCAGAATGTAATGGGTGAAAAAAGACCCGATAAGTACAAGAACTTTCAGATTTTGGTGCAAAAAGCATGAACATCCGAATATTATCCCTCATTTTTACGAGCAAACTGATGATTGGAACATGTGAAAACACCTGGTGAATTCTAAACCACAGGATATCAAATTTCATTGGTTGTGATGACTGACACTAGATTTTTCTGGGCACTTCTAATCAAGGTCTAAAGCAGTCAAGTAGTGTATAATCAGTGTGAGTGAAAAGTGCAAGTTTGCAAATTGCCTAACTGCTGAACAGGAAGGTACAAAACATTATTACAGTGACACACATAACAATGGGCTCTTAGTTCGAAATGAGTCAATATACAAGTAATTTATTGGCACCTCAGTTTATGAACTTGTACTTGTGGCGGTATATCAATACAAATTGTTGATGTTTTGGACTACCTGGTTTATTAACACAACTATCTTCCACGAGAAATTAAAATATATGAAACCTACTTTAGTTTCACTTCTTTGTTACCTGCAGACTTATGATACAGTTCATTAATAGTCCCTATTCACAAAGGTAAATTTGTTAATAAATGTAGATTTTTGACAGAAAAGACCTCTTTTAAACCTGCCAGGGATTTCCTGCAGGCATAAATGCACTTACTACTATGTATTTCTCCTCCACAAGTGTGGACAAAGTTGCAGGAATAAATTTCACTTAAGGTGTGGAATATGTGTGATTCACGGTGTGGCTTGTTTTGGAAGTTTGGGAATGCCTACAAACATGGACATATGTGGGCACTCCCCAAACTTTAATCCAACCCTCATCTCACCATGGACTCCCATTCCAGGATTGGAAGGGGAAACTAGTTGCTTTCATATTTGGTGGGAGTACAGGGGAATGGCTTTCTTTGGATGGAAAAATATTTTTCCAGTAGAGAAAAAAAAGTGCATTTGAACAGGGCCTTTGTTCTCCCTGCTAAGCCTAGTGGAGTTTCCAGGCATACTAAAAGATATGTTTTGTATAGGAAATGAATATAAAAATACATGAGGCAGAAAAGTATATCTCCACCTGAATTTTTGCATTTATTTTGTGAATCATGCTCTGGGTCATTCCAGTTACACCTGAAACACTAAGGGCCCGATTATGACATTTGGCGCTGCGGGAGCGGGTGGTATGCCAATGCCATGCTTTCACTGCACAAAAGCTGTTGTCAGGCCACCTGCAGGATTAGGAATTCCTCCTGTCTTGCGGGCTGGTTTTTGATGTTCCCACTGCGGTGCCTCTAAAAATAGGCACCGCAATGGAAATGCCGAAAACAGTTCCTGCACGGCATGAACTGTAAAGTCCATGCAGTGCACGAACTGGTGTGCATGCACACAGGGGGTCACATGTTGCCCCCCCTGTGTGCATCCACATGGCATGAGGCATAAGGGGTCCCTCTCTGGCCCCCTTTGTTTCCTCACCACCACAGTTTTCTTGGAGGTGGAACTGCCATGAAAACCTTGGTGGAGAGGAAACTCGTAATATGCTTGATGGGACCGCGGCAGGCTCACCAAGAATATTGCGGCCTCAGGACTGCCACACCACTGCCAGGGAACGGCAGTTCCCTGGTGGCATCGGCAGTCCCATGGCGGTCCACCGGCAGTTGGAACGCCAGTGTGGCAGTGGCTGGACTGCCAATGGCGCGCCACCATGAGTCAGACTCATAATCTGGCCCCTTAGTAATTAGGACATATCCATGTTATACATCCCAGATCATCTTCTTCTTTTAAAGGGATTAGCAAACTTTAGATCTTAATTTTTAAGTCTCACAAGCAAACATAGCAAAAGCCAGTTTGCAAACATTATGCTCATGAATGATTAAAGAGAAACATTGCTAGAATACTGTAAGGAAGTGGGCCCTGAACCAAAAAAACCCTCAGGTTTTTTTTGCTTTTGTGACTCCGCTTTGAGGGAGACATCTAATGAAGTGCCACTCACTCTCAGCCTCTGTTTAAAATGGCTTTCAGGTGCTGTGAGTGCCAGCTATCAACTTTTTAAATTATATCGGCTTCTACTTAGCTGTGTAGGTAAATTTGTCTGATTCAGCCTGGCATCAGCGCACAGGCAGCACTGTGTGTGATGTGATTATTCGTTGGGAATCCAAAAAGAACATGTCCCTTTCTTTTTGAATGAAATGTAAACTATGAAATGTTTAAGTTATTTTTGCACTTGGGATAAAGTATGCTTAAATTATCACTTTTGATTGGAAAGAGGTAGCAAACAAAGTCACTGATTTGTCTTTCCCTGTTAAAATTTGAGTTGACTTTACTCCATATGCATCCATTATGCATATATACAATAGTACATATTTCCCTTGATGTGTTTTAATGGAATTAAGGCTGTGAGCTACCCTGAGTTAATTACTTTGCTGGCCAGTTGGCAGTTCAGTGCTTCTCCTGAACAAAAAACCCATCTTAAAAGAGTAGCTTTCTATTGGAAGAGGAAAGGGACAGAACTGACATCCCCAGAAGGTAAGTAACTGCCTCTCTTTGACAAGCAGTCATAGGATAGTTTCAGAGATCTGCCACTGGTCACCACAAGGGTTTCTTGGAACTCTTGTTGGAAAGAAATCAGACATGACAGTGAGTAGTCAAGTGGTTCGGGGTTGTCTCTGCCATCGCAATTTGACACCCCCAGTCATCTCATGAGTGTAGAAATCTTATAATTTGAAAACAGTGTCTTGAAACAAGTGAAGAAGTTGGAAAAACAGAAACGGTTTGTTCTATAAAACATCTCTAGATGTGAAAGGGAAGTTCTAAATAGCTTAGCACATAACTTAAACATAACCATGAAACCAGCTGATAAAGGGGTTGCTATCATAATTCAAGACACTCAGAACTATAATGAAGAAATATGCAGACAACTTTCAGACCCCAGACATTACCAAAGATTCACATTAGACCCACTCAAGAGAATTCAGGAGGAGATCAGGGGTATTAGCCCCATAGCTCTTGATAAAGCAGGATTCTTATCTTATCTTATCACTAAGAATCCTCAGGTCGACTGAACCTTTTTACCTACAGAATAGTGTGAAGGGAAGAAAACTCAATTCTTCTATACAACAATTTAGGATTCAAATTTGACTCCAAAGATCGCTGACTCCGAATTCAAATTTTAGGGGTTTATTACAAAGCCAAGAATAACTGCACATACAAGCACCTCAGCACGAGGTTAAAGAAATAGATGAGCACTAATACAAACATCATCCTACGCAGGAGTATCATCCGACTCAGAATAAGAAGACTCGTTAGCTCCAGAAGCATTAAAGTAGCAATGACGGCGCCAATCTCTATTTTAATAAAAGAAAAAGTGTTAAATCTGTCCCTACTCTATCACTAAGGTGACATCCCTACTTAACAAGTTTCCCCAGGCAAGAGTAGAAAGGTAAAGGTGTCAGCTTTGAAGACTTCCTAAGAAGTGCACTCACTTAGCATTGAGCTCGTTCTAAGATGCTCCTTCCTAACTAGATCTCTCTCTTTCGCCCTTCTCTCAGGTCTCCTCTACCTCCAATCTGCTCTTCTCCCTCGGGGCACTATCCCTAATACAAAATCCACATACGATAGAACACGCCCTTGTCACGCCTCTTCGGCCAGGTCTTCCTTCTCGTACTTTTCCATCGCAACTCTTACTTCATCCAGGACGGTTGCAGTGACCTTGGGTCCCAGGCACCTTCTCCGCTGAAAGTATCATCCCTACATTCCAGTATACTCCCATCTCTGTGTCTCCCACCATCCTAACTCCTAAAACAAAGAGCCAGACTTTCACTAACGAGGCATGTGTCCTTGCACCTGCAACAGAAAATACATTCACCAGAAACTTTCCACTGTGCTAATTAATCTACCGTCGGTGCCCAGAGAGCCTTCCCAAGAGAACACCTTCTCGGCCTACAAAAATAGCTAACATAGGAACGAACAGGCCTTTCTTTGATGTATATGTAGTCAGGCCTTTACACAATTTAAACACACAATTCTAATTACTTCTATAAGCATTGGTTCATTACATTTCATGTGCGGAGAAAGTGAACTACACGTGCAACTTAATATGGTACACGTTAAACTACTGCAACTCGATTACACATGAACTAATTCATTTATGCATCATTTTGAACGCGTTTCAGTTAAGCATTACATTTGCATGATTATAATAGCACAATTGCTCTTCTATTCACTCTAATAAATGCGGTTTAGAACTACATTTTACTTGCCATTCATTGATATATAACTGGATATATGCGGGTGCGGACTAGCGGTGATTATGATGCACCCCTACAATTTCTCGAGAACATAGCGCTCTATCAGTTCCCCCCTTTGATGACTCCTGTCATCACACTTTTACAACTCTCTTGGAGAAAGAACCGACCTAAACAGAACTTGTTGCCATTCTCCCCTGTCAGAATCTCTCCAGACTCTTAATATTTCGATAGTGACTGTCCTGCAGTCTAGCCATTCTCGTCTCATTTTCTCTCAAAGCTCTCTCAACTCTGCCTGCTTTATACCACTTGTATGCTCTGATAAGACCCCACAAGTAAACCACACAAACCACAACGATAATGAGAGGTCTCAGAACATAGCCAAGGAAACCCTTTCCTAAATTCGCAAACCAGCTTCCCACTTGGCCAAATCCCTTGCCAACTTTCTCCCAAACTCCCTCTTCAGTCAAATCCTCTATCTCATGATGGATCGTAGTGATGTTACTTATATATTTCTCCAGATCTTTGCTGTTGTCTGGTATATAAGTGCAGCACTCTTGAGCCTACAACAATCTACAGACTCCGCCCTCTTTTGTCAATAGGACATCTAAAGCAAGACGGTTCTGCAAAACCATTGTCCTTATCGACAACATCTCTCCATCCACAAGTATCAACGACTTTCCTGTATTCATTGACAATTCATCAACCACAGTCGCCAATCTCCGGATTTTCACATCATTCAGGATCACTCCCAAACTCGGTATCATTGCTCCAAAGATATCTCCTACTACCGCTCCTGCACTTGCACCCTTTTTACTCTCGAATGCTTTCCACCTTCCAAAAGTTCCAAATCCTCTGCATGGTAAATCTTTGGAAATATAATTCCCAAGTAACACGTACCATACCAGTTCGCTGGCAATCTCACATAAGCATTCCTTCCACACACATAATACACCGTAGGTATCACTTGTACAGGACCTTGCAGAAAATTCTTTGCTGATTCCTCCATAGTGAAAACATGATCACACTCGCTCTGTCCCACAGAGACCTTATCATAATAGGTCTGCACACGTCTCACGCACAACTTCCCCCTTTGCACACTATCCAATGCTATAGGGCCATAACTTCCCTTCGCTCTGTGTAATCTCTCCTCGTCTGTCCAATCTACAGGACTGTCTCCAGTATAACGTGTTTGTGTTAGTTTTCTATATCTATCTTCTACCTGATCTACAAACTTTTTCTCTACTTCTGTTAATGCACATGTTAAATTGTGTCTATGGGCATAGACTGTATCTAAATTCGAAGTCGGTATGAAGTACTTTCCCAGTCTATCTTCCGCCTTGTAATAATCATACTTGTTCAAATGTTTATGGGCAGGAACCTCTGAAAGCACGGCGTCATAGTTGGAAAAGAAATACTCATAGTGACCTCTCCCATAAAACATACTAAGTAACAAGCTACACGAAATTCCATAAGTCAGTGGAAGATGATGGTATCTAATACCCTCATCCACTGAAGCTGGCAACTGCATACACACATAACAATCTTTCGCATCCATCGCATCCTTGTACTCATATAGCAGCTTGGCATATGCGTTGAGCTTAAAATCACCTCTAGACAAATCTACATGCAACCTACGACTCTCTTCTGTTAGCAAAGCTCTTTCGTCTCCTATGCCTCCCTCCTTTTTGCTAGGTGTAGTGGGTGTAGGAGTCCCTTGTACCCCCCCACCTTTAGCCCGTGTGGAACCAAATATGAAACTACAACTACTATGATTATAGAAACTATCACACCCCCTACTAATGTGCCTACTAACAGTTTGGATCTACGGTGTGAATCTCCAGCCTCCATGATTTCGAAAAGCTCTCAAAGTTCTTGGCTTCAGCAACGAACACTCAAAAGTCTCTGTCCTTTTCACGCGTGACTTGCTTAACCAGTTCGAACAACACTCCGAACAGCTGGAAATCCCCATTCAGCTACAGTTCCTTATTTACATAGTCCAGAAAAAGACTTCCCTAAGTCCTCGTTTCTCTTCTGTGGAAAGTCCCTAAGTTTATTCTTCTTCCACTCGGACCTAGGTTATCATCTTCTTCTTTAGACTTTTATTTACAACAGCTTATACTTAGTCCAAAATAAGATCAGCTCCAAGCGCTTCTAAAACATACTGCAAAAGTTCAAGACGAAGAATTATCGTTTCATGGGAAGGTGGCTCAACCCCAAATGACGGAAATTCAAGTCTATGCAAAACCAATTGTCGAACTTTACTCAGAAGTGGGGGATTCGGAACAGTGAGGGTCAGTACTCCTTCGATTTTGAGCCCTGGCACTAACAGCAGCACCTCCAACACCACGTTCGGGCTCTTGCTGACCACCAGCACGGACCTCAGCCTCCCTGAACTCACTACACCCGGCATCAGTTACTGCGTAAGTCCACTCCGGGGTAGCATATCTCTGGCAAGGTACTCTCGTTCTTTTCGACCTTCTCCGACCTTCTTGAGCCTGCTCTCCGTCACTTGCTTCTGATTCAGACGTTTCAGACACTGGAGCAAGATCTCTTTCGGGTGCCAACCTTAGATTCAGTCGCCTCTGTCTTTCAGGCCAAGCCTCCTCTGTTCTGGTTGTTCTTCTGCTTTCTCCCTGAATACCCTGTGCACCACTTCCTTCTTTTGCTGAATTTGACTCTACTCCACCCACAGTGACACCTCCGTCATCTGAGTCAAAGTCGGGGTTCTGGTTGTCGGAACCCCCTTCTGCTTGTTCCGGTGCACAACCAGCTGCATCAGCGGCCCTCACAGCTTGACTTGTCCTCTCATGTGGCCCTGCCACATCAGCTGGATTTTCATTCACGAGAGGAGCTGTTTCTTCCGAGGGTACTGAAACTCTACGGGTATGGGAAGCATGCACCCAGTTCGGCAATCCTCTGCACTTCACTGCTGTGTTCGTCACCAGTATTACCTGGTACGGGCCTCGCCTCCGAACATCCAGACAGCTTTTCCTCACGTGCTTTCGAACAAGCACCCAGTCTCCTGGACACAGGTCGTGGCACAGATCACTCGAGGCCGGAACAGCTGCAGCTTGCACCTGCTTGGATACAGAATGGACCACATCAGCTAGTCCTTTGCAGTAATCGAGAATCAAGTCATCAGTGATGTTTATCAAAGCTGTAGCTGCTACTGCTGGCAATCGCATCGCCCTCCCCATCAGAATTTCATGTGGGGATAACCCAGTTCTCCTGTCTGGAACACTGCGAATACTCATAAGCACAAGCGGCAGGGCATCAGGCCACTTCAGAGATGTTGATGAACACACTTTTGCCATCCGGGCTTTCAAAGTCCCATTAACCTGTTCCACTATCCCAGAAGCCTCTGGTCGATAACTGCAATGTAGTCTCTGATCGACATTCAATGCGGCACAAAGTAACTTCATGATTTCACTGTGGAAGTGTGTTCCTCTATCTGATTCCAAAGAGGTTGGAAAACCGAATCTCGGGATAAGTTCCCTCAACAATAACTTAGCCACTGTGAGAGTGTTACACCTACGTGTTGGGGAAGCCTCCACCCACCGTGAGAATACACACACCACCACCAAAATGTACCTCAACCCATTGCACTTGGGCATCTCAATGAAATCTAGCTGCATCCTATTGAAGGGTCCTCCTGACCTCCCAATGTGACTCAATGTGACCACAGTCTTCTTTCCAGCATTCATCTGTTGACACGTAACACATCTCTGACAGACTGCTTCAGGAATTGCACGAAATCATGGGTTATACCATGTCTGTCTAAACACACGAACCATTGCATCTCTGCCAAGATGTATTGCACCATGTATCAGTCTTGCCATTGGGCTCAACAAATTCTCTGGCAACACCGCTCGACCATCACTGGAAACCCAAACATCAACATCTCCTCTTTCACATCCTGCTCTGACCCATCCGTCTCGTTCTTGATCTGAAACCTCATCCTGCAGTCGCTTGAGTTCCTCCCAAGTGTCTGCCATGGCTAACATCATGCTGAGCTCAGTTCCTTCTTGGCTCTCTCATGTGTAACCCCCTGTGAATATACATCCTTGCTCTGCACAAAAGCGGGCAACTTCATCGGCATAGTTGTTTCCCAGAGAGACAAAATCATTCCCCTTTCCATGAGCAGCACATTTGACTACTGCGATTTCCTTCGGACATTGCAATGCATCTAGCAGCTGTCTCACATATTCCCCATTCCTAATGGGTGAACCAGATGATGTCATGAATCCCCTCTGTGACCATAACTGTCCGAAGTCATGAACCACACCGAACCCATACTGGCTGTCAGTGTAGATCGTGATTCGGATTTGATCAGCGGCCAAACAGGCACGAGTCAAGGCAATGATTTCAGCTACCTGCGCGGAGTGTACTCCTTCTAGACAAGCAGCCTCAACCACTCCTGAGATGGTACATACAAAAAACGCTGCTCTCAACTGACCAACACCATCTCTTAGGCACGAACCATCAACAAAGAAAATTTCATCAGGGTCAGTCAGTGGTTCGTCAACAATGTCAGGTCTCGGTTTGGTGCATAGTTCAGTCACATCGAGACAATCATGGTCCTCACAATCTTCATCATCTGTATTCGGTATGGGCATTAATGTCGCAGGATTTAAGACAGAGCACCTCTTCAAAGTCACATTCTCTGCGGCGAGTATGACTTGCTCATACCTCGTTAACCTGTTATTTGTTAGGTGCTGGGTCTTTGTCCTGGTCATTAACAATTCAACAGAGTGTGGTGCATAAACTGTCAGAGGGTGACCCATTACAATGCTTTCACATCTTTCAATGCTGACACCTGTTGCAGCAACGGATCTGAGACATCCGGGCAACGCAGAAGCTACTGTATCTAAAGTAGTTGAAAAATAGGCAACTGGTCTACGGACACCTCCATGGTTCTGAGCCAAGACTGCTAATGCACAACCTTCTCTCTCGCAACAGAACAGTGAGAAAGCCTTGTTGTAATCGGGCATTCCCAAAGCTGGTGCACAACACAACCTTCTCTCAGTCTTAGGAATTACATCAAACAGTCGTGGTCCCATGGTACCGGATCACTCACATCCTTGTGCGTCAGCATCTGCAAAGGCTTTGCATTCAAGGAAAAGTTGGGAATCCACTGGCGACAATAGCCGACCATTCCCAGAAACATCCTTACCTCCCTCTGAGTGGTAGGCCATGTTCATTATTGCCTTAATTCGATCTGGTGACACCTTCCTCTTGCCTTTCTCTATTCTGTGACCCAAGTACTGCACTTCGTTCAGACAGTACTGCAGCTTGTTTGGAGACACCTTGTGTCCATTCTCTGCCAAATGATTCAATAGTGCTATTGTGTCTATCCTGCAAGCGTATTCTGTTTCTGAGGCAATAAGCAGATCGTCTATATACTGCACGAGAACTGAGTTCTGTGGCAATACGAGACTTTCAAGATTCTTCTTCAAGATCTGATTAAAGATCGATGGACTCTCTGTATACCCTTGAGGGATACGACACCACGTTAACACATGATTTTCCAGCCGGAAAGCAAAAAGAAATTGGCTTTCTTCGTGGAGCGGTATCGAGAAGAATGCTTGACACAAATCAATCTCAGTAAACCACTCAGCTTCGCACGGGATCTGAAACAGTATCACTGATGGATTCGGTGCCACTGGACAACATGGGACAACTATCGTGTTGACCTTTCGCAGGTCTTGCACGATCCTGAACTTCCCACTCGGTTTCTGTAGTCCCATGATGGGTGAATTACATGGGCTACATCTTATCTCCTTCAAAATTCCCTGCTTGATCATGGACTCGATTACAGGTTTAATCCCTGCAATAGTCTCGGTTGACAGGTCGTACTGGGGCGTTCTAGGGAATTCGACATTCTGCTTAACCTGGATCTGTACTGGTTCAACCCCTTTGATCAGTCCGATCTCTTCTCCCGTGAAATCCCACACCTCATGTGACACAGAATCTCTCAAATCTAGTGGAAGTTCCTCCACTGTCACCACAGGATACATTTCTATGCACAAGTGCTGATTCGCAACCTTGAAGGTGGCATCATCATCCTTCATCTGGACCTCAACTCCCCTAGGTGTGCAATAGATGGTGCAAGTTAACTTACACAATAGATCTCTTCCTAACAGACAGACTGGACTCGAATCGCACACCACAAACTGATGTCTAGCTCGGAAAGAGCCTATTCTCACCGGAATCGGTTCAGTCAATGGGCAAGTTATCCTCTTGTTCGCCACTCCAACAACTTGGATTGATTGTCCCGAGAGGGGTAGGTTAGGGACCACTGCTGATCTTACAGTAGACTGGGTAGCACCAGTGTCAACCAAAAGGGTGGCAGGATGACCATCAATGTCTGCCTCCACAAAAGGTCCTCTCTGGTCTACCTCCAAGACTGCTCCAAGTGTGCAGTCTTCCTCCCCCCTCAGGCAACGTCAGGCCAACGGGTCTGGGCTGTACTCATCATACCCTTCGAAAAGGGGCATCTGCTGGTAAGTCCGCGTTCCCTGTGAAATTTTCGGTGGCTGGGGAACTTGCACCTGTGGGTTAAACGTCCTCCCTTTCATCAATCTGGGCCTCGTCACAGTATTGACTACCTCCGGCACGGGTGCCTGAACCACTTCTACCTCCTGTTGCACCTGATTGGCTGGGTTCAAGGGACACTCGCGCTTCCAATGTCCAATCTGGTGACAAAGATGACACGCAGTGGTCTTCTTCAATGTCGCCACATCCATTCCCATCTTAGGATCTACAGGTTTCCCTTTTCCCTGACCTTGCACATTCTGGTTTCCTTGATTGTTTCCCTGTCTTCTTCCCAGCGTCCCTCCGCTAGGCTGGACCTGAGCTGTTTGCATCTGAACAAGCATCAGTTTGTCCTTTAGCTTCCGGTGCTTCGAGTCTACTTCATCACTACAGTACCTCGCATACCGCAAGATTTCACCCACCGGCTTGTTCTGCCAACAGATCAAATGTTGCTGTATCATAAGACTAACCTCTGGTCTCAATCCTAGGACAAACTTTGAGATGAACTGTCCCATATCCTTGGGGTCTAAGGTATCTAGTCCACTATACTGTTTAAAAGCTTGCAAGAGTCGTTCATAATACTCATGCACTGTCTCCTTTGGTTCCTGAACAGTTCAATCTATCTTAACCCAATCAATGTCTTGAGGCGAGATCTTCGACTTCAACCATGTAATCACTTGTTCGAACTTTTTCATGACTATAGGTGACGGACCATTTGTGACAGCATCCCTTTCAGGTTCGGACGTCGGCCACTCAACTGCAATTTTACAAGCTGACCATAAGTCTCCTGGTACTACGATATCAAACAAGGTGTTCAAATCAATCCACAATACCTTCGAAATTTAAAAAAAACGGTCAACCTGTTTGTACCACTCTACTGGTTTTTCCCTCAGCCGAGGAAAATCATTTGTAAATGCAGCCAAATCACCTCTACTCCATGGCACATGCACGTACCCTCCGTTCTGTACTTCCCGTAAAGGATAGTTCCCTACTCCTGTCGTCCCTCCCCCCGGAGGCAGCGTCTCTCCTACGTTCTTTTTGGAAATCTTCTTCTTAGACCACCTTTCCTCCCAGTTGTTAAGCATGACCCATATGCGCATCCCTACAATCAGGTCCTTGGTATGTGTCCTCAGTCCTATGACCCTTTTCTCTTCCAGCTCCTGATCACTGTATTGCAACCTATGGGATCCTTGCAACGATTTTGTTTTAGTCAAATCCACCTCATATTTCTTTGCCAATTCTGTCAATTTCTCATGTGCGGCCCTCGCTTTACGAGTCACATCCTTTGCTACAAAAAGCAGCTCATCTGGTTCATAGATCTCTATTCTATCCAAAGGCAGATTCCCGCTAATCATTTCGTCTACCTCTGCCTTCAACCTCACTACATCCAACATCCTTGCCCTCATGGCACTCCTCAAGATTTCTCGACAAGCAGCACCATTCCGTTCATCATAATCACAGCTTTGTTCTCGTGGCTTACTCTCTTCTATCGTATTCCTAGAAACTGGTCTGTTTCCTGAGTTATCTTGCTCCACATCTCCTGCCATTCTATCACTCTGATTCCTCACAGGTGGTACCCACATTCTCATTTCTGATTTGGACTCTACCAAAGACCTTGGTCTTACCGGTCTCACATCCACCTGTCCACTAGAGGAGTCTGCAGTGGCCGGCAATGGCGTGCTCGCTTCTATGGGCTTCGGAGAGTGGACCATTCCCCCCTCTACACCATTCCCTCCAACGCTGAACCCCTCTCTCCCTGTCGTCTGTGATAGACTTCCTTCACTTACTCGATCTGGGTCATACACTGATACTATAGGACCAATGGTAACAGGTACCGTCAGGGCATCCGGCAACCTCACACTTCCCATTGAAGGTTGTGTTCCCACTCCCTCTGTTCCTGTGGAGATTTTTCCCACTACTCTCACATTTGTCTGATTCCGTAACTCGCCAGTCCCTCCTGCCACAGTCGATTGTCCTTCGCTGTAGTCTGGATTCAATGGAGGTGGTCTCTCTGACAGCAGTCTCTCTATCAAGCTGTCGTCCGTATCACTGTCATCTTCCTCTACACTCTTGGCCTGCGTATCTCCCGTTTTCTCTAACAATGGATATAATCTATCCCCTTCTATCGTTTCCACTCTCCACCTTTTCTCCAGTGCATCCCATCTCGCATCTTGAAATGCCCTGATCGACTTCTTCACCCTTTCCTGACTTCTGTCTCTTTTTCTGTCATACGCTGCCCTAATCCATGCATGTAGTCCCTCAAATTGTGTCGGTCTGGGCAGTGGTCGTAAAGAAGACATTACGGTTTTTAGCTGGTACAACACTTCCAACCTGAACGTACCATAGCGTGGGAAAGTCAATTCTCCCTCTCCCTGTGTCATTGTGTGCCAATTCTCAAGCCAAATTATAGTATGCAATCCCACATTCTTAGCCATGTAATGTGCTGGCGTATCTTCGGGAGGGGCTTCCTCTCCACCCCGAGTAACCACATGTCTATCACCTCTACAGAGTTCTCGTAAAACTTTAAAACATTTCATGATGAAGCAGATTTCCGTTCGCACACAAGATTTCGTTTTTACTTCCTGATGTCAGTCCACCAATACCAGCGTGACTCACACCATCCGACCTATCGCAGCGCGGCACTGTCTGACGTAAATCTTCCTCCGCTCGCAGCAGTTCCCCTCCTTTACAATTCACCTCTCACGCTCACACGCGTCCCAATCACACTCTGAAGTAACTGTCTGTCCACAAACGACCGGACAATCACCTCTCTGACTGTCTGTCCACAAACGACCGGACAGTCTCTCGAAACTGTTGACCTCAAATCTGGCAACCGTCTGTCCGCGAAACGACTGGACAATCGCCTCTGACACAATCGATAGGATCCAAACACTCAATGTTTCACACACACAGCAACCTACGACCAGCATCGGTTATTCACACACTCACACATACGCTCCCTATCATCAGTGGGTTAATCAACGACGTCTCATGACTCCCACAACCTCTGGTCAACAATCTCAACTCTGGGTGTCTTCTACACCACAATCCCTTATCCCGGGATATCGAATCAAATCTCTCGGCCCCGCGCGCGCTCACGGTCCAATCCTCAATCACACGACTCTCATTCCAACTCCGCAAGACATCACACAATCAAATCAACACCGCAATCTAACAAGCATCACCCTGTTCATACTCACGCTACCATGAACTGCTACTTTGCCGCACCATCACTCTCCGTCGGTTTTCATCGACCGCCGTCATCCTCCTCTTACAATCCACTGGATCACCATCACTCGGGCTCTATGGGGCAAGTAATCTCTTATCCTAATCTAGATCTCCTCTTACTATCAGAGGAAACCATCCTCTGCTACCAACTGATAAAGCGGGATTCTTATCTTGTCTTATCATCACTAAGAATCCTCAGGTCGACTGAACCTTTTTACCTGCTGAATAGTGTGAAGGGAAGAAAACTCAATTCTTCTATACAACAATTTAGGTTTCAACTTTGACTCCAAACATCACTGACTCCGAATTCAAATTTTAGGGGTTTATTACAAAGCCAAGAATAACTGCACATACAAGCACCTCAGGACGAGGTTAAAGAAATAGATGGGCACTAATACAAACATCATCCTACTCAGGAGTCTCATCCGACTCAGAATAAGAAGACTCGTTAGCTCCAGAAGCATTAAACTAGCAATGACGGCGCCAATCTCTATTTTATTCTTCATTTACCTAATAAAAGAAAAAGCGTTAAATCTGTCCCTACTCTATCACTAAGGTGACATCCCTACTTAACAAGTTTCCCCTGGCAAGAGTAGAAAGGTAAAGGTGTCAGCTGTGAAGTCTTCCTAAGAAGTGCACTCACTTAGCATTGAGCTCGTTCTAAGATGATCCTTCCTAACTAGATCTCTCTCTTTCGCCCTTCTCTCAGGTCTCCTCTACCTCCAATCTGCTCTTCTCCCTCGGGGCACTATCCCTAATACAAAATCCACATACGATAGAACACGCCCTTGTCAGGCCTCTGCGGCCAGGTCTTCCTTCTCGTACTTTTCCATCGAAACTCTTACTTCATCCAGGACGGTTGCAGTTACCTTGGGTCCCAGGCACCTTCTCCGCTGAAAGTATCATCCCTACATTCCAGTATACTCCCATCTCTGTGTCTCCCACCATCCTAACTCCTAAAACAAAGAGCCAGTCTTTCACTAATGAGGCATGTGTCCTTGCACCTGCAACAGAAAATACATTCACCACAAACTTTCCACTGTGCTAATTAATCTACTGTCGGTGCCCAGAGAGCCTTCCCAAGAGAACACCTTCTCGGCCTACAAAATTAGCTAACATAGGAACAAACAGGCCTTTCTTTGATGTATATGTAGTCAGGCCTTTACACAATTTAAACACACAATTCTAATTACTTCTATAAGCATTGGTTCATTACATTTCATATGCGGAGAAAGTGAACTACACGTGCAACTTAATATGGTACACGTTAAACTACTGCATCTCGATTACACATGAACTAATTCATGTATGCATCATTTTGAACGCGTTTCAGTTAAGCATTACATTTGCATGATTATAATAGCACAATTACTCTTCTATTCACTCTAATAAATGCGGTTTAGAACTACATTTTACTGGCCATTCATTGATATATAACTGGATATATGCGGGTGCGGACTAACGGTGATTATGATGCACCCCTACAATTTCTCGAGAACATAGCGCTCTATCACTCTGGAGGAAGGCTTGATTAATGAAAAAGAATTTGCCTTCCTCAACAAAGCCCACCCTCGGACACCGGTGATTTATACCTTACCCAAAATACACAAAGGTTTGTCCAATCCCTCAAGCTGCACCATCGTATCTCGATGTGGTTCAATTCTAGGACCTGTTTGCAATTCATTGACCAATTTATCAGAAATGCTGGTCTACAGTATACAGTTCATTACTGATATAGAGAGTCAGTGATTTGAGGAAAGTAAGGACATGTTAGCTACTTTAGATGTGGAATCATTGTAAACCAACTTTCCACAAGATTAGGCCATTATTGTGATCAAGAGAACTGTAACTCAAATGCATAAAGACAACGCATTATGCAAACTAATTGATGATCTAGCTGGAGTAGCCTTCAAAAGGAATTACTTTATATTTAAAAAGGAATACCACTTATAAGTCAAAGGTGTTGCCATGAGGTCGTTTGCTCCAAATGTGGCTAATTTGCATGTAGGGACATTTGATGTTAAGGTGCTCAATAACCTTAAAAACCCCTTCTTGACCCAGATTAACATCTGGAAGCGCTACATTTAGATTTCTTCCTCCTCTGGTGTGGAAGTGTGACTGGCCTCAAAAATGTTATTACTTGTTCACAGAAGTCAGATCAAATACAGAGTGGAAGGAGCCCCTCTGGTAATACATTTTGAGGGATGTGGGCATACCGACGATCAAATCTTCTAGCAGGTGGTGGAGGTCATAACACTGGACAGCAGAGGAGGCAAAATCTTGGCACTTCTGAATTTGGAATGTGTTAGAAATTGGGTTGGCGGTTGACCGGGGTATGAGCCCTAGTCAAGCAGCAGCCACAATCCTAGTCAGGGTAAGAAACATGCAAACCCTAAATTAACCTGTGCTCACCCACTGGTACCTTGGCACAGAACAGTCAGGCTTAACTTTGGAGGCAATGTGAAAAGTACTTGTGCAACACTTCAAACAGTAAAACAGTGACAACACCACTCATAAATATTGCACACCCGGTTAGAAAAATTGAGCTTAATTTAGTAAGTAAAACAAGTCCAAAACAACAAAAATCAAATAAGTAAAACTTGAGCAATTCATTTTTAAAGAATAAACTGTAAAATAGTGCTTAGAACCAGGAGGCGTCAACCAGGGATAGCTGGTCTCGCTGAAATTGGACAAAGTCAAAAGTTCAGGCCAACCGCGATGGAGCGCGGGTCACCTACTGTGAACCAAAGTACCTTAATCCTGGTTGCGGACATCTTGCGTGGATCCGTGTCTAAGATGTGTCGCACAGCCGAGGAGACGCATCAGTTCCGAGGTGCAGTGAGGCTGCGGTGCAAGGTCCTGATGTGTCGAAATCGAGGATCCTGTCAACGGGGCTTGCGATGCAAAGTCGGGTGTCGAGGATGCGAGGTGCAGCAGCGACGGTGGATCGCTTCTGATGAGTGGCGAAGCTGCGATGTGGAGATCTGGGGCCAGATGTATGAACATTCACATTTGCGAGTTGCAAATTGCGTCGGATTGCAACTCGCAATTTGCGACTCACAAAAGTGAATGCACAACAGTGTCTCAGACACTGTTTGCTATTCCCAATGGGGTCATAAATTGCATGTCTCATTAATATTCATGAGGCAGTCGCAATTTGAGACCCCATTGGGAATGGCTTGCACTCACGGGGATGGTGGCCTGCTGGGGTCAGCAGACCACCAAGTCTGTGACTGCTTTTTTAATAAAGCAGTTTTTTTTTTTTAAATGCAGCCCGTTTTCCTTTAAGGAAAACGGGATGCATTTAAAAAAGAAAAATGAAACTTTTCAGTTTCGTTTTTTAAGGACAGGCAGTGGTTCCTGAGACCACTGCCTGCTCTTAAAAAATATTTTCACGCCAATTCACAAAGGGGAAGGGGTCCCCTGTGGACCCCTTCCCATTTGTGAGTGGCTTACCACCCTTTTGAAAAGGGTGGTAAACTGCGAGTGTTTTGTGACCGCAAATGCGGTTGCAAAACAATCATTGCAGTCAGACTCGCTATTAGGAAGGGACGCCCTTGGCATGCTGCTTCCTAATAGCGAGCCGCAAACCATATTTTGCGAGTCGCTAATAGGTTAGCGACTCGCAAAATATGTTTTGTACATGGGACTGACCAATTTTGTGGTCGCAAATGGGCCGAATTCCCGTTTGAGACCGCAAAAAACTGTTGTACATCTGCCCCTTGGTGTCATTGTTGAGGCTGCTGTCGACGAGGGATGAGAGGAGCTTCATGCAGCGGCAGTTCTTAGGGCAATGCATCAGTCCCAGATGGGGAAGGCTGCGGTGATGTGAGTCTTTTGTGATGGGTACAATCCATGCAATAGCGGCGATGCAACGGTTCTCCTCAAAGATGCTCTGCTCAGCCGAGGATATGCGTCTGTTAAGCTCAGGGATGGGTCACTCAGCAGAGGATGCATCGGCTCCACTGGGGCAGCACCTTAGGCCAACTTCCAAGGGTCCAGGACTGGGGTGGCACCACTTGGCATGGTAGACTCGCAGATGGCAGAGTCTAGGTGCAGGTGGAGGTTGGTTTGCAGTCTTTTATGTCCCTGAGACTTCAGATTAGGAGGCCAGTAAGCTAGCCCTTGGAGTCACTCTGGGTTCACGTGGGGCAGGTCCAGGCCCCTCACCCAGGCAGGAGGGCAGGAGGGCAGGAGGGCAGCAGGAAGCAGGTCAGCACAGCAAGGCAGAAGTTCAGCAAAACAACAGTTTTAGCAGCTCAGCAGTCCTTCTACCGGGCAGAGTCTCCACAGGTCCAGAAGTGGCGGTGTCTGAGGTCCAGTACATATACCCAGTTCTGCTTTTGAAGTGGTGGAGACATCAAAGAAATGGATTTGAAGTGCACAGAGGTCCTCCTTTCCTGCCCTGGCTCCAGGCTCACTACAGGGGGGTATGCAGCCCTTTGCGTGGAGACAGGACACAGGCTAAGCCAGTTGTAAGTAAGGCTGGGTCCAGCTCCTCCCTCCTATCCTGCCAGGATCACCCATCAAGTCACAACTAACTTCCACTGCAGAGCTCAACTCTGGACCAAGGACTATTGGAAGGCTCAATCATCCCTAACACCATCGAATTGGAGATATCCTCCTTGATACTGGCCCTTACCCAATCTGCCAACCTGTAAATTTTGTTCTTCACAGGTAAGCTGTCTCCACTGTCAATATAATGGATGCACAGGTGTGTGAGTCCAGGGGTGAAGTAGAACAGAGAGGCAAACTGTCCCAGTAACTGGTAACAGTCACCCTGCTGCTCTGGGGTCAGGGAAGCAGATAGGTTGATACCTTCCAGGGAGATGTTTGCTCTCCTCTTCCACTCACTCATCTGTCATGAGGAGCATTCCCACTTCAGACATCTTGAGGTGAGGCTTAAGGCCATTTGCCGGAAGCACCCTTAAGAGGTTCCTAGGGGTCTGGAGGTCTACCAAAGCTTTGAATCACCCTGCTGGGGCAAGTTAATTCCTGTGCTGACCAGACCCACATAATGGTCATCTGGAAGTGATAAGGTCTGAACTGGTAGAGAAAAGGGGTAGGTTAGGAAAATTGGGATCTGGTGCCTGAAGAATGCCTGAGACTCGCTGAAGGTCTGGTTTATAGGCTGAAACATGTTGACCCCTACAGATGCATGGATACTAACTAATCCCTTGTATCAATATCGTTTTTAATCATCCCCTAGATCTGCCCACATTAAAGGATAATCCTCTGGATAAATGCAGGGATTTTTATAGTGTCTAGATCCTGTTTCCATATTTGCCCACCCTCTCAAAAGTAATCCTCATCATCATGAGGAGCCCAATCACCACTGAAAGGTTCTTTGGTGAATGAGGTGTGGCCAGTCATGAATCATGGATAAGGCTCCCTGTTTTCTGTTTTTACTGATTTTTACACATAAATACAGGCAAAAAACAATGTGTTTTCTGTCTTCATTTATTTTTTAAAGTGAATAAATGCTGAAAATTGTGCTTCTTTTGAATGACTCCCCGTGCTGTCTTTCATGAACTGTAGCCCAATAGCTGAGCAAATGGATAGCATGGGAAATTAAAAAACAGGATGAAATTTCTTTAAATAATGGCGTATGTCAACATACATTTGTAGTATAATGCTAGTATTTAGTGGATGTATTGTTACGTAATATTTCCCAGCTTGAATAGCTAAATCATGACAGACATCAAAGTATGAGTGTGTGTCTGTCAGTTAAATAATTATGGAAATGTACAGTTTTACAACTTCATTAATACACAATACACAAAATAAATATGGATAAATACTGATAAAATGACCAAAACAAAATAAATATAAATACAGATGAAAATGTTAAAAAATAAATCCCATGAAACCGGGAGCCCTAATCATGACCCGCGGTTTAAAAAATAAATAAAAATTTATTGAGCAAAGCATACAGAGAAAACATTCCATGTTAACACATTACCAAACTCTATAATTAAGATGTCCCATTTCACGGCTTATAAAACAAATCTCTAAAAAATAAAATTAAAAAAAAACATTTTATCAAGCCTCCATTTAACCTTCTACAAGATATTTCCAAATCCGAGAGAATTTTTTGGTTGCCCCCGTTCGTTTAGCATAGGCTTCTTCAAATTGTTTTGTACGTAACATTTTATTTAACCATTTCTCAAACACAGGTACTTCCTGTGATCTCCAATTTTGTAAAACTAATGAGCGAGCAACCAACATTGAAGTAGCAAGAAAAAGCCCCTCAGCTTTCGATAATGAAACTTCCCTACTGGAAATGCCAAACAGGACTGCTTCTGCTATTGGATCAAACGGTTTTTGAATCGCCTGACTGAAATACCCAAATATTTTCTCCCAAAACACTCTTAATTTATGACACGAGAAAAAAAATATGCCTCCATCCCCCTTCTGATGGGGTGCAACAGCAAAAACACCTATTTTCCACCTCAGGGAACATTTTATTTAGAGCCTCAGGAGTATAATAGGCCAACCAGTGTGACAGAAAAGCCATTCTTTTATAATTAGCGGCTCTAAGAGTCTTGTTAGCTGTGGTAGATATTTTGTGCCACTGTTGATGGGAAAAAACACATTGAGTTTCAGAGGCAACTTTCTCCAAAAACTTTAAAATCCAGAGGAGATTCGTCTTGTGTTCGTAATAAACGATACCAATTTCCTACCCCACTCATATTGGAGGTATACAGAGCGATGGCAGCCTTAGAGGGGAAGCTATTCAGAAAAAAATTATATTTCTTAAAGAAATGAACTATTTGAATAAATTCAAAGAATGTGGGCTTGTTACTCCCCTTACATCTGGCCTGAACTTCTTCCCACGTAATCATCCTCCCCTGAATAATAAACTGGTTGACTACCCCCAAACCAGCATCATGCCAAGTTTTCAATTGGGCTGAATGAAGAAGGAGGCCCAACTCTCTACATTCATTTAGTTTTAAGGAGAAAAAACCGGCAAATCCACTCTGTTTAAAAACAGAGCGAAGTCTGATCGAGAAATCCAAAAGCGTTTTATACCTTGTTTTTTTGGGAAGTTTGGCCGTTTTTAGAAATGTGGGGATTTGAGTTCCTGCTTCTTGGATCATCTTGTTTATAAAAAAATTGTCTATCCGTTTAGATTTAGATAATAAACAGGCTGTGCAGTCCAAAATGCAGATTCATAATATAAACGAATATTCGGCAGTGCTAAGCCCCCCGATTGAGTATCTAATTGTAACACCGGAAATTTGACTCTGGTGGCCTTTTTGTTCCAAATAAAGGATCTAATCATCGAATCAATTCCTTTAAAATAACTAAGATTCATTTTGATTGGGATATTAGAAAAAAGAAATATCAATAAAGGTAATATAGACATCTTAATGAGCGCCACTCGACCTATCAGGGTTAGCGGAAGGCTGCCCCATTTTTCGAGTAATTTCTGAATTTTAATACTGGTGGCTTCATAATTCAGTTTCGCCAACTGACCATATTGAGCTGTGACGAAAATCCCCAAATAACGTATGGGATCAGTTTTTAAAGCCTGCTGTTTCAAATTCTCAGGCAAAAATTCGGGCCTTGTATTTAACAATATAATCTCGGTTTTGCTGGGATTGATTTTGTAACCCCCTATTGATTCGTATTTTTTAAATTCCGTTAATATCAGCTCTATATTTGATTTATCGGGAGACAAATAGAGGATGGCATCATCAGCAAAGAGTTTTAATTTTGCCATGCCACTAATCGGAGCTTTAATACCCAGATTAGCACGAATTTTACTTGCTAATGGTTCTATAAAAAAAGTGAACAAAAGGGGTGAAAGGGGGCAGCCTTGCCTGGTCCCCCGTTTAATATCAACTGACCCTATTTGATCGCCATTAATTACTAACTGGGCCTGCGCCCCTTGATAGATATTTTGCAACATTAAAATTACTGGAGCCGGGATCCCAAACCTTTGAAGTCCAAAAAATAAAGCGTCCCAATTAACTAAATCAAAGGCTTTTTCTGCATCAACCATCATTATGCAGGCTTGTTTCTTATTATCGTTAAAATAATCAAGAGCTTGTATCAAATAGCCTGTGTTTGAGGACATAGAACGCCCGGCTACAAAACCTGTTTGATCGGTATGGATTACTTCCTTTGCCAAAAGAGTGAAACGCTGTGCCCAGATCTTCATCATGATTTTATAGTCGGCGTTCAAGAGGCTAATCGGTCTAAATGAGTTCACATTATTTGGTGGTTTACCCTTTTTAATAAAACTGATTACGATCGCCCTCTTGAACTCCGAACCAACCAAGCCACCAGCTTTGATATAGTTAAAAACTTTCTCGAGGAATGGGGTGAGCTCTTTAACAAAATTTTTATAGAATTCGATAGGAATTCCATCTTCCCCACAAGCTTTTGCCCCAGCCAATGATTTAATCACTGCCATAATCTCTAGTCCAGTAATTTCATTTTGTAGCTGGATAGCGGCATTCTGCGATATCTTAGGTAATTGTACTTCGGTAAAATATTCATGGATCGCATCCATACTAGTCGAATACTTTGTAGTATATAATTGTTGGTAGTGCTCAACAAAGACCCGTGCAATATCAACTCTCTCAGTTACCCTAAGATTAGTTGTTGGATCTATTATTTCCAAAATACAGGCTGATTCCTGTCGAGCCTTTGTTGACCAAGCCAACATTTTCCCCACCATTTGACTTTCTTCGTAAACCTTTTGTAAGTAGGTCTGGGAACTATTAATTTCCTCAAGAACGAAATAATCTCTCAATGCCTTTTTTGCCTCTTCCCACTGAGCCCGTGATGAGGAAGATGACCATTTAGAAGCACATTCAAGAGAACACTGAAGCTCTGCAATTTTTTCTAATCGTGCCCTGGCTTTTCCCACAGATACAGCTATCATCTGACCTCTGGCCGCAGCTTTAAAACCACCCCACACAGCGAAAATATCTGCTGTGCCTTCATTAATATTAAAGTATTCTAAAATCCACTCCCTAAACTGTTCAAGCCACAAAGGGTCTTGAAGAAGAAGACGGTCCATCTGCCACCTGGACCTACTCCTCTTCTGTACCCCAATTTCTACGTCGGCCTGAACATACGAGTGATCAGAGAAAGCATTTGCACCTATTACTGCAGCACTAAGGACCAAGGAGCGTGAAATCAATAAAAAATCGATTCGTGAAGCTGTCTGATATTGGCGGGAACGGCAAGTGTATTCACGGGCATTCTGATTTAACAATTGCCATGAGTCAATTACCTGGAGGTCTTCAATCACAGCGTCTAAGACTTTTTTAGTCTGGGGTTTCAGTTGTTTCTTGTTCCTATTGGAAGTATCTGTTTTGAGATCCTGTATAAAATTGAAATCTCCCCTAACACGATTTGGCCAGGGACCCCTAACAACAGCTTATAGATAGTAAGTAGTGTGGAATGCCTCATCTGCTATAGGCCCATAATAGTTAATAAAGTTGAGAACCTGATTGTTAATTTTAGCCTGGACCCAGATCCACCTCCCCTGGGGATCCCGTTGTACTTGTAAAAATTCCCAATCTAATTCGCGCGAGAAGTAAATTGCGACCCCTCTCAACGCCACCCCCGCCGAAGCAAAAAAAGTTCTGGAGAACAAGCCCGGTAAAAATTATTTTGGTGAGTTAGTTTTCAAATGAGTTTCTTGGATAAAAAGAATTTGAGGTTTTAGCGTAACAAGCCACCTAATTAAACCTCCATATTTCTGTCTATTCAATATCCCGTTCACATTTAATGAAATTATCCGACATTTTCTAATTGTACTCATTCTACTGGTTGAGAATAACAATTTTTACAGTCAAAATTTCTACTCAATACTTGATTTCTCAGTTTGCTACTGCTCTTTTTTGTTAACCCCTCCCCCCAACCCCCCACCCCGAGGCCAGGGGCTCCCGCCCCACGGCAACCACCCCCCCTAAGATATGTGGGCTGCCCCGCAATCCACATTTCCCCCTCCCTAGACTAACTAAGTGGTGCCCTGGTACTGCACCTGGGGTGACCTACCCCCCCCTCGTAATGGAGCTGAAGAGAAAAAAAAGGAAAAAAAAAGAACAAAAGAACGGCAGAGAAGAAGACACATCTAGGATCACTTCCCTGCTGAAATTACTTTCAGCAATTCCTGGGCTTCCTCAATTCGTGTACACATGTGGAACTTCCCCTGCACAAGAACTTTTAGTTTGGACTGCTGCGCAATGGAGGCTTGGGCTCCATGAGCTTTAAAAAGATATAATAATTTTACAAACTCCTTGCGTCTACGTGCTGCTGCAACAGACATATCCGAAAAAATTCTACATTTAGTCCCATCATTTGTATCGAATTGTCTCATCTGGATAGCTTTAGTCAATATCTTTTCCTTAACGCGAAAGTCCGCAAAATTGACTAAGATTGTGCGAGGAAACTTCATATTGGGTGGAAGATGCGCAGGTACACGGTGTGCCCGGGTCACTGTTAGATCGCCCGAGAACTCTGGAATCACTTTTTGCTTAAGAAATGTCTCCACCCATTGAAGCGTATGGGCTACTTCGGACCCTTCCGGGACCCCAACAATTCGCAGGTTTGCCCGGCGTGAATGATTTTCGAGTTCTTCAATTTTGTTTTCCAAGTTTATTTTGTCATGAGCAGCAGAATTTACTTGCTGGAGGATAGCATTCATTTGATCCTCTAAATGGGATATCCTGGATTCTGCTTCCTGAATTCTGATGGGAAAGCTTGTCACCGCCTCTTCAATTTTCCCCAAGCATATATGAAGTGCTGCTATCTCAATTTCTTGAGATTTCTTCATGTCGCGAATTTCTTCAAGTATTAGATTAAGCATAGTCTTGATGTCGATCTGGCATGTATTAGTGGTTTCACTTTGATTTTCTCCAACAAGTACCCCCATTCTTGGCTGCGCCCCAAGTTTGCCTTTAAGCGCTGGCGACTCTGCTTGCTCTAAACTATCATTGCCTTGAATGTTCTCCTTTGAGGAAGCGGGTGGAGCCTTGACCTTAATCAGAGTTGATGGGAATTCTTGTATCAGTGTCTGTATCTGAGACTGAGCTGATGCCTGGACAGATCCTGCAGGCTGATGTAAAGTTGGTGTTTTACTATTGAGGAGCGAGAGCGACTGAGCAGCCACAGCCCGTAGACTAGTTTGCATGAGAGCGGGGCCACTTTGATCAGACAATGAGTCTTGAGTTATAGGCACTTGATTTAATCCTTCTGTAGGGTAGGAAGATGGAGGTGGAGATGACATAGTTATAGAGAAAGGAGGTGGGGGAAGCGGTTGATTGAATAGTGGTACTGTATTTACTACAGACTCGGCAGTTGGAACGCCTAATACACTTTGAGATGACTGCAAAGAAACTTGAGGGGATAAAGGTAGCAGATTCTTTTTAACAAAAAGGGGAAAGTCTCTGGAATTTTTTGCCTCTTGCTTTTTTTCAGGCAAAAGAGTCTCTTGTCCAGTATTTTGTTGCTTGTCTTTTCTCACCGGCTCTGTGGTCTCAATTAAACTTGTCTCGTTTAGATCTTCCACCATTAACTGATTTTCGGAGATATCCGTCTCTGAACCTTCGGAGCTGAAGCTTAGCTCATCACGAGACACTTTATTTCCAGCTTTTACTGCTGCCTGACTGAACCAGGCGTTTTTTAGTCTTCACAGCAGCTGCCGCCGCCAATTTCAATTGTTTCCTCATTTTGGCAGTGTCCCCCCTTTAATGCAACAGTTTACAGCCTTAGTTGTCTTTTTGTCTTTTATAATATTACTATTGACAAAAACGTGCTGGGACTTTAACTTTTCCTTTTGCGAAGAAAAAAAAAAAAAGCTGCTCACCCAGATCTGCCTCGAAGAATCTGCAAAAGCGTCCCCTCAGCTCTTTGAGTCATTGAAGCCACTCTCCTTCCACAGCCAAGATACACTGTATTTCATTCAGCACAGGACACTGCTGTTTCCCTTTCCCTTACCGCTTCGCTCCACTTCACAAATTAATAGAACCGGTCTGGGTGGTTACAGGACGCCACTGCAAGCCCGCGGCTCCCGTGCTTCCCTCCTTCCACAAGTATAGGCTGAGAAAGCCAAGAAGGCCGCCGTCCGTCAATTGTCGTGTAGTGCCTTCACGCTGGAAACGAAAGAAAGAAACCTCTCGCAAACCGCGATACGGTGAAGGGAGAAAGCTCTCGCTCTTCCCCCAATCTTGCCGCTCCAACGTGGTACAGGTCGCCGCACAGCGTTCTCCTCCGAATCAGCCATGCTCCATTACTGAGGGGAGGAGCAATGCGTCACCTGGGCTAGGTGAAGGCGGGGTTCTCCTCCATAGCTCTCTCAGTCATGTGAGGCCACACTTATCAATTTTTTGAAATTCTGTGTGTCCCACACATGTCTGGAGATGTAGTATTATGGAGCCTGTATTGAAGGGAAATTGTCACTTATTGAGTATTTTTGCTCTAATGTTTATCACTTCTTTGACTTTGTTTAGTTTTAGTTCAGGTGGGGATGACGCAATTAAGTGTCCACCCTTTTTCCTCTCATTTCCTAGGGCCTTTACCTTAATTGGATTTTAAGGTCCTCCAGTTTGTGATATTTTAAGATAAATTCAGTTCAGTGAAGTATAGATAACTGCCGTGAAGAGTATTTATTTATATTGTAAATACTTGGAAATTGAAAAGGCAATCTCAGTTTAGAGTAAGAGCAAATATCTGTTTTGTTTCATCTACTCTAAAGTGGAAGTATTGATTAGACTGTGGCATTGTGTTTATGAGCCACTTTGAAATAGGTTATTATTGTAAATTGGCTGACCTTCGTGAAAAGAAAAGTATGAAAATCCATAATATTCAGCATGCAAATCCAGTCAGGCATTCCTAACTAGTTTATTGTGACATCTGTCATAAAAACAAAAAATAAAAATTGTATCTCCTTGAGCTGATGAACCAATGAAAACCACACTAACTTCAGAGAAATCTGCAGTAGTAAATGCATTTATCCCAGGCAAATCCTGGTAGGCATAATTGACATATTTTCTGCTGTGAAAGAAATACCATTTCGAGAACCCCCCTGCCAGTAAACATAATCTATCGTAAGGAGGCAAATAAATAGAGACATTCAATTTAGTTTCCTATCACCAATAGAGAGAGCAGCAAAACTGAACGGTTGTATTTAACAGCTTGAAAAAAGGTGGTCTTCGTGATTGTTGACCCATTTCAGTCAGCAAAAGTATATGCAAATTCCTGCTAGGAGCAGAAAAAGAAATACGGTAACCTTAAATGAAAAAGAAGTATATACTGGCTTGCGAAGAAAGTTGTCACAAGGACAACACGAAGGGCCTCATTACAATGTCGGGTAGACGTTTTGCGGTCTCTGGACCGACCGACCTCTTGACGGCAGTCCCGACACAGCTATTACAATGCGACCGCACATGGTGTGGTCGCATACTCACATTTCTCTACGGGAGCTTGTGCTGTGGCCATTAGCCAGCCGCAGCCCATGCTCCCATATAGAAATGGGAGTGTCTGTTAAACGCTGCATCGCGTGGGCAGGCACCATAGGTACCCCCACAGCCCCCAACCGGAGGCCGCAGGGAGAAAGGGACCTTACTACAGGCCCCCAAAGTCACTTTCTGACAGGCTTTCCATTTCGGAAAGCCCAACATGGAATGCCTGTGGGAAACCAACATGGTAATCTCGACTGTGGAAACGCTGTCCTGAAGGGATTATGTTTATGTAAAATATTAAGGTAAAATAATTGTATATTATTATTTTAAAAGTAGAAAAAATACAAAAATGCTACAGTACTATTAATTAAATAAATGGAATTACATTAAAATTATTTTCCTGAAGTTTAAAATAAATCCTCCCAAAATAAAAAATACATTTTCAATTATATGTTAATAATTATTATTTTTGGATGTATAGAATTAGTTCAAAGTAATTTCATTATATTTTATAAGAATTAATGTTAGGTTAATTTATTAATTATCATAAGGTCATCAAACTACTTTATAATGAAATAATAAATATGTTTTATTATGAGATATATTTGTAACATTCATTTATAGTTATTTTAAATAATTTTAATTAATTTGACATTATTACCCATAGGGTTTTATTGCAAGTTCTATGGAAAGGCCTTACTACTGTTTCCTTTTGCAGTAGTAACTTACACTCAGGTCAATTTACTCATATTTTGCATTGTGGATGCATCACTTTTTGGCATAGCTAAGATACAAAATGCTAGTAGAGAGTTTCAAAGCCATGCAAGGATCTATTTGTGGCTCCTTGTGTGGCTTTGCAAAAAAAAAAGTAACACAATGCAGTGCATTGTGCTGCCTTGTGTTACCTTACGCCAGGCAGGGGTTCCATGGGTGGAGCATGGGCATTCCTATGCATCCACCCATGGATTTTGACGTAATTCCAGATTTACAAAGGTCTGTAAACCTGGGATTGTGACAAAATGATGAACCTCTCAGACCCAGGCAAAACAAGGAGAAATATCTTTATTTCTCCTCATTACTTTCTTTTTCTATGTGTGATGCATTCCGCATCACACATAGAAAAAAGAACATGCCTTTAAGGATTGTTTTAGTGCAGGAAGGTGTTCCTTCCTGCACAAAAACAATCCTGCTCGCAACACAGGCACTTTTGCAGCATAGCACAATGATGCCTGCTTTGGCACTAGGCAGCCTCAAGTGCGCCAGGGTAAAGCGGGAGCAGAAGTGCGTAATATTAGCGAAGATGTGGCATATTTCTGGTCTCTATATTTCATGCAATGCAGCACAGCAGCTTTGCTTGCTACCTTGCTTTGTGTGAAACCTTAGTAAGTATGCCCCTCAGATTTTGTGAATAGTCAAAGTAGTAAAGCTACTCAAAGTTCAAACAGTAAACTTGCATGTGTAAATTGCTCTTAAGTGTAACTTAGCTTTCTGAATAGCCCCATAGGACCATTACTTGATTAGCATTTTGGTAATTGCACTACATACACCATCTCTTGGTTGTTCTGAAACTTCTCAGTTTACCCACACAAGTAAGACTAAAAGTCACTTTATTTTCTTGTTCAAGAGGTCTTTCTTTTTATTTTGACGAAAATAATTCTGCAAGTCTCGACAACAGCATGCCAGCCGCGCTCGCCCATAGAGGGCCTCAGGACGTCGACCTACCAAGTCTGCCTCCATCTCTAACTAGCTGCTGACATGGTGTTACACTTTTTCATGAAAACGATTTTTCGTTTCCAAATTAAAGGGCAGCATCATGCCAGCAGCAAAGGGGGCTCCACTGGTCCTTTGAACTGCGCATGTGTCAGGCGGTAGCTTCTTCAGCCCACCTGACACATTTGCAATACATAGCGGACATGAAGCACTTGCCTCAGGCAGTGCAGCATGTCTGCAAATGAGGCTTCGGTGGAGCCTAGCACTCTTCATCCCCATATCCTATCAGAAGTCAGAATGGAGAAGGAGAAACCTCCTCCAGCCCTATCCTTGCATCTGATTGAGCAGCTGCACGTGTTCCAGGCCAGGACAAGCAAATGGTATCAGTGATGACGGCTTCTGCTTGTACATTGTGGCGTCCGTGGGAGACAGAATCTCGGAGGAAGGATCGTGCAGAGGTCAAATGTCCCAAGGAAAAATCTTATGGAAAAATCGTATTATTAGCGTGTGTTTGCGCGTGCATGATTGTGCGTGTTTGTGTGTGTGCATGGCTGTAAGTATGTCTGTGCATCGCATCCACAATTCTCCTTTTTCTCTCCCCTGCTCATCACTCTCCCTCCTCCATTTTTTCGTCTCTCTTCTCTGTTGGCACTTGGCAGCTAACATGACATGACAGCGCACCCATTTAGATAGAGCGTTACTAACGTGCACTAATTATTTGGGCCCATTTAGTCTAAAAATATAACTTGTTTACCTCAATAATATTAATTTGCAAAAGAATGCTTGTGTCTTAGAAAGAAATGTTCGGGTTCTTTACGCCTATTCTTTTTGAAAAAGCACTACATTGACCAATAACGTTGTTGATTTAGGAGAGGAATTATTTTAGCCAAACATGTCTTTACATTTTTAGTTAATATACTCGTCATTACTCGTGTAATATAGAAAGGCCCACGTGTTCTTGTGCCAGTGATAAATATACAACAGCACTCTGAAAGCCTCCATCAGAGAAGGCATAGAGGAGACTTAATGCAAAGGCAAGCACTAAAATAAGTTAGGGGCATATCATCAATAGACGGCGATAAATATTGCAAAGCACGCTTAGCGCTTTTTTATTTATCGCCGTCTATCGCTGGAATTTATCGTCCGGTTAGCGCGTTATTAACAACGCGTATCACCGAGGTGATAAATATTCCAGCGATAGCGGGGATATCGCCGTTTTCCATGGAACAACGCTGGTTTTCCAGCGATGTTCCATGGAAAACGGCGATATCCTTGATGATAGGGCCTGTGGTCTTAGCCACACAATCCACCCCCCATGTAAAGTATGCCTTAGTCTGGAATTTAACAGACGTTAAATTCCAGCGTTAAGGCCCAGTTAGTGCGGAAAAAATCAGCGCTAAACCAGACGGGGCTTCGTTGTAAATACAGCGAAGCACCTTCAGCGATATTTTATTATGTAGTTGTAAGGGGCACGCCTACCTTGCATCTCATTAGCGATGCGAGGCGAGGCAATAGGAAACCGGGCGCTAAGGCAAGGAAACACGCGCTAGCCTGTCCTTGTTAATAAAGCGATAGAATTATTGCCGCTTTTCGCCCAAAAACAGACGCTAAAGCGGCGATAATGTTATCGCCAGCCCTTGATAATATGCCCCTTAGTTTGTTTAACCTTTAATGTGCGGCACTTGGCAGGGCTGCAGATTTAGACTGAGTATGCTAAAAGGCTCACCGGGCTGTGAGGGACTCAGTCACATGTCAGGCAGGTGCAAAGAGATAAGGAGTTCGTCCCTTGTTACCAATGCTGTAATTTTACTTGGGGAATCCATAAATTAGGAGTCAGAGGCAAGGGGGTGGAGTCACAAGGGGGCAGAGTCATGAACAGCGATCCGATGATCAACTCCTACATCATTATTTATAAAACTCAATGGCAAAGAAATTAGCATCAAAGACAAACGTGAGAGTTACTCTATCTCTGTTCTGGCTTACTTAATTTGTCAGAAATAGGCTGCATTTTAAAATATCTTACTGGAGTTAAGGCACGTTCTGCAGAGATCTTTGTTTACCCAGCAGTTTTCAGATGGTAAGATAATTCTGGTGGTTAATGCGCTTGCTAGAGAGTTCTATGTATTGTCTAATCACACCTTTCACTCAAAGCAGCATAGAGGTTAATGTGCCTGCTGCACAACACATCTGTAACATGCAAATTGCAGATTTGTATTTTATGTAGATAGGTAAGTGGTTTACTGCTTTTGACGGAGAGGTCCTTTTGTAACTTACAATTCATAAGTTGCAAACCTTCTAATATAGCGCAATGAGCGGGTATCAAGGAACTGCATGCAAATTGCAGGCATAGGGTTAGAACCTTATTTGTTTCTCAATCTGTCTTTATTCTAAGGTTGCTGAAAAGGGCTCCACTTCTTTGTCTGGTAATGAAGTCCTATTATTTCAGACAAGCTTGTTTCAGGGCTGCGATGTCTGCACAGACCAGCTGATGGGGGACCGGCACTCCACAGTACCCTTCCTGCTAAGCCCGGCTTCTTTCTTCTCCTCTGACAGGTAAGAACTAGAGTCAAACGTGTGCTTTCACGGCCATATTGTTAATAATTCTGGCTATGTTGCGATTTCCCATATCTTGATTTGTAGGATCTGCAGGTAGACGTGGGATTTTTGCAAACACCTTGCCTGCTATAATTTTTAATACTTATATAACTATTCAAACCAAACGAAACTACAAGTCCCAACATGCAAAGTGTTGTTCGTGCAAAAGCCATGTCCAGTGTCAAGTTATGACGTGGGCCTCTGACAGGTCTATTAGATGATTATTTATAGCCATGCTATGTCTTATTTCACAACACTCTACTGTGCAGTATCTCTCACAGCTGCCTTTAGCATGGCCTTCCAATCACTATACTGTGCTGAATCCCTTACTGCTTCATTTGGTATATCCATTGAATGCTATACTGCGCTTTATCCTTTATAGCTGCCTTAAGCATGGTCTTCATCACTATTCTGTGCCTTATCACATGAAACTACCTTTTTTGCATGGACTTTATTTATTTGCAAAGTTTTATATAGCGCTGGCTAGACCCGGAGGTATCAGAGCGCTTTACATGAGGATCAGCAAGTTACAGGTTACATAATTACTTCAGTTACCGATTCCAAGTATAGACATAGGAGAAAGGTAAAGGGAAGGAAACATAGCGGGGAGACGAGGAAAACAATGTCAGATGTCCGGCTGGGTAGGTGACGGCCGAGGGGGTGAACCAGGGCCAAACTCCTCTATAGCTGCATAGGACAGCTCCACCGGGCATCGGCCAAGGTTGCGCGGACTCCGCGGTGAGAACAGATAGTAGAAAAACATGAGATTACACAATAACATAAGTTATTTTCACGTTGCATAGCAAAGACAAAACGTCTTATGTGGAATGGAAGGTAGAGGGGGAAAGGTAAACAGGGGAAAGGAATGCAGATAGCATCAGGCAGATCAGAGGGGGGAAGGGACTTCAGGGGAAACAAGCAGTCAAAGTAAAAGACAGACAAAACCGTGAAGCACCGTTAAAACAATGTCCGATGTCCGGCTGGGTAGGTGACGGCCTAGGGGATGAACCAGAGCCAGACTCCTCTATAGCTGCATAGGACAGCTCCACCGGGCAACGGCCAATGGTACTCGGGTTCAGCAGTAAGTAAAAACCGATTCGGTTTTCGCCCATGGGGCATCATCATAGTTCAATCGAAGGCATCGGTCCGGGTGTAATTGGGAAACACCCTCCGCCTCGTCCTCCCGCTAGCCCCATGAGGGGCTAGTGGACTTCTACCACCATACTGTGCCTTTTCTGTTACAGCTGCCTTCAGCATGGTTTACCTTTACCTTATTGTTCATTAACCCTCTCCACTGCCTTTAGCATAGTCTTCCATCACCAGGAGCTTTAAGGGACAGAGAAAGAACTACCTGATGCTTTAGCTCCATGTGCTTCTTATGATGGTTGGCCTAGCTCGCTACGCTCCCTCGCCATAGGGCTCTCATCCCAAACTTTTACGCCCTACCACTTTCAAATGTCACCAGCCGCAACATGAAGAAGAAGAATCAATGTCTATGTACGTTTATGGCTAATAAGCCTCAAAGGCTCAAAGAGGCCTACCCCTGTGGACTGGAAATGAGTGAATCGTTTATTACAATGCAGACTAGTGGCTTGAGTGGCAAGTCCTAGGTGGTTGTGGTAGGCATGATGAGAAACACAGCTGAACATTTTTATTATTTGTGTGATCAATTATTTAGGGTTCTTGCAGTTAGTTGTCTAGGATAAATGGTACTAGTTTGGCTCTTAGTTGATTGCACTCCAGCTTGTATTCCACACTGTGCCTCCTCGTTCACCAATTATAGCTTGACACTTAGATATTGTCGTTTAATTGTCTCATTCTACAGACCTTCTTTTCTGGAAAGAAATGGAACCCCCATGGTGCTACCACTCTGCAGTTCACGATTCACCCCCACTCCCAATACGGACTATACCAGATGATGTTGCATCATTTGTATACAATATAATTTTTCCTAACATTTATTATGAATATTTTTAAACTGTGTGTAACATTGCCTGATTGGACCCAGCTTAGATAACTATAACTGACTTGGTAGTCTATTGGCTAGTGAAGACCGAGAAGGTTAACTTTACTTTCTTCTTCGTTTCATTGCAGATGTGCTACTCTCATGAACTTGCTGAATGCTGTTTTTGTCATGTACATTAAGTTAATATTGTTCTTCGCAAAGCCTTAACAATATATATTATATGAACATTAAAATCACTATAATTCCTTTTTAAAGTCCTACCTGCTCAGTCATAGGCTACAAATCCCATTTCTCCAGCTATATAGCTCAGATAATACAATGTAACAGATGTACATCAAGCTCTAAAACAAAGTGAAGGAGCTAAAACTAACATGGTTTTCACTTATTCTTAAGTTTGCCAGTCACAATCCATGCATAGTTGGAGACTGCATGATAAATCACAGGCTGATCCATCCTATAGCTCAAGACTAAAGCATCTGCCTCACTTGATATATTATGTTATGTTATGTTATCTGCGTTTATATAGCGCAGAGCTGCCCCAGCAAAGAGGCGTCCCGGCGCTGCCAGCGTCAGAAGGAACAGGGCGAGAAACAGAGCAGGTAGGCGCAAGGAATATGCAGAAGAACAAAAGGAGGCTAGGCAGAGGGAAAAAGGAAAGTTTTGATTGCTTTCCTAAAGTCCAGCAAGCGATCCATGCTGCGGATCTGGGGAGGCAAGGAATTCCATAGCTTGGCAGCCAAGCAACGAAAGGATCGTCCCCCAGCCCGAAGGCGCTTCACACGGGGGACTATAACCAAATGCTGCCCCAGGGAGCGCAGCTGGCGAGTGGGGACATAAGGGATTAGTAGGTTAACTAGAAGGCTGGGCGAAGCAAGCTTCTAGATCTTAAAAGATAAGCAGAGAGCCTTAAATTGGATCCGCTTGGCCATGGGTAGCCAATGTAACCTCCGGATGGCACCAGTAGAGGGACAATTACGTGGGAGCCCCAGCAGGGCTCTGGTGGCAGCGTTTTGGACACGCTGCAGTCGCATTTCCTCAGCCTGATTAGCCCCCAAAAGGAGCGAACTAGCATAGTCTAGTCTAGATAGAATGGCTGATTGAACAATCAGCTGGCGCGTAGGTGGGTCAAAGAACCTCAACAGAGGCCTAAGTCCCCGAAGGAGGCCAAAACAAGTACCAGCAACTTTTTTGGTATGCTCTTGAAAACTGAGGGTAGAATCCATCCATACCCCCAGGTTCTTGACCACCAACTTCGGGGTGGGGGTACTACCAAGAACGTTAGGCCACCATTGCTCACTCCAGAGACTCCTGTCCTTCCCCACCAGCAGTACCTCTGTTTTATTAGTGTTCAGCTGGAGACAGTTTATGGTCATCCACTCCGCAACCGCGGCCAAGCCGCTCCTAAACCTAGAAGCATCCTGTGCGGGACCATCGGAGAGGGCCACCACCAGCTGCGTATCGTCCGCATACGAGACCATGGTGAGGCCCATATTCCTGGCCACCGTTGCAAGAGGCTGAACATATAGATTAAACAGTACGGGGCTCAGTGCAGAGCCCTGAGGCACCCCCTGACCGATGGGATGAGCCTGGGAAAGAAACGGGGGGCCGACACTCGGAATGATCTGTCTGTCAGAAATGATCTGAACCATTCTAGTGCTAGGCCCATCCTCCAAACGCTGTAGCAGACTCTCATGCGAAACCGTGTCAAATGCGGCACTCAGGTCAAGCAAAATCAGTGCCGCCATATGACCGGAATCGAGAATGGTCCGCAGATGTTCTGTCACAGCCAGAAGAGCAGTCTCTGTATTGTGACCGGAGCGGAAACCATTTTGAGAGGGATCCAAGATGTTATTGGTATAAGCACTAAATAAGAGGACAAGCCATTTCATGGGGGGGCTATCGATGTTTTTGGGCAGAATAGCATGAAGCACATGATGGTTTCTTTATCTCCCTAGGCAGATTCACATAGTTCCTCATTACCCTTAACATTATTCCATCTGGTTTTATAAGTTCTAAATGAGAGTGTACTCAGACAAAACTTTGGGGCATATTCTCAAGAACGTGTGATAACTACCGCAAAAGTTGCTTAACGCAACCCTTCACATCGCAGTCCATCGTGGGAAAATAACACTGTTCAACGTGGTATTCCCAACCCTGCGGCACCATGCGATAGTAGCAGGATAACACGCCAAATGACCGCCCAAAAACCAACGCGACGCAGAAACAATGCGAAACACGAACGCGAAAAAACCTGCGATGTTCCAAACCGCGATACAAAAATCAGCGACAACCAGCCACAGGCCCGCAAATCCCACGCGTCATGAATGAAAATGCACTATAAGAGCAACCAAAAAATAAACACCAAAAACAAAACAAACTGCGTAGCACCATGGATGCACCCGGACCGAGTGCAGAGGACAACCCGAACCCCACAAGCCCCACGGAGGACCAGCCAGGAACCCCATGTTCAGGAAGGGCAAGGAGAAGAGGAAGAGGAAGACGGGGTTCAGACCGCAGGAAGACCGGATCATCGTCACGGAGGTGATAGAACACTACCAACAACTGTTCGTCACCTCCACTGCGTCATTGGCAACACAAACGGAAATATGGCAGTCCATCGTCACCAACGTGAATGCAGTCGGAGTGTCGAGGAGGTCAATGGAGGAGGTCAAGAGGCGCTGGCATGAAGTGCACAGCCAAACCAAACAGAAACTCGCTGCCAACATGAAGGCAGCAAAGGCAACTGGAGGTGGGAGTCCTGCGCCACAGGAGGAGCTGGATGAGCTGGAGGAAATGGTGGCCAAAGTCATCAGCGTGGAGACGGTGTAAGGAGTCGGGGGTCTGGACACAGCCCGATATGACCTGACCCAACATCAACAGGGTGAGTAACGACCAGGGACTGGGGGACGGGGGCAGATGGGCACAATGCCACACATTCACAATCATGTGCAGCACACTGCACACCCACAATGACTGTGGAACATGTCCCTGATACCCTTGGCACACTGCAGCACACATAGAAACACCAAGTAGTCCCCCGTCCACAATCTGCACAAATGGGCCCCCTCCATATCACCAATGCCACAACCTACCCATGCACATGTGCTGAATCCCGAAAAGCAGCGGCTCTGTGAGCCACACCGACAATGCAAGTGACACTGCATGACAGATAGCATGGCTGAAGTCACAATACATGACATGGTGCATGAGACGACACTGAGGTGGCTGAGTGTGGACCACATCCGTAAAGGAGCAGGTCACACTCTGACACATCCACGTGCACCTACGAACCATGACGTAAAAAACACATCTGCAGACAAACAATGCACAAGAGTACCAAATATCTCCAGTAGCACAAATGACCCAAGTCACAAACATCCCAGCACCCGAAAAGCACACAAGTCAAATGCACACCGACTCAAAGGGATAAGGGTCCGCCAATGCAGAGCTGCAGGGGCGAATCGCCAACAATGCAGCACACACACATAGCAATCACAGTACATCAACATTGACGACAATGTGGGACAGAGTGCAACCTCTACACCACAGGACAGAGGACACAACTGGTGCCGCTCATGCGTAGAAACTGGCCAATCACAACTGGCAATGCATGACACTGTGAGCTGATAACGTACGAGTACAACCACACATCCGTCATGTAGTCCAAATGTCCACTGACTCCCATCAAATAGCCAGCTTCACCAAAACAGTCACAATGTACATCGTCATGCAGTCTGAATGTAAACATCTACAATGCGTCAACATACATGGAACACACTGTTAACCTGCATCTCCCCTTCACATTGCAGAGGGACAATCAACACCTCCTGCAGAGCAGACCACACATCTCTTCAGTGATGATGAAGAGGACACCCTGCACATTTGCACAGACACCCTCCAACGGCTCGTGGACAGCCTCCGCACCCCACCTCCAGGAGCAGGGCAGCCCAGCTGCATCGCGGTGAGCCCACACCCTGCACAGACCACACCGCAGGAAGCACACACCACCATGGTTGCCTCCCAGAACCTCCACGACCAACACACGGATTTCAAACTCCGTGTGTTAGGGTGCCAGGAGAAGATGGCAGATCAGCTGCGGCTGGGTTTCGAGCTCATGGCAGCCAAACTCGATGCCATACGTGGGTGCCTGAGTCCCATCAGGGAGCAACTACAGTACCTGATGGATACCCACTGTCCGCACCATGCTCACCAACAATCCTTGGCTGACATCGCTGGGTCCATTACTCGGTTACAAGAACTGTCTAGGCAGACAGGCCCAAGCGATGACAGCACAGAGTTGGCACAGATGCGGAGGTCAATGGAGACCATGGAGCCGATGCAGGCTGGAAGTATGGCTGCTACTGCTGAACACCAGTGAGATGTAGCTGCGATCTTCCATGCCTTGCAGATCCTCATCTTGCCATTGCTGCCACTGAGCCTGTTCCAGGTGACTGCTGCAGGAACCTCGACACACACATATCCTCCCCCTGATGTGTCAGTGGCACACAGTGATGCAGCCCAATCACCTTCGCGCCCTGATGTGTCAGTGGCACACACTGATGCAGCCCTATCACCTTCGCACCCTGATGTGTCAGTGGCACACAGTGACGCAGCCATAACCCCACCACACACACCTGACACACCGGACACAGAAGACGTCTCAGAGGAGTAAGATGTGGAGGGTAATGACTGTGTGAGGAAGGAGGTAGTAGCATCCATCCCCGCCATATGGCCTGTCCCTGCCAGGTCGTGCTCCCTGCATCATCCCCTGGACCAACACCTCCCACTGTCCCCTGAAACACTTTGAGACCTTCACATGGACCCCGACATGGACTGCCATATCTGCTCTGGTACCAATGACACAGCAACCCGGCGGCGGACTGCACCCTTCCTCTTCAGATCAACTTTGCCTTGCCACAAGAACTCTGGTTGGCCCAACACTGGGCAACCATGTTATGTGGGCTTGAAGTGGCCATGTACTGCTCCAGGTCTGACACCCCCCAGAATGTGAATAAAACATTCCAAATCACACAGATGTGTCATGTCTATGTTCACTAACGAATAAATGTTTGGATGAATGTAGGGACATTGATTGCACTAAAAGGTACACCCTGGTAGATGTCATCAAGGCCTTTATGGCTTTCCCAGACCCAGTTCTCGCCCTTCTAAACCACTCCCTGTCCCAGGGTTGTGTCCCCAATGCTTTCAAAGAGGCTATAGTAGTCCCCCTCCTAAACAAACCTAGCGCTGACCCTCAGACGCTAGCAAATTACCGCCCCATTTCCCTGCTCCCATACTTGGCCAAGCTATTAGAAGCGCATGTGGCTAAATGCCTGTTCAACTTCTTGGAGCAGATGGGATTCCTCGACCCTAGCCAAGCCGGCTTTCGGCCAGCCCACTCTATGGAAACAGTGACTCTGGCGATACTCGACTCCTTACGAAAAAACGCGGACAGAGGAATTTACCAGGCCCTGGTGCTGCTTGATCTCTCAGCCGCATTTGACACGGTCGACCACAACATACTGGCAGACCGTGTCAGCGAGGCAGGCCTCCAGGGTCCAGCCCTTAGCTGGATTAACTCCTTTCTAAAAAACCACACCCAGGCAGTCCGCATCGGCCAATTCACTGCCCCCAAACTAAAAACAACTTGCGGGGTCCCACTTCGCTCTCCCCACACCTTTTTAACCTCTACCTTCTCCCATTGATAAGATCTCTGAAAGAAGGAAGAGTGACCACCTTCAACTATGCAGACGACCTCTAACTTATATTTTCAATCGATAACTCCCCCCAATCAATATCTGACTTTCAATCTACCATGACATTCATCCAGCAATGGATGAACCTCAACCATTTAAAACTTAACTCTAGCAAAACTGAACTGATACTGACGGGCGGAAGCTTCAATCAGTGGGGCCCACAATACTGGCCTAACGACTTGGGCCCCCCTCCCCCCTCCACCTCAGTAAATAGTCTAGGGGTCACCATAGGTAACGACCTGTCCCTAAAAACACACGTAGGCACAGTGGTCTCCGCCTGCTTCCTTCAGTTACGTAAAATCAGAAAGATAAGCAGGCTACTGTCCCACGCTGCACTGGTACAGGTGGTGATAGCTCTGGTCCTGTCTCGTCTTGACTACACAAACGCCACTTACCTGGGGCTTCCACTCGGCCTTGCTAGGCGACTTCAGCTGGTACAGAACCAAGCGGCCCGACTAATATACAAGCAGCCCAGATGGCAACACGCGTCCCCTCTCCTCAGGAAGCTGCACTGGCTCCCTGTCCCCCAGCGCTGTGCCTTCAAAGTTGGCTGCCTGGTGTTCAAATCCCTAAATGGCCGCAGCCCCAAATTCATTAATAATCTCATCTCTCGCCACACTCCCCCTCGAAATCTCCGCTCAGCCCAACTCCACCTTCTGACGGTGCCCACCTTCAAGCTGAAGCGCCAAGGAGGTTGCAGGTTTGCAGCCCTGGCCCCACGCTTGTGGAACTCCATCCCCCTGGAAATCAGACTTAGCACTAATCTACTCAACTTCAGAAAATCTCTCAAAACCTGGTTATTCACACAAGCTTACGAATGATCTGCTCCGGGCTGGCTACCCCCTAGTTTTCTCAGCGCCAAGAAACCAACCGGTGTACGAGCGCTTTACAAATCATACCTTGTTCTACATGGCGAGAAGTTGGACACCATACGCACATTGCTGGGGACACGTAGGAGCACAGGTCTGCCACCAACTATCCCAGCCACAATGTCTGGCTCACAGGGGTGGAGCTGGCAATAGGGACTCACCCCCAATCCACAAGCGTCAGTCAATGTCTCCCTGTGTACGGACAATGCACATGTAGGCACATGATCTGTCATTATAATAAACACTCATCACAGTTGTACACAGGTGAAGTTGCGTAGACTTTATTAGCATGTGCGTGTCAGTACAGGCAAGGCAAGGGCCACAACATGCAGACCAATGTTTAAGACACTTACAGGCAGCTTAGGAACATGTTGAGGTGCAAGTAATGGGGTGGCAAAAGTGCACACAATTCATTACGGATGTCAACGGTCTCAGCCCACCTTGCCTTGTTGGACGAGTCATGTGATGTTTAGCGTCTGCTCATCGGCCCGTGTCAGGGGACACGACTCACAGCCCATGGGATCTGCATAGTGCTGTAGCACCGGACTGTGCTGACTGTGTGCTCTGCTGACAGTGAGCAGGTGAAGGGATCCTACAAGGTCACATGTCGTGCTACATTGCCATGGGAGTACTCTCCCCCCAGCAGTTTCTCTGCTTTTGGAACGTTGCCAGGCAACGCTGTGCTGCTCCGCCCATGGGACTGCTTCACCTTGCACAGGTGTGTGTACACACGCGTAGGTCCACGCACATGCATTCTGAGTCCAGGCGACGGCAGACATGTCCACTGTTGTGGTGGGATATGTGGAAATTCCTCCGAGATGCTACAAGGTGTGGGGACCTGTGCTGTGGGTGACAATCAATTGTGGCTGCAGGAACGTAGTTACTCGTCCATGTATGCGAGCACTGCTTCATGGGCAATATGTTCCAAGAGTACATCGTTGTCGAGGTCAAGGTACGCGAGGGCGAGCCAATCCATTACCTGGTCCGGGCAGCTGTGCTCCGTCCACGCCGTTTCACCAATCCGCAACAAATCCCAATAGGGGAGCGCCTCGATGTGGTCACTGCACACGAGGAGTTGTGCAATCTCCCATGCCCAACTACCTGCACATACGCCAAATATCAAGGCATCCCATGCCCGGGTGTCACGGTTACACTCCTGTTTGTGGGCCAATAGGGGGCGCACACACGTGTCATAATCCAGTTCAGCTACCGTTGTGTTGGATAGGCAGACATCCATGGGCCACTCTAATGTGCATGATTGACAGTGGAACCAGGGCTTGACGCAGGTGACGTATGCAAGACGGAAACTCAGACGGTAACTGATGCGCAACACTGCCAGTGCAGTGATCCCAACAGATGCAGCATTCGTGCACGGTACAGTTCCACGTGACAGGGGTTGTGCATGTGCCTGGGATTGCCAGCCATTGCCTTTGTTGGTCTCGTAGCACCGGCACACTTCTGACAGGCGGCAGTTGTGTGGGTGAGATGCCACTGCTCGGAGCAATGAGTCGTGTTTGTGTGCAAGGTTTGGGCGTATGGGTTGTTTCATACTTATGTGTCAGGGGCATCCCAAGCAGGTGTGCCTCAGGCAGGGACAAGTGTGTGTGGGGTGTGGACACGTTGGTCTTTCATTCGCGCAGTTCGTGGTGTGGGAGTCGTCACGATCTGGTTTGGTATCTCTCGCAGGGAGTGCCAGCCGCATTCAGGACCAAGGTCGGGGGTTCAGGTGTCCTTCAGCCTTGTGTATTGAGACAATGGAGCTTTCATTCCTGATGTTGGTCTGACTACTGCTTGCATTTTTGAAATGTGATTTGGCGTTCGCGTTGCTATTGATGCCAGGCCTTTGACTTAGTGTGCACCAATAGCGATACACACACAACAGTTGGCATGTATGAGCCAGGAGCCCGATTGGCCTTGCGCTCCTTGTACAATATCTCTATTTCTCTCTCTCACTCCCTCTCCCTCTCCCTCTCTTTCTCTCACTCTCTCTTTCTCTCTCTCTCTTTCCCACTTTCGCTCGCTCTCTCTGTCCTTTGATGAGCGCATGACACACCTTCTTATCTGGAAATTTGTTTTGCAGGCTGTGAGTTCCAGATTGTCCTGAGAGGACCCGCCATGACTCTTCAAAATAGTTATTTTGTGTTTGTTCTGTATGAAACTAATTATTTGCTGAGTCTAAGATGAATGTATGATTCTCATTTTTCTGACGACACATGTAGGTTAGGTGTTGTTATTGTGCGACATCGGGCACATTGTTTTGTTCATGATTTCGTGAGGTTGATGTCACATATCTTTGTCCGGGTGTGGGTGGGGGGTGCCCGGAGTGGGGCCCGGGGGGGGGGTCCTGGGTGTGGTGGCGGTGGGTGTTGTTGCCCTCTCGGGGCTCCGGGATGCATGGTGAGTGGCTCCATGGCATCTGTTGTTCTTCATGTGTGGCTATGGGCTGTGCTCCCTTGTCTGTTGCAGATTGTCGTCCGACTTTGCACCAGGTAAGAGCAGGTGTTAATTTCCTGCTGCTAACGTGCCTTATCTCATGTTTTGTGATCTTATCGTGGATCGGGCTGGTCATTGAGAATGTTGTGGAGTGGTGTTGTCGCGGCTTTTTGCACGGGAATGCCTACTCTGCATATCATTAGCGTTAGTTGCCGGGGGCATCTGTGGCGATGTTTTTTGCGACTGCTATCGCAGGTAAACTGGTGTTATGGGCTGTTAGCACCAGCTTGGGAATGGGGAGATAAATTTATTGCGGATTTGGCTGCGATCACGTGCCGATAACTCGGCGATAGCTCCTTGAGAATATGCCCCTTAATGTATAGCGTACAATGTATCTCAAGAGAGATATCATCTAGGTAGGTTTCATAACCGACATGGGCTTTATGTTTAATAAATATATATATGTACCAGGAGCCACTCTTAATACATGACTTGCTGGCAATCAGAAAGAATACCTTCTTTCATGACAGCGGCATATAATTCCTTCCTCCTGGGGCTTCCCTTCTTTGGTGTTCCTCCAAGGAGGAAAGAAAAAGAAGACACTAATGCAGTGTGACAGACCACGTGGACACCAGCTGCTTTACCAATATAGGTTTTTTTGGCACATATATGTATAAACACGAGTAATAGATTAAGAGAGCCCAGGAGAACACATCCAGATCTAATGGCTTCTCCCTCTCGTTTGCCAACATTCTAATGGAACCTTGACATGTCACCATGAAACTTTACCTATGTTATTACACAATGAGCATAAATGCAAACACCTAATACACATGGGTATACCACAACTAATTATTAGTAATAGTATCTACAATTACATTAAGTACAAATAATGACCAGGAGCCCCCGCGCCTAGGGGAGGGGCGCCCTTAGTAGAGCCACGTGGCTGAGTCTCCTACGGGGCCGAGAAAAGGGGATGGATAAGGAAGGGCTGAGGTGACATCATCAGGCTGCACAGGGAAATCCTGGCAAGGTATTTAAGGCTGCGCCCTAGTGGTTTCGATCTCTTTGTCCCCTTGGACCTCAGCCTAGCTGCAGGAGCATCGTCGAAGGAGCGAGGCGGAGTGTGGCACGGTGAGTTCGGGGGGGCCGTGGCGTAGTCGCTTTATAACGATCCCCATATAGGTCTATTATTATTATTATAGTTTTCAATAAAATACCGATTACGTTAACTTTATACGTTGGGTTGATAGGCCGCTACGATAGCCGGCCGCGGCGAGAAACTGAATGGATCTTTAGGCGGCCACGATATGCGGAGGGTGCGCCCATATGTGGAAGAGGCGCAGTCTAAATTTCAGAGAATCGACTTCGGCCGGGGCCTGGGTTCAAGCCTCAGCGCGCGCATTTAAAAAAAAAAAAAAATGCGCAGTGGGAGGAATAAATGTGCAGTTTGGTTTTAATTTGACGTCCAAATCTTTTGTGTGACTGCAGGGGAGTGTTGTGTGGGAGGGGTGTGTCTGGGTCGGCAGAGCGGCGTGAGGCTAACTGCGGGTTGACTGCTTGTATAGGCAGTAAGCGCTCCGTATTCACGCAGCTTAGTGGTTCACCCGGAGAGTGCGCTGCCGCGGCAGCCCTTCAGACCACAGTTCTAGCCCCGCGTCTGCTATCGGTATTTGTTTAGGAGGGTGGAGTGCCCGATACCTAGGGCCCAAAAAGTGCGTCACCCCAGGTTCCCTTGAAAATATTGCTGGAAATGGTAGTTGGTATCATTAATTGTATTGGTTCAGCTGTCAGTGAAAACAGTGATTTTGGGAGGATGCTGGATGAAGTATGCAGGCAGCATGCGGGACACAGTGCAATTTCCTTAGTACATGCTCTGGGTACATGCTCTGGTTTTTATTGTGAAATCACCTGGCAGGGGGCTTTGTTTGCCCGGGTGCTTTTTTGCAGAGGTACCGGGGGCAAGCGCGCTAATGATAGTTCCAGTAGCTCAGGAGCGTGGAGTGCGACGGTCCTGGTGGTACATGGGGAGTGGCTGTATCGAGGGGTGCGTAAAAGGGGCGTGCCCAAGCGCTCAGGGAACGTTTGTTGGTGTGGTTCATGGGTGCTGCACGGATGGGGCCGAGGCCCATTTCAGTTGGGGAAGAATGGAATTCTTTGCTGATACGCATACTGTGGGCAAGGGGTATGTGGCGCAAAGTTTGCAGAAATATGTAGGGATTAAGGGTTTAATATAGGGTCTTTTGCTTAATTTGTTCTCCTTTTGTTGCTTTCATGTCGGTGATATCCGGAGGCGCACCTTGCTGGGAAGGCGGCAGCATGGTGTACAGGTCGTCCGGCGGGCGCAAATTTTCCGAAGACCGTGAAGCAGGAACTTCTTTCTCGCAAATGCCACCAAATTGGCCCATCAGCCCCAGCGGAAGTGTTCCTGAACGTTATGGAGATCGTTGAGTGGCCTGCACTTATGCATGGTGGAAAATTCCGGGTTCGCGTGAAGCCTCTATTCTTTACAAAGGTTGGTAAATTGAATACATTTGGGCGTTATGGGGGTTTGAGGCAGCTGTCCTTAGTGGGCGCTTGGACAGGTGCAGATTAGTCCCGAGTAATTGCCTGAGTGCGTTCATGGACAATTTTTAGATAGTTCTATTGAGAGCTTCTCTACCCTCTCACCCCTTACTAAAAATTATAAATACTCGGTGTAATTACCGGGGTGTGTTTTTAAAGGATATTCCGAGAGGGTTGGTAATGGGAGTCACTCGGGTTGAAGGGCGCAAGTACAATTCCGCATAATCCGCTCCTCTTTACAAAGGTTGGTAAATGGAATGCATTTGGGGCGTTACGTGGGGTGAGACGGCTCGCCTTGGTGGGCTCTTCGACTGGCGCAGATTAGTCCTGAGTGTAATTGCTTGAGTGCTTTAAGGGACACTTGTTAGATACTTCTATTGAGAGCTTATCTACCGTCTCACTCCTTACTGGAAATTATAAATCCTAGGTGTAATTACCGGAGTGTTCGTTCATGGACACTTTTTAGATGGTTCTATCAAGAGCTTATCTACCTTATCACCCCTTACTACAAGTTATAAATCCTCGGTGTAATTACCGGAGTGTTTTTAGAGGGTGTTCCGGGAGTGTGGGAATGTGAGTCACTCGGGTTGAAGGAAATCGTCTTGGTGCGTGACTCCACACCAACGTGTATATGGAAACAGCCCAAAACAAAAACAAATATACCGCCCAATTCGCTATCGAAAAGTGTTAATAAGTACCCCTTCTTGTAGATGCAACCAGGAAAAGCATTATTCCTACTATAGCTGCTTGGTGCAGAACTCGCTGGATGACTGGTGGTGCTCTAGGCTCATTTGTTGCAGCGAATCGGGGCTTCATGAACACGCATTTGCAGACATCTTCTGTGCCCTGCCAATCAGGTGCTTAAACCTTTATCAGCTCTAAGCCTGCAGTACAGGGCCCGTATGTATACCGACAGCACCATGGGTGAAATTCTCTATTGAAAGGTATTAATAAGTACCCCCTCTGGTAGATGCAACCAGGAAAAGCTTCACCCCTTTTAACCCTAGTACATTTGCTTTGGGCAGAACTCGCTGGATGATTGGTGGTGCTTTATGTTCATTTGTTATAGTGAATCTGGGCTTCAGGAACACATTTGCGGACATATTCTGTGCCCTGCCAATCAGGAGCTTAAACGTTTATCAGCTAGAAGCTTTGTTACAGGGCATGTCGGTATACCGACGGCACCATTGGTGACACCAGAATGGGTGCAGCTACGAACCACAGCCCTATGGTATTACCTCAAGGCCGCACCAGCGCAAAGCATTCGTACACTCCGAGGACGTCTCACCAGCAACAATACAAGCACCGCTTCCAGCAAGGGCCGTACAGCCCAAACTAGGGCAAACTGGTGCGCATGTGCGTGCACGTACACGCGCGCTCTCTCTCTCTTAGACAGCAGCGCTACATTGTGGAAGGGGCGGCTGCAGTACGGGCAATATAATTTCTTAGGATGGTTTTCATGCCAATGGTTGCGCTACTCAATGAGAAGAGAGCAGATGTTACCTATCGGCGTAAGCTACCGGCTTTCGAGCCGGTGACTCCCAAGCAGCGCTACATTGTGGAAGGGGTGGCTGCAGTACGGGCAATATAATTTCTTAGGATGGTTTTCATGCCAATGTTTGCGCTACTCAGTGAAGAGGGAGCAGATGTTACCTATTGGCGAAAGCTACAGGCTTTCGAGCCTGTGACTCCCAAATGAATATATTGTGGGTAATGTAACTGGTGCTTATGTAAAGCGCGCCAAGTTGGCGCTATACATAAACGTGCATATCTCTTAAAAATTAAATCAAAAACAGGTGCGGTTGCTCTCCCCTTGTTGTGAAGGAGAGTAAGGGACAGTAGTGGGGTATGTAGGAGTCTCACTAGCTTATCTTACAGCAGGAAGGAGTCTTTGTAGCAGTTCTTGCACTGCATCTACGCTCATCATGGGCCAGGTGCCTAGATTTCGTAGCCTAATGTCGTCAGTTTGCATGTTCCCCAGCCGAATATCACTAGGTATTTTAATATTATATCTACAGGTGTTTGTTCAGCTCAACTCTATCTCCTGTGCTACACTGTGGCTCCCAGTAACAACCTGGGGGGCGTGACAAATAGATAAACCAGGGCCGCACCATATCACCTGCGCACACGCGTATGGTATATCGGTATCCTATCGTGGGCGCTTTATGGGGACTGCAGCGGACATATACTTGTTATATTGCAATCTGTCATCCTATTTGGGGATTGGTATGCCATAAAATTGGAGACGAGTCACTATATATCAGCAACTATCCGTTTAGATAATTGATCGGCTCATTCACATTCGTAATTTTTTCTGTGTTTGGATGCTATCAGCTTAAAGAATGCTGGATACGGAGAGCAGTGCTTAAGTTGAGCCAGGGGTTGAAAGGGGGGCCTATCAGAACCCCCTTTGGGGACTAGAATAAGAAGAAGGCAGTACCTTGCATAGGGAAAAAATTGGCAGGGTACGCCGGATAATGGATTCTAGAGGCACGGCGGCAAGACCTCAAACTATTCAGTGTTGGTAGTTCGGTCGCCAACCTTCATTTGCGTCAGCTGCCAGCTTGTGGGCACAACAATATTGTTCATATTACATATTGACAGAGAGCCTGAGAATGGAAGTTACCGGAATCTGATAAACTATGATAGGTGAAACATGGCCGCCGCAGTGTTGGCTGCGGTGGAAATAAGGGATTATCGCCTCTCACAATAATGCGTTTAGTTTACGGTAGTTACTTTAATCATACCCTCAGCACTCAATAGGTGCAAATGTGACAGCCGTCAAAATATGCTAGGGTTCGGTAGCGGAGACTGAGTAAGGAGTGTCTCCAGTATTTCCTTAAATGAGACAATGGAGTGCTGCACGCTGCTGAGGGTGCCTACGGCAGAGCCAGGCTCTTGGCAGCACTGCCTTTTGACGGTGTGCAACCAATGACGAAATAGTTCACAAATGACCGAGCATGGGTATGGAACATAATTGGCTTGGTCGTGGTAAGTCAGCACTTATCATGTTTATACCGATGGATATCGGACTAGGGAAGAGATGGCTGACCTGCTGGTGGTCTGGGACTCTCCTGCGTTGTCTGGTGTGCAACGGCAAAGTCAGGCTCTTTTCAGCACGGCCTCTTAACGGTGTGCAACCAATGACGGAATAGTTCAGAAATGACTGAGCATAGGTATGGAACATAATTGGCTTGGTCGTGGTAAGTCAGCACTTAGCATGTTTATGTCTATGGACATCAGGCTGGGGGAGAGATGGCTGACCTACTGGTGGCCCGGGACTCTCCTGTCCTGCGATGTCTGGTATGCAACTTTAGGGGGCTGCCCCGGGGTGCAAGTACCAACTGGCGGGGAGTAATGTTGAGAAGTGGGTAAAGTTGCATATCAGTGCCTGCTTATAATCGTGCAGGGACTCCCTTGTGTGAAGCACTGGGAAAATGTTCCACATTCGACGCTACTTGCCACAGGCTAAAGGGCAGGAGATCTTGGGGGCTATTATGGAGCACAGTCAGCGCCAGGGGGGGGAGGGCGAGTGCGCCAGGGAGCTTCTCAGCCTGTGGCGGAGCACTGACAGTTAACAACAAAGGGGGATGCACAACAATGGAGGTTCAGCCACTGGATGGACCCCAGGAGGGGGTAGGTTCAACATGTGCAGAGGGTAGGCGGGGAGGAGGGACTAACCTGCTGGTGGTCCTGGACTATACTGCCCTAACCCACAACATATGGACTGAGTAGAATATTGGGGGGGCTGCCTGTGTTCAGGTACCCCGGAGGGCCGGTGCGGTATGCGGTGCCCTGGATTTCAAGTTGCACCACTGTTTGCTGTAGCATGTTGGGGCCTGCTGGCACAATGTACGCAGCAGAGTGGGTGTGTGGTGGGCCGAGTCGGCCAAGATCAAGTGTACAGCCAAGCTCAAGTGTACGGCCAAGTTCAAGTGTACGGCCAAGTTAAAGTTGAAGTGTAATGTCATGACTAATTTTCCTTACTGCCTTTCACATGTTGATGTCGATAAAGTGTGATGCTGTGAATAATTTTGATATATCCAAGGAGGATACTTTTACTCTCGTAATGGTCTGTGGTGAAGTACCTCGATTGATGTGAATAAAAAAGGCTATGCCCTGGAGAACAGACCCTGATTCTGAGAGTTCTTGGGCACAGCGGGGCGGTAAGGTGACGGAAGTTGGGGAGGAGTGAATGTCACGTTGTGCGCGTACTATGACCAGGCGCCCCCCGCGCCCAGGGGAGGGGCGCCCTTAGTAGTGCCACGTGGCTGAGCCTCCTAAGGGGGACGAGAAAAGGGGATGGATAAGGAAGGGCTGAGGTGACATCATCAGGCTGCGCAGGGAAATCCTGGCAAGGTATTTAAGGCTGCGCCCTAGTGGTTTCGATCTCTTTGTCCCCTTGGACCTCAGCCTAGCTGCAGGAGTGTCGTTGACCACCCACCCACCCGGCAGAAGAGCAAGGCCTCGTGGAGTCGAAGCGGCGGAGCGCTGACAGTTAACAACAAAGGGGGATGCACAACAATGGAGGTTCAGCCACTGGATGGACCCCAGGAGGGGGTAGGTTCCACATGTGCAGAGGGTAGGCGGGGAGGAGGGACTGACCTGCTGGTGGTCCTGGACTCTACTGCCCTAACCCACAATGTATGGACTGAGTAGAATAATGGGGGGGCTGCCTGTGTTCAGGTACCCCGGAGGGCCGGTGCGGTATGCGGTGCCCTGGATTTCAAGTTGCGCCACTGTTTGCTGTAGCGCGTTGGGGCCTGCTGGCACAATGTACTCAGCAGAGTGGGTGTGTGGTGGGCCGAGTCGGCCAAATTCAAGTGTACGGCCAAGTTCAAGTGTACGGCCAAGTTAAAGTTGAAGTGTAATGTCATGACTAATTTTCCTTACTGTCTTTCACATGTTGATGTCGATAAAGTGTGGTGCTGTGAATAATTTTGATATATCCAAGGAGGATACTTTTACTCTCGTAATGGTCTGTGGTGAAGTACCTGGATTGATGTGAATAAAAAAGGCTACTCCCTGGACAACAGACCCTGATTCTGAGAGTTCTTGGGCACAGCGGGGCGGTAAGGTGACGGAAGTTGGGGAGGAGTGAATGTCACGTTGTGCGCGTACTATGGTTTACAAACAAATGTACTAAGTGATTGAGCTCAACTCTTTAACCACTACCCTTTAAACAATTGCCTGTTGTACAACTTAGCTATAATTCAAATGATGTTGCCCCTCTGTGACCTTCATGAGTTTTTGCTATCATTATACTAAAGCAATATAGCATTGCACCTCATGGAGAAGACTGTGTAGTGACAGAAGAGTCACGGAGCAGCCCCACCACCATTGAGATCTTCCATCTGTCCTCTACACTTTCTTCACATGAACGTAAGCCTAAGCATGCCTGGCTTGACACTGTCTGCTAACATCAAAAGTGACCACAACTGAACGTAGATGTTAGACCTGTCATCCTTAGGGTGATTTTCTCCCAACTATGGGGCCGATTCCGATTCGGGCCGGAAATCTCTCCGACCGAGCCAGACCCGGAGAGATTTCCGACCGAATCGGACCCGTGCAGCCCGACCGAACGAGTACGATGCGCACATATGCCATCGGACTCGAGTCGGTCGGACTCCCATTGAAGTCAATGGGAGCCTGTCGTACAACGCGTACGCGGGCTCCCATTGACTCAATGGGTACGAGGCGGACAAGGCGCCCCTACAGCGTGTACGCGGCGAAGCGACTCGTGCCATACACGCACAGGTAGGGGGACCCATGGGTCCCCCTGTGTGCGACTCGTGCGGCTACGCGTACAGGGGGTCCGACACGGACCCCCGAAGTACGGCTCCGACTGCTCTTTGGAGCCGGAGTGCGCGGCTCGGTCGGACTGCTCGCGGCGCGCATCGTACTTACCCGGCCGGGGAACGTCTCCATTGCGCGGTGCGAGTCGTGTCCGAGCGAGTCGGTCGGTGCCGTTAGACCCGGGATCGGAGCGGTCGGAACGGTCGGGACGCCCAGACGAGTCAGTCGGCGATTTCGCATCGTACTCGCTCGCCCGGACGCGCGTACGAATCGTTCGGGAAATAGGGCTCCGAATCGGATCCGTTTAAGCCGAATCCGATTCGGAGCCCTACCGGCCGAGATCGGAATCGGCCTCTTTGTGTCTGCTTACCTCCACTTTTGCTGTATATTTTTGTTGGCTTTAGGTCTCTGAGAACTTTACCACTGCTAACCAGTGCTAAAGTCATGTGTTTCTCCCCTAAAACATGGTGACATTTATATATACCTGATTGGAATACTTAGTTTACCTGTAAGTCCCTTGTAAAGTGGTATATCATATACTGTAATCTAAATGCTACTAGCAGGCCTACAGCACTAGTTGTGCCACCCACACAAGTAGCCTTTCAAACCTGTCTCAGGCCTGCCATTGCAAAGCCTGTGCATGCAGTTTACTGCCACTTCAACTTGGCATTTAAAACCCCTTGCCAAGCCTTAAACTCTCCTTTAATTACACATAGGTCAGTTTTAAGGTACGCCCTAGGTAGCCGTAAGGGTAGGGGGCTACGTAATTAAAAGGTAGGGCATGTACTTTTATGTTTTACATGTCCTGGTAGTGACAAACAGCTAAATTAGTTTTTCACTAATGTAAAGCCTATTCCTCTCATAGGCTAGCACTGGGAATTCATTAAAACACTTTTAAGCTGTAATTCCTGATTAGAAAGGAGTAGCTAAATCATGTTTCATATTTTTGGAATGGTAATGATAAATCCTCTTCAGTGGTAAAGTTGGATTTGACATTGCTATTTTAGAAATGACACTTATAGAAAGTGGACATTTCTCTGCTCCTAACTTAGCTCTATGTGCCTGCAGCTTGTCTCCAATACATGTCTGGGATGAGTGACAGCTTCGCTTTGTACATTCCTTCTAGATAGCCACAGACACAGGAAGGGTGGGTGTGACAGAGGACTCATCTGCATTAATCTGCATTCTGATAGCCTTCATGGACAGGAAGGGGTAAAGGGAGCTGACACGTACATCTGAATAGGCTGTGTCCTGTCCCCACACAAAGGACTGATGTCAGTTAAAACAAATACTATATAAACTAAAAAAAATAACAACATGGAAATTCACCAGTTATAGTTAACTGAAGTAACTATTTGTTTCTGCCCTGTTATGCACAGTGTTGTTATCAATGATGGTGTTTCAGGTGTCGCATTGATGTTATCAATGATGTCATCGAACATGTCATGCATGAAGTAATATGAGAGGTTATAAGCATTGCAATGGAACAAGTTATAGTTAATTCAGTTAAATATAATTGGTGAATTTCAGTGGTTTATCAGTTTAAAATTGTACGTTTTAACTGACATTTTCACCTAACTATAACTTCACTTTAACCTTTGTTTTTTCAGGTTATTTTTTAATCTAAAGTAAGATAATATAACCATATCTAACTATAACATAAGTTTAACCTTTGTTTTTCCATTGAATTGCTAATGTTTCTTTAACGTAGTAATATTTTATTACCATACCTAACTAGGTCTACCCCCTGCCGGTTGCCAACCTCCTGGTGCACATGACCTTTGGCCATGGGCAATGGGGGGTTGGCCTCAGGACCTGTCCTGCAGCCAGGCTCTGCGTTCAACTCCCCATGGGCGGCCAAGAGTCTTTGCTGGCCAACACCCCAAGACCCTGCCCTCTTCCTTTCTCACTGCACTGCTGTACCACAGTACTACCGTAAAACTGCATGGGGCTGGGCTGAGCATCGCGGTAGTACTGTGGTACCGAGCTGCCGCAAAAACAAATATTTTTAGTTTGGCCCCTACCCTGCCCCTTATTCATTATTTTTATTTGTTTTTATGGCACAGGGACCGAATCCCCGCATCATAAAATGTTGGCTACAACTTTCTATTCATGTTGCGGCTACCCTATCAGATCATTTGTTAGGACCTTGTGGTACTGTGGCATTACCAAAGGAGTACTGCGACAACCAATCAGATTGCATATTCTTGCTGCACCATGGTACTCTGTGGAAGTACCACAAGGGTACCACATCACTAGAACGACATAAATATTGAACCTTAATTTCGCAAAAACTACTGAACTGATTTACACCAAATTGCAAAAAGCATTCTTTCTGGATCAAAATCTAGCTTTCTGACAAATAGGGCGTGAATCTTTTGAGCCTAATTTGCTGTATCATGGTTCAATTTTCTAATGGAAAATAACATGGGGAGACAGTGTATTGGGATTCCCCCTTTTCCTCAGCCCTCTCTTGATGGATCATCCTGAAACTTTCCAGAGAGGATCTGAGTGAGGTGGCCTAACCTTTTTTTGGAAAGTTTAGTGAAAATGTGTCAAACAGCACCAAGGATTCCAGCAAACCAAAAATTTAATTTCCTATCTAAATCCAGTCTCAACTATAACTACACATTGGTGAGTGCCACTGTGTAATATATATGTGTGTGTGTGTGCGTGCGTGCGTGCGTGCATGCGTGGGTGTGTGCGTGCGTGTGTGTGTGTGTGTACTTCCCCACAGGCTTCTTTTGCATTCTCAACAACATGGAGGTGGGCAACTGAGGAGCACACCAATTCGAAAATAAATCCCACAAAGAACAGTAAAGCAGTGCTCATATGTGATCAAGGCTGGGATACGGCCAAAATGCATCATCGGTTTGTGTTGTAATGAATAAACTATATTTCTGCAGCACTATTGCACTGAGAGATTTTTATTGTTAAGTTAAAGCGGGAACATGTAAGCAATGCTTCAATGCTTCAGCAGGTTCTGTCTTGATCTTGATGGGGTATAGTCTTTTCACCAAAGGTGAAAATGTACTTATTCTACCTTTGCACTTGTAGATTCAGTCTTTGACGCTCCACTCTGTCACCCTACACTATATAAATCTACACTTGCAAATTTACCTTTGTAAATAGTGTCCATAAAGTTACTTGTATAACTGCATATTTCCACCTGACTTAGGGGCATATTATCAAGCCAGTTAACGCCGCGTTAGCGGCACTTTCCTGTCGCTAACGCGTTTTTTTTTATCGCCCTATTACCAAGATGTCAGCTTTCCAGCGATAGCTATCGTTTTTACTATCGCCGTGCATGGCAGCGATAGTTTCCGCAAATGATATGCAAAGTAGGCGTTTCTTCTCAAAATTTCACAAAAGAAGTCGCTAACACACCATCGCACTATTGCCAATGATGTCCCGGACCCGCGAAGCGATAAAAAAAGTCCCGCTAAGGCCCCTTAGCTGCAGGAAAATAAGACCTGGAAAAAACAGGTCTAAAAATTGAAAAATGGTGATAAATGGAGGTATATAAGGGAGGCCAGCCCAGACCCACACCTGAAGACCCACATGACATGGAGGTGCTAATCATTCAGCTCGGAGTCCCAGGAAGGCAACAACCACCACCGCCACTGCCAACCCCCCCAGGACCACCACCAAGGCAGCGCCAAAGATGACAGCGGGCCCTGCGCAGACGTCTCAGCCTCGCACACCTGACGCCAGAGGATGTCATTGCCCACTACAGGCTCAAAAGGACATCCATCCAGCACATCCTGAACCTGATAGCTCACAGGCTGACGCCACTAACACAGCGGAGAACCAACATCCCTCCGCAGACAAAGCTGCTGGCCGTGCTGCATATGTTAGCCTCTGGGACCTTTTAACCAACAACGGCCAGAGTTGGAGGAGTCTCACAGGCAGCCTTCTCAATCTTCTTCCCAACTGTCTTGGATGGCATACTCATCCTGATACCCCAGCACCTTCACTTCCCCAACACTGTGCAGGAACAGATTGAGACCAAGCAAGGATTCTGCGCCATAGCCGGATTCCCACAGGTGTTGGGTGCAATTGACTGCACACATGTCCTATTTGTGCCCCCTGCGGACAGTGCACACATATACCGCAGCAGAAAGCACACCCATTCCATGAATGTGCAGGCAATAGTGGACCACCGGTGACGGTTCATCAATGTCATAGCCAAGTTCCCAGGGAGTATGCATGATTCCTACATCTTCCGACAGTCCATCATGAACCAGCGCTTCCAGGATGGCACATATGGAAATGAAGTTCTTGTTGGTAAGTACTAACTGAACACACCACACGCCTCAACTCCACATTCATGCAACTCACAATTGTGAAAATGTACATGTAACAATCACACATACAACATGGCAATCAACATGCCCACATGCCAGACACAACAACACCAAGAACTGTGGGAACTGTGGCTAGATATGTAGACAAACCATCCTCAAATGCTTAGCCCCTGTGCCACCCATAAGCAAATGTGGTGAGAGGTGGGAACCATGTATGTGCGATGGAGGCACACGATCCATAATGAAAGTAGGAACACAAGGCCCAGTGTGTAGGTGTCGTGCTGGACAGTTGGGAGTAAGCTGACTGTAGACGTGCCCATGTTGGCATATAGTGTGTCTCTGTAGCCCAGCCTGATGGCAATGACTGTGTGGGTCACTGTTACACCCGACAATGGGGGGATCTATGTGAATGTTGCATGGAGGATGCAGAAGCTTGCGAAGCAGCTGCAGGCCACTGCGTACACCTGTAGGTACATGGAGATGGAGGAGTCAAATATGGGCCCTAGGTACCTAGATTCAGGGTGGGGGCATCCGAAAGCATTGGACCACCAGGTGATGCCACATGCTGATTGTACTGTTAAGGGGATGATGACTCATGTTTCCCCTGCATATAGCATGCCCCAGCTGTTGATCATCCATGTTGCAAATCACAGCAATCCTACCTGGAAGAGCAGTCTGGTGTGTGTGCGTATTGTTGATGTTGAATATGAGCATTCTGTACGTGTTGGTGGTGCAGTTTACTGGTATCCCAAAGCTTGCACCAGCTCCACTCCATGTGTCAGCAGCTGCATCTGCCAACTCTGAGGTTGGTGCTGACCGAGGTCGCATTCATTGCCTGCCGTATGTTGCAGTTGCATAGTGGGGCAAGGGTGCATGCGCAGTTGGAGATACATGTTTGGAAAATGTGGACTTGCGCCATTGTTGACGACTGCAGTGTTGTGGTTGTTGCTGTCGATGGTGGTGTGTAGCATCTCATCGGTGACTGATCCACACCAACTTTGTGGGGGCTTGCATGTGGTCAACGGTGGTCTGGGGTACATCAACAAGGTGGTGCATGCGTAAGTGGTCAACACATGTGCGTTTAGTGGGGCTGAGGAACTGGACGTAGTCTACACATGCAAAGAAGCCGTCAAAGGTGTGCCCTGCCTTGTGGATCAGTGTGGTGAAGATCTGGGACAGTCTGATGTCAGCTAACATTTCCCTGAGTCAAATGTACCTTGAGTAGTCATGGCATGTGAGTTGGAGGCTACACTCCCAAATGAGTACGTAGTCCACGGAGTGGACAGTGTTGCGTCTGATGATGCCGATGGTGAGGGTGAAGCGTTCCTGCCTGCAATGGGCCCTGCATGCGAGGGGGCTGATGACTGTTGATATGTGGCCGCTCCGGACAGGAAACAGCATGTGTTGTGCATTGGGGCAGGTCTGGCAGCAGCGACAGCAGCACAACTGAACGTGAACTGTGTCTGGTGTGGCCCATTGCCATTTCAACGTTCACATGGCATTGACTGTGAGGAGGGTGGATGAGTGCCATCGATAGATGGTAGAAGAGCTAGTCATGCAACCGCGCAGCACACACAATTGATGAGGTTTGGGGAAGGGAGTATCAACAGTGAGGCAATTTAATTCGCAGTGATGCTTGTAATCAGTCCAAAGCAACACATGGCTAACATGAAATCCAACATAACACAAATGACACACCACCAAACCATCTACACCAACAGCACAGCCTGCACAACCAATAATGTAAACATCTCGCTATCACATGTCACAGGTGACCAAGGATATGCACTATGCCCGTGGATGATGACACCCCTCTGAAACCCCACCACCCAGCCCCAGAGGCAGTATAATGCGGCCCACAGACGCACCCAGTCCATTGTGGAGCGCACATTTGGTGTGCTAAAGTCACGTTTCCGTTGCCTGGACATCACAGGTGGCAGACTGCTGTACAGCCCTGAAATGGTCAACAAAATCATCCTTGCATGTTGTGTATTGCACAATATATGTGTGCGCACAAATGCACCATGGATTCAAGTGCCTGCTGCACCGGACGACAACCAGGATGATGCCGAAGATGAGGCAGGTGGCGCACACCCCACAGTAAATGCAGCAGGAACTGCCCGAAGGGACAGAATAATAAACAATTTCTTCAACTGAGCACGTCACATTGTGACAGTCCCCCTCCAATGTATCTCATAGCTAAATGACCGCAATCACTGTGTGTGCCAATAAACAAATATCACACACATACCCTGTCTGCATGTTATTGTCCAGCATGGGTTCCCTCACTCTGAAAAGGGTACGTTGCACAATATGTGCAATGAAAATAACAAAATTTCATCCATGCTGGGAATGTCTCCTCAGTACAGAGATGCTTTACAGTGTGTCAAATGTGCAAGACTAGAGTCTTCATGGTGCAAATTGGGCTACCCAATCCAAAATTGTTGCGTGTCCTTTGTGTAAATCAGTCAATATAGGTTGTCGTCTGTGAATAAATGCACAATTGTAGTCTGTTGACAGTGGTCAATAATTCATTGGAGTGTGTACGTTGTGTAAAACAATGAGACTGTGGGCGTGCAATGGGGTAAGAGATGAAACTTTGGGCGTGCAATGGGGTAAAATCTGAAAATAAGGCGTGCTATGGGGTAAAATCTGAAAATAGGGCATTCAATGGGGTAAAATCTGAAAATAGGGCGTGTAATGGGGTTAAATCTGAAAATAGGGCGTGCAATGGGGTAAAATCTGAAAATAGGGCGTGCAATGGGGTAAAATCTGCCTTTCTGTGTGTCCTAAGCAATTAGCATTGAAGCATCGACCACCTCCAGATCAACAAGCCCTACAAGTATGTGGACCACTAACTTGACACAGCAGACGGACCACCAGCACGCCTGAGACAACAACCAGACCGTCATCTCCAAATGGACACCATGCACGGATGAAGACACCTCCTCCGCTAGCAAAGGCATCCACCCGGGGGCCCACACAGACCCCTGGCCCCTCACATCTACCACAGAGCCACATCTGCCTCCGCAAACGAACCACTACGCAACATCAACATCACCTTCAACACATGCACGTACACAGACAACCTGAAGCGTGCCGAAAGTCATGCCCCTACGCCTTGTGACCCCCACGGGTGAGGAGCAAACTTAAAAAAATCCATGATTGATTGATGGTTCTCTTGTTAGGTATGCAATTATGGTGTGACCTGTGTTGAATGTTGCAAGTTAGGGTGTCATGTGTCGTGAAACATCATTTACATGGTGTATTTTGAGTGCCAACCAACCTCAACATGCTGTTACATGGCTCTGCCATGAAATTTGCAGCAAGACTGTACATCAGTGCATTGATTCCCTCTTAGCGTGCAGATCTGCCCGCTAACACGAAAAAGCGATATTTTCTCTTTCCATCCGCCCAATGTTAAAATACATCGCGCAACACTTTTTGCCATTAGAAAGTTTACTCATGTGACCATTTGCGTGCAGATTTTTGCCACTAACGCAAAAACGGGCCGCAAAGAGACAGGAAGTGATGTCTGCATGCTTCCTGTCTACTGGAGTAGTGTTTTCCACTTTCACTTTCTCTTTTAAGCACATTGCTGGTGATTGTGGAGAGTGTTGGAGCTGTTTGGTGGTGTGTGCTGCAGTTTGGAGATTTTGAGAGTGTTGCTGTGTCCTGTGTCCTGTTGATCGTGTCTGTGAAGTGTTGTGTACTGATTTATTGTGTTTAACTGTCTCCTGTCCTCAGTTTTGTCGGGTGTCTGTCCTGGGGTAGTACACTAACATTCTTTTTGGGGATATTTTAGAGGGATTATTATTTTTTTATCTGGCTGTGGGCTCACAGGTGTGCAGGGAGATGCCAGGTGTGGGCAGGGAGAGCAGGATGTCCAAGGGGGCATTGGGGGGCTTCCTGTGGGTCATAAAATTCCACCTGCCACTGATGTTGGAGAGGGGAGAACGTATACTGCAAGGATACAATGTGAGTGTGCGGAAGATTCGGTGGGAGCGTGTGCGGGTGCATATGCGCAGGTTCTTTGGAGTGGACCGTAACGTGCGCCAATGGAAGCACCGCTGGCAGGACATGCTTGCACGAGAAGCCGACCTCCTTGACTACGTGGGAGTCATGACAGGCCTACAGGGTGGTAAGTACAAACTCCACCTTTAATCTGGTGTACTGTAACGAATGAAAATTACGACGTGTGTGACACTGGTGTCAAAGTGAGAAATGGTTGCTGATTGAGGTGGGAGACGCAATGCGTTTGCGCATCTTGTTGACACATCCGAAACACAACGCAGCATCACATTGACTCACATATGTTGCAAGTCCATGTCACCCACTGCGCTGGACCAGCACTTGGCAATGTACTGCCATAGCTGACACACCTGCGCAAAATGTGCGTGCAGGCAGAAGATTGTTTGGGTACGGCAGGGGTGACTGTACATGAACCAGCCATGGAATTGTCCATGTGAGTTGTGTGCTGGCCAAAAGGTAGAGTCAAAATGCTGTCCTCATGATTTGTGTTACGTTAGCTACGCTGCCCGGTGAACATAGTTGCTGTGTGACAAAGTACTGTGTAGATACAAATGGTCTAAGGAAAGTGGACATCTCCAGATTGTCATACACCACCTACCTCTGTGTGACTGCTCTGTGCAATCTGCAGCTACTCAATTGTACAAAGTGCATGTAGAACATCAGGATGCATGTAGTAATGTTGCCTTGTGGATGACTCACACTACGATCATGGGCATGTCAGCTAGCATTACAGTCTTGTCTGTCCAAAATCAGCTGTCACAGGTCTGGTGTGCATGGCAGTCAAAGTTGACCCAATCATGTAGTCAACATGAAACGTCACACCACAGTCACGTAGCATTTGCTGTCATGGTGATGATTGGTATGAGGAATACGACACATATGAATTGAAGTCTAATCCCAACACATATTTCTTTCCTTGTCTCACAGATGGACGACCGACAATCACACAGGGGGACATTGACAGCTTCGAGGACCCACACGCCACTGGTGAGTTGGAACGTAATTGACTAGCATGTTGCGTTGGCATGGATGTCAGGTTCACATGATCACCATTGCAGTATGTAGTATGTGTGCGTATCACGTCTACCTTGCCTACAGTGTGATGATGTATTGTGGAAGTCAGCAGTGTGCACCAATCGGGAAGTGACTCTGGACAAATGCATTGGTCTCACAGTTGTGACTTGGCCCATCCCCAGTCAGTGACACACATTGGAAGTGAGGTGCATGTCATCAAGCCCATATCGCAAAGTCAACGTAACTGTCATCAAAGTTGTGTTGTCAATAGGGGCCTAGCATCATAATCTGAGCAGCGTTAATGCATTTCACGTGTATCAATGCTTACTCGTCAATGAGGTACACTGTCACGCTGTGTTGAGTGTGAACGGGGCGTGCATTGGGGGTTGTGTTCGGCGTTCCACGGCAACACCCATTGTATCAGAGGATGGCCCTGATGTCCAAGTGCGGCATTCATAGTTGGCAGCGCACAACTTACCAACAGTTACATCCCGGTTGTATTCTGGCCATATGAGCAGGGATGCTTCTTGATCATCATGTTTGCTTTGTACATGTGAGCTGCTTTGTGCAGCACACATGGGAATAAAGAATTGACATGGTGTGTATAAGTACAGCAAGGTGGCCCTTACAGTACATACATTAACATGCCTCATTTTTTCCCAATACATCTTTCCTGTGTGCTGCACTAAGCAACATACATGATAGTCACAACATGGTCCTCTAGGGTGGAATCTGTGCATGAAGGGGCACCTTCATGTACAGACACCAAACTCACCTGCACACACACAACCTTGCACTCTGGTGCAAGGGTGCCTGTGTTGGCGCAGTCGTGATGAACCGCACACATGTGCTGGGGGACACACATGCCTGCACATGGGCATAGTACCTATCATGCAGCCCTGTGTCACTGGAGAGGATGAGGGTGGTGCTACACACAGGGGGGTAATGCTTTCCTCCTCCGATTGCTTGTACATGTCACCCTCTGCCCGTGCATGTAAGGCCCAAATCTTTTGACACTGTCAGACAAATTAATTAGTGACAGTGCATGTACCATGCCATGCACTGTCATGTCATTCTCCCCAGCATGTAGTCACTCATCCATGAGTCAACATGTCGTTGTCCAGGTCACTTGCTGACTTCACATAGTTACGCTGTAGTGTATGCTCCCATGTTGAAGTGAACTTGTATTGCAGATGTGTATGGAGGAAATTGAAATTGGGTAACTGTAGGAGAGTAGGATCTGCTTCACATGGGTACCCCCACTTTTTGCTGATGCTTCACTGTTTTTCGACTTTAGTCTGGCTGGGGCCCTGCTAATCAGAACCCCAGCCTAGCTGCTTCCTCTCTAAAATGGTTTCCATGTGCCTTAGGCACATCTCTGATTGGAATCTGGAGTGCCCTTGTAAGTCCCTAGTATATGGTATACTATGTACCCAGGGCATAGGTACCTCAGAGGCCTGCCAGGGGCTGAAGCATGTATTGTGCCACCCCTGGAAGGCCAGCCAAAAGGACACCACAGGTCTGCTACTGCAGCCTGGGTAAGGTGGTGCATGCACCCCTTACTGTGATATAGGTTACCTATATCACTACATACATACACACATATAAACCTATAAGTCACTCCTATGGCAGGCCTTGTCAATCCTGAAGGCAGAGTGCTTGGTTCCTATGTGAGAGGGTGCCCCTGCATGAGCAGAGCCCCTCTGCAGCGTTCAGAGACCCTTCTCTGATGCTGTTTGTAGTGCAGCCTGACCATATACTCTTAAGCGCATTATAACCTCGCGTTAAATGCTAACTTTTGGATGGCTGCACGGAAACATGTCGTGTTTGGTGTCAAACATCTTGGAATATTACCCCCCGCCAGCTCTGGCGGCGGGGGTAGCATTCCACCCTTCTAGAGGGAGAGACATGTACACACCGGCCTGCCCGGTAACTTCTTTCCAAGCCCTGGCATCACAAAATGGATGCCGCTGCCACAGACACGGGTCTGGCCTCCTGCTGCTGACTGAAACTCCGGCAGGGGAGGCCTGGACAATAGGTTTCCTGTCCCAGGGAGGTGTAACCACCTCCCCAGACAGGATAATGTGTATTGGGGCTGAGCGGGAGCACCCTCTGGTGCTTTGAAGTCCTGCACTGGGGACACACTTGGTGTCCCTGTGCATACCCCAGTTCAAACTGGTTCAGGGGCTTCCAGCCCCTGCTCTGGCGCGAAACTGGACAAAGGGAATGGGTGTAACCACCCCTCTTCCCTGACCCTCCCATAGGTGGGTCCCCAGAGTATGTCCAACCCCCTAACTTAGAATAAGTATGGGACCCCAGTCCTTAGGACTTTAGATTTACCTGGACGAAACTCTGATACAGAATCCTGGACCTTCGACGCTCTACTTTAAGATTAGAGGACTGAAGAATCTCCCTTGGGGTCAAGGAGTGACTCCCCTGCTTGGCAGGCACCAAAGAAGCAATTGTCCGGTCTGCATCGCCGAAGCTTCCACCGGACGCCGAAGTCTTTGCATCACCAGAGGTGGATTTACAGACTTCCCCGAGGCTGCCCTGAGTCCCCAGCAAAGCTGAGGCCCGTAGCTGTCGTGGGTAACGTGGAACCGTGAACCCTGGACAACGAGCACATTTGCAAGTGCATCCTCTTCCTGGGCTCCCACGAAGTTGTGCTTTGGGGCTCCGAGTAGCCCCCGCCTCCAGCACCGACTGCACTGAAGATCACTGGCCTCCACTCTACAAGTGTCCCGTGAGCCAGCTCCAAGTGTGTCCACTCGAGGCTCCTTCGCGGTCGCTAGTCCGTTAGCTAGTGGGCCCTCCCGAAGGCAACTCTTATTCTAATTGGACTTCCCTGGTTGCTCCAGGCTTGCCCCGACTTATCCTCGCTGGGTGAGTCCCCCAGACCTTGCTGGTCTGCATCAACGTCCTTCTTCTATTTCCAACAGACTTGCCGTTGCCAAGGCTTGTTGGGTCCAATCCGGTTGCTGACACCTCTGCAATCGACAGACATTATGGGACAGCTCGAATCCAGCTCCTGGTCATCGTCGACGCCTCCTGGATCTTGTGGCTGAAGAGTCAAGACGCCTGTCAACCTACCTGAAGCACCCGACATCGGTGGGCATCCGCTCATCGCCTTCCTGGTCACTGGCTAGTGACCCAGATTCTGTCCCCTCTGCTTTCAGGTTCTTCAGATCTTCGATCCACCTTGGGATCCACCCGAACACTTTCGACTTGGCCGCCAGCAGCACTTTGCAGCAGATCGCCATTGAAAACGACGACGAAACCCGACCCCGAAAGACACCTATGCACCCGGCTTCCCTGGTTGAGGTAACTCGAGTACTCCGGTGCTCCCGTGTGTATAGACTCTAGAACAACCCAGTTCTAAAGGGGTTTGCTCCAAGTCCTCCTCTAAGTGTCCCTTTTCTTTAAAATTCCAACCGCGACTTTCCCCATAGAAGTCAACGGCGATTCGCGGCTGTGTTCTCACACTGCACGCGTCCCCCGTGGGTCCCCTGTGTCACTATCTTGGGTGGTTCCTTGTGGTCCAAGCACTTCTACAGGCTCTAGGCCTTATGTCTAGCTCAGTCGTGGTTCTTATACCACTTTAATGGTATATGGTTTGGTACGCCCCTAAGGCTCAAACGTGTATTTGTGCTATTACTGTTGATAACTAACTTATAACTTATGTACTTCGAACTCTAGCCTCATAAAGAGACTAGAGGGGTGTGTTTAGCAATAAATACATATATTTTGAATATATACCTGGTGTGGCCCTCTTTCATTTGGTCACTCAAGAGATTATAGACTGGTAAAACAAGCTGCTTTACATTCCTTCAAGACTTAGCCTGAAGGCTGCTCTCCATAGCTACCACTAGGATAGCTTTCAATAAAGGTTGTCTTTAACCTATCTCCAATAAGGGGTTGTTTGGACTGGTGCAAGGTGCCCACTATAATTAGTGGACAGCATATACCAGGCCAACTTCTCACATTGGTGTGCAGCGTGTGGGATTCCAGTTTGCTATTGTTTTACCAGATAATCTCAATTGAATTGATCAACTGAAAACCACTAAGGGTACCTTAGGTACATATAAATCAAGCTTAGGATACAGTAAGTTCTACTGAACTTAGAGTTGTGTGTTAAGGGATAGCACACCCTTTCTACAACTCAAGAGAGTTTAGTAGGCCACACTAGGGTAGGTAGTGCATACACCACACATCACTAGTAATGTCTTCAAAGCCAGGACCCAGTGAGTCCTTGCCAGAAGCCAGTGGGCTTCTGCCCTCCAAGTATGATAATCTCCCATTCTTGGAATTGAGAGCATTGTGCAATACTAGGAAGCTGAAGGCAGGCAAAAGTGCCAGCACCCAACACCTCAGGGAGGTGCTACTGTCTGCTGATCTCAGCAGGCCCCTGTCTGAAGGGGTAGGCAGAGAGGGTGGGGCAGAAAATGAGGAAGGGGTCAGGGGTGAAGAAACCCAGGGCCCCCCCTCTGAAACTGGCCAGGAAGGTGAAAATGACCTTGACCTGGAAAACCCAATTCCTCATGTGGAGGAGGATCAGAATGGCCTCCCCTTTGCCCCCCCAGGAAGAATTGTGAGTGTGCCCAGAAGGCCTAGATCTCCTTCTCATGAGTCTAACCACTCTGACACCTCAATAGGGACCTCTGTTTCCTCTCATAGGAGGGAATCCTCTCATGAAAGGAAAGAGAGACTGCTCAGATATGGAGAAGCTCAGTTGAAGCTCAGAAGAGAGCAGTTGGCTATAGACAGGGAGTCCCTAGAGCTTGAAAAGAAAAGAAAAAAGATGGGACTAGAGTCCCATGGTGGCAGCAATTTCCCCAGAGATAGGGAAAGGTCTTATGACCAAAGAAACCTGAGCAAGTGTCATGAGGTTTCTGCACATACACAGAGCTATGCACAGGAAAATGGGACCCCGGAATACAGTGGTTTGCCACCATATACCGTAGCACCCAAAAACCCCAACCCAACTAGCTTAGCATCCCATTAGCACCCAAGTACTAATGTTTGGACAACCCAGAACACGGTATCTTTATCTCAGGACTCACAGAAGCAAGAACACTCTTTCGCCACTCACTCGTACTTGTCCACAAGGTGCGTAGGAAGAGACACTGGATAGGTTAAAATGTTTATTCCAACTTACGTGCTCTAATATACAGTACACGTGTCAGTACTAATAGCATAATGCATATGACTAATATAAGCAGCATGGTTACAATTCCATAGAATACAAACGGGGAAAGCATCTCAGAGCTCAGTGGATAAACGTATAAATAACATTACCACCCTCCCCTTGCAGTAAGATAGTTTATTATAGTAATAGAAGACCTCTGGGCTTTGGCTAGCGAACCCCCATACCTCAGTCTCTAGATGCAGAATTACATCAGCAGGACATCATAGCTCTTCTCACTGAAAGGGATTTCTCCAAGTGTGTTAAGCGCTAGTAAACCACAGTATTAAAAGCATACCAAGTTCTTCATGGCAATTGCACATAATGTTATGTCTGGGTGCGCGAGACTGGCCATATCAGGAAGAACCAGAATACATTGTTATGCGACCTTGTACATGTTTGTGCAGACTGAGCCCAAAAAGGTGAACAACAGAAAATGCAGACAGTGCAAAAGAACTTGGCACGAGCAAAGGGCGAGGAAGGCCCGGCTCAGTGTAACGTGCGCAAAGAGAAGCAGCACGGCAGCCAGGCCTAGGCCAACATAACAAGGCAGGTAACAATCCACAAGACACCCTCCCCTGGACAGTCCGGCGGCCAGGACAGAGGCCCATCCGAGGAGAAAAACAGATGTCGGAGCACAGGGAGCGCCCAAACGGCGAAGGGCAGGTCAATCCATGAAAGTGAAAGTGCAGAAAAAAGCCATACCCTCCAAGAGTTCATCATTGGAATCGTCAAAAAACATAGATGCCATCCAATCCATGAGTTCGAAAGAGCAGGAATGCTCCTCAGCAAAGGGAGCATCCATAAGCAATGCGGGACAGCTTGCGTGATAAATAAAACAGCTTCGTTGTAGGAGATCCTGGGCAGCCGCCCAGATATCCCATTGCGCCAGAATCCCCAGTGCAGCCGCACGCGCCATACAGCCAGCGACGGAACAGTCCTGCTCATGGGCCTCTAAGGGACCCATCAACTGAACAAAATCCGGAACAGACAATGACGAATTGGAGAGGCAATAATCCAGAGTCCAGGTGAAAGGACAGCGGATACAAGTCATCACAGGTTGCACGCAAGTGAAATACGCAAAGCGAAATGAAAGAGTATATGACACACCCAGTGTCGCCAATGGCAAGACGCCAAAACCGGCCAAAAGGCGCTCACGGAGCAGCTGGAGGCGTTCTGGATCGAGCAGGTCCCATCGGGGAGCAGCCATTGCGCAGAAAGCAAATTAAGAGCAAGACACCGGCCGCTAAAGCGAGGATCAATGGGAAACCGCCAAAGACACTGGAAAATATAGAATGTATGAAAGCCGGGATGACACCAAAAATAGTTTGGAAGGAGGACACCAAGCCCGACCCAACGACCTTAAAAAAGTGTACTAGGCCTTCAGTGTTAGATGCGTTAAAAATACGATGTATTAACTCCCCAAAATGTTGGGGGAGATTAGTGTTTAAAAGGGCCTGTATTTCACTGTGGGTACTCGCCACCTGGAGAATGAATGTCTCCCGGGCGGACGTGAGCATAACTTCCTCGTTTAATAATAGTGCCTTTATTCTGCTCAGTCTATTGAAATCTGCTTCCATGGTAGGGATGGAAGGCCAAATAGAGATATCAACCCTGCCGTGAGGGGGAGGAAACAGCACATTTTTGCAGCAGACAACCCTGTGCGAAACTGTTACAATGTAAGGAATGCCAGCCTGCAGGCCACAACAGTTTTCGTTATTTAAAAGTAAATAACTACCATTGGAAAGGAGAGTGAAAGTAGGAGAAATAACAGGAGCAGGAATACCTTTCAGCACACAAGCAAGATTAGGAGAGGAAACGCTACATGAGCCATGCAATTTAATGTGTTTACAAATAAGCGAATGACCTATAGTCGAGTCGCAGTACTCCCCGTGAGAAAGACTTCCTTGCCGTCCCGAAGGCATTTATACATGAAAGGCAAGGACCAGAGTTCATGCAGGAAAGCACTGCCCAATGGCCGGTAACGGCCCACAGGATAATGTTTCATGCACGAGTCAAATTCAAACAGGGAAAATGGTAAAGCTATAACCCCATGGACTAGCCATACAGCAGAATCGAGTTCTGCAACAGAGAACGGCAAAGGATCCACCTTTTCGATATGTAATAGAGTGTAAGTTGCATCCTTCATGGACATAAATTGCTGTTTGTCAGTTAAGTTAAAAGGTAGAAATAAGGCAGAGGTGTTCAAAAATGCCAAGGCACTTTACCTAACTTAAGCGTCTGTAAAGTCCATGCAAACTGCATAACTGAGCGCAATTGATTCTGACCATGATATAACACAGAAACATCATCTTGTACAATATCGACAACAGAGGACACAATATTCTCTAAAGTGTAAATGCGAGAAGACAGGGTATTAATACTATTGTCAACAACAGCAAGCACCTTTTCCATATTTGCTTGATCTATTTCCCGAAGACGGGAAGCAGCTTCCATTTGTGATAGCTTCCAGAGTTCATTATATGTTTCATAAATGAATCTTTTAGGTCGGGGACCACGAGGTCCCAAAACAAAGTCGGACAGATCAATATTGCCTGTAAGGAGGGACAAATGTTGTTTAACAGAATCAAGGGACGAATGTTGCAGCCATTGTTTGCATAATTTACCAACAGAGTATGTAGTGACAGTACGGGCATCAGTAAACCTCGGATCAGGCCTATTCTGTGTGTAGCTAGCTCCTGAGTCGTGAAAACGCATTTGACATGCGTTTGATGATGTAGGCCATACCAACCAGGGTGACTGAACTAGCTCAGAAACATTAAATGAATTATTCTGTAATAGAGCCTGTAGGGTCGTCAGGGATGGAATTGAGGGCGTATTCAATTGTTTAGTGGTTGCTAAGCCCCAACATGTAGTCTGATAGATGGAAGCATTTAGGAACATAATTTGGGTAGGGATGAGGCAAGCACGATGCAACGCCTCGGTTCCCTGTACCTGCCATGGCTTGGAGCCCCAAATAGATTTTAAATCCACTGTAGTATCCCAGTACTCATAACCACCCACAGCTAGGGCACTTATAAAGGAACCCGAATAAAGCAATTTGGTGTGTGTTAACATAATTTTCTGAGTTGATGTGGTATTAAGTCTAAAATAATAGGATGCAGGGTTCGACCGATTAAAATCAGTAAAATAGGTAAACTTATTTCGAAGAGTCTGTGAGCTACCTGGCAAGGGGTTTGGACAATGTTCCCATTGGGTATAGTTAACAGAACCACGCAGGGCACTGGGCTTATGGAGAAAATGATTACCCCAATGTTGGTAACAATACAAATCGGCATAATTAGCAGAATTCATATATAAATCTTCAGCATTAAAAGATGCATAATATTTTAAATCGGCAAACAATGCTTCAACGGCATGCACATCCCAATCATCAGAATGAATATTATTTTGTACTACATCACCCATTGAAACACGAAGGACATTAGGTACATTAATAATTTCCGTCGGACCATGGATTTGATAGTTCACTGCATCCCATACGATGCCATCAGCAACTGGGAAGGCTGAAATGTTCACAAATGTGTGGTCACGCTTCATGATGTGAGACGAGGAATGAGGAGCCAAAGTTCCAGAAACATAGTCTACAGCAGAGCGTTCAGGTAAATAGTGACCATTGATTAGTAGAAAAAACACTGTGACAAAGCCAATGGACATGAACAAAAATATCAAGAAAAGTACCAACCAGATGTATGTCCAGGGGGAAATCAAAAAATTGTCTCTAAACCAGGATATAAAAATACTGAAATTGGATGGAACTTTTGAAGATGTGGAATCCGAATCAAAGGAATAACGAGTCGGGCTTAGTGGCGTTGTTGGTTGATGTGCCACCGATTCTGATGCAGGATAAATATACTCGTCCTCGTTGATATGGGTGGAGAGTTGGGGATCAATCATAGTTTCAGGCAAAGTAGAGGATTCAGGCAAATCAACCATCTCAATTACAGCATCAGCGATCGTTCGTGCAGATGGACTATGAACATATGTCCGATAAATGGCAGGACAAGAGACCGCTGGTGTGACACTATTCAGGATCGGCCAGGCGCTGTAGCTTGACATTTTCAACTGAGATGTATCTGTTCTCTTTGCGACCAGGAAGCGGTGGTAAAATGACTGTACGTGTTCCCTTCAGGCCAAGAACTGGAACCGGTGCACGAAAAGAGGGGCCAAATTCCTTTTTGTTTTCAACCTTCTCTCGAACCAGTTCTCCAATTTTCGGAAGCCAGCCGGCTACCGGAATCTGCAACGCAGGGTCTGTGGCTGAAGGTAAATGTGTAGTTGCAAGTTTGTCTCGGGCTTCTTGTAAGTCCTGTAACATAGCAGAATGGTTATCTACATCAAACTTGGCGGATTGCGCCGCGATGTCTGGACCCTCAAGGTCAGGCACAAACATTCTTATGCCAAAGAGCATTTCGTATGGGGTCCGCCCACCCAGAGGTCTTCTAGGGAGAAAATTAAGTGCACGCTGAACGGTATACAAATGGGCCAGCCAGTTCCTGCCAGTACCTATAACCCTAGCTGTTAAGGATTGCTTTAAGTCACGGTTCATTCGTTCAACGATAGAGTTGCCCTCAGGCCTATACGGAGACGAAAATTTCACCCGCACCCCAAGCGAAGCCATTGCATCCTTGTAAGCCCTAGAGGCAAACGCTGGACCTTGGTCCGAATGGAAGGTGCCGCATGCGAAAATTCCCACAAAGACACGCAAATCCCTGATCACATTTCGGGCGTCAGCACTCCGTTGTGGCCAGACCCAGAGAAACCGTGTGCACGAGTCCACTGCCACTAAGATGTATTTATAGGCAGTGTCTGATGAGAATGGACCGCAGTGATCCAAGTAAACACACCCAAAGGGTCTGTTAGCAATGCAGAGCGGTGTTTGTGGTGGACGTGTTACCGTGGAAGGCTTAATCTGTTGACAAACGTCGCAAGAAAGCACAAAAGCACGGGTGTCTTTATACAATCCACGCCACCAATAACGCTGCTGCAAGATGGAAACTGTAGCTGACACACCTGCATGAGCCGAAGCCATGCCTTCGTGTGCAGCTGATATCAAGGCACTCCTGCGGTCCGCGTTGGGGATCAGCCGATCTCCAACGTCAGGTATAGTTACATAAGGAACCTGATCGGGACTTAATGTGTAAGAATACTTGGAAGGAAAACCTGTAGGGTAATTATTACCTTCCTTGGTTGCAGCAATAGCTGCTAATATAACAGGGTCTATTTTAGACATGGACCTGGTAACCGCTGCTACTGAACACGTGACTACTGCTGAACGGGCAGCTTCATCTGCCAGATCGTTACCAATAGCGTGTGCGCCCACCCGCTGATGGCCTAAGGTGTGAACCACCTGTGTGAGGGGCAGACGTTGTTGCAATTCTGCCACTCGAACCCAAAGCATTTTATGCTTAATTGTGCTCCCTTTGCGTCCTTGTAGTCGTTTTCGACCAGAAAAACAGATTGTCATTGTAAGATTGTACACAATAGAAGGAATCACATACAATAAGAGTTGTCTCATCCTGAGAAGCGAACTCAAGTGCAAGTAGCAATGCATGCAGCTCGGCCAATTGTGCGGTACTATCTCCAAGTGTGCGAGTATGCACTGCAGAGGATTTGAACGTTCCATTTACAAAGGAACCCGCAACAATAGCACATGCAGCTGAATAAGCGTGCTTGGACCCAGTGGCCGGTTGCGCCGAACCATCGGTGTAGATCACACATTTGTAATCCTCAAGCGGTAGTAAAAACAAAGGAGGAGGATGAACGAATTCATACTGCAAAAACTCCTGAGTCTGAAGAGAAGAATCGAAAACAAAGGTGACGTCTGATGACGTCAAAGATGTAGCCCATTGTATCCAACGGGGATGCATTGCTTTTGAGTTCGGTACACTTGCCTTTGTTACTGCCTCTAGGGCAGGACAGGGTGTTACCACCAGAATCCGCTTTCCCTGTGCCAGTGCGCGTTCTTTCAGAATCGCCATTTGCACTGCAGTCAGAACTTTTCGACAGATGTAAAGCGCAATTCAGCGGAAGTGTACAGATGTGACTTGTATGCGATGGGTACTGTATCACCTTCATTAAAGGTTAAGTATGTGAATCCCACCGCCCCGGAATTATTCTAATCACCAGGTTTGTGTGGTTATCACGAGTCAAAAGATATTTAGACTCCAAAAGGTCTGTCTGCAAAGACTGCAGAATTGAGGTGTGCTCAGGCAGCCAGCAAGACCTTGAATAAGTAGGTTGTATCAAAGCATACAAAGGCTTGATACGCTGGGCATATTCGGGAATGTAAGTACGCCCGAAATTCAGGAAACCCAGCAAAGACTGAAGTTTCTTCAGAGTATTTGGGGGGCACAAATGTGCACATTTTTCCAAGAAATGGGGGCTAAGCCCTTACCTTCGTTATTGAGCTCATAGCCCAAGAACAGAACGGTAAATTCAGCAATGTGTGATTTAGCAAAGTTAAATTTGTAACCCTGCTCCGCGAATTCAAGAATAATGCGGTCCACACGGGACAAATGCTGAAATAATTCGTCGTCCGTCAGATAAATGTCATCTACGTACGAACATGCGTCTTGATCAATGTCATGTAGCAAAGAAACAACACGGGCGGCGAATATACCCGGACTATTTTTATAGCCCATGGGTAATCGCCGGAACTGGAATAATTTACCACCGGATGTGAATGCGGTCCATTGACCACTCTCCGGGGCTAGGTTGTGCGTGTAGAAACCGTTTGAAAGGTCAAGTGTCGTTTTGTATTTTTTACGAACAAGACTGTCTACAAGCGCAGAACTGTGTGTGTTTTGCACCGCAAAGTTCCGACAATGAGTATTTAAATGCCGGTAATCCAAAACTAAGCGGTACGATCCATCGGGTTTAGAAACCACGAAAAGGGGATTGTTCATAGGTGATACGCATGGTTCAATTACTCCCTGATATTCCAACTGTGTCAGAATTTCGGAGACGGGGCCTTTTGCCTGCCGTTTGATGGGATATTGGGGTTGTGGCTGCGGTAGTGACCGCAAAGGTATTGCATGAGGAGGTGATTCTTCATCCCATCCCACATGGTTGCGGTATAACGCTGGTGCCAGGTACACAGCCCACTCAGCTGCAAGTGCTTCAGCTTTGTCTTTTGGGACATGCCTTGAAAAGCTTGGAAGGATTACCTCCTCTCCTTTATGTGCAGCTAAAACGAATGGGGGTGGCCAATCCACCTCTGCTAACAAAATGTCATATGAAGAGGTTAGATTTTCCCAAAAAATCCCTTTTATTTCACGCGGTATGTCACCTTCAATTTGTATGACTATATTATATAGTCTGTCAGGGGGTGCCACTCTCGTGTCAGCTGTCTCTACAGTAACGAATGTTTCAGTTGCTGTTGCCTCCATATGAGGACGTAGCGCCTCCCGCACTATGGTAACTTCCGCGGCGCTGTCTAGGAGGGTCACTGCCCACGTCCAATTCTGGAGTCTCGTTCTCACGGTCTGAGGCATATTTCGCTGTGACAGCGGCAACCTTTTTCTTCTGAAATTGCGGTCGAGGAAGATGAAAATCTTCTGCTTTCCCTCTGACTTGTTGTCGAGGTTGGTCTCGCTCCTGGGGAGCCTCTCGGCCCCTTCCTCTATCTTGCCGTCCTCCTCCACCAGCCTGTGACGATGTCTGGGCCTGTGAAGAACGAGGAGAACGCGTATCAGAGCTCTGAAACCTTTCTGGTGATTTAATCCTTGACCTATCACGTAAATCATAAGTACGTTCAGAAGAAACCGAAACTGGGGAAGCGCCTCTCGACCCCGGCTTCTTTTGTTGCTTACCCTGTTTTTTCTGTCTCCAACTTTTTTTGTGAAGACCGGTTTATCATCTTTCTCAGATGCACTTTTTGTTTGTATAACTTGTGTTTGCGATTGAGTTTGCATTTTTACAAAAGGCTTGTTGCCTAGGCTATTTCTTCCAATTGTTTTATAAGCCCGGGCTATTATTTTCGGTAATTCGCGAGGCCTGTCCAACTCTGGGACCAAAGCCAAAGCATTCGCTACTTGAAAGTTCATAGCATCGCCCTTGACATTTCCAAGGATCAGCTCAGCTACTACATCAAACACTCCCACTAGTCTCATCCCTAATTCCACAGCCGCTTCAGGGCCATGTTCATCCTGTACTTTTTAATTACAGAGGGTAGAACCGTCATGGAAGGAGTTCCAAAACATTTTGAATAAACTGCTGCGAATACCTTACCCCAGTTTTCACATGATGTCAAATCGGGGATTATGTCTTTTGGCAAACTTATCGTGAGGATGCGGTGTTTATCTACTGGGGATGTATGGGGAAACACTGCTTCTATCTGATCGAACTTTTCTGCAAGCCAGTAAGGATAGTCGTCCTTATTTTGTGGACGTTTGCCCATCACAGAATTTACCATGACAGGACTTATAATCACTCCAGCTGCAATAGCTGGTTGGCCTGCGACTACAGGAGCAGCTCCATGGAGGCTACCTGTAACGTATGTCACTAAGGCTCGATGCACTCGCACCAGTTCGGTATGCATAGTGCGCAGATCCGCAATCGGTAATGCCAGATAATTTGGATGCGGGGTATACCCGGCCAATACAGGCCAAGTGGCCCCCTGAATTGACAAGGGGCCTAAACGAACTGCGGTAGTTGGTTGTGGTAGGGCGCCATTAAACCAAACACGGTGCTGCCAAGCCGTGAGAGGTACTTCAAGAGCAGTATAGGGTCGATAGGCAGCAGGAACAGCGGTGGGCTTATATTCATGAAACAGCTTATCACCTGCATCCACCGCTTCAAAAGTGATCCAAGTGTAAAACACTTCAAAGTGATAAGCCGCATCGGCTTGAACCACAAAGACCAACTCGACCCCAGTATCGGGCACTCCATACACAGCTAAGTGGTCTCGGAGTGCTCTCGACTATGTGCAGCTATCGCCACACCAGCCATGACTAAACAATTATATACGACAACCTAACAGGGAGCACAAAAATGGGTCTATTAACTAACCTTTTTAATAATATCAAGCTTGAAAGAACCTATAAAATATTCAATATAGGAGGTATCACCGTCACATACGCCTCCGGAAGCGTACGCGAGGGTTTGTGAACAAGCACAAGTACTACTCAAGCGTCTCGCAGATAAGCTGCCCCACGGTGGTCGCGCCATGTCATAAGGTTTCTGCACATACACAGAGCTATGCACAGGAAAATGGGACCCCGGAATACAGTGGTTTGCCACCATATACCGTAGCACCCAAAAACCCCAACCCAACTAGCTTAGCATCCCATTAGCACCCAAGTACTAATGTTTGGACAACCCAGAACACGGTATCTTTATCTCAGGACTCACAGAAGCAAGAACACTCTTTCGCCACTCACTCGTACTTGTCCACAAGGTGCGTAGGAAGAGACACTGGATAGGTTAAAATGTTTATTCCAACTTACGTGCTCTAATATACAGTACACGTGTCAGTACTAATAGCATAATGCATATGACTAATATAAGCAGCATGGTTACAATTCCATAGAATACAAACGGGAAAGCATCTCAGAGCTCAGTGGATAAACGTATAAATAACATTACCACCCTCCCCTTGCAGTAAGATAGTTTATTATAATAATAGAAGACCTCTGGGCTTTGGCTAGCGAACCCCCATACCTCAGTCTCTAGATGCAGAATTACATCAGCAGGACATCATAGCTCTTCTCACTGAAAGGGATTTCTCCAAGTGTGTTAAGCGCTAGTAAACCACAGTATTAAAAGCATACCAAGTTCTTCATGGCAATTGCACATAATGTTATGTCTGGGTGCGCGAGACTGGCCATATCAGGAAGAACCAGAATACATTGTTATGCGACCTTGTACATGTTTGTGCAGACTGAGCCCAAAAAGGTGAACAACAGAAAATGCAGACAGTGCAAAAGAACTTGGCACGAGCAAAGGGCGAGGAAGGCCCGGCTCAGTGTAACGTGCGCAAAGAGAAGCAGCACGGCAGCCAGGCCTAGGCCAACATAACAAGGCAGGTAACAATCCACAAGACACAAGATTGTGCCTCCCTACCAGAGTGGGGATGACATCCACAAATGGATAACTGCACTGGAGAGGGCCTGTAAAGTACAGAGGGTCCCTCAGGAGCAGTGGGCAGCAATCTTGTGGCTCTCCTTTGCAGACAAAGGTAGAGACAAGCTCCTCACTGTAAGAGAAGAGGATGCTGACAATTACAAAGTCTTGAAGATTGCTCTGATTGATGGGTTTGGCCTAACAACTGAACAATACAGGTTAAAGTTCAGAGATACCCAAAAAGCACAGACTCAAGACTGGGTGGACTATGTAGATTGTTCTGCTAAGGCTCTGGAAGGTTGGTTGATGGGCAGTAAGGTATGTGACTTCACAGGATTGTACATTCTTATCATGAGGGAGCAGATTCTTAATAACTGTCAAAATCAGCTGTTGCATCAGTACCTGGTGGACTCTGATCTGACCTCTCCCCAAGAATTGGGAAAGAAGGCAGACAAATGGGTCAGAACCAGGGTGAGGCAGAAGGTACAGAACCAAGGTGGTGACCCAAAGAAGCAAGATTCTAAGAACTCTGATAAGGGTGGGGAGAAGGGTAAAGACCAGAAGTCTTCAAAAGGCCCCCAAAAATCTTCTCCAGGTGGGGATTCAAGGTCTAACAAAGGGAAAGGCCAAAAGAAACCATGGTGCAAGGTCTGTAAGCAAAAGACCCACTGGACCAGTGATTGCACCAAGTCCAAAGACTCTACTCCAGCCCCCACCAATGCCCCTAAGGCACCTGCTCCCCCTAGTGCAGTTACAGTTGGTGGTGGCTTCAGACCAAAGGGCATCACCACAAATTGATAATGCCCACTAGGGGTTGAGAATGCTGTCTTTGGCTTTGCATCATCAACTAGTCTGATCTGCCAGTAGCCAGCTGTCAGGTCAAATGTGCTTAGATACTTGGCTGAGGCCAAAGTGTCTATTAGCTCATCTGCCCTAGGTATTGGATGGGCATCAGTCCTAGTGACTGCATTGAGACCCCTGTAGTCCACACAAAACCTCATCTCTCTTTTCCCACCACTGGTGTGAGGTTTTGGCACAAGGACCACTGGACTAGCCCAAGGGCTATCCAAGGGTTCAATAACTGTGCACCTGCCACTTTTCAGAGGTTGGTGAATACAGTCCTTACAGGTCTGGTAGCCTATAGTGCAGCATATCTAGATGATATTGCTGTCTTTAGCTCCACCTGGGAGGATCACCTGGTCCACCTCAGAAATGTTTTGCAGGCCCTGCAGAAAGCAGGCCTGACTATCAAGGCCACAAAGTGCCAGATAGGGCAGAGTCAGGTTGTGTACCTGGGCCACCTTGTGGGTGGAGGCCAGGTTCAACCACTGCAGAGCAAGATCCAGACCATTATGGACTGGACTGCTCCAACTACCCAGACTCAGGTGAGAGCCTTTTTAGGCCTGACTGGGTACCATAGGAGATTTGTCAAGGGGTATGGATCAATAGTGACACCCCTGAATGACTTAACTTCCAAGAAAATGCCCAAAAAGGTTCAGTGGACAGTTGGCTTCCCTGGGTGAGGTAACTCGAGTACTCCGGTGCTTCCGTGGGTATAGACTCTAGAACAACCCAGTTCTAAAGGGGTTTGCTCCAAGTCCTCCTCTAAGTGTCCCTTTTCTTTAAAATTCCAACCGCGACTTTCCCCATAGAAGTCAATCGGCGATTCGCGGCTGTGTTCTCACACTGCACGCATCCCCGTGGGTCCCCTGTGTCACTACCTTGGGTGGTTCCTTGTGGTCCAAGCACTTCTACAGGCTCTAGGCCTTGTGTCTAGCTCAGTCGTGGTTCTTATACCACTTTATTGGTATATGGTTTGGTACGCCCCTAGGGCTCAAACGTGTATTTGTGCTATTACTGTTGATAACTAACTTATAACTTATGTACTTCGAACTCTAGCCTCATAAAGAGACTAGAGGGGTGTGTTTAGCAATAAATACATATATTTTGAATATATACCTGGTGTGGTCCTCTTTCATTTGGTCACTCAAGAGATTATAGACTGGTAAAACAAGCTGCTTTACATTCCTTCAAGACTTAGCCTGAAGGCTGCTCTCCATAGCTACCACTAGGATAGCTTTCAATAAAGGTTGTTTTTAACCTATCTCCAATAAGGGGTTGTTTGGACTGGTGCAAGGTGCCCACTATAATTAGTGGACAGCATATACCAGGCCAACTTCTCACAGTAAGGGACTCTAATTTGCCTTTGTGTATGTTTTACAGACAACATGACGCCTGGCCAAATACATGCCTTCCAGGTGCGGAAGGACCGTTACCGCCATGCAAGAAGGTTGCGAAGGGGTACCGCAACATGTCCAAGAGGTACCATGAGGAACGTAGGAAGGGCACATGGAAGGCGGTGCCTGAGCATACCCAGGATGTCACACAGCCCCCCCCAGGCCCCTCAGGCGTCAGTGGTGTGTCCCAGCCGGTACAGGTGGCACATCCCCCTATGGCCCCCCCCAAGGCACTGTCCCACCTGCAACTGGGGATCAAGTGGTTCAGTTCACATTGCGGGACAGAAGGCTGCTACAGGACATTGTGGTATCGCAGGCAGAGCTCAGGCGTGAATTGTCTGATGTCAACAGACGTGTGATGGACATACACAAACACTTGGGACTGCCATGATGGGTGGTCCTGTTGGACACCATCCCCCTCTTCTCCCTTCCCCCAATGTTTGAAATATTTTATTATGTTGTGTTAGGTTAGTTATTTATTTGTTAGGTAGTATAGTTTTAGTGTAGATTTTAGTTAGTGTTAGCTTGTTAGGTAGATATAAGATTTTTATTAGTCATCCGTATTTGGGGATAAGTTTCCTTTTCCTTTGGGTGGGGGGTTGATGTGTTTTTTCTTCCTAAAAAATAAAAAAAATCTAAAAGAATATATATATTTGTTTAGGTTACATGTTTAGTTAGTTTATGTATAGCTTAGATGTCTTTGTCCTGTCTCGTGGTGTGCCTTATGGGGGGGGGGGGTTGATGTCTATGATGTGTTGTTGCATGTTTAGGATTAGTTAGGGTAGATAGTTTAGGTAAGTAAGATTGTTTTATGGTTAGTTTAGATTTTAGTAGTAGTTATAGTGATAAGTGTTAGTTTAGGTCACTTGCATTTTATACTGTGCCAATAAAAATGTTATACTTTGGATTACTGCTTGCACTTATGTCAGGGACGAGGTTGTGGAGTGTGGCTCTTCCCATTGTATGCAACTTTTCACATCACTGGACTATCCATTGGAATCGCTAAGTCTGCTCATGACATGTAAGTTTGCAGGATGTATTGTGTCAGGATCCCTTAGATGGGAGCACACTGGCTTAGCATTGATGACAGGGTGTCAATTTGGATTGACGCCCGGGTCTAGGGACAGTCGCCTGTGACGTTCTACATCTTCTGTGTGACTCACGGATTTGGACAGCACATTGTTGCACATTTTGGACATGACCTAGTGAGATGGCATGGCAAGTGAATACAGTTAGCTACTGTTATCCATCATGGAGATGGATGTATGCGCCAGGTTCCACGGATTCATGTCAGATGCTCATGCCGCAGAGTCCATCTACATTGCACAGACCTAGCCACCCTTGCTGCGTAGTGCCAGTGTGTCCGCTTCCTTTGCAAGATATGTTCCGGTTCATGTACGCTCACTCTCCAGACCATGCATGAGTTGTTAGAAACCTGTGTGCATTGTGTACAGGACATGGAACAGCAGTGTTCATGACTTACAAAAGTGATCTGTGAGTAAGTGATGACTTCACATTTTACGTTACTCACAAATGTAGTTTGGGAGTAGTGCATTTTGCTTTACAGAGTTGACATCTCCTAAATGCCTACGGTGACTCACTGGACTAGTCAAGTTTTGATTTTGTCACAGCTAATGTTTGGGGGCTGGCACACTGTCCTACTGCACACAAGGGGGAAATGTTGCATTGCTCCCTGTAGTGACAGTGTCATGGAGACTTGTCCCAGCTGTTAATCTGCCATTGGCTCATGTTGATGACGCCCTTGAAATGTTGTTGGTGCATCTGACTATATGCTGAGTGCTTTGCCACACACATCCCTACACACATTGCCCGATACGCTCGCAGTGGTCACAGCATGGGAGGGGGCATATTTTAGGTTACATCGTTTGTCAACAGGGAGGGGCTGACTGAGGGCTTTCACTTTGGGGTGAGCCCCTATTTGCCAATCTACTTCACTGAGGCAGACATTGTGGTTCCGTATGTGTATGGTGGACATGTGCCCTTCCGTGTCTTCATCAATGTGTATAGGCTGTCCAGTATTTTGGGATGTGACATGCAATGTGCACCATCACAACAGGCTTTGTCCACCACGTAGTGTGTGAGTAGATATGCCAAGAGATATTTGTTTACAAGTGTTAAGGAGGACACAACTCGTGGCCTGCAACAGACTAGGACATTTTTGCACACATGCCTTTTCATGAGAGGACGTGGGGCTAGGTTGGTATATTGCTAAATGGTTGTTTTGGAGCAATGGGGGCAACGCTAGTTCACACATACACTGCCATCTCACTGCCTATCTATATCAGCTAAAACTGGTACATTGCTCTTATTTCCCTTGGTGTACCTTCTGGGTGAATCAGTGTCCTGACACTTTTTACATACTTCTATACTTGATTGGTCAAGAACCACACACATCTGTGTGAGTTAAACAATTTTATTGACATTCTGAGGATGAAGACTGGACCAGTGCTTGGCCATACATGCCCACATTGCATGGATGCCCGTTGGAGGGCCAGACAGAGTCATTTGGTGGTAACAGGTCCAAGGGAAGAGGCATAGTTCAGTCCGCAGGCTGATTGTAGTGGCATTGCCAAGAGAAAAAGTTATATGGCAGTCCATGTGGAGGTCAAAGGTGATTGTTGGGGGACAGTGGAAGACAAGGGTGAAGATTTTCTGTGGCATGATACTAAGCCCGGCACCAAGGAGGAAACTGGGCTTTTGGCGCAGATGGATGCTACTGGTTCCTCCTTAGCACAAATGCACTTTCACCCTCCTCTTCGTCCTCTGATGTGTCATGTGCCTCACATGTGGGTGGTGGTATGGTGGGTGGAGCACTGTGAGGCACTGACACATCAGGTGGCGGAGCTGAGGATGTGGAGGCAGCAGCAGCATTCATCTGCACCAGTCCTTGTGGCAGCAATGAAGTGATGAGCAGGTGCAGGGCATGATAGATCCCAGCAACCTCGCGCTGGTGTGCGGCCCTGGCAGCCATATCTTGTGCCTGCATCCGCTCCATGCTCTCCATTATCCGACAGATGTTGTCCAAATCCTGGCTGAAATTGCTGGAGCCACTCTGAGCAGACAGTTGAAGTTGTCTCAGAATCATGACTCCAGCAATGTCAGCCATGGACCGTTGGAGGGCATTGAGCGGGCTGTGGGTGTCCGTGATCTTCTGCATGTGGTCCCAGATGAGACTCAGACACCCACATATGGCCTCAAGTTTGTCCGCCAGGTACTCAAACCCCACCCGCACCTGTTCCGCCATCTCCCGCTGGACCTCCAGCACACGGCGTTGGAAGGCCAGGTGTGTGTTCTCGAGGTCCGGGGTGGCAGCTGTGGTGGGAGGTGCTTGCTGCTGGTTGGTTTGTGCAGGGGTGGGCTTGCCGCTATGCTGCTGGGTTGCCCTGCTCCTGGAGGTGGGGTGCTGAAGGAGTCTAGCAGATGTTGCAGTGCTTCCTGATCAATGGTGGGGTATTCCTCCTCATCATCAGTGAAGGTTGGGCCAGTCTGCTGTCCAGGAGGTGGTGTCTCTCCCTCTGCAATGTGATAGGGTAGATACAGTTTAACCATGTTTGTCATGTACAATCATGCATTGGATGTGTTAACAAGCAGACAGCAGGACAGTGGCCATTCATACTGTTTTTGAGGAGATGCCTATTTGTTGCAGGATAGTGATGACTTTGAGGAAATTGCAGATGTGATGTTGTAGTTGTACATTGTCATCTCACAGTTTCCAGCTATGACAAATGTTATTGTACAATATCTACACCCAAGCGTCACAAGTCGTGTCCTCTGTTCATTTGTGTGAGTAATGCTATTTGACCCACATAGTAGTCAATGTTGATGTGCTCAGATTTGCCTGTGTGTGCACTGCATTGTGTGCTGGTGGCACCTGCAGCTTTGGTTTAGCTTCACATTATACCTTTCAAGTAGTGAGCCTTTGGGTTCTGTGCATTTACAATGCTGTGCTGAGGCAGACTGGGTGGAATATGGGTCTTGGTCAGAGTTGTGTGAGTTGTGCATTGTTTGACTTCAAATGTCTTGTTTACGTCAGGGGTTGTGTGTACACGAGGATATGTCAGAGTGTGACTTGCTTGTTTAAGGATGTTGTCCACACTCAGCCACCTCAGTGAGGTGGCCTGGACCATGTTAATAGGTTGGGCCTGCAGGCATGCTATTTTTCATGCACTGTCACTTGCCTTGTCAATGTGGCTCACAGACACGCAGCATTGCAGGGTCTGCACATGTGCATGTGTTTTGTGCAAGTATGGTTATGTGTGAGTAGGGCACACTTTAGGCACATTAGCAATGTGAGCTTACTTGCTGTTTCAACATGTGCTGCACTATGTGGTACACATGGACATCCATTTTGCTTTGTCTATTGTGATTTGTCTGGTGTGCTTGTCGTCCTTCATGTTTTTTGTTGAATGCATTGCTGAGTGCCCTCCGTTTGGCTGCCCCGTTGTGAGTATGGCCATCTTGTCTTCACGGCTCTCGCATCCACTTTGGTAACGCCAGGCTCATACATGTTATCAAGGATATGGTGCAGCCTGGCGTTTCCCCCTGCAATGGGAGTAAATTACACTGCTTAGCGCCAGCGCAGGCTCCCTTCCACCATAGTGCAAGGGTGTCTGCGAGCAGGGAGGTTTGTTCATGTGTAGGAAGTAGTTGCTTACTGCACATGGACAAAGCTAAGACGGCATTTTGTAGCTTTCAGGTGTGCTGCTTCGTGCAGCACACATGGAAGTTACAAAATGACATTCAGAAGTACAGTTTGCTCATGTACAGGAAGGGACACCTTCCTGTACATGAACATACTGTAGGAGAGTAGGATCTGCTTCACATGGGTACCCCCACTTTTTGCTGATGCTTCACTGTTTTTCGACATTAGTCTGGCTGGGGCCCTGCTAATCAGAACCCCAGCCTAGCTGCTTCCTCTCTAAAATGGTTTCCATGTGCCTTAGGCACATCTCTGATTGGAATCTGGAGTGCCCTTATAAGTCCCTAGTATATGGTATACTATGTACCAAGGGCATAGGTACCTCAGAGGCCTACCAGGGGCTGCAGCATGTATTATGCCACCCCTGGAAGGCCATCCAAACTGACACCACAGGTCTGCTACTGCAGCCTGGGTAGGGTGGTGCATGCACCCCTTACTGTGATATAGGTTACCTATATCACTAAATACATACACACATATAAACCTATAAGTCACTCCTAAGGCAGGCCTTATCAATCCTAAAGGCAGAGTGCATGGTTCCTATGTGAGAGGGTGCCCCTGCATGAGCAGGGCCCCTCTGCAGTGTTCGGAGACCCTTCTCTGATGCTGTTTGTAGTGCAGCCTGACCATATACTCTTAAGCGCATTATAACCTCGCGTTAAATGCTAACTTTGGAATGGCTGCACCTAAACATGTCGTGTTTGGTGTCAAACATCTTGGAATACTACCCCCCCACCAATTCTGGCGGCGGGGGTAGCATTCCACCCTTCTAGAGGGAAAGACATGTTAACTCTGGCTAGCCCGGTAACTTCTTTCTAAAGCCCTGGCATCACAAAATGGATGCTGCTGCCACAGACACGAGTCTGGCCTCCTGCTGCTGGACGAAACTCCGGCAGGGGAGGCCTGGACAATAGGTTTCCTGTCCCCAGACAGGATAATGTGTATTGGGGCTGGGCGGGAGCACTTTCGGGTGCTTTGAAGTCCTGCACTGGGGGCACACTTGGTGTCCCTGTGCATACCCCAGTTCAAACCGGATCAGGGGCTTGCAGCCCCTGCTTTGGCGCGAACTGGACAAAGGGAAAGGGGTGTAGCCACCCCTCTGCCCTTACCCACCCATAGGTGGGGCCACAGAGTAGTCCAACCCCAATACTTAGTATAAGTATAGGAACCCAGTCCTTAGGACTTTAGATTATCCCTGGACGAAACTCTGAAACAGAATCCTGGACCTTCGACGCTCTACTCAAGATTAGAGGACAGAAGAATCTCCCTTGGGGTCAAGGAGTGACTCCCCTGCTTGGCAGGCACCAAAGATGCATCTGTCCGGTCTGCATTTCTGAAGCTCCCGTCGGACGCCGAAGTCTTCGCATCACCAGAGGTGGATTCTCAGACTTCCCCGAGGCTACCCTGAGTCCCCAGCAAAGCTGAGGCCCGTAGCTATCGTGGGTAACGTGAGACCGTGACCCCTGGACACTGAGCACACTTGCAAGTGCATCCTCTTCTGGGTCTCCCACGAAGTCGTGCTTTGGGCTCCGAGTAGCCCTAGCCTCCAGCACCAACTGCACCGAAGATCACTGGCCTCCACTCCACGAGTGTCCTGTGAGCCAGATCCACGTGCGACGTCTCGAGGCTCCTTCGCGGTCGCTAGCCCGTTGGCTAGTAGCCCTTCACGATGGCCAATCTTTTTCTTCTTGGGCATCCTGGTTGCTCCAGGCCTGCCCTCACTTACCCTCGCTGGGTGAGTTCTCCAGACCTTGCTGGTCTGCACCATCGACGATCTTCATCTTCACCGAGACTTGCCGTTGCCAAGGTTTGCTGGGTCCAATCCAGTCGCCGACACCTCAGCACTCGACAAACAACGTGTACCAGCCCGAATCCTGCTCCTGGTTGCCGACAACGCCTCCTGGACCTCGTGGCTGAAGAGTCAAGACGACCGTCAATGCATCTGAAGCAAGCGACATCGGTGGGCATCTGTCCATCGCCTTCCTGTTCACTGGCTAGTGACCCAGACTCTGTCCCCTCTGCTTTCAGGTTCTTCAGATCTCCGATACACTCTTAGATCCACCCGGACACTTTCCACTTGGTCGCCAGCAGCACTTTGCAGCAGATCGCCATTCAAATCGACGACGAAACCCGACCCCGAAAGACACCTATGCACCCGGCTTCCCTGGGTGAGGTAACACGAGTACTCCGGTGCTCCCGTGGGTAGAGACTCTTCAAAGTACTAGTTCTCAAAGGGTTTGCTCCAAGTCCTCCTTTAAGTGTCCCTTTTCTTTAATTTCCTGAGCGCGACTTTCTCCATAGAAGTCAACGGCGTATCGCGGTTGTGTATTTACACTGCACGCGTCCCCCATGGGTCCCCTGTGTCACTACCTTGGGTGGTTCCTTGTGGTCCAAGCACTTCTAGAGGCTCTAGGCCTAGTGTCTAGTTTAGTCGTGGTTCTTATACCACTTTATTGGTATATGGTTTGGTACGCCCCTAGGGCCCAAACGTGTATTTGTGCTATTACTGTCTTTAAATAACTTATAACTTATGTACTTCGAACTCTAGCCTCATAAAGAGACTAGAGGGGTGTGTTTAGCAATAAATACATATATTTTGAATATATACCTGGTGTGGTGCTCTTTCATTTGGTCACTCAAGAGATTATAGACTGGTAAAACAAGCTGCTTTACATTCCTTCAAGACTTAGCCTGAAGGCTGCTCTCCATAGCTACCACTAGGATAGCTTTCAATAAGGTTGTCTTTAACCTATCTCCAATAAGGGGTTGTTTGGACTGGTGCAAGGTGCCCACTATAATTAGTGGACAGCATATGCCAGGCCAACTTCTCACATTGGTGTGCAGCGTGTGGGATTCCAGCTTGCTATTGTTTTACCAGATAATCTCAATTGAATTGATCAACTGAAAACCACTAAAGGTACCTAAGGTACATATAATTTAAGCTTAGAATACAGTAAGTTCTACTGAACTTAGAGTTGTGTGTTAAGGGATAGCACACCCTTTCTACAACTCAAGAGAGTTTAGTAGGCCACACTAGAGTAGGTAGTGCATACACCACACCACACTAGTAATGTCTTTAAAGGTAGGATCTAGAGAATCCTTACCAGAAGCCACTGGGCTTCTTCCCTCCAAGTATGATACCCTCCCATTCTTGGAATTGAGAGCATTATGTAACTTGAGGAAATTAAGGACAGGCCAAAGTCCCACCACCCAACACCTTAAAGAGTTGTTGGTGGCTTATGACCTTAGTAAGCCCTTGGGGACTGAAGGGGTAGGAGCAGAGGGTGGGGCAGGAGAGGAGGATGGGGCTAGGGGTAGAAATACCCCCAGCCCCCCCTCTGAAACTGGCCAGGAGGGTGACAATGACCCTGACCTGGATAACCCAATCCCTCCTGTGGAAGATGAAGAAGATGATCAGGATGATGCCCTCTTTGTCCCCCCAGGAAGGATTATGAGTGTGCCCAGAAAGTCTAGATCTCCTTCTCAGGAGTCTAACCACTCTGGCACCTCAATAGGGAGCTCTGTCTCATCTCATAGGAGGGAATCCTCTCATGAGAGGAGAACAAGGCTGATTCAATATGAGGAAGCTCAGCTTGAACTCAGAAGGAAGCAAGTAGCCTTAGACAGGGAGTCCCTAGATCTCTTTAGAGAGAAAAGAAAGTTGGGACTAGAGTCCCATGGTGGCAGCCATGTCCCTAGAGATAGGGATAGGTCCTATGACCATAGGAACCTGAGCAAGATTGTCCCTCCCTACCAGAGTGGGGATGACATCCACAAATGGATGACTGCTCTAGAGAGGGCCTGTAAAGTACAGAGGGTCCCTCAGGAGCAGTGGGCAGCAATCTTGTGGCTCTCCTTTGCTGACAAAGGTAGAGACAAGCTCCTCACTGTTAGAGAGGAGGATGCTGATAATTACAAGGTCTTGAAGAGTGCTCTTATTGATGGGTTTGGCCTAACCACTGAACAGTACAGGTTGAAGTTCAGAGATACCCAAAAAGCACAGACTCAAGACTGGGTAGACTATGTGGATTGTTCTGCCAAGGCTCTGGAAGGCTGGTTGATGGGCAGTAAGGTGTGTGACTTCTCAGGATTGTACAATCTGATAATGAGGGAGCAGATTCTTAATAACTGTCAAAATCAGCTGTTGCATCAATACCTGGTAGACTCTGATCTGACCTCTCCCCAAGAATTGGGAAAGAAGGCAGACAAATGGGTCAGAACCAGGGTGAAGCAGAAAGTACAGAACCAAGGTGGGGACACTAAGAAGCAAGATGCTAAGAACTCTGAAAAGGGTGGGGAGAAGGGTAAAGATCAAAAGTCTTCATCAGGCCCCCAAAAATCTTCTTCAGGTGGGGATTCACAGTCTACAAAAGGGAAAGGCCAAAGAAAACCATGGTGCAAGGTCTGTAAGCAAAAGGCCCACTGGACCAGTGATTGCACCAAGTCCAAAGACTCAAGTCCAGCACCCACCAATGCCCCTAAGGCACCTGTTCCCCCTAGTACAGTTACAGTTGGTGGGAGTGCTCCAGCCAAGGGTTTAGTAGGGTTCACCCTGGGTACTGAGTTGGGCTCTGACCTAGTCAGAGAACTGACTCAGGCTGTGTTAGTCTGTGATGGAGGCATGGATGTGACCTCCTCTGTGAGTCCCAGTAATCTGGGCAAGTACAGACAACAGCCTTTAATCAATGGATGAGAGGCTTTGGCATTTAGGGACACAGGGGCAAGTGTCACAATGGTGACACAAGACCTTGTGCATCCTGGGCAAGTTATACTTGGTGAGATGTACCAAGTGACCAATGCTAGCAATGTCAGAACAGACCATACTCTGTCAGTTGTTAACTTCTCCTGGGGAGGGGTAACTGGCCTTAAGAAGGTTGTGGTGAGTGCAAACCTACCAGTCGAATGCTTGCTTGGCAATGACTTAGAGACTTCTGCTTGGGCAGAAGTGGAGCTCAGGACCCATGCAGAAATGCTGGGGATCCCTGCAGATGTGTTTGCTGTCACCAGGTCACAAGTCAAAATGTCTAGCACTGAACAGGCCTTGGATTCTGGAATAATGGACCAAGTGCCTTCCAAGAGGAGGAGTAGTAGGGTTAAGGCAGTGCCTTCCCCTTGGCTCAGGAAGAAGATCAGTCCCTTGAGGGGGATGATCTCAGTCCTGAAGAAGGAACTGTCCCAGAGGAACTTGAACCTGACCAGGTTGAGTTCTTGGGGACAGGGGAACCTTCTAGGGCAGATCTGAGCCAGGAGCAGCAGAGCTGCCCCTCCCTTGAACCCCTCAGACAGCAAGCTGCTGCTGAGGCTGCTGGGAAAGCTAGTGGTCCCCATACAGTGTATTGGGATGATGGACTCCTGTACTCAGAGAGTAGAGACCCCAAACCTGGTGCCACCAGGAGGTTGGTTATACCTCTAAAGTTCAGGGGCTTCCTATTGACCCTAGCCCATGATATTCCCTTGGCAGGTCACCTGGGCCAGAACAAGACTTGGGACAGAATTGTCCCTCACTTTCACTGGCCCCACATGTCTGAAGACACCAAGGAGTTTTGTCGCTCCTGTGTAACCTGCCAGGCCAGTGGCAAGGCAGGTGGTACTACAAAGGCCCCCTGATACCACTACCTGTGGTGGGGGTGCCCTTTGAAAGGGTAGGGATTGACATTGTTGGTCCCAGTGGATCCCCAAACAGCATCTGGGCACAGGTTTATCCTGGTGGTAGTGGATCATGCCACCAGGTACCCAGAAGCTATTCCCCTCAGGACCACTACAGCACCTGTGGTGGCAAGGGCCCTCCTGGGAATTTTCTCAAGAGTGGGCTTTCCTAAGGAGGTAGTATCAGACAGGGGTGCTAACTTCATGTCTGGGTACTTAAAAGCAATGTGGAAGGAGTGTGGAGTGACTTATAAGTTCACCACACCCTATCACCCACAATGCAATGGTTTAGTTGAGAGATTCAACAAAACCTTGAAGGGCATGATTAAAGGGCTCCCAGAAAAGCTTAGGCGAAGATGGGACATACTCTTGCCCTGCCTTTTATTTGCATATAGGGAGGTGCCTCAGAAGGGGGTTGGTTACAGCCCTTTTGAACTTCTGTTTGGCCACCCTGTGAGGGGTCCACTGTGCTTGGTGAAGGAAGGATGGGAGTTACCTCTCAAGCCCCCAAAGCAAGACATAGTGGACTATGTACTTGGTCTCCGCTCCCGGATGGCTGAGTATATGAAAAAGGCAACTAAAAACCTTGAGGCTAGCCAGGAACTTCAAAAGGCCTGGCATGACCAAAAGGCTGTTCTGACTGTTTACCAGCCAGGACAGAAGGTGTGGGTGTTGGAGCCAGTGGCCCCAGCAGCTCTCCAAGACAAATGGAGTGGACCCCACACTATTGTTGAGCAGAAGGGTGAGGTTACCTACTTAGTAGACCTAGGAACACCCAGGAGTCCCCACAGGGTTCTCCATGTCAACAGGTTAAAACCATATGTGGACAGGGCAGACATGGGCTTGCTCATGGCTACTGATGAAGGGCAGGAGGAAGAGAGTGACCCACTCCCTGACCTGCTCTCACAGAACCCTGACGATGGGTCAGTGGATGGTGTAGCCTTGGCAGGCAGCCTCACTACCCAGCAGCAAACTGATTGTAGACAGGTGCTCAATCAGTTTAGACACATGTTTTCACTGACACCCAGTCAGACCACCTGGTGCACTCATGAAGTGGACACTGGGGACAGTCTGCCTATTAAAAATAAGATTTATAGGCAACCTGACCATGTCAGGGACTGTATCAGGACTGAAGTCCAGAAAATGTTGGAATTGGGAGTTATTGAACCCTCAGATAGCCCTTGGGCTAGTCCAGTGGTCCTTGTGCCAAAACCTCACACCAGTGGTGGAAAAAGAGAGATGAGGTTTTGTGTGGACTATAGGGGTCTCAATGCAGTCACTAGGACTGATGCCCATCCAATACCAAGGGCAGATGAGCTCATAGATACTTTGGCCTCAGCCAAATATCTCAGCACATTTGACTTGACAGCTGGCTACTGGCAGATCAGACTAGCTGATACTGCAAAGCCCAAAACAGCATTCTCAACCCCTAGTGGGCATTATCAATTTGTGGTGATGCCCTTTGGTCTGAAGAATGCACCTGCCACTTTCCAGAGGCTGGTGAATACAGTTCTCACAGGTCTGGAAGCCTATAGTGCAGCATATCTAGATGATATTGCTGTCTTTAGCTCCACCTGGGAGGATCACCTGGTCCACCTCAGGAATGTTTTACAGGCCCTGCAAAAGGCAGGCCTGACTATCAAGGCCACTAAGTGCCAGATAGGGCAGAGTCAGGTTGTGTACCTGGGCCACCTTGTGGGTGGAGGCCAGGTTCAACCTTTGCAGAGCAAGATCCAGACTATCATGGACTGGACTGCTCCCACTACCCAGACTCAGGTGAGAGCCTTCTTAGGCCTGACTGGGTACTATAGGAGATTTGTCAAGGGGTATGGATCAATAGTGACACCGCTGAATGACTTAACTTCTAAGAAAATGCCCAAAAAGGTTCAGTGGACAGTTATCTGTCAAAAGGCATTTGATGACCTGAAGCAGGCCATGTGCACTGCTCCCATTCTACAGAGTCCTGATTACTCCAAGAAGTTCATTGTTCAAACTGATGCATCTGAATTGGGGGTAGGGGCTGTACTGTCACAATTGAATGAAGAAGGTCAGGATCAGCCAGTAGCTTTCATTAGCAGAAGGATGACCCCTAGAGAGAAACGTTGGTCAGCCATACAGAGGGAGGCCTTTGCTGTGGTCTGGGCTCTGAAGAAGTTGAGGCCATACTTGTTTGGTACACACTTCCTGGTTCAGACAGACCATAAGCCCCTCTTATGGCTAAAACAAATGAAGGGTGAAAACCCCAAACTCCTTAGGTGGTCCATTTCCCTACAGGGGATGGACTTTACAGTGGAACATAGACCTGGGAGTAACCATGCCAATGCAGATGGACTCTCTAGGTACTTCCACTTAGAACATGAAGACTTAACTGGGCAAGGTTAGTTTAATGTCCCTACGTTGGGGGGGGGGGGGGGTTGTGTAGGAGAGTAGGATCTGCTTCACATGGGTACCCCCACTTTTTGCTTATGCTTCACTGTTTTTCGACATTAGTCTGGCTGGGGCCCTGCTAATCAGAACCCCAGCCTAGCTGCTTCCTCTCTAAAATGGTTTCCATGTGCCTTAGGCACATCTCTGATTGGAATCTGGAGTGCCCTTATAAGTCCCTAGTATATGGTATACTATGTACCAAGGGCATAGGTACCTCAGAGGCCTACCAGGGGCTGCAGCATGTATTATGCCACCCCTGGAAGGCCATCCAAACTGACACCACAGGTCTGCTACTGCAGCCTGGGTAGGGTGGTGCATGCACCCCTTACTGTGATATAGGTTACTTATATCACTAAATACATACACACATATAAACCTATAAGTCACTCCTAAGGCAGGCCTTATCAATCCTAAAGGCAGAGTGCATGGTTCCTATGTGAGAGGGTGCCCCTGCATGAGCAGGGCCCCTCTGCAGCGTTCGGAGACCCTTCTCTGATGCTGTTTGTAGTGCAGCCTGACCATATACTCTTAAGCGCATTATAACCTCGCGTTAAATGCTAACTTTGGAATGGCTGCACCTAAACATGTCGTGTTTGGTGTCAAACATCTTGGAATACTACCCCCCGCCAATTCTGGCGGCGGGGGTAGCATTCCACCCTTCTAGAGGGAAAGACATGTTAACTCTGGCTAGCCCGGTAACTTCTTTCTAAAGCCCTGGCATCACAAAATGGATGCTGCTGCCACAGACACGAGTCTGGCCTCCTGCTGCTGGACGAAACTCCGGCAGGGGAGGCCTGGACAATAGGTTTCCTGTCCCAGGGAGGTGTGACCACCTCCCCAGACAGGATAATGTGTATTGGGGCTGGGCGGGAGCACTTTCGGGTGCTTTGAAGTCCTGCACTGGGGGCACACTTGGTGTCCCTGTGCATACCCCAGTTCAAACCGGATCAGGGGCTGGCAGCCCCTGCTTTGGCGTGAACTGGACAAAGGGAAAGGGGTGTAGCCACCCCTCTGCCCTGACCCACCCATAGGTGGGGCCACAGAGTAGTCCAACCCCTATACTTAGTATAAGTATAGGAACCCAGTCCTTAGGACTTTAGATTATCCCTGGACGAAACTCTGAAACAGAATCCTGGACCTTCGACGCTCTACTCAAGATTAGAGGACAGAAGAATCTCCCTTGGGGTCAAGGAGTGACTCCTCTGCTTGGCAGGCACCAAAGACGCATCTGTCCGGTCTGCATTTCTGAAGCTCCCGTTGGACGCCGAAGTCTTCGCATCACCAGAGGTGGATTCTCAGACTTCCCCGAGGCTACCCTGAGTCCCCAGCAAAGCTGAGGCCCGTAGCTATCGTGGGTAACGTGAGACTGTGACCCCTGGACACCGAGCACACTTGCAAGTGCATCCTCTTCTGGGTCTCCCACGAAGTCGTGCTTTGGGCTCCGAGTAGCCCTAGCCTCCAGCACCAACTGCACCGAAGATCACTCGCCTCCACTCCACGAGTGTCCTGTGAGCCAGATCCACGTGCGACATCTCGAGGCTCCTTCGCGGTCGCTAGCCCGTTGGGTAGTAGCCCTTCACGAAGGCCAATCTTTTTCTTCTTGGGCATCCTGGTTGCTCCAGGCCTTCCCTCACTTACCCTCGCTGGGTGAGTTCCCCAGACCTTGTTGGTCTGCACCATCGACGATCTTCATCTTCACCGAGACTTGCCGTTGCCAAGGTTTGTTGGGTCCAATCCGGTCGCCGACACCTCAGCACTCGACAGACATCGCGTACCAGCCCGAATCCTGCTCCTGGTTGCCGACAACGCCTCCTGGACCTCGTGGCTGAAGAGTCAAGACAACCGTCAACGCATCTGAAGCAAGCGACATTGGTGGGCATCTGTCCATCGCCTTCCTGGTCACTGGCTAGTGACCCAGACTCTGTCCCCTCTGCTTTCAGGTTCTTCAGATCTCCGATCCACTCTTGGATCCACCCGGACACTTTCCACTTGGTCGCCAGCAGCACTTTGCAGCAGATCGCCATTCAAATCGACGACGAAACCCGACCCCGAAAGACACCTATGCACCCGGCTTCCCTGGGTGAGGTAACACGAGTACTCCGGTGCTCCCGTGGGTAGAGACTCTTCAAAGTACTAGTTCTCAAAGGGTTTGCTCCAAGTCCTCCTTTAAGTGTCCCTTTTCTTTAATTTCCTGATCGCGACTTTCTCCATAGAAGTCAACGGCGTATCGCGGTTGTGTATTTACACTGCACGCGTCCCCGTGGGTCCCCTGTGTCACTACCTTGGGTGGTTCCTTGTGGTCCAAGCACTTCTAGAGGCTCTAGGCCTAGTGTCTAGTTCAGTCGTGGTTCTTATACTACTTTATTGGTATATGGTTTGGTACGCCCCTAGGGCCCAAACGTGTATTTGTGCTATTACTGTCTTTAAATAACTTATAACTTATGTACTTCGAACTCTAGCCTCATAAAGAGACTAGAGGGGTGTGTTTAGCAATAAATACATATATTTTGAATATATACCTGGTGTGGTGCTCTTTCATTTGGTCACTCAAGAGATTATAGACTGGTAAAACAAGCTGCTTTACATTCCTTCAAGACTTAGCCTGAAGGCTGCTCTCCATAGCTACCACTAGGATAGCTTTCAATAAGGTTGTCTTTAACCTATCTCCAATAAGGGGTTGTTTGGACTGGTGCAAGGTGCCCACTATAATTAGTGGACAGCATATGCCAGGCCAACTTCTCACACATACCATGGAATTTGGCTTTTCACATGTGGGCTGCACAAGGCAGTACACATGATACGATCAATAACAAGGGGATTAATGCATTTCTCCTAGTTTTGCAACCTTATGCCCATGATTTCTCTGGTGTTCAGATCAGCACTGCCACCTCTTCTCGCCTAACTTGATGATGGATGGCAGCATCGACTTCAATGGGTGTTGTTGTGGGACGCCCACCACAACACCCACTGCACGCCCCCTTTCACACAAAGTTTAGTGCGAAAGGGGCCCTATTCTCAAGGCAGCGTGTAGCAACTTTACGTGTCTCTAAGCCACTTTGAGTGACTTAACGCTGCATTGATAATGGTGCGCTGACCCTATTGCCACCCCAACGTCAAAAGATAAGTGACGTTGTGGTGGCGATAGGGACTTGGTAATATACCCCATGGTGTCAAAACACATTACCCTCAAGGTTGACCCCTCGTGTGGTGTTGTCAGTTTTCTGATGTATGTGCATTTCATGATGCCTATTAATGGTGCTGAGGCCTGGTCAACGCCACCCTCACAGGAGATGCAAATGTGTGGGTGATATGTGTTTGTGTATGTGCCACGCAGCTGCTGCCATGGATGATACCTGCTGTCCTGGTTCTGTCATTCAATGCCTGGCTTTGCATGTGGGTGATGACTACCTGACTGCATATTTGTTCACTGACACAGTTGACTTACCAAACTGTTAATTTGACTTGCACATGATGGTGTGATGGGCAACTCACATCAGGACTGATGTGGAATGCTGTTTTCTGTGTGGCAGATGTGTACACTTGGGGGGATAGGAGTGCAATTTTACATAGGGGTCGAGAGTGGCATTTGTCCGGTTGACATGATTTATTTCAATTTAGCTATCCTTGCTTGTTGTCATACTTTGGAAGTGAGATAGCTTTACAGGCACATTGTGGTTCAGCGAGTACGTCACACAGACAAGGCATGCAGTACATATTGGTGTGGTACATTCCTGTTCTGCATTCTTCACGTACTGTGTGGTTGTTGGCACCTCACCCTGCTCATTGTATTCCCTCACCCTTTGAGTGAAGTGTGCTGTTTGTGTGCATTTTTGTAGGTGCAACCTTTATCCAGCAGCCTACACGGTCAATTCGTTGTGACATTGCATGTGTGTGTGGTATGCAGACTCACTAGATGTTTCTCCACTTGGTGTACAGCAGACTGCATCTCATGAACAGGCAAGCGGGCACATTGCATGGTGATGCAGGTGATGTCAGATTTTCCCCCTTGCCACATCACCACGCACATACAAATTGCCTGCACATGGACACGTCTCACTCTGAGGCCAAAATGCGGATGCACTGTGCATGTGACTGGTCATGTGCACGATGGGGCATGCCACCACCAATGTCAGCACACCTGCAGCATTGTGCACATGTGTCTGAGTACTGTGCAAGGTTGTGTGTGCACAGCAAAGTCCACCTATATGCACATGCACATTCCTGCTCACCACTCATACACATGTGCAGGATGCTGCAGGTGTGGTGGCATGCCTTATCGTGCACATGACCAGTCACACTCACAGTGCACATGCATTTTGGCGTTGGAGTGAGATGTGTCCTTGTGCAGGCAATTGGTATGTGTGTGGTGATGTGGCAAGGGGGCCATTTAGCCACCCTGCCGCATGTCAGGTTGTTGTTCCACTTTGTCATTTGAGGGGGCACTTATGGAGTGGTCTGACGTTGACCTAGGACTAATTTGGGCTTCCTTTCCTGTGCTCATTTGAAGGTCTGTATGACGGCCAATGTGTGTCGTGCAATGTGTTGTTTGAGAAGGGTGATATGTTCCTGTGCCACCATGGACAGGGGTATCCGGGACATGATCCACAGTACATGTGGGTATGCACTTTAGTTAATTAAATTGTACATGAGTGCCACTGTGCCCACCCACCCCCTTCCCCCCGTCCCTGGTTGATGCTCACCCTGGTGTTGTTGTGTCTGTTCACATTCAGCACTGTCCTGGCCCGCAACTCCAACCACTGTCTCCTCACTGATGACTTGGGACACCTGCTCCTCCAACTCATCCAGCTCCTCCTGTGGCGGTGGACTCCCACCTCCAGTCTGCCTGGCTGCTCTCACGTTGGCTGCTAGTTTCTCCTTGGTTTTGCGCTTGGTATTATGCCAGCGCTTCTTGCAGTCGTCCACTGTTCTCCTCCTCTCTCCAACGGCATTCACCTTGGACACAATGTCCTCCCATATTTCTTTTTTTCTTGCCAATGTCACTGTGGAGGTGACAAACAGTTCTTGTTGGTGTTCAGTCACCTCCGCAATCAGGACCTGGTTTTCCTGCAGGCTGAACTTGGGATTCCTCTTCCTCTTGGCCTTCACATGGGTCTCTGGCTGGTCCTCCTGGGTATTTGTGGGCATGTTTGTGGCCTCTGCACTGGTCCCAGCTTCTTCCATTGCTCCTCTGGTATTTTCCTTTTTTTTTTTTCTGCTTGGCGGGCCTTTTATAGTGCATTTTCCCGCTGAACGCGCTAAATGCAGGCCTGGTGCTAATTAGCGATAGGATTCTGTCGCTGATTGGCCCTTCGCCACTTTTTTCACGTTAGCGTGTGTTTTTTTATCGCCGGCACGCTAAATCTATCACCGTCAATTCCAGCAGGAAAAGGTAGCTATCGGCTGTTAGCGGCGTGTTGATAATACGCCGCTAATGCGGCGATAGATTCCGGTGAACTGCGGCGATACAGGAAATGGCGCTAAGGGGAGTTAGCGATAAATATCGCCATTTGTTGATAATATGCCCCTTAGTTTTTCTCTCAATAGAAAATCTGCAAGTTTAAATGTTGACCAGTACTGGGAATTTTCATTGTTTTATGAATTCTTGGATAACTTCCAGGGATGCCTACAAATCCCTCAAATGCAAGAAATCTATGCAGATAGATTTCCAACTATATTAGCAGGGCTTTTTAGACTGAGTCCTCAGTTTGTATTTACCCTGCTCATTATCCATGCTTCTTTTATTTTTGCTCATGGAATGTAGACCTGCTGCTGCTTATTCTACGGTCTATCTCACAAATGTAACTGAATGCAAATATTGAAAGTACATTACATTTTTTTGCAATGAACATTACATTTTCTATTTTTTCTATTTTGGACTATATCGTGATCAATAATGCATCTCTGTTAATCGGAAACGATTTAAGGTCTAAACAGTTCTAGATGTCCCTGGAAATGATATACTGCTTACAATGTCACCCAGCTGTACTCATTCAATCAAGCTCATGCGGTTGGAGGGTGAGGTTACTGGAATACATTTAGTTGATTGCAATGCGTGGCAGTGATCAGTGCTCATTGGTAGCTGCTCAAGTGCAAATAGTCGGTGCTTGTTTGCTGGAAAAAAAGAACTGGCAGGCCTGGGTTGATTGCAGTGTGCTCTTTTAATAGTGCCAATGACTCTTTAAGAAGAAGTGACCCTGCCAGGTCTGTGCTTCGCAGCCAATGAGCAGCATTCCCCTGATTAGCACCTGCATAACAAAAGGGCAGCTGGCTGAACTCAATTTTTATCTCACCTCTAATGACACACATATGCTCCACGTCCATTATGACTTGCTTCTTTCTGCCATCAATCACCTCATGTGGAAACAGTGTTGCTGGTGTGTTCTGAATCATTTGCAAATGGACAGGATTCAAAGTGTCAAGTCTGGAATTGCACTCCAGGATGATATGCACTTCTTTCATTGGAAATACAACCGCAAGACGAATTTTACATGGGTAGATGCATCATTCAAAATGATGTCTTGTCACTTTATTAATAATCACTTTATTAGTCCAATATGACTTTTCAACATTGCAGTGTTCGAGTGAAGTTTCAAGTATTTTTTAAGGTTAATATTCCCTCATGCTTTTATAGCAGATTTCCGAAAGAATGAACTAAAGTTACTAGTATAAAAACTGCTTTACCTATAATACTGTCTGCTTTTGTTAAATTCATTGCATTTGGAAAAAAAACTATAGCCCTTTTTTCAGCTATGAGGTTTGTTTCTGAAAATTCAGATTTTGACTTCCCATTCTTTGCATAAAGCATAATTGTATGACCATTAAGGGAAAATCGAATCAGGTAACCCAGTCAGTAGGTGAAAATCTGACCCCTCCCCCTCAGGATATTGCGGCATAGATTTGCAAATTTTGTGGCATTATTGCAGCACTTTATTTTATTCTTAATCATTCCTTTTCAGGTTGAAATGAATGGAAACTGTTTTAGCAGAGTATTCCACTTTATGGGTCAGTAGCATTTCGCAGAGCGCTTTACGCAGCTTCACTTCTGTAGAAGTATTCCATTCACACACAAAAATTGATGTTTTGGCAAAACCTGGCTTGTGATCTTTTTTGGGGGGATGGTGGTGTGTGGATGATTGTGTCCGGTTGGTCTGGTGAATATGACTATGTTGCCTACGGGGAATACATGTTTACTGAAATGGGCACAAGAAGAAACCTAGAGGAATGTTTCATCTAACAGGTTGGACTGTGGCCAGCTGCCCTGGGATAATGGGTTCTTCAATAGATAATTCATGGACTAGATACAGTGCCCTTTGCTTGCCCTGGTTCACTTCTGAAATACATTAGTGTAGATCAGCAGATGAGCCAATCCCTGATAGCAAGCACACACATGGAGGTGTGGTCCATACGAGAAAAGGGCTATGAAGAACTGGGGAAAACAGCAGAGAAGGGGAGACATGGGAAAGATTGCAAAGAATGAGGACAGGAAAAACAATGGGAGACCTGGGAAACAGCGGACACTGGGAAACAAGGAGAAAGATAAGGGACATGGAAAACATAGGAAAACGAAAGTGGGAGAAACAGACTTTGCCTCCCCCAAGTGGTTGCCTGTCGACACGAATCTCTAAGTCTGAGCAGAAAGAGGCCCCTCAACGTAAAGGCAGCAGTGTGAATTAGAATACCACAAAGCAAACCAAAAATGTTCACCTGAGCCACCTGAGTCACATGAAATATGATTAGCTCAGTTGTTGACTGCAGACACAAGTACCTGGGGCCTGATTACGAGTTTGGCGATCCACAGACCACCAGACTCATGGGGGCGCAGCGGTGGCGGCTTCGAACCGCCCTATTACAATTAGGGCTGTCGAACCACCATTGCACTTCTGCAACTGCTAGGGATCTGCGCAGCAGTCTTGAGGCGTAATATGCCTGGTGAGACCGCCGTGGTCCAGCCAAACATATGAGTTTCCTCCCACCAAGGTTTTCATGGTGGTTCCTCCTCCATGCCTCTGGGCCATGGGGTGCATGCAGGGGGTGCACATTTTGTGCCCCCCTGTGTGCATGCACCCCAGTACATGCACGGCATGGACTGCACCAATCCATGCCATGCAGGTACTGCTGTTGACCTTCCCATTGCGGTGTCTATTTCATAGGCACCACCACAGGAACGCCAAAGAAAACCCCCCGCCAATGACTGAAAAAGTCATAATCTGGTGCGCACACAGGTTCGGCAGTGCAATGGCAGGCGGTCCCGCTCCCACACCTCCAGTCCTGTAATCGGGCCCCTGGTGATTTCAGGAAACAAAAGCTGTCATTACGATCATCGCCGATCAGAACCTCTATATTCATCTGTCTTCTGTCTCATCTCTGCAGAGCTCAGTTGTTTCATTGCTTCCCAGTACCCTACATTGTATAAATGCTTGGTAAGCAGGAAGTGAACTCTGCCCTACTTGCAAGTCTGCCAATTAAGAAAATTAGCCTCCACGTGCCTTCGTGCATATGTAAATAAACATATAATTGAAGTAAATGATAATATTGTTGTTTCATCAAGAGCACATGTTTAAACTCTAGAGGCGCGTCACAAACCTTTTCCTAGAGCCTTAGTGTGTCTGAGTGGCGGTGGTAGCACAGGGTCTCTCTCCATGGACACTGGCGTCAGAGCTAGGGCTGCCTCGGTGCAAGGTCTGCCGGGAGACCCTTCTTTCTTTCTGTCCACGGCATCTGCCGGCAGATGTTTTTTTGCGCCCAAAATGCTAACTATTGCAGTCATTGCACTCCTTTGCTGATTTCGCGATTAGTTCTGAAAAATAAAAACTAAGGGCCACATGTAACAACACCAGTCGCAAATCAGGCATGAGCAATTTGCACACTGCCTCATTTGGGAATGGGAATGCAATTTGCAATGCACAAATAGGTGGCACCACAAATTGTCCAATCTCAGGAATTGGCATAATGACATTTCTAATGAATATTATTTAGGCAGGTCACAACTAGTGACTCCTTGTTATTGGCTGCAAATTCAGGCAGGGATGCCTCTAAGGGACAGCAGGCCTCTATCTCTGTAGAGTACATTCTAAAAAAAGGAATTGCTGTTGCAATTGGAAACCCTATTATTTTGCAAATTGCATAGTTTGTGACTGAGAAATGGCTTCGTAAATCTGTCCAATAAGCATTAAAAGCTAAGGAAACAGTTAAATGTAAGCACAGGAACGCAAAAGGGCGAAATTGAACATAGTTTATAAATGTTAGAATTATGTATTGAAAAATTCAAAATGTATAGCTGCTTAACTCTGTATGAATCAAACAAGAAAGTAGACATACAATATGTGCGTTCTACCTGTTTGTAATGGACACAAAGGGCCTGATTGGCAAACATTTTGCTGTGAGTAGTTGTGATTTATTCTTGTAGTACACGTGGTTCCTACTGATTCCAAAGAGTAACTAAGAATGAACCAGGATTGCCTCTCGCCTACCCTGGAATCCAGGATTAAGTCAAGAGTTCAACAATAGTAGGTCATAGCAACATCATTGTGAATTGGGCCCTGTTGGAAAGTTGCCCATCCTGCATGGCCACCTGGGATTGTTTTGATTTTTCACTCAACCCTCTTTTTGTTGACTTCAGAACTCTGTGAGCTTTACCCCTGCTAACCAGTGGGAAAATTGACATACACCTAATTAGCACCTTAAATGTTTTTTAAAGTCCCTACTATATTGTACTACCCGTCCCAAGGGCCTACAAATTAAATGCTATCAGTGGGCTGCAGCACTCATTGTGTCAGCTACTACAGCAACACTGTAAAACATGTCTCCAGGTTGGCCACTGTAGGCTGGGTGTACAGTTTTAAACTGCCCTTTCAACTTGACAGAATAAACCGTTTGTCATGCCTAAAGGTTCCTTTTTGCCACTTCATCCTCGTTCCTCTATATGGCCCTGCAACTCCCCGGTGACTTTCACTATCCTTATAATGTACGGCAGTGGGTACTTTATCCCATATCATACACCAGGATCACTCACAATTATATAGCCACATTTCACATAATCGCCTTGGCCAATCTAGAAGGAGATTACATATTGTATTTATATTTAGCATACTGAATTATCAAACTTCTAAATTAGAATTCTAAGGTGTATGCAAAGGTTTTAACCAAGATACTGCATGAAATAATGCAATGTTGACCAAAGCTGGTTAAAGCAACCCACCTCTCTCTTTCCTCAGGGCCTCACTTTGAAGGACGTTTATGGCAGGGGAAATATTAATGGTGTGTATTGAGATGAATCTCCTGACTTCACAAGCGTTTATGCGAGTACATTTGTTAGGGAGGTCGTGGCCTGGGTTAGGAGAGAGCTCGTTGGAACAGAGGGTGTGGTTAGCTTTGCCTCAGCTCACAGTGGCATCAGTCTGGCTAGTACAAGTACAATCCTCACCTAGTGATATTTATGTATGAAAGTACCTAGCTAAATATAATTCTCATCCCCTGTCTTTGCTTGCAGGACTTCACAGAGACTTTCCAGGAGCAGAAAAACAAGAAAGGGTTCCACAGAATACATTTACTTCTAAAGAGGCAGTGCTAGCTACATAAACAAGTTACTCTGTGGTAAAATCAGCAATGACCCAATATCATCTTACATATTTATGTACATAAAAATTGTTGTAATGTAACATTGATACACATCCCCTTTATTTGCAATATAATTGACACATATCTTGAACATGTCAAGTTATAGAGTTATTGCTATGTGAAGTTCCCTTTACAGTAGGTGCATTTTAAGTATTCCATAAAAACACAATTGAACCTCCAGTTGACTTCAAATCTTTGTCACACACAGCTGTCACACTTCATACCTATATACTGGATTTGAACATGGACTAAAAGGGGTTCAGGGCAGTGCTTAATTTGTGAAAATGAGAAGTGCCAAGGCTCTTGTCCCGAGGCCTCTACAGCTTGCAAAACCCCTTGTCCCTGCCAGTGCCACTAATGACAGAACCAACACAACTGCTAACCATCACACCCTACAAGTGTGAGAATTTAAACCATTCCAGGCCCCCAAAGCTATAAGAATAGCTTGGGCTGCAGGTATTAACCATTTTAAAGTATATTAAATTAATAAGCAAATACTGTTTGTGAGAAAGTCATCCTCTTTGCCCTAATCATCCCCATTTGTTGACTGATACTTGTGGTTACTGACTCTGTTTGTTCCCTGGACTCTGCTAACCAGCCCAGGGCCAGTGCTATGTTTAAAAGGTATATGGTAATTAGATGTAATTACAATTGGTTCTGACAACCCTACTTGTAAGTCCCAAATATATGGTAGGGCATGTAGTTTAGCGACCCCAGTGGATTTAAGTGTGCACTGCTGTGGCATCTGTTGTCATTTTAAAGCCAGCCCTAGTTTGTACACTGCTTTTAAAATAAAACTATGTCCAACTTTGACTTTGGAATTAAAAGTACTTCTAAAGCCTAAAACTACATTTCTATTACATACAAGTGACCATTAAGGTCTGCCCTAGGTGCCCCAAGGGTAGGGTGCCTTGTAATTAAAAACAGGGACATTATAAAGCATGTTTTATATGCCCAGTTGAGGGAAAAGCTGCCAATTTTATTCTTTCCCATTGAAGTGTTGCTAACTTCATAGGCTAACATGGGAAGGCTTTATTAAACTTTAATAAAGTCTAACTTATTACAGAAGTGAGACAGAACACTAATTCAAAGTATCAAAATAATAAATACAATACTGAAGGAAAGTTGTTCTAGAACTTGCTTTCCTGAAGTTACCAAAAGCAGCCCTGTAGGAGCCACTTCTGATTGGCCAGCCTTTGACAGGCTGAGCCAAGCTGCTCCTGATTAGGTGTGAAGTGGCCTGGGCTGAAACAATGCAACCATCTTGTGGAAGGAGATCTGCTGCCTTCGGATGTCAGGACAGGAAGGGGGATGGGTAGCCAAACTGGTTGTCAAAGGGAGGAGCACAGATACCACATGAACCAGGCCCACCCCCACATCCTGCACCCACAGCCAGATAGGAGCCCCCCTAATTAGATTGGGAGAGGGTCTGGAAAGGGAGCATAGAGAAAATGTAGCCACACCTGTGGGTTGGTTTAGCCAGCCCTGAACTCCCATGAGAGATGTTCTCCATTTTGATTTGGACTGAGATGTGCATTCTGGGACAAAAATATGCCTTACTTTTAAGGAAGTGGTCATCACAGTGGGTGGCAACCTGAACACCATTGGTTGGGAGTGCCCCCCTCATGCCAGTCCAGAATCTGTAATAAATATGGGTGAGCTGCACAGCACCTCAGGTCCCTGCTTGAAGACATCAGAAGAAGAAGGACTGCCCTGCTGAAACCTTGGTCTTCACAACGCGAGGACTGCAGTCACAAGGACTGAACCTGATGCACATTCAAGGCTTCACAAAAGAGGACGTTGCCTGTATTCCAAGATTAAGGAGTGGACTCACTGATCAGCAAGAGAAAGAAAGTGCTGGAAGAAGTCACCTACATCATCTCTAACAAAGACCAGCCCCGCTATCCAGCTTCACCTGGACGCTGCTGGATCTGCCCAGGTGCATTGTGGGAATTGTAGTCCCAAACCCCAAGAGGCAAATGAGAGCTTCTGGACCGATGGCTGGTGTTGTGGACCCTCAAAGACCCTCAAGAGACATTCCAGAAGATGTTCTGGAAGCTTGGAAACTTTTGGATAACTTTTTGGAAAAAGCTCCATAAGTCCACTGACCTCGATGACGAGAGTTAAGCTGGAGACGTTGAACAGTGACTCGGCCTGGCTTGCAGGTTTGCGCCGCTGAAAGCTTCGAAGCTCTTCGTTGTCGAAGACAAAGAGAAAGATCTCCAGGACTCATAGAGGCATCGAGCTGCAGCAGATTGCTGTTGTCGAACTGAAGCTGGACTGCCAATGATGACCTCTCGAAGCCGCGAGAAAAAGCTCCAAAAAAGGGACCAAGTCAGAAGGTAAAAATGTGACCAAGCCCAACTGCTCATCGTAGAAACCCTTGCTCCATCGCGGTCGGTCTGAAACTTTGAATTTATCCCGGTCCAGCATTACCAGATAGCCATGGTTGGAATTATACAAAAGAAGTTTGACTTGTGAGGGATAAATATCTAAAACTTATTATATGTCAACTATAATACCTTGATTATTATTGTTTTTTTAGTTTGTTTTTATCCATGCACTTCATTTTTATGAACCGTGTCAACCAGTTCTAGAGTATAGAATCAACATTTTTTTAATTCATTTTTATTTATATTCCATAATTGCACAATTCTATAGAATAAAAAACATACAGTGTCCTCATATAAACTCTCCCTTTACATAGACAGCCCATGTATATTCTTTTTTACTTGGTTCCATCTTTAGGACGTCCACTGGAAGAATCAATAAACCTGTTGCCTAATATCCATACATTCGACATACAATGTGATGAGGATAATGGCCTTTGTATCTTGAATCTTTTTCATTAGTTATGGACTTCTTTTCAACAAAGTCGATGCATTTTGGCCAGTAACTAATGGCCTTCTCAGGACTATATAAGGGGTGTGAATCCTTTTGCCTAAAGGAATAGAATAAAATATCCCTATATCAATATATAATTGTAAAATTATCAAATGTATATTTACACAACTGACAAACTTTGTGTGTACATATATACAGAGAAGTGCAGCACATACATATATAACACCTTATGTGCCCATCAGTTTATCCTAAAGAACAGTCCAGCCATGTTGTTGTGTCCCAAGTGTCCAGAGACATCGTTGTGTGAGAGGCGGCTATATAAAGTATGTTAATGTGCTTAGTACCTCATCTAAAGCTCCAGCCGAATTACAAACCACCAATCTTGAGATATCTAGCACGCGTGTGTCTAGTGTCTACAGGCAATTGTCCCAAGGTGGCAAGCATCTTAAGTAAAGCAACTGGTCTAGGTGAGTCAATAGACGATATGCACCCAAAAATGTAGATGGCATATCGTGCCGCCATATCTTCCTGCTGTTTAAGCAACGCTTGTTCATGCCCTGAGAAACAGGGTGTCTATTCGCAAAACAACGTGCATCATACCTGAGCGTTCATTAACAACCACATTAATTTTATTTATTAAACAGAATGTGACCAAGGTCGCTCTTTGGGTCAAGAAATCCACTTCTCAACCTCGACTTTTGTCTCTCTCCGAAAAAGCAAGTAAGCCATTACAATCTAGCACATGCCATTAACATGGCATATATAATGCCAAGGTGCCCACTGACTCGGGCGCGCCGCGCCTATGGCGATGTGCTGGTCCCTGCCGGAAGGGGCAGTACTGGTGACAGCGACGAGTGACGCTGCCGACACAAGCTCCTAACACGCTCGGGCATTGGTCCGCCCTGTGCGGTGACCCAGAAGTGCATTAAGCACTTCCTGGGCAGAGGGGAACCAGTGTGCGCCTGGCCACGTCCCTTTAAATGGGGTGGCGTAGCAACGATGTGGTCTCTTCATCGCTCGCAGCTCCCTCCGACAATGCGCTGCCGGCTGTCCCAGCGCGGGCTGAAAATCTAACTTTTTCTTGTGTTGTTTTTTTTGTGCTGCAGGGCAACGTCGCAACAGGGTTTTGGGCCCATTGGCAGCTTTGCTCATCTCCTGCATGTAAATAAACTTTGGTTTTACAGCTGCAGCCGGCGGTTGACCTCACCGGGCCGCAGGAGGAGTACTTCAGGGCCAGCTGGGAGGCGCACAGGCTTGAATTTTACTCGCCTGACCCGCAATTGCCTGCAATTTAGCAATTGCGGTGGCGGCTCTAGAAAAGTGGCCCTAGGTGAAAGGGGAGTGCTAGGTCCTTTTGGTCCTTTGTTTTTTCCTGCTGCACCTTGTGTTTTGTAGGTGGTGCCAGTGTTTTTATGGTTGAGTGTTGGGTGATTTATAGGCCCGGTGTCTCTTTCTTTCCTAATGCACTTTTTGTGGTAGATGCTGCCAGTGTTGGGTAAAGCTGTGGGTGATTGGGGATCACAGGTTCAGGTGCCAGTGTTTGCTTGACCGGGTGTTTTTTCATTTTGGGAGCTGATACTGGTAAGGGGTGCAGAGAAGGTCATTAGCAATTTAGGTCTGCAGGTAGCAATTCTAGCAAGCAATTTTAGGTTTGCCGGTAGCACTTGGCAGGCAATTACTTGGTTTACAGGCAGCAGGCTTCACGCAGGTACCTGAGGAGGAGGTTCCAGGGCCCTTAGGGCCAGGCGGCAGTGAACCAGTGGAGGAGGCAAGGGGGTGTGTGCCTGCGGGCCCGAGCTCACCAAGCAAGGTACCAGCAGGGGGTGTGAATACAGGGGGAGCTCCTAGTCAGCCTGATAAAGTGACCACTTTGGCCGCCGTGCTGAATTGGTTGTCCAAGTTTGGCATTTTATCTGAGGGTAATGACTTGGAGAAGTCCAGGAAGCTAGTGACACAGGTAAAGGAGCCCAGGCAGCTAGGGGCCCAGCCTGGGGCTGTGGGGACAAAAGCAGGAAGTGGCTCAGCATCAAACCAGACTGACACCCAGGGCAACACAGAAAAGGACAAAAGTCCCCCTGAACCAGCGCAAGGCAATGCAGCAGCGACGGAAGCACCCCCAAGCATCAAGACTCAGCAATCTCAGGTAAAGCACAACTGCTATCAAAGGCCTGCTCTGTTAGTAGTCTGGACTCCTATAGACGTCCACCTATATTTTCTCAGGCACAAAATATTGTGTGCCGCAACAGTGGATCAATATCTCCCATCTGCTATCAAGTGTCTAAAATCACTATTTTTAAACCGCATGTGTTGTACTATATCTACAAACTGTGACCCCCCTCAAACATCACCAAAGAGAAGAGTGAAAAAGGGAGGTGAAAAAGTGGGAACAAAGAATACTGACTGCCCTCGCCTACAAGGGAATCTCTAATCCCCTTTAAAAGTGCTGCTCCGAATTTCACTTGAATGTAATAGGGCACACTTTCTCTGTTTGTTTTAAGGGGCGCCAGGGCACAAACAGGGAAAGTGCGCCCTATACATATAGAGCCCCAGGTCTGTAAATATTCTAAACAAATGTTCACAACCAGGTTTTCAGCTGAGTTGAGAAGTGCTAACTGCCCATAGGTTTATGGTGTGTTACACAGCCTTTTTTCATTGATACTGATTGTGACGCTACTCATTCACACCTGAAACATCACAGTGAGAAACAAACTGGTGCCAAAAATGAGGCTGGGTCTATCTTAATCACAGTTCTCGGGAGGGCATCTTACCCAAGATTCCATTTTGAAATTATACAAGTAGAAAGACTGAGCCCCAGTGTAACATGCAATGATGACAAAATGTATTAACTACTATCTTCAAATGTGGTAAAACTGGAATGGTTTGTATGTTGTTGTAACATCAATTATTAAAGAGCAGGTGTGGCTCTTCCTGGTTACACCTGCTGGCTTATTGCTTTCCAGACAGCAGTTCATTACAAGACACCCCACCTTTTCCAGCAGAATTTGGCCATGCTTGCTTACTTTATTTTACATTATGAATAATGATCTGGGAGCATTACATGCCTACTCAATATCCTCAAGCACATGTATGTCACCCATAATCATGAGACATAATCAAGAGCCATTCCACTTTTTCTTTATGTATAATAGTGGTATTAGTCCAGAATGTTCCCCAATTCTATGTTTAACTTTTATTAGGGGATCATAACTATTGAATAATATCATAGACATTTACGAATCATTCAGAAGGCCTTGTAGTCTAAATATGACACTTAACACGTTTTGACATGTTATATCTGATACTGCATGACACCAAGAAATAATTGCATAAAGCTCAACAATGAGGCCTTAATTATCCTAACCTTGAATTTTTTTTTTTTTTGCTAGGCTAGCAATTATATTAGTCATTTATTGCAAAATAATTAACGAGCCCAAATCTCTTGTATGCAAGCTATTGGTGCATTCTAGCTGAATAAAAAATCTTTCTTTAGAAGATCAGTCAATATTGATGGTAGGCCTTGGTTAAATGGAGGCTTATAATTCACGCTGATGCTTTTTTAGATTTAAGGCGCCTGCTAACCATGTCATTACTTGATCATCGTCTGCTCAAATTGCTCTACAGACGTTAATTATTTGTGCTTCTGTTAAGGTTTCTGCCGTAATAAGTGGGATCGAATGACCAACAACTGGGCTGTAACCACCAACTTCCCATTCTTACGTTTTGGAAGGGGTGAATGAGATTACATCAATAACCTTACAACATTGAAAATCTCTATTCCTCCTCATCAATGAGGGGACCAAGGGCCTCATTGATCCCATGGTGGAATGTATACTCCATTGTAACAGTGACAGAGTATACATACTGCCAACATGAAGGCCCGCCTGCCCGATTTAAATGCGGACGGACCTTTGGTTTGGCTACAGCGGTGACTACTCCGTCATCGCCATAGCCAAACCTGTCCTATAGCCTGAAGGAGTAAGGGTCATCACAGGAATGGCTACATTTCCACCCAGCAAACAGGCAATAGAATGTGGAGAGTTAGTAATAGGCCTTTGAAGCACATTGCATGCATTTGGTTGGATGAATAGTGTCAAATGCACTGGCACACAGGAGCACAATCCAAATATATTATGCCATTCTAGAATTGGCTTGAGAGAGCCTTAGCTGGCAATTGTAGCCAGTGAAAACATATACAAAGACCTCTTAGTAATGGTAATGGAAAGGATGCCTTTCTGATATCTGGAAGTTTGCTAAAGCACCAATACCATTGGCATTTTCTTTGGGTAATTTCTTTTGTGCTATTCGTAAGAAACATATGTTGAGTGCTGGTTTTAAGATCTAAGGCAACCTGCAGTCCTGTGCCACAGTATCACTCATTTAATATTCAGATCTTCTTAGATCCCCAATATGTCTGCTATGGAGCCCTCATTTCACATAAATCAAATCCCCAGGAGCCTCATTGCTTCTTTTAGAAAGCCACTCATTCTCAATTCAGAGCGCCCAAGAGTCCAAGCATCACAGCACCTGAGCCACTAATTTGGCAACTGATATAAAGACTTTTGGGTGACCCAACGTACATACTGATCGACTACTACCAGCCATATCTAGAGAACACCACCGACACAGCCGTGATCTTTGTGCCATAGAGGCAGCACCTCTCAAGGCACTGAAAGTTTGGTGTGGGGCTGCCATGTTTCAGGCAAAAGCTCACCAAATATCTTTGTTTTTCAAAACCAAACTCTCCACGTGGGGCGTTGTTTTTGAAAAAACAAATAACTAATGACTCTGACACCAAGGGCTTTTTCTCCCAGGGTGTGGTGGGGTCATTAGTGATTTTATTCTGTTAAGGACCATCAGGCTTTCCCTGGCATTCCTGAACCGAAAAAAAATCATCAGACCATCCGCTCTAAATAGCACATGCCATCTAAAGCTCCCACTTTGGCAGGTTTCTGATGGTGGAGACATCAGGGGTACCAGAATAAGAAACCTGGCAGTCTGCATCATTAATAATGGAGCACACGGACCGAGGGTTTGAGGGACAGCTTACTCCTCTACATTTGTCACATACATCTTGCTATCAGTATTTTAACAAGATACCCCTTGTAACAGGTCTGACAGACTGGATCTGTTAATGCTGAATCCATACGCAAGTTGGAATTTATAAAGCCACGTGAGTGGTGATTTGCACCACCTTGCATGACCTTCTAAAGAACTGTAATGCACCGCAGCAGCTTGCACTGAATTGTGTTTCATTTTGTTATGTTAGACGTTCCATGGGTGGAGCATGGAATGTCCCGTGCATTGACCCATGGAATTTGATGCAATCCCAGATTTACTAAAGGCAATAAACCTGGGATTGTGCCAAAATGGTACTCCTACCATAACGGCATAACGGTTGTTTAACTATATGTTTACTTCTCCATGTCATTTCCTCTTACATGTGACCTGCATTCTGAGGCACACACAGAAAGAGGAATAAGCCTCTAAGGATTTTTTTTGTAAGGCCCGTATAGCAGGAACCCTTGTGCCATGGTGCAGGGGTTCCTGAGTTGGAGCTAGATTGCCACAAGTGTGCCAGTGATAGGAGTGAGTTGAACTGCGCCATATCTATCTATCTATCTATCTATCTATCTATCTATCTATCTATCTATCTATCTATCTATCTATCTATATAATACGGCGCAGTTAAGCTCTCTTCCTTTCATGCAAAGCAGCATGCGGCTGCGCTGCATTAAATATTAGTAAATATGCCCCAAATGAATTGAGCCTGAGCTGCAGTGTTTATATGTTGAGACAATAGCCCCCTACAGGTATTATATAAACATCTTCACCTTAAGACAACTCATTTAATAGAAAAGCACATGAGCGACATTAGTATTCTTGGGAGTTTTCCATCACCTGTGAGTAATTTACAGTACTTATCTGATTCCCAGGCGTCTCACATCTTTTGCTTTAAGTTATGCATGTTAGATTTCTACTTTAAAGGATTTGAAATGCATGATTTAATATTTATAAGGGAGCATCCCTCACTGAGAACTAAATTCCAAATTTGCATACAGAGGCCATTTATAGGTGACCGAGTGCCCCCTGAATACTGCATGAACTGGGAATTCTCATTTTTAAAACTCTACATGCAGGTGTTTGAATTATTCAAAGTCTCCTTTATCAGTAAGCGAAGGCTTCTCCTAGTATTTCTCATTTGATAAAACATGGCATTTGTCTTAAAACCCCAAGTGACCATTTAGTTTTATTCAACCTTTTGTCTCAAAAATGCTCTGGAAAGCTATTGTACTGTTTGTAACTATATTTTCTCTATGAAATGCAAAACTAGAATGCATAAAATATAAAACATCACAGACTTTCTGCATCAGGAAAGTGCATCGAGGGCAAACTGGATCATCTCGCTTGTTTGCTGCCTCTCGTCCAAACGTTTAAACATGGACATTTAGGGACCCTTGCATGAGCCAAAAACTATTTTAGTATTATTAGTAGTATTTTACTTCTCAGTGTAACTCTAACTGAATTCTTGCATCAATTCCATTTAATGGGAACTAAAACAGGATACTAATTTGTACCTTTAAGGCACCTAAGGGTTTATTTTCCAATACTGCATGCAAAGCAATGCAGCGAGACAAATTGATGCCCTGTGTTGCGTGAAAGGGGAACAGCATATCTACTAAAATATGCCACATTTCTTCTGTCTCCCAGTGCTGACACACTTGTGCCAGCCTAGCGCCACTGCTGGCACCCTTGCGCCATGCTGCAAGCGTGCCTGCGTTATGAGCATGATTGTTATGTACAGGAAGGGACACCTTCCTGCACAAAACAATACTTTGAGGCATTTTCCTCTTTCTATGCATGCTGCAGAATGCAGCACGCACAGAAAGAGGTGATAAGTTAAAATAAAGATATTTCGCCTCATTAGGCCTCGGTCAGGGAGGCGCCACATTTTCACACAATCCTAGGCTTACTGACTTTCGGAAATCTTGGAATGGATCAAAAAGCCATGGGTGGCTACTTGGGAACGCCCACACTCTACCCATGGAATGCCACCCTGGTGCAAGGTAAAGCAAGGGAGCAATATGCACAGCCTTGCTTTACTTTGGATTTACTAACCCATGCAGAGCCAGGCTCTGCGTGGCTTAGTAAATACCATTTAAGGACTTGTGTTGCCTTGCGATGGCTTGCGTCACGTAAGGGCAACCTAAGTCTCTTTTAAATCACTCTTCTCATTTCACAAAATATGTGGTCCTGAGTGTCTAGAAATTCAATTTATGTGCAAAAGGCATTCATCTAAATAATAATTTATATGTGTCATTCATCCAAAGAATGTTCTAGATCTGACTAAATATTCTATACTGTTTTGCCAAGAAATGAATTCTGGCATTTGCAGTCACTGGCGTTACCACATAGATTAGAATTCTGAGTATCTTGACAATAACCACATCCCACAATTTCCTTTAGCTAAATTTCAAACTGTCTAACCTGCCGAAATGTACGGGTGAATATCTGCTGTAATCAACGATATATGGTAAACACCAAATTTCCCTTTTTCTCCAATTAGCTAGTAAAAACTTGGAATAAGAAGTATCCACCAAGCCTGGTTAATAACTTAATACCTCACCCTTTGACGTTAGCATTTAACAAGTATGGTTAACAACTCACCTCATCTGGCCCATTCACACTCATGGGCAGGATGTTCTTCGTTTGTGGTGAAATGCAATGTGTGTGATGGTGTTATCACCAAAATGATAAAATGGCTGGAAGTATTTCTTATTGATTTGGTTAATATGAGAGGCATTGAAATGTAATAGAGCGATCTGGCATGTTTTCATATCATCAACATCATAACAAAAAAGATTTTAGATCTATGACTAGAAGATCCCTAAAAGGGGATACTGTTTGCTTACTGTGAGGGTTATGTGACGTTACATCGCATGCCATTACCCCGCATGCCGTTGTAACGCAAAACTTGCTGTCGGGGGTGTGCTGGAAGTTGGAATAGTTTAATTTACTATTCCAACTCCAGTGTGTCCAACACCTTCTACCCACTGCTACACACTTTCACGTTGCAACGGCATGCGGGGTAATGGCATGTTTTGTAACACTTGCGGTGAAACGGCTGTTTCCCACTGTGAGTTGCCACAAAAAGGCAGTAGGTTTCAGTCATTTTAAGCTATCTATGGTAATCTTGTTAAAGATGCCAAGAATATCATGAGAGAAGACAATCCACACAGGATGTACTTGACCTTGTATTCGGAGGAGAGGTCCCAAATTGCACAGTGAAGGATGAATGGCAGTAAGATTATGGAGGACAATCAAAAGCTTATAAAGAAGGTGTAGGATCAGAATCTACTCTGACTGAATACCAACCTGAACGAGTAGATACTGGATCCAGAAAGATTTCTTACAAACACTGTAGTCTTTTGCCTGATAAATCTGCTTTCTGTTTAGATTGCAATAGCAGGTTGACTGAGATGGCTAAAATTCATTTCATTTCAAATACTTCATTTCGGTCAATAGACCATAAAAGTGCATTAATTTGGAATATAATCATTTTTTATTTAATGGAAATAATTCTTACAACCCTTTGGCATAGTCTCGTGTTTTCTACTTTCCCCATTATACCCCTGATTAAAGGTTATGCAGAACAAAATCAACATATGCTAGTGTGCACTCATTTTGTTCAGCATATTTATGTGATTGTTGTTTCCTCACCCAGTTTTACTGTGTGTCAGAGAACAAATACAATTTACTCGACCGGTAATTCCAGCCAGGTAATTTTTCTAACGAGGGAGCATTTAATACTCTCTCCATTAGCAAAAAGCTTTTTCCTTCCCTCCCCTACTCCTCACACCTTCCCTCATCCCAACACCACTATTTGGCCTGTGCACACATTTACTACCTGCTCATATCAATGGGAAGTTTATGGGGTAATAATTCTTGGAATAGTGAAGTTCAAAAACCAGTCCCTCTTGGTAATTCTCCATTACTACCGTGTATTTTTATAAGGGAGACTTCTAACTCCCTTGTTTAGCAGAGAGAGGAATTATCCAATGATGATTTTTTTTATGAGTTAAAGATAATTGCATATTTGATGATGACTAAAAGATGGTCATGAATGACATGATGCCTAAGGTTAAAATGTAGGGTTACCATAGCAAACAAACTACATACAAACAGCTGCTGAAAGATATTAATCTTGCCAAAAATGATTTATGCAAACAAAAGAAAATTGGCATTAGATTAGTGATTGAATACACTAATGTCAAAAGATAGGTTATTATTCAGATAGGGTAGAGCACCAACCAATTTATTAAAACCCTCAGCTCAACACAGTTCTGAAGAAATCTCAGTGCAAACGCTGGCAGAAATGGCACAAGCAGTAGGCGATTCCCCCAAAGATCATGAGGCACATTTAAGCAGTAACAGATAATTCTAAATTCAAGAAAAAACATAGTAACATCCCCTGCACCCTGACAAGAATTGTGGTTGCTGCTTTAGTAGGGTTTCACCCCCCTCAACCAGTAACCCAATTTCCTACATCGGTGTTCAGTGGTGAGATTCAGTACTTGTGTTTGTGCAGTGCCATACAGTGATTTAGTGAACACTAAAATCCTAGCGCTGTCACCAACGTAGGAAATTGGATTACTGGTTGGGAGGGGTGAAACCCTACTCAAGAAGCAACCACATGTATTGTGAGGGTGAAACACAAGCAAACCCCAAATTAACCTGTGCTCAATCTTGTGGTAGCTTGGCACAAAAACACTCAGGCTTAACTGAGAGGCAATTTGTAAAGTATTTATGCAGCACTTCAAACAGTAATAAAGTGATAACACAACACAAGAAAAATCCCAAACTAATTTAGAAAAACAGAGTAAAATCCAATAAATTATTTGACACCTAAACAACAAACAAAGACAATTAGTCCAACCAGAGACATGTAATTGTAAAGGTTTTGTGAAAATCAAGCACTAAGAAACAAACGCGCCAACTTCAGCTATCTGGTCATGGTAGGCTGGGTCCAAGTCACAAGTTCAGGCTGACCATGATGGAGCATGAGCTGGAGACAGGATTGAGTTCAGTCAGCTGACAAACTATCTTGTGGGCCTGGGCATCGTGATGTAAGGTCCTTCCATTGAGATGTGCGGGCCGGTGTCGAGGAGCCATTAACAAGGAGCTGTGATGTGTAATTGGGCGTCGGCATGTGTCACACAGCAGCGGAGTCAATGACCCTCAACAAGGAGCTGCGATGTGAGGTCCTGCATCATCTTGGAGGAAGCCGGTTGGGCTTCGGGAGACTTGTGTTGGCATGAGGGACGAGATGCGTCACACTTGGCCAGTGTTAGCATCGAGCTGCGTTGGAGAAGATATTTGCACTGAGATGCTGGAGGGTCCATTATGAGCTATGTTGCGCTGGGCCAGAGTCAATGGTGGACTGTCTCCTGCTGCATTGTGATGTGCAGAGATTCATTGAAGAAGCATCTTATGACCCTGTGGCTTGAACGGGGGCCAGCCAACTGACCCTTGGAGAATTCCTGGAGTCCTGGATCCATACAGGCAGGCTGCAGGGAAGCTCGCAGAAGAGACCTCGTACAGCAAAAACATGGCCTGGGGCAGCAAAGAAGTCCTTAGTCAGCAAGCAGGTCTGACTTCCCAGCAGGGCAGTCCTTCTTCTTGGCATAGTCCACAGATCCAGAAGTGATCTAAAGAGTTGGGTCTAAGGGGCCACTATTTATAGCTGGTGCCCACTCTGAAGTGAGTGAGGCTTCTCAGGTACTCCCCCTACAGAGGTGTCTGGAAATTCCTGCCTCCCTGAAGTGGCCCCAGCTTGTACGGGGGCACAAAAGACTAGTGCAAAACCCTTTATGAATATGCTGAGGCAGAGCCTTTGTGATGTGCAAGTGTGGTAGGTGACAGCGCTGCCTCCTCATCAAGTCAGAGATGGCTCCTCCTGCCAACACCTATTCCCCAGTTGTCTGATTGTCTGGCAGCAATACACAAAGACCAACTGCCAGCTACACCAAATCATGTGACCTAGGATACAGACTGCAGGCACCAAATGGTTGGGACATCTTTCCAAAAGAGGCTTTTTCAGAATTGTGACTTAAAATCCAACTTTACCATTAGAGAAGGTGTTAAATAACAATTCTTTAGACACCAAATTCACCTTTCCTACATACACCCGATTGGAAGTTATCAGTTATTAAAATGCAATAAGGGAATCCAAATTTATCCTATATGTGAGGCAGGGCTTGTATTAGTGAAGAACGTATTTAATAGTTTTTCATTACCAGGACATATAAAAGTTAAAATTACATACCAAACTTTTTAAATACATTGCACCCTGCCCCATGGGATGTTTAGGGCCTACCATAGGGACAACTTAAATGTATTGAAAAGGAAGGTTTAGGCCGGGCAAAAGGTTTATTTTGCCAAGCTGAAATGCCAGTTTACAACTACACTCACAGGCTGCAATTGCATGCCTAAGGTATGTGTAAAAGGCACAATAAGTGGGGGGCACAATAAGTGTTGCAGGCCCACTATTAGCATTTCATTTAAAGGCCCTGGGTACCTGTAGTAGAACTTTACTAGGGACTTACAAGTAAATTAAATGTGCCAATTTGGTGAAAACCAATTTCACCATGTTTAAGGGAGAGAGCACAAGCACTTCAGGACAGGTCAACAGTGGTAAAGTGTGCAGAGTTCTAAAGGCCAAGACAACGGGTTCAGAAAACAGGAGGGTGAAGACAAAAGGTTTGGGGATGACCATTTAGAGAGAGCCAAGTCCAACACATAGCAATATCTTTTCTTGTGTTTAGATATCAACTTGCCTGCAGTGCAGATCAAGCCCAGCTGTTCAACCAAGCAGTGTGCTTATACCCAGGGGTATATTTACAAGAAATGGTGCTCCACTGTTTTACACACCGCAGTGCATCAAATGTTTTACCACTGCCATATGCCAAGTCCTAACACCATGCTAGCACCGTATTTACAATATGGCGCTGCATGGTGTTAGGAAAAGCTAGTGGGCAAAAAACTTTAAGCTAACCCGAGCATCAAGTCACTAGAAAAATGCATGCTACAATGAAAAAAGTAACTACAACAAGATTGGGTAACCCAGTACACCCTTGGAGGCTTGGGTAAATTACAATAATAGGCAAATGTGCCTACAAGGGAGTTTATTTTTCTCTAAATTTTCATAAAATTCTCATATATTCATGGAGTCCTAAATAGTGACTTCAAACAATACATTTTTGGAGTTAAACATATTTTTTCAACATGAATGACTCTCAAAACAAAAACAAGACGGGTGTATACTTTTTCAGAAAAATCTAAATTTATATAGAAAAATTCATTGGGGGTACATGAAATGTAAAACACAAGTATACAAAAGTGAAATGAGTTAAATTCCTTTTACACTAATCAGTTTCTCATTGACGCTTTTGTCAACACCTATTCCAAATCTTTAACAGCATGGACAACATTATAGAAAATACCATGAGTGTTATTAAACAATTTATTTGTATATGGGATTAGGTGAGCTTGTCGACGTTTCGGTCTATTTGTTCTCATCTTTTAGACCATCTTCAGGACGAAATTTCTATATTGTGAACCGAAGACCCTATGTTTTAACACGAATCTAATCTGATGATTTAAAGGCGGCAGTCCGAATGTTTGCATCGAATCAATTCCTTATATGTTGGACTCGTAAAAATTCCTTTTAGCTAGTATAGCGAGTCTTTAGACAACCACATTGCAGATTTCTCACGCTTGGTGTCAGGGTCGATTAGTTAACCACTTTGCTCATTCAATAGACTTATACCGGAAGAAGAAGCTGTCACGGATCTGGTCTCAAATTGCATGCCTCATTAGAGAAAAACAAACTCCCTTGTAGGCACATTTACCTATTATTACAATGAAAAAAGTGACATTCGGCCAATTAGCGGCAAGAAACATCATGCCTGCAAGCTGAGCGTCACACATCTGCATTCAGCATGAGAAAAAAAACACCAAAATGTCATTAAGGATAAAAAAAAACCTGAATTCAGAATGGAGCATCCAGGAGCCAGCACAGCACAGGACAACAACCCCCCAAACCCCACAAACAACGTGGATGACCACCCAGAGTCCATGGGGAAGAGGAAGAGGAAATGCAGGTTCAGTAAGGAGGAGAATGAGATCTTGATTGCGGAGGTGACGGAGCATCAACACCAGCTCTTTTTCAGCTCCAGAGTGTCACCTGGGGACCAAAAAGGCCATATGCCAGTCCATAGCTTACAAGTTGAACTGCATAGCTGAAGTCAAGAGGACAGTGATGGACTTCAAAAGCGCTGGCATTATGCCAAGCACAAAACTAAGCAGAAACAGGCAACCAATCGGCAGGCAGCACTGGAGACTGGAGGAGGTAGTCCAGCACCACAGGATGAGCTCGATCCCTTGGAGGAGCAGGTGTCCACAATCATCTGTCAGGAGTCATGGTTGGAGTGGCGGGACAGGACAGTGCTGACTATGATCAACTACATCAGCAACAGGGTAAGTACCAACATAGGACAATGGGGAGAAATACAGAGTGTTGTGCAGTCCAGGCACCTATGTCTCAGCGCTCAGCTGCACTGTTTGCAGGTCAAGCAGTAGCCACCTCGCTACTCTAGGTATAGATATGACATTAATTGAAGTCTCATGTATGTTTTGATAAACATGTTTGCTTAGGGCAGCGTTGCAAATGTCACAGCTGGGCTCTCCTAACGCACAATGTAAGATCAGCAATGTGCTGTGTCCACAAGATAAGGCGCATTCCTGTAGTAACTGCATGCGCTGGGGCACATATGGCAGACGTACACCAATGCAGGAATCCCTACTCCATAGGTCAGTAGGCACTGAAGACCTACTCAGCAGATTGTGCACCAGCAGAAAAGAAAGCACAGGGATGCTTTGTGCTTTCTGACACACAGTGCAACCCTGCACTTCCTTATTCACAAAGTTTGGGGCAGCAAAATGCTTTTCTCCGCTGTGTTGTGCTGCAACACATGTCTATGAATGATGACTCTCCATCACACCTTGGCCAATGCACATCAAGCAAGGCTGGTTACACATAGCATACTAATGGTATCTCAAAGGACCAACTACAGACCTGAGGGATGGTGGATCTTTTGGCCATGGCTAGTACCTACACATGGGAATATGGACATTGTCACTCCCAAACTCTCTTAGAGCAAACTAGATGGAACACGGCTGTCATGCCATGCATGCTTAGACAACACATGGGTCAGCTGCCATGGCAGGGTCCACCTGAATACCTATCCTCAACACAGAAATGACTGGCTGTGGGGATGAATGCAACCTACGTACATCAGTGGAACATAGGCTATAGGTAAAGTGAAAAGACGCAGAGCATAAATGTATGCATATTGGTTGTGACAACATGCATCCCTTCACAAATGCATGGAAGGGCCATATACACTTGAATATGTTCCCTCCCTGTGCACACCCCTGCGCTGCAGCAAAAATTACAGCTGTGCACCAACGCAGGCACACTTGCACCATGGCTCAATGTTGTCTGTGTTGGTGCTTGCCTGTCAACATCATTGCCAGTGCAGGGGAATACAGAAGGGGTACGCATAATCCATGTGACTATGGTGCTGTCCTGTGATTGTACAATGACACTGGGTTGCATAGCCAAAGTGCCTGCTGTGTCATGTTGTGTAAAAACATTGTGAAAATGCCCCTCAGTATGTACATTTCGCCATTTCCAAAAACACTACCATCTGGGGTGCTGCCTGACACGTGCCACCCTGTAACAGCATTCCATGTCAGCTTGTTGTAGGTAGCCACACATGATGTAGGTGATGTAGGTACTAGATAATCTATGTATAGTCAGGCTCCCATTGCTGTGTGGTAGTAAGTCTGCTGCCAGGACCTTCTTTGAAACAGCCAGAGGGGCCAGTGGACACGTACAAGTGTGTGTAACAAATCAAAGAGATTTCTGACACCCTGCAGATGACCAACTCAGCAGATGATGAATTGGCATAAACGTCAATGATTCCATTTTGATCACTAGGATAGGACCCATCCACTCAGATTAGGCATACAGTGGCATTGATCACAATGCTGAGGTCCTAACATGTAATAGTAATATGTTATGTTATAATAAACTTATAAAGCGCTCAGCTACTCAAAAAGAGTGTCCCGGCGCTGGACGGAGCCCTACAATACCCAGCTTAATACCAGGCTAACGTTTCTGCTGAAATAACCAGGTTTTAAGTTGTTTACGGAAAGTCAACAGATCGGGAACTTGTCTAAGATACTGAGGCAGACTGTTCCAGCTGCGGGCAACCTGAACCTGAAAAGAGCGGCCCCCTCTGCACACACGGGAGAATCTCGGGACCGCTAAAAGATACTGATGAGAGGATCTTAAAGATCTCCCTGGTGCATAACGAAGGACTCTCTTCCTGATATAATGGGCCCCCAAACCATGAAGAGCCTTAAAAGCCAGAACTAATGCTTTAAAAGGATTCTGTTTCGAATAGGGAGCCAGTGCAAAGCAATCAGGTGGGGGAAATCCGGGTTCTGGGGCCAATCCTGAGAACTGCCCTAGCTGCCGCATTTTGGACAACCTGAAGCTTATTTATCAGAAACTCCGGAAGGCCTAAGTATAAAACATTTACATAGTCCAGCCTGGAGGCAATGAGGGCCTGAACCACGATCTTTCGATAAGGGAAAGATAACATGGGCAGAAACTTTCTAAGCATTTTAAGAAGACCGAAACAAGAACCTGCAACAGACTGGATCTGAGATTTCATGGACAAAGAATCATCCAATTTCACCCCCAGATTCTTGACTGTCCTGACCGAAGACTGAGGGGGTGCCATATCAGCTGGCCACCACTGTTTCCATACATCCTGGGGTGGAGATCCGAAAAAATAATTTCGGACTTCTCAGGGTTGCATTTAAGTTCGTTCAATCTGAGCCAGGTAAAAACTTTTTCAGGCAATTTTTAATCAGCTCTCCGTCAAAATCTTCTCCCTTCTCGCATGTGAACAACAGCTGCGTATCATCAGCATAAGAAATGATAGTAGCCTCACAAGCTTCAACCAAAGGGGCAAGAGGGGCCATATACAGATTAAACAGAGTTGGGCTCAAAATAGAGCCCTGTGGAACACCCACTTTAAGAGGTGGAATAGTGGCAGAAAAGGGGGGGGACCAGACCTCCTGATTTCTATCCTCTAAAAATGAGGAGAACCATTTCAACACTGTGTCCCCAAAGCCGCACTCCCGCAGTCTCTGCAGGAGGCGGACATGGGGCACAGTGTCAAACGCTGCGGATAAATCCAAAAGGATCAGCACTGCTTTACCTCCGTTATCAAGTTTTCCTTTTATAGCCTCAGAGATTTCAAGTAAGGCAGTTTCTGTACTAAAGTTGGAGCGGAACCCGGACTGACTCGGGTGAAAAAGATTATTAGATTCCGCGTACTCGGTGATCACTAAATTTACATATTTCTCTAAGGTCTTTGCAAAAACGGAAGAAGGGAAATAGGTCTGTAGTTGGTAAGAGTTAGAGGATCAGCGGAGGGCTTTTTCAGCAGAGGGAGTATTTTGGCGCATTTCCATATCCGAGGAACCTGCCCATTACTCAATGATGAGTTAAGTACTATGTTAGCCTTAGTGTTAATAATCTCCGCCACGGAAGCCAATATTTTCGCGGGGCATGAGTCAACAGGAGACCCGGACTTAAGACCCTTCATAATCTCCAGAGATATCTCTGGAAGAAGGGGGAAACTGTGTAAGGGTAGAACCATTTCCTAAACTATTGGGAGAAGTCAATATCATATTTTTATCTTCCTCTGAAAGAGATACGGCAAAGGAAGTTTGGATATTAATAATCTTCTCATGAAAAAAGGATGCTAGCTGATTAGTCCATTCTAATGTGGGGGTAAAAGTCTAGACACTGCATTTGGAGCAGAGAAATCTTTAACAATTTTAAAGATTTCTTTACATTTATTGCCGGAGGCCTCAATTTTAGAAGTGAAGAAAATCTTCTTTTCTTCACGAATTTTGATGTGATATGCATTTAAGGCAGTTTTATAAGTTTCTTTATTTTCCTTGCTAAAATCCTTCCTCCATGCTCTTTCCAAGCGTTTGCAAGCACTTTTGCACTGCCTCAGAGCTTGATTAAACCAAGGAGAGGAATGTCTTGTGACCTTGCAAGACCGCAATGTTTGGGGGCAAGTGCCAAGGTACTTTGCATCAGCCAATTCTCAAGCTTATTGGCATCACTCTCAGTGTTGCCACTGAGTGAGATGGCGTGTGAAGCCAGCTCCTCACTCAGTGCGTCCGGAGTGACTCTATGAAAAGGTCTGGAAGTAAAAGCTGATTCTTTGCCGGGACATGGGGTTCTCTTATAAATTTACCTATCCTAAAGCTGATCAAATAATGGTCAGTCCATATCAAAGGTGCCGGGGCAGCCGTTTCAATGTTGACACTTGAGAAAATTTGATCCAGTGTGTGGCCCTTACTGTGAGTAGGGTGGGACACATAGGGGAAAAGATTCATGCATTCAAGTGATTCAAATAGTGCAGTGGTATCCGGCATTTCCAGGTTGTCCATATGAATATTAAAATCCCCCAATACGAAAAAATGGTTATACCTGGGGGCTAATGGAGCTAAAGCGTCACTCAGAGACTTAAGGAACTTCCCTACAGGCCCCGGGGGACGGTAAATAAGGACTCCGGTCAGTGATTGATGGAGAGAAAGTATGCACTGAAAACCGAGACATTCAGCCCCCTCTGCTTCTTCCATGGGGAGAGAAAAACAAGGGTATTCTTTTTTAGTAATAATGGCAATGCCACCACCCTTGCCACCAACACGGTCCCTTCTGAGAATCTGATATCCGGGGGGAATAGCTATAGCAATAGAAGGGTTGGCAAATTCTGTAAGCCAGGTTTCCGTCACAAACAAGATATCGAGCTTGGAATCTTGTAACAAATCAAAGATGTCAAGGACATGTTTATTTAGAGAGCGCACATTCAGTAAAGCAGCACAAATGATGCCTATCTGAGTGATCTCTGTGTTACAAATGGATGCTTTTGGCCCTTGTATCCCGTCCCCTGAATTACGCCCGGTCGACCAGTTACAGTAATTACAGGTGGGACTATTCCCAATCGCTTCCATGGAGACAAGATTATGGCAGTCTGAAGAATTGCCCAACTTCAGTAGGATATCTCTGTTATAAACCATCCTCTCACCTGATCTGGGGGCGACCTCCGCAGCGTTCTCACCTCCGGACGCCTCCGGGACGCTGACGGGCGCAGACGGGCTTGCCTTAGCGCAGACGGGCTTGCCTTAGGCGCGCCCGCTGCGCGCGTGCGCGCGGCGCCCTTCCTTATATACTCCAGGTCCAAGCAGCTATAGCGCTGACCCTCGAAATGGCGGCATTCAGAACTGCCCGGAAAACCTGCCTAAGCTGGGTTCAATTCCCGCCCTCCCTCCAAGCAAGCAGATTCAAAAACGAACTGTGCAAATTGGCAATTTTAAAAGAACACAGTGCAAAGTAGCAAAACGTGAGCTGGCAGGCTTATTAAAAGATTTTAAAATTCATACAACAGTAAAACAACAGGTTAGGTCCAGAGCGTCATAGCATCAACAGGAGAGGGTCCGACTGCGTGCGCGCGGCGCCCTTCCTTATATACTCCAGGTCCAAGCAGCTAGAGCGCTGACCCTCGAAATGGCGGCACTCAGAACTGCCCGGAAAACCTGCCTAAACTGGGTTCAATTCCCGCCCTCCCTCCAAGCAAGCAGATTCAAAAACGAACTGTGCAAATTGGCAATTTTAAAAGAACACAGTGCAAAGTAGCAAAACGTGAGCTGGCAGGCTTATTAAAAGATTTTAAAATTCATACAACAGTAAAACAACAGGTTAGGTCCAGAGCGTCATAGCATCATAGCATCAACAGGAGAGGGTCCGACTGCGTGCGCGCGGCGCCCTTCCTTATATACTCCAGGTCCAAGCAGCTAGAGCGCTGACCCTCGAAATGGTGGCACTCAGAACTGCCCGGAAAACCTGCCTAAGCTGGGTTCAATTCCCGCCCTCCCTCCAAGCAAGCAGATTCAAAAACGAACTGTGCAAATTGGCAATTTTAAAAGAACACAGTGCAAAGTAGCAAAACGTGAGCTGGCAGGCTTATTAAAAGATTTTAAAATTCAACATTTTATATATATATATACATTGCTAACTGCCATCCACAACCTAGTGTAACAGCTGTACTATCAATGGAGAACAGAAATGTTGATGTCATGCACTTTGCCAACTGATTAAAACCATGTCGACATGCAGCAGACAGCACCAAAACATTTCCAATTTACTTTACCTCCTGGGCAGCATCCTGTCCCAGACATCACGATGAGGGCGATGATGACATCCTACCAACCACCGACCACAACACCCTCCAAGAGCTCCTGAACTCCTTTGGGACACCATCTCCAGACCCAGGGAGGGTCAGCAGTAGTGTGGCATTTGCACATACCTGCGTAACAACCTACAGGCACCACCTCATACCACACCCACGCACCTAGTTCCACAGATCACCTTCCAACGGACTGCAGTAGGAGTCCAGTGGGAGATGGCAGATCAGGTGTGGGCAGGGATGGTGACCCTGGCAGCCACCTTAGAGGGGTTCTGTGGGTGCCTTGGTCCCAAAAGGGACTCTGCCACCATCAGAGGCCCCTACTCACCACTCATGGCCTCCAGCATTCCCTGGCTGATATCTCTGGTGCCATGAGGCAGAGACATCAACAACTGCCCTGCCAAATTGGCACCAGTGATGTGGTCAAAGAGCTGGGGGCTATATGAACCATCTTGGAGACCATGGAGCAGAAGCAGGACTCTCACATGGCTGCCATGGCTGCCTACCACCACGACATTGCTACTGTATGCAAAACCAGCAGATCCTCTTTGCTGCACTGATGCCACATGTTTTGGCACAGATGAATGCTGCTGCAGGCCCAGGGTCCACATTTTCGTCCCCTGATGTGTGTGTGCCTCCCTCGCCTGCCGCATCTACAATACCTCCTTTACGGGAGACACCACATACATCAGTGGAGGAAGATGTGTATGGTAAATCTTTCCAAAGAAAAATTCTACGGTAGCATTCATCTGTCTCATATGTCCAGTTTCTACTTAGCCCTGTGGTGACCAACATGCCAGGGAGCATCTGCTGTCACTTTCCTAGTTTTGACTTTGCCTTGTTCACCTTGTACATTTGTGGAGTGACAATGTTACCTATCCTCCATAATGACTCTGCGGTCATCCTCATGACTATGCATTTCAAATCATCAGCATGTCCCATGACATGTTCACCTCAAGGACTCTGTCTGGACATCCACTGACTTGAAACATCCATTGGGGTTGTAATCCTGTGAACGGTCCCTGTGAGACCAAACTAAAATTGCACATGTAAATAAATGCACCAAAAAGTACTAGCTGTGTGTTGTCTGTCAGGACAAGGGTACCCATTGGCTAATCAGTGTGGCCACTACATCAAATACAATTAAAAGGGACATCATTTGTCAGCAGACTCTGGGACAATGCTAGGCAGTGAGACTTTAACAAATGTTGGAAGCACCTATTGTGTGATGAGCATCAAGTGCATACTCAAGGTGGCAACAATAATGTACAACTGGTGTCTTGCATTCTATGTGAATGGTAAGATCAGTCACCCCACAAGTGTCATGTCCATCCATGGTTACTAGTATAAAATACGACAGAGGGTTTACAAGTACACGTAGCAAGTGTAGGAGTTTATGAGGCAGCCATCAGTGTATCAGTTCATATATGTGCAGAAGTCATAGGGTACAACATCCCTCAAAGACATGTTGCATTGGCTGCACACATTGATCCTGTATGTATCTACAAAAGGAGCACTCTGTCATCATGCCTCGATGAAAGCCATGTCCCCTTGTCAACAATGTCTGCATGTAAGATCATGTGAAGTAATGGCTAGTATGACAGATCCCTGTCCACAGATCAGATACCCACTCACACATGTTAGCAGACACTGCAAGCTAAGTCTAGTGTAAGCAAACAACTTGAGATGCGCACAATAGATCACTGATGCACAGTAAATTATGACATACACATATATGTATCAAACCTGTATATTTAATGGAAATGGAAAAGTAACTAGTTCTATACCTATCTATCCTATGCTAAAGACCTATCCTACACTACCTTATCCTATCTAAACTTAACTCTGCCTAACTTTAACTTAACTTAACCTACACACTTAGGGGCCGATTCCGATCTCGGTCGGAGGCGCACCCAATACCATTCGGTCGGGAAAAAAGCCATGCGAAAGCCAGTTTCCCGACCGATCCGTACAGCACACCGAACGAGCAAGTACGATGCGCACAACAGCAAAAATTCCGGCCGAGCCGTACTCACCCAAACCAGGTCCTGTTCTCCGACCGAGGCGAATCCGGAAACGCCGAATCGAGTCGCACGGAAGGGAAAATGCAGCCCCGTCCGGCCGGACAAGTACGATGCGCTTTCCGTACGCGCCGAACCCGTCGCTACGCACGGCACGTCAAAGCATCCGGGAGAGGCGCACATAAGCTCCGAATCGCGCCACAACACGATCCACGGCTACGAGACGAACACAGCACAGACGAGGACGACGCGAAGCGACGAGGACGAAGCGAAGCGACGAGGACGAAGCCAAGCGGCGAGGACGACGCGAAGCAACGAGAAGGACGAACGACACGAACCAACCATGAATCCCTTCGTCCCGATCATACCAATATTCTACATCTACTACCGGAACAGGCACGGACGCGTACGGCGCAGAAGGTAAGTCAGACACCAACCACAAAACACATACAACACGTACACGACACATCACACACATACACTGGGAATCTGAATATACTTGCAACAGCAGCACCATAGGGGCGGGATGCCCATCACCAATGCCACATATGCACACAGGGGCCTGAATGCGCGCCACCACCCCAACCCAGGGGGGCTGGATGCCAACCACCCTCAACCAGGGGGGCAGGATGCCTACCACTACTACCACCCTCACCCAGGGGGGCAGGATGCCTACCACTACTACCACCCTTAGCCAGGGTGGCAGGATGCCTACCACTACTACCACCCTTAGCCAGGGGGCAGGATGCCTACCACTACTACCACCCTCACCCAGGGGGCAGGATGCCTACCACTACTACCACCCTTAGCCAGGGTGGCAGGATGCCTACCACTACTACCACCCTTAGCCAGGGGGCAGGATGCCTACCACTACTACCACCCTTAGCCAGGGGGCAGGATGCCCACCACTACTACCACCCTTAGCCAGGGGGGCTGGATGCCTACCACTACTACCACCCTTAGCCAGGGGGCAGGATGCCCACCACTACTACCACCCTCACCCAGGGGGGCTGGATGCCTACCACTACTACCACCCTCACCCAGGGGTGGCAGGATGCCTACCACTACTACCACCCTTAGCCAGGGTGGCAGGATGCCTACCACTACTACCACCCTTAGCCAGGGGGCAGGATGCCCACCACTACTACCACCCTTAGCCAGGGGGGCTGGATGCCTACCACTACTACCACCCTTAGCCAGGGGGCAGGATGCCCACCACTACTACCACCCTCACCCAGGGGGGCTGGATGCCTACCACTACTACCACCCTCACCCAGGGGTGGCAGGATGCCTACCACTACTACCACCCTTAGCCAGGGTGGCAGGATGCCTACCACTACTACCACCCTTAGCCAGGGGGCAGGATGCCTACCACTACTACCACCCTTAGCCAGGGGGGCTGGATGCCTACCACTACTACCACCCTTAGCCAGGGGGCAGGATGCCCACCACTACTACCACCCTCACCCAGGGGGGCTGGATGCCTACCACTACTACCACCCTCACCCAGGGGTGGCAGGATGCCTACCACTACTACCACCCTTAGCCAGGGTGGCAGGATGCCTACCACTACTACCACCCTTAGCCAGGGGGCAGGATGCCTACCACTACTACCACCCTTAGCCAGGGGGCAGGATGCCCACCACTACTACCACCCTCACCCAGGGGGGCTGGATGCCTACCACTACTACCACCCTCACCCAGGGGGGCTGGATGCCTACCACTACTACCACCCTCACCCAGGGGTGGCAGGATGCCTACCACTACTACCACCCTTAGCCAGGGTGGCAGGATGCCTACCACTACTACCACCCTTAGCCAGGGGGCAGGATGCCTACCACTACTACCACCCTTAGCCAGGGGGCAGGATGCCCACCACTACTACCACCCTCACCCAGGGGGGCTGGATGCCTACCACTACTACCACCCTCACCCAGGGGTGGCAGGATGCCTACCACTACTACCACCCTTAGCCAGGGTGGCAGGATGCCTACCACTACTACCACCCTTAGCCAGGGGGGCAGGATGCCTACCACTACTACCACCCTTAGCCAGGGGGCAGGATGCCCACCACTACTACCACCCTTAGCCAGGGGGGCTGGATGCCTACCACTACTACCACCCTTAGCCAGGGGGCAGGATGCCCACCACTACTACCACCCTCACCCAGGGGGGCTGGATGCCTACCACTACTACCACCCTCACCCAGGGGGGCAGGATGCCTACCACTACTACCACCCTCACCCAGGGGGGCAGGATGCCTACCACTACTACCACCCTTAGCCAGGGGGGCTGGATGCCTACCACTACTACCACCCTCACCCAGGGGGGCAGGATGCCTACCACTACTACCACCCTTAGCCAGGGGGCTGGATGCCTACCACTACTACCACCCCAACCCAGGGGGGCTGGATGCCTACCACTACTACCACCCTTAGCCAGGGGGCAGGATGCCCACCACTACTACCACCCTCACCCACGGGGGGCAGGATGCCTACCACTACTACCACCCTTAGCCAGGGTGGCAGGATGCCTACCACTACTACCACCCTTAGCCAGGGGGCAGGATGCCTACCACTACTACCACCCCAACCCAGGGGGGCTGGATGCCTACCACTACTACCACCCTTAGCCAGGGGGGCTGGATGCCTACCACTACTACCACCCTTAGCCAGGGGGCAGGATGCCTACCACTACTACCACCCCAACCCAGGGGGGCTGGATGCCTACCACTACTACCACCCTTAGCCAGGGGGGCTGGATGCCTACCACTACTACCACCCTTAGCCAGGGGGCTGGATGCCTACCACTACTACCACCCCCACTCATAGGATGGACAATGCATGACACAACAAGCACACCACAACCTAGGGAATGCAAGATTAAGACATCCCCCACCACCATGACAAGCGTGTGTAGGCTGTGTCAAATGCCTACAACACCGAACATGACTTTCAACATACAATGTGACCCCCTAGCACATGTGCCACACATATATGTGTGTGGCACCCACAATGCAAGCAGCCCATGACCATTGTGGCAATGGGGCCTAAACCCCCATCATCACAGTGACCAAAAGGTAAGTGTGGGGTCCATAGCTGAAGCACATTTTGACCATTGTGGCAATGGGGTCTAAACCCCCATCATCACAGTGACCAAAAGGCAAGTGTGGGGTCCATAGCTGAAGCACATTTTGACCATTGTGGCAATGGGGTCTACACCCTCATCATCACAGTGACCAAAAGGTAATTGTTGACAAAGAAAGAGCTGCAACTGCCAAACTGCATGGATCATTCCTGCTCACAGAACCAAAAACTCATCTGTGGCAAAGTAGTGTATGTGTCCCATTGCAACATAAATTGGGGGAGCCAAATACTGCAGTGCAAATGAAACATTCCTTTGGCCATGTGCAGACAAACAACACCCATGGGGGCTGAGACCGTCAACAGTCATCAATGACACAATGACAGAAGTGACCATCAGAATGCAGAACCACATATTTGCACCAATGGGCACACAAATGCAGATACCCTGTGGAGACAGCAGATGTGAGGTGAACAGATACCATACCATGGCAGCAATGGGACACACAAACCATGATCACTGTGCTGACCGATGACCTAGGAGTCCCAGGGACAGCAGGGGAAACACACCAAACAACATACAGCCAATGGCACACCCAAGATATGCCAATGCAGTGGTGCAGATGCACAAACACAAACAGGCAGACCAACACTGTCATCATACACAGCAGGTGAGGGGTGGGGGTGCCAGTGTCCCCAGGCAACCACACAACACATGAGGAGAGCTGAATACCAATCATACAGATGTGCATACACTGCCACACTAAGGTAACTCATGGATCCAAATCCCCTATGTGGGCAAGCAGGCATTGTCAGGTGAGAGGGAGCACAAAACACACATGTCACACAGGCACGTAGGAACAACAACTGACACAGCAAGTCACAGACACACCACAGCACCACCCCCAGGGCCCCCACAATGTGGTGACCCTGGGCTGAATAAAAATACCACTGTGATGACAAAGCTAAATGTCGTTCACACTATGAACCACAGTCAGGTGTCCTGAGCAACAAACTACCATCACACCTACACAAGCACAAATCAATCAGCATGGCCAGTAAGCCAAGGCCAACATGGAGGCAGGGGCCTAGCCGGGCAACAACTCTCATCTGCACACACTCAACACCACACCCCTCGACCTCCAACAATGTGCAGCAGTGAAGTACACATGCACTGGTGACATTGCACATGCACCCATGACTATTCCAGGGTGGTGGGTGGGAACCAAGGTGTAGAAACACATCACACATGGACACTCAACAAGACTCCTGAATGTCTGACACACTGCACACTACGCTGTACATGGACATGACGGCAATACCACACCGACCAATGGGATCCCAGCCACAGTCACACACCAATGAAGAAGCCAAGGTCACCCACAAAGAACACACATAGACAACTTCCAACATTGCAGCTCTGACCCTGAGGAGTGGCAGCAGTCACACACACAACATGTCACAATCACTGAAAGATAACACAAACTGGAAATCACATGACAGGGGCAAACAACAAGTGCCAAGGGGAAACCTGACTGTGACCCATCTGCGTCTGCACACAAACTCAGCCCTGACAGCAAACACACCTATGGGTGACACCCTGATGACCAGTAATGTGCCATGCACCCACATCACAGAGAACACAGGGAGAAGACTTTGGGGAACATAGCTCAAGTCAGCAAGCATCACAAACAGGTACAACACTAGGGATCACAGCATGCGCAGATGAATGGAAGTGAACACACAGACATGCACATACAACACACACCTTGGGTGCAGGCAATGTCACACGTGTACACACTGCCATGAGGGGACTCCACTCCTGTGTGAGGAAAGCTGTGCCATATGTTGCCTCAGTAGGGCCCCATCATGTCAGCTGAGCACTTGGTCACACAATCAACAATTAGCACCAAATGAGGGCTCCCATCACATCAGCCTGGTCATGGATGTGCCAACGGAATCATCAGCACAGATCCAACACACTTGTATAGCAATGTTGCACTGACTACACGGATGAGTCCCTCCCCATTGATGCCCAAACCTGCATGTCCACTGGAGATGGCAACACGGTCAGGGAAGTAGACAAATGCAACGATGGCAGGCACAACAGATGTGCAGGGGTGGAAGCCACAGATATGAAATTGCCAATGTAAGTAGGAAACCCATTGCCAAATACTGAACACATGACACCCTCAGATGCTGCTATTGATGACATGGATACACCACATGATAGGACACATTCCCCCTGGACCACATGGGTTCCTGCACAGTAACACTTCATAATCATGAGACCAGATATCACCATCACTGCAGCAAGGGCATGGTTAGCTGCACCAACAACATGTACATCTGAAGCATGAGCACTAGAGAAAAGAAAGTTGCTTTATTCAGCATATGTGTTGAGGCCAAACGAAGTCCTGAAAAAGAGCAAAGGCCAATGGCCAGTCCATTGTCAAAGTTCAAACAGGGTGACACTGGCAGATGTCACCCTACGCATGCCTGCACAATACCAGGGACAATCCACTAGGAGGGGCAACCGGGGGGCAGGCCAGGCACCGCAGGGACAGGATCAGGGCTCACCAGGGGGAGTCAGGGAAGGGGTGGTGGGTGCAGGAGAGCCACTGACAACTGCAGTGGAGGTGTCTGACATGGTGTGTGCCGGCACAACTGGGGGGCATGACACAGATGTCGTGGGTGCCGGCACAACTGCAGTGGACCCTGCAGATGGGGTGGACAGGTCCGCCACTGCAGTGCCCAAGTCAGACAGGGCGGTAGTGGACTCCACTGCAGTGCCTACCTCCAGGGGAGGAGAATGGGGAACAGGCAAGGTGGGTTGGACAGAGGGGGGACACCCTCACCACATCAGTGGCACAGACAAGCGCAGCGGGGGGTGTGGTGCTGGGAGAGCAAGTGGCAGGGGGAGAAGGCCGGAGCATCTTGGGGATGGTATATCTGTGGGTGGGGAACCTGGGGCAGGGTGTGGTGGGGGCACCTGTGCAGTGGGGGCCTGAGGGATGGAGGACGGAGACCTTGTGCCTGAGCTGCAGGGTGGTGGCGGGGTCTTGCTCTTAGCACTCCGGGGGACTTGCGGGTGGGGGCCTCAGTCCGTCTGCGCCTGGGGAGGGTGTCCGGGGGCGAGGGGCACTCTGCTCCGTGTGGGTGGGCTTCCTCTTCCCCCGGGATGCTGGAGCAGCTTCATCGGTGGGGAAGAGGCCGAGGTCACAGAGGAAGAGCTGCTGTGACTTTGGGGTTGCAGGTGAGGCAAGGGAGGGTGCTTTGGAGGGAGAGGGAACTGAGGACTGCGCAGTGCATGTGGATGCGTGTGTGTGTTCCAGGGCCCCATCCCCTGTGAGTCTGGCTTCAGTCCCCTGAATGTGCGTGCGTGTGCGTTTTGTCATTGGCGTGTGTGTCAGTGTGCTGGATGTGTGTGTGCTGGTGTGTGCCTGTGCCAGTGTGTGTGTGCCTGGGATGGGTAAGGTGCTGGGGAGTGTGGATGGAGCAGAGGCAGGAGGGGTGAGGGACCGTTTGAGGAGGGACACTGCTGCCGTCAGGGAGGAGTCCATGGACCTATTGCCCCTCTGTAGGTCAGACATGCCCGATGAGATGCCCTCCATGAACGACACCAGCTGAGTCAACAGCGCGGTGTGCGCATGGAGGACACTCAGCATGGCTGTCTGCCCTACATGGAGCTGGCGAAGGAGGTACACAGACTCCTCACTCAGGGCAGCAGGGGACACAGGGGCAGGGGGTGCGGTGCCTGGCCCAAAGGAGACACGCTCCCGGACATGGGAGCCTCCACGGACCTGGGGAATGGGAGCCGATGGGAGGGCGGTGGTGGTGCTGGTGGTGGCGGGGACAGCAACACTAGCTGGGGTGTGGTGGCTGCTGACACCCGCCTCCACAAGGGAGTCATCCTCCGAGTTGCTCTGGTCCTCAGCTGAGGTGGATGCTGCTGAGGACTCCTCGGTGTGGCTCCCTCGCCCTCCGTGCCACTGGGTCCCTCCGACCACTCCTCGGCTGCTGACCCAGTCTGGCTCTCTGGCTCCTCCTGGTCCGTGGAGCTGTCCCCTTCCGTGGCCGTGGATGTATCTGCAAACAATGGGGAAACAGACAGACATCAGTCACCTGCACCAAACGCACACACCACTGTGAGCACAGCACATTACAGAGCAAGCCCTGGCATCATTAGTTGTACATTGCTAAAAGTGCCCTAATTGAACAGGAGAAGTCAATTGTCAGTCTGATGCCAAGCATGGCACTCACATCCCACATGGCCTTGCACCCATCTGTCTGGTGTCTGTTGGATTGCAACACCCCAGTGTTGACACATGCACCAAGTACACAGTAGTTGGACAGTGCAGAGGACACGGTGTGGACACATCACAGCTCTTGCCACTGAGTCAGTACAGGTTCACGGATGTAAGGGATGCCCAGAGTCAAATAGGAAATGCATGTGATGCATTCCAGCGACAGACACCATGATGCACCCATGTCCTGATAGCCAGCGCCACTATGGTGTGCATGTAGCACATGTCACTCCCCTGCAGGATCACCAATCAGTAGACACATGCCATGGCGGAGGCATGACTGCAAAGTCATACATCACTGTCTCAGTGATGTATGACTTTGCAGCCAGACAACAACACTCTGCACTGTGTCACAATAGTAGGTCATGGGGAATGCAAGTCCTGGAGCTGCACAAGTGCACATGTACATCCCCCCACAACACATCCTCTTAACCCTCATCTGTCCAGGTCATACCTATTGGACATATGGGAGACCTGTGACACTACCCTCTGAACCTGAGCCCCTCACACTCTGCTGTGCATGGGGAACAGCTGCCTGAACTTCACATTTACATGCCCCAGTCTGCATGGGCAGCTGATCAGACACCTATGTGTCACACAAGTATCGTCTCCTATGGTCACATCTCCAGTGGCATGCTGAGCCCCTACCAAGAAACTCCACAGCAGTCCTGGCGACTAATCCACAGCACACTGACACAGAGGCAGACACCTGAGGGGTCAAATCACTGTGCACAATGTGTCCTCTGATACACGGGAGTGGGAGTACAGAGTGTATTGTATGGCCTGGAGTAGGCATGACTGTCCAGCCCCACATGAATGAGGGATGAGCCCTGGACTGTAGGCAGCTGGCTAAGTATGTGTGACACACGTCATATACATACTCCTGGGGCCCAAACATTGTTCCCACCCGCAGCATGGGTGTGTGCCAGGTACCCCAGCCACATGTGGTGGATCAGCTCAGCAATTGGACCACAGATCAAAGTAACACGCTGAATACATGTCAGAATACAGGCATTGTGTAAGCAATGGACCCACCCATGATGCCCACCACAGAGTCAGGGAAACAGATGCTGTCTCCCACCTTGAGTCAAGCAAACTGCAAGGACACAGTCCTAAGTGACAGAATTCCCTGCATGTAAGGGCCACACCTGGGTATCAGATGAGGAGTGGGCAGTGCACAATAGAGGGACATGGCTCCTGGACAACATGACTGCTGTACTGTGGCAGTTCAACCTGGCCCGAGGAGGGCACATAACATGTTAGACAGAGTACACAGTGCAGTCTTTGACTCACCCCCTCCTTGCTGCTCTCTGGCCTTCAGCTGCCCATCCAGGTCTGGAAAGACCACCGCCAGGATCCTGAGCATGTGGGGGGTCAGGGTCCGTGTTCCGCCCCTCCTGCGAGGAGGCGACAGCTTCAGCTGGACCCGTGCAATCCTCCGGGTCCAGCCCCGAAGGTCCTGCCACCTCTTTTGGCAGTTGCGGATCCGGCGCTTGTAGACCCCCACGGACCGGACAGCCCGGACGATGTCCTTCCATATCTCATGCTTCCGATGGGCAGAAGCCTGTCAGGATGACAAAGTGATAAGGCCATTATTACACATGCAACATATCCGTGCATGACACAGTTGCATATACATGTCGCAATCACAGGGGCACATGGTGTACCCAGGCAGTGCACGGCTGCCCATGGACAGTTTTCCAGAAGTCACTACATGGTATCATAGCATGGGGAGTAAAACCCTGTTCAGAAGCACTGTCACTGCACCATACCTGTCCAGTGCAAGTCACTACACACTATGGGGGGTGACAACTACTCAGTGAGCCTGCTAGCCAGTGGTGTGCTGACTCTCAGCCTTGCTAGTCAGACAAAATGCACATTCAGAAAGGCAGTGCACAGAACACTCACCTGCTCCCCTGGTGTCCCATACAGCTTGCTGTACTGTGGAAGTAGGCTGTCCAGCAGGGCCTGGTTCTCTTCAAGGCTGAAGGCTGGGGCTCTCTCCACAGTACGTGCCATTGCAGGGTCCAGAGGGGCAGAGACAGCAGCAGTGCAGTGGCAGATGTCGTCCTGGAGCATGTAGTGCAGGCAAGTGGGCTCTCAGGGGAACATGCAGCAATATATATGTGCTGGAGAGGCAGATACTGTCCCTTGTGTCCAAAGTGATAGGTCCAAGTCGTTTGCATCTTCTGAATCTGGCCAATCCATGGAATAGCAGCACCAAAACACGCCCACAGCATCCTTCAAAATTTCAACTTCATGACATACATGATTTTGCAACATTGTTGTGGGTGACCAACTGATTTTCCAGCAACCGACTCGTTCGAATATTCGAAAACGCGTCCGTTGCCAGGCAAGCCCATTGTCAATGGGTGCGCACCGATCGGTCCATTGAGGTACAACGCGCACAGGGGTACAACGCGTACCCGCACACATTGAATGCAATGGGCCGGCCGGAGGCACCGATCGGTCCATTGCAGTACAACGCGCACAGGGGTACAACGCGTACCCGCACACATTGAATGCAATGGGCCGGCCGGAGGCACCGATCGGTCCATTGCAGTACAACGCGCACAGGGGTACAACGCGTACCCGCACACATTGAATGCAATGGGCCGGCCGGAGGCACCGATCGGTCCATTGCAGTACAACGCGCACAGGGGTACAACGCGTACCCGCACACATTGAATGCAATGGGCCGGCCGGAGGCACCGATCGGTCCATTGCAGTACAACGCGCACAGGGGTACAACGCGTACCCGCACACATTGAATGCAATGGGCCGGCCGGAGGCACCGATCGGTCCATTGCAGTACAACGCGCACAGGGTACAACGCGTACCCGCACACATTGAATGCAATGGGCCGGCCGGAGGCACCGATCGGTCCATTGCAGTACAACGCGCACAGGGGTACAACGCGTACCCGCACACATTGAATGCAATGGGCCGGCCGGAGGCACCGATCGGTCCATTGCAGTACAACGCGCACAGGGGTACAACGCGTACCCGCACACATTGAAAGCAATGGGCCGGCCGGAGGCACCGATCGGTCCATTGCAGTACAACGCGCACAGGGGTACAACGCGTACCCGCACACATTGAAAGCAATGGGCCGGCCGGAGGCACCGATCGGTCCATTGCTGTTCAACGCATCACTGTACATGTGACTGGCATATGTCAGCATGCCTGTCTCAGATGGACATATGCCAGCCACAGATAGCTCCCAGGGAGTGAGGGGCACACCTACATCACGACAGCCTGTCCAAACCTTATCATAAGGCATGTAAGGCTGCATTTCCTATTGTGTGTATGTTGGTGTACATGTTGTCCTGTGGGTGTCACCTGTGGGCAGCCACCCCCAGGCTGTGCACGTGTTAATGGGGACAGGATCCTGGGTGTTACGTGTACGTGACCACTGTGATGTGCAACTGTTCATATCTGTGCATGTGCCATGGTCACATTTCACAGTGGTGTTTGTGTATGTCATGTCACATACCCCGTGAGTCCCATGTGGGACGGTATGTTTGAGCCAGGGTGTCCCAGTGGCACAATAGTGATGGCCCTCCACAGTCTTTGTGCATGTAGTGTTTACAATGTCTCTGATTTCATGTGCACAATGGGAGACAGTCTCCACATCCACGTTGTGTGTGCATGGACTCTGATGTTGTGCGTGTGTGTCACAGACGTCCATGGCTCTCCTGCCATGGCAAGTGTGGCCACTACCTGTGGGGGTCATGTTTGTTTTGTTGTGGTGTACACATGATACTCCAGGTGATGCCAGTGTCCATGTGGCATTACAGGGTCCCTGGGAATGTGCCTGTCGTTGAGCTGTGGTGCCTGGGGCACATCTGTCCTCACATGTCACTGGGGGTGACTGTGACACAGCATCATGATATCCAATGGGCCAACCTGGGACAAATTGATGCCACCTGTAGGACCGTGTTGACAGATGTTGGCCATGTATGTACCATACATGTCGTTCCGGTACTGCACACTTCATGTAGTTGTGCCTCATGATGATGTATGTTGGGATCTTGAGTGTGTTCAATGCCGCATATGTGGGGTGACTGACGATCTTGCTTACTTCTCCTCTGCACTGCAGGGCTCCTGCTGTCCATCGGCCATTCCCAGACCTGGCAACGATGGTGGAACGGGACAGCATCCGACGGTACCGCTTCACCAGGCAGCTGATTGAGGATTTGGCAGTGCAGTTGTCCCCACATTTGCAGCCTGGCCGGCCGTATCCTACAGCGCTGACCCCCAAGGTGAAGGTGATGGCAGCCCTACACTTCTTTGCCACCGGTACCTTCCAACATACTGTGGCGTCTGCTGGTGGGATGTCACAGACCATGTTCAGCCGTGTGCTCCGCGATTTCTTGGCGGCAATGTTGCTCTTCCTGAACCGGTACATCTATTTCCCTAGACTGCGACGACTCACTGACGTGAAGAGTGACTTTTATGCCCTGGGGAGGATGCCGCATGTCATTGGCTCCATTGATGGGACACATGTGGCTTTGGTACCACCACAGGCCCAGGAGCAGGCCTACAGGAACCGCAAGCACTACCACTCGGTCAATGCACTGGTGGTGTGTCTTGCAGACATGACCATCACACACGTGTGTGCCCGTTTCCCTGGTTCAGCACACGATGCCTTTGTGATGAGGAGTAGTCGCATCCCCAGGTTGATGGCACAGATGCAGAACCAGCGTGCCTGGCTTGTCGGTGTGTACTGACTTTGTGCCATTGTGTGTGATCTGATCTGTAGTATTCCGCCCACTTTTCCAAGTCAGCTGATGTGCACTTGTCTGTCCGTAGGTGACTCGGGATACCCCAACATGCCGTGGTTGCTGACACCCCTCAGGAACCCTGTGACACCTGCCCAGATGCGCTACAATGAGGCACATGGTCGGACCAGGAGAGTGATTGAGCGGACCTTTGGTCTCCTGAAGAGCCGCTTCCGCTGCCTGGACAAGACCGGAGGGTCCCTCCCATATGCCCCTGCGAAAGTGTGCAAGATTATCATCGTCTGCTGCATGCTCCACAACCTGGCAGTGCGGAAGGAGTTGCCTCTCATCCAGGATGACGATGACCAACATCCGCCACCTGTGGAGGATCCTGGCCTGGACCACGATGCCAGTGACGATGATGATGATGATGGTGATGGTGATGTCCGCACACAGCTCATCACCAACTTCTTTAGCTGAATGTGAGTATCCTGAGGTGTCATGTCAATGATGTGAGTTGGCATGATGTGTGGGTGGTGCTCTGGTGCTGTTGGAGTGTGTCCATGGGCTACTTGACTGGATGTGTGTTGCGATGTGTGGTGACAGGTGGGCTGTACTCCCCAACAGTGTTGACATGCTAACTTGGTTCTGGGTGGGTATCTTGTAACATGTATTGTGCATGAGTTTTGCTGTTCTGTCCTGTACTCCATTGCTTTTGACTGTGTGTCATTTCTGTCCTTCACAGGGTACTTTCAGATTCGTTTGGTCAACTGTGTCCACCGACAACGTGATTGCACATCCAGGCTGGTAGCTGTTGTGTCCCTACAGGTGATGTGCGCCACACCCATGGACTTCCTTCTGTCTACAGTTGTTGACTGTGTGCCCGCTACCAGGTGGGGTTACCTTGCATCTGTAGTGGTTACGGCATGTTGCTACTGTGTAATAAACCTGTGCTTCACTTAGTGATGTGCGTTGTCTGTGGTCACACATTTGACTGCCATTTGCTTACTGCACCTGTGGGCTACTTGACTACAACTGGGAATGGGTGTGGTGTCTGTGCATTGCACCGTCTTCCCTGGCAACATCAGTGTAGGCAATGAGTCAGATGGCCTAGGTGTGTATGTGTTGTGTAGCCCTGGTGGTGTGTCTCCCTCATATGTGTCACGTTGCCTGTACTCACATGCCTGTGTTGTCCTTGCTGTTGCAGTTCGCATACACAGTGTAATTTTGTTGTTCATCATCCCCATAACAGTACCCACGTTGGAATCACGACAGAGGCAAGTATGGTGTATTATTGTGTTTATTGTGATACATCTGTGATAATAGTGCATAGGATGGATTGTGCTGTACATGAATCTTGCAATCCCAAGTTCCTAGATGAATAGAAAGTCCAGGTAGACAGGATCCCCAGTATCGGGGCCACAGTTGTCTGACACATTGTTCCAACTTGTACTCCCCATGCAATGTGTGGGAGTAGTGTTGCCATCAACAGGGTGAACAGTCTGTGCACAAAGGCGAAAATCCAGAACAGGTTCAGGCTTCCTGGGAGTTGCGCTTGGCCATCAGCCTCTCACTTTCCCCTCCTCGGACGACCCCTCTTCTTGGGGGGGGCCCTCAAGTGCAGGCTGCTGCGGTGCAGGGACTCTCCGCCAGAGTCCTCCTCCCTCCCTGTGGCAGTTGCAGTTTGTTCGGTACCAGATGTTGTTGGCACACAGGGAGGTGTGGACTGGTTGCTGTTCATCTGGCGGAGGCATTGTAAAATGTCCCTGTGCACCGCCGTCATCTCATGTAGTACATCCCACTTGGACTCCACGCGGGTCATGTGGGAGTCCACACGTGACATGTGGGAGTCCACACGTGACATGTGTGACTCCACATGGGACATGTGGGAGTCCAAGCGGGCATGATGGGCAGCCTGCTGCTGTTTGATGTCTCTGAGGAGCCCCACTACCTGGCTGAGCTCTCCGGTGCTGGACTGGTACGCATCAGCTATGCGTACCAGTTGTGGGTCTTCATGCACACCAGCAACGTCTGCAAGCAGCGACCTCTGTCTCCCACCCCTCCCACCACCCCTGCTGACATGTGCAGTGTGTGCAGTTGCACGCACAGATAACCCTGGTCCACCTTGGGGGTTGGTGGTGGTGGTGGTGTCCATGGCCCCAGGTTGGTCCAGGGTCACTGCGCTGGTGTTGTTCCTTATTCTGTCCATGTCGGCAGGGATGGTATTCGTGGTGACAGTCGTTGGAGGGGTGGGTGCAGGGGTGCAGCTGGTGGACCTGCTGGTGCTGCAGCTGGTGGTCCTGCTGGTGCAGCATGTTGACTTGCACCGGATGTGCCAGGTTGTTCTTCATCGTCCGAGGAGGACAGAGGCTGTACGACGCCAGTGAGCTCGGCATCCTCTTGAGCCTGGGACTGGGACTCCTCAGCGTCTGCTGCTGTGTCCCTATCATCACCTGTTTTTGGGAGACACAAACAATGTATGTCATGTTTCTGCAGGCATCAGTGGTTGACACACCTGACAGTTGTGACTGTGCCTCGGGGTGCGGGCCTGTACATTGTATTGTCCTAAGTCGTCACAGTCAGGGGTTGATATTGGTGTGGCACATTGTCCTGCATTATTTGGGCATTTCTATGTATTCTCTGGGGTGTGAACATGGTCTGCATTGATTGTGTTTGGTTGACAGCCAGACCTCCTTCCCACCCACCCACCCACCCAGTCAGTTATCCCACCATGGAACGTGCTTGCATTGCAGGGAGTGTAAGTTGTCTCTCAGGATGTCAGTCAGAGGTGTCCTGCTGTTTGTTGGTGCACAGTTGGCAGCAGGGCCTTGTGCTCCCCGCAGCAGTAGCCAGTGTCAGCCATCTTGTGAGTCCTTCTCCACTCCCTGTGATGTGAGCATGGTTCAGGGTGGTGTTGATGGGCCAGTTGTGAGGCTGAGCAATGTCTGTGACTACGACTCCCATCATGCTATTGCCTCCACCCCCTTCCCAGCATGCCCATGCTTCCTTCCTTTTGACTCTGCTTCCCTGTGGGGTGGGCTGGCTGTGCTGACAGGATGGCTGGGAGTGTTGTCCTGGCAGTTGTTTGGCTAAGAGTCCCAAGAGTGTCCCTGTGCTTCACACAACATAACCCAGGGTGGTGGTGCTTTGTGGGATCTTGTGTTAGGATGGAGGGCATTGCATTCTACCAGGTGGGTACTGTGGAGTTTGTGTTGGGGGGGGGTGTGAGGGGAGGTGCTGGTGACTATGGTCAGTGCTGCAAGTCCCCCTTCCCACCCAGCCAGCCGGATATCCCACCATGGAACGTGCTTGCATTGCAGGGAGTGTAAGTTGTCTCTCAGGATGTCAGTCAGTGGTGTCCTGCTGTTTGTTGGTGCACAGTTGGCAGCAGGGCCTTGTGCTCCCCACAGCAGTAGCCAGTGTCAGCCATCTTGTGAGTCCTTCTCCACTCCCTGTGATGTGAGCATGGTTCAGGGTGGTGTTGATGGGCCAGTTGTGAGGCTGAGCAATGTCTGTGACTACGACTCCCATCATGCTATTGCCTCCACCCCCTTCCCAGCATGCCCATGCTTCCTTCCTTTTGACTCTGCTTCCCTGTGGGGTGGGCTGGCTGTGCTGACAGGATGGCTGGGAGTGTTGTCCTGGCAGTTGTTTGGCTAAGAGTCCCAAGAGTGTCCCTGTGCTTCACACAACATAACCCAGGGTGGTGGTGCTTTGTGGGATCTTGTGTTAGGATGGAGGGCATTGCATTCTACCAGGTGGGTACTGTGGAGTTTGTGTTGGGGGGGGGTGTGAGGGGAGGTGCTGGTGACTATGGTCAGTGCTGCAAGTCCCCCTTCCCACCCAGCCAGCCGGATATCCCACCATGGAACGTGCTTGCATTGCAGGGAGTGGAAGTTGTCTCTCAGGATGTCAGTCAGTGGTGTCCTGCTGTTGGTTGATGTGCAGTTCCCAGCATGCCCTTGTGCTCCCCACGACACAGCAACAGTGTCAGACATCTTTGATGGGCCTTTCTACTCTCTGTGGGATGTGCATGCGTGAGTGTGAGCTTGCTGGGCCATGTGGTGGGGGATGTAGAGCTGTGACTACGACTCCCATCATGCTATTGCCTCCACCCCCTTCCCAGCATGCCCATGCTTCCTTCCTTTTGACTCTGCTTCCCTGTGGGGTGGGCTGGCTGTGCTGACAGGATGGCTGGGAGTGTTGTCCTGGCAGTTGTTTGGCTAAGAGTCCCAAGAGTGTCCCTGTGCTTCACACAACATAACCCAGGGTGGTGGTGCTTTGTGGGATCTTGTGTTAGGATGGAGGGCATTGCATTCTACCAGGTGGGTACTGTGGAGTTTGTGTTGGGGGGGGTGTGAGGGGAGGTGCTGGTGACTATGGTCAGTGCTGCAAGTCCCCCTTCCCACCCAGCCAGCCAGCCAGATATCCCACCATGGAACGTGCTTGCATTGCAGGGAGTGTAAGTTGTCTCTCAGGATGTCAGTCAGTGGTGTCCTGCTGTTTGTTGGTGCACAGTTGGCAGCAGAGCCTTGTGCTCCCCACAGCAGTAGCCAGTGTCAGCCATCTTGTGAGTCCTTCTCCACTCCCTGTGATGTGAGCATGGTTCAGGGTGGTGTTGATGGGACAGTTGTGGGGGGGGCAATATGTGTGAGTGCGACTCCCATGATGCTATTGGCTACACTGACTTGGCCAGCATACACAGAATTCCTTCCTTTGAGTGGTCTTCACTGTGTGTTGGTGTTGTTGTGGTGGCTACATGTGTGGATGTGTGTGTTAGTTCTATTTGTGCCACTGCCTAGCTGTAGTTGTGGTTGTGTTTGTACATGTGTTGGCACAGTTGGATGTGACTTTTTTGATGGCATGTGTTGTGTTTATCTGACTGACATACACATTTTGGGATGATTCTGTTCTAGTTGCTGTGTAATTGCTATGAGTGCATGGTTTGACTCTCCCCTTGACAGTGATGTGTGTGTTTTGTGGCAGTTTATTGTGTACATTTGTTGTGTACTCACCAGGCTCTGGGATGTCCTCTAGTCCATATACGCTCACTGGCGGAAGGATGGCCCGCACCTTCTCCTCCCAGGGCCTGAGGTATACTGGCTTGGCAGGAGGGCCACTGCCGGTGTATTGGCTCAGGTGGTAGTCTTTCTTGAGCAGCTCCCGGACCCTCCTGCGCACGTCATACCACCTGTTCTGGATGTCGGTCTTTGTGCGCCGACATGGTGATTGGGCGTTCACCCTGTTGATGATCCTCTCCCACATCTTGGTTTTCTGCGACATGGGGGTCTGTTGGACCAGAGTGCCAAACAGCTGTGGCTCCACCCTGAGGATCTCGTCTACCATGACTTCCAATTCACTATCTAGGAACTTGGGATTCTTCTTGGGGGGCATGGTGATGGGTGGTGATAGTGGGTGCTGTGTGTGTTGGTGTGCAGGTGAGGGTGTGTGGGTGTGTGTTGTGCTGGGTGTATGTGAGGTAGGTATTTGTTGGTGTGCTGCTGGTGTGTGGCTTGTGTGAGGGATGAGCTGTGGGTGTGTGGTTGCTTTCTCTTGGGTGCTGGCAGTGGAATGGCATTTGCAAAGGCTCATGGTAGTGATTTGTGTCCTTTATATAGGTGGAGTTGTTGGTGTGTCTTTGTTCTCTGTCCCCACCCCCCAGTATTTATTGGCTTGGTAATTGCTTGTTTGGGCTTTTTTTGGTTGATTTTTCCTTTGTGCTGTTTGTGTATGTTGGAAACGTTCTTGTGACCGAGTCGGACCCTGCATTGGTCTCGTACGGTGTTTTCCGTTTCGTTCACGCTGTGTTTGTGCAGTTTTGTATGCTGCGTACGCGTCGGTCGCGGTGTATTGTGTTGCTTCGGCTCGGTTTTGTATGCGTGTCGGTCGTACGGCTTGTCCTCCGTCCGACTCGGTCGTGTTTTTCGCGCCTTGCATCGTACTTTGCAGGTTGGAGTTGGCGGGTACGATTCGGTCGGATTTGTTCCGGGTGCGTGTCGGTCGGTTGGATTCGCGTGTTTTTCCGGCCGGATTGCTATTTTCCGAGCGGGTCGGTCGGTCGGCTTGGTTTCCTGACGTGTCGGTCGGATTTATCGCGGCTTGCATCGTACTTGGCGTGTCGGGCGCCACTGGTACGTGTCGGTCGGTATTTTTTCCGGATCCGAGTCGGTCGGTGCTTTTTCCGGCCCGAATCGGAATCGACCCCTTAGTATGGTATTTTAAACATCAGGCCACCCACCCCCCTTAAGTCACATCTTAACACAAGACACAACTAACTATTTTTGGATTTTTCAAATTTCTATAATGTTTTTCCATCAACCCCCTGCCCCATAAACAACCAAAAGAAATCCTAAAGAACTACAATGAAACCCACCCTTAAGAAACCCCTAACTACACTAGCATAACACTATACTAACTAAACTGTGACCTAACCTATCCTATCTACTACATTAATAACATGGGAGCCTCTGAAGCAAGCTGAAATAGATGGAGGTGACATGTTGTGTCCTAATGCTCGCCCTGTCCCACTGCCTGCTTGATGTCCTGTAGCAGGGACAGGGCCTGGTCCACCTTGTTTTCAACTACTTCCATGTGTAGTTGAATGTCAGACATTTCTTTGTGCATGTCTGCCTCAAATATTTACGGTCCTCCTGTGGGCTTTTGTGTGGGTAGCATTGCCTGTGAGGGTCCACTCCTAGATGTGCTGGGTGTTGCTGCCTGTGATGGTCCTGCAGTCGGTTGGGATTGGCTGGCCAAACATCTGGTGCTAGTGGTTGATAAACCCCTGGGGAACAAAAACCACTGCCCCGGGCCTTTTCGTTCTAGTACCGATGCTTCATGGCCCTGTACAATTTTGCAACCCCCTTGATGTGCTGGTAGCACACCTTATGATTCTGGAAATTGTGCAGTTTCTCTGGGGTCATATTGTCTATGGAAAAGGTTCACATCATATGTCAATCATAGGCAGACTATGTACAGGTAACAACATTTTGAACTCTCATATTTTACATTACAGCTAGGTCAGTTGCCCCAACAGCCAACATACACCTTGCTGATTTGATTGACAGCACACATACCTACACCCAGCATATAAGATGTAGAGGGGCCTAATTGCAAAGGAAACACATGCGATAGACTGTGCAATATCAGCACAATAGGCAGCAGTGATGATGACCATCTCCATACAGGATATGTTTTGAAACATAAATGTTTCAGTACTCACGGAATGGTACACATTTTCACATTGACTATGCATTGGTGTACCTTGGGGATCCTGCAATGGCCTTTATGCCACAGGCATTTGACACATTCAGATGTGTCATGTCTTGACAGCACATTTCTTGCATCACAAAGTTTTGGAATTGATGGGACAATGAGCCATTTGTGGACACATTTATACCTCTACAGCTACCTTTTTAGGCATGATATGTAACATTGGATGCAGGAAATGTACCCCACACTTGGAATATGGCTTCCCTCACACACAACTTCCATGTTGTCATTTCCAGATAGGCAACTTGTACTCCACAACACTAGTCTTATGCTGATACACATGAAACGTGTTACCACATCATCCCATGACCTATTCCTCCTCTTAAAAAAGTCAATTTGTGAGTAGGACGCACAAAGAATCAGGCAATTCCCTACACAGCTGACATCACACTCACACCTTGCACTACACTTATTACACAGATGAAGGCACTCACCAGTGAAGTTTGGGTTGCTAAAGTTGGCCATCTCAGCGTCTGTGTAAGGGAGTGGTCCAGCTACAAGACATAACAAGTACAGCACATCATTAAACTGTTATACGCATATATGAGAAGCAACTACACCACAGTACATTTACAAGGCTATTGGCCATGTGGCCATTCAGGTTGTAAGTGTTCAGGTGACACAGTTGACATGCCAGGATGATACACATTGGTTAGGCTGGCTGAGTCATACATACATGTTAAACTCTTACCAACGCACCTGTTGGCCATGTAGCACATCAATGTGCTGAGCGGCATCACTACCTAACTACATGCATTTAGATAGCTTGGATGATGCTGTGCACCAATATAATTCACATACTGTACTCAGGTAATTGTGTCTGGAGCACCTCTGTAAACATACACCAGTAAATAGTTAGCCTACATACATCTGTATTCATACATACTGGTCCACAAAGTAACTTGTTTAGTTTACCTGTCAGTGCTGCTGAGTGCATGTCATTGTACACTATTATTCCATCCATCCATAACCATAGTAAAACAGATGACGAGTAGAGGTAAGCTAAACAGAGTAAGCATTGGTCAAAGATGCTAGCCATCTCAGGGGAGGTATGCCAAAGAGTAAAAATGTCACCTCACTATGGTACTCCTTCACAAGGCTCTAGCACAGGCGCTGCATATATTAATACGTTGGTAGATGGGAAATGTCAGCTGTGTAAGGGCTGTGTAAAACATTTTATGTATGACATAGGTAATGTAATGCACAATCAAAACTGGAAATGACACATGCCTGCATCGGAAACATCATCTTTGTTGCACATGTGCAGTACCAGTCATGTAATCACATTACGTTTCTGGACATGCATGGCAAAGTATATCAATTCCATGCTTTCCTAGGATGCATTTTGCTCACTGACAGTAATAGTGACAATAGTAAGGGCCACACTGTCTCACAAAAACCAGTGGTGCACATATTGTTCCTGCACTATTGGCATGGTATTTGTCCATTTTGCATGTGCGCAAGACTTATCACTAAACATCATAGTGAACCATACTTAATAATACCTAAAAGTGACAATGGTAACATGAGACACATTACATAGCACAAACTATATATGTATTTACATGTTTGTCCACCAACTTCAATCCCCACGTACTGCAGCAGGTCAGCCTCCCTGCCCATAACATCTGCCCAGCGATGCTTCAGTTGTGGGGTCTCACTGTTGACACCATGTATACGCAGCATCTGCTGCCTGATGTTTTCCCACCTCAGCTTCTGGACCTTCACAGGTCAGCCCTGTAGAACACGTCCCTCATGTTGCAACATATTAGGCAGATAGTGACACACTAGCCACAAAAAAGTACCCAACACCTGGGAATTCATTGACCTGTAACGTCTTGGTCCGAGCATTATCCCACCCACTTAATATGATTCCTAACTAAACCCCAAACAAAACCCTAAAACCTCAATTACAAAGATACCCCAAAAGACAAACACCCAACACTTAACAGGACAGTTGACAACAAAACACACACAAATGGACAAAAGACACACAACAGAGACAGCAGACACAACGCACAAACTCTGCAAACTCAACAAATCATTCTCCTGCTCCAAGCACACCACCACTCCCAAGCACAGAGAGATAAACTGTGAGTGATTGTGAAAGTAATTTTACAGTTCCTGGTTTCCAGCATGCAAGATTGATTACATCACTTCCCTTACTCCATTACTTCATTTCCTGGGCGGATGCGGGACGTTTTCAGCCTATCCTTGGCATTTTTAGATTGTAGCGCACATTGCCTCTATTTCAATAGAGGCCTTGCATCGGTAAACACTGTAGATATGTGCATCTGCAACAGAGCAATTTCTTTTTCTGTATGCAGCGGGTAAAAAAAGTCCTTCTGAAAGGTGTAGTGTCATTTCTTTTGGGGCGGAAGCTAAAAAAACTTTTTCCCCTTCTGATGTGGATCTCATGTTCCGATTGACAGTGAATTATGTTTTATGTGTGATGTGCATTGTTGGTATGTTGCCACTATTGGCTCATATGTCTTATGTGTGTAAAGAAGTCTACGCATGTGTGGAATAATCCGTCTCATGGTTCTAATAATGAATTAAGTGCAAACACGATGGTATGCTATTTGTTGCAATTATTTTAAGTCTACCGATGACATTGTATGTGCTTCCACCTATGATGCAAGAGTCAACCTATGCAATGGGGTCAGTGTAATATATGTATGGCTACTCTGTGCAAGGGCAATTGACCCCATGTAGCACAGTGGAGGCATCAGGTTGTAGTCCTGATGGGTAAGTGTGCAACTATTGCATGCACACACATGCAAGGGAGAGTATGGATGGTGCTATTTGATTGATCACATGAGTACCATATGCATCCAAGGGCCATATCACACACAACAGTGAAAGTGTTAACATTTGTGGCCACCTTGACCATTATTCATGGTGATTGTGGTATGGTAGATCACCAAGCATGCCTTGGTGTGTTCTCCTACATTTTGCTCACAGTACGGGTACATATATGACTCCATTTCTACAGTATGCAACAAGACGGTGTAGCTTGTGCATTGCAGTGAGTGTACATATGCAACAATGTGGCACTGGCAACGTATGATATATAGACTTAGGGCCAGATGTACAAACATTCACATTTGCGAGTCGCAAATTGCGTCAAATTGCGACTCGCAAATGTGAATGTACAACAGTGTCTCAGACACTGTTTGCGATTCCAATGGGGTCGCAAATTGCATGCCTCATTAATATTCATGAGGCAGTCGCAATTTGCGACCCCATTGGGAATGGCTAGCACTCACAGGGATGGTGGCCTGCTGAGGTTAGCAGACCACCATGTCTGTGACTGCTTTTTCAATAAAGCAGTTTAAAAAAAAAAAAATGCAGCCCGTTTTCCATAAAGGAAAACGGAATGCATTTAAAAAAGAAAAATTTAACTTTTCAGTTTCATTTTTTTAAGGGCAGGCAGTTGTCCATGGGCCCATGCTTGCTCTTAATAAATATTTTCTCACATACTCACATAAGAGAAGGGGTCCCTGGGGACCCCTTCCCTTTTGCGAGTGGTTTACCACCAACTTGAAGTAGGTGGTAAACTGCAAGTGTTTTGCGGCCGCAAATGCGGTCGCAAAACAAAAGTACATGGCATGGTGAATCGCTATTAGGAAGGTATGCCCCTTCCTAATAGGAAGAGTCGCGAATGCTATTTTGAGAGTCAGTGACTCGCAAAATAGCATTTGTACATGCCATTACCTTTTTTTGCGGTCGCAAACGGGAAGATCTCCCATTTGCGGCCGCAAAAAAGGGTCATACATCTGGCCTTTAGTCCGTGTTAATGGAGGAATTTTTCTGGATGGGACATGTCGATATGTTTTTATCAATGGCATATGTAGATAGTAGTTGTGGGAGGGTGTTCCCATGCACATCCTCTGTGGAATACTGCAAAGTACTAACATAATAAATGTCCTCTACTGTTAACCACAGGTATGAGGCCTGACACATGGCTAGCATCAGGAGAGACACACACACAGTTGTGGGCCACCATCTATGTTACCACCCCAATATAATAGAGTCTACCAATGGCGAACTATCTGCTACAGATATTTGGCATGCACAATCTATCGTTTGTACCAAATGATGTTATAGGGTGTTTCATAGATTCTGCTAATTCACTAGTCTGTGTGACAGACATCAGTGGAACAGATGTAGTATGTCTATAGTGTGGTGTGAATATAGAATACAAATGCTTACAAGGTGTTAATGCTCTGAATCTTTATTCATAGACAGAGATACATTGTGTCACTTTAGTCACATTTTTAAGTTGAATCATGTAAATGATTATTCAGTGAAGAAATGGTTAATAATATTGTCCCTCCGCCTTATTGTTGCTGCTGATGTAGCAGGTAGCAGAGAATCCTCATCTCCTTCCTCTCCATCATCCGGCAGTTCCTGTTCCTATATTGTCCTCTGGCCACGGAACATTGGTCCTGACTCATATGTTATGCAGGATACAGCATCCCAAAATGATCTTACAGAGTATGGGTGGGGAGTAAGGTGATCTACCACCAGATGCATCAAGGCAGCGGAACTGTGACTTGAGGACTCCAAATGTCTGCTCAGCAATAGACCTGGTGTGGCATAGGGCTTGGTCGTTTGCCATCTGGGTTTGGTTTTGTGGGAACTTCACTGGTGCCATGACCCACAGCATCAGTGCATAACCTTGGTCAGCTGCAAATAAAGAAGATGTACAATTAGTCGGCACTCATTATAAGAGTGAGTCCAACAATTATCTCCAATGTGTCCTGTGTCCAGCTTTATACATTCACCTTGCAAAGTGTCATATCCACGAAATGACAATGTAAGGCTTACAAACAAGTTAGTATTGGTAATGGCAGACACCGAGCAACCCATACAAGTCAGCTGTCCTCTGTGATGCCTTTATTGATTTACATTCAGCTGAGTGGCAATGTCTTGCAGGTGATGATTACTCACCAATGAGGATAGTTTCTTTGACATTGAGTAGGCAATTGTCTAACAAGCATTTATTGTGTCAATGTATGGGTACCCTGTCAATTCCTAACCCATTATCTTCCTGATTGGCGACAATTGACAGTAGCTGTTGGAGTACCTTCCTTCAGGCACACATATTTTATACTTATTGTTTAATGTACATTTTTCCATGTGTCAGGCATGGAAAGGATAATGGACGGATGTGAACATGTGACATGTTAGTCAACGCATGATAGTACACAGAGTCCATTGTGGTGACAGTATACACAAGTTATTGGATGAGTTGTAATGTTGCACTGTACAGTTGAAAAAAGTAGACTGCATACACTACAGTGCAACACATCTTGGGGACAATGTAGGCCATAACTTTCAAATGATTCAGTATCCTTCGGTTGTGTGTCTGCACAGTCAGAAGCAGTGCAGCTTTTCTCCATGACAGTCATGATATTTCCCTGGAAACGTTGTAGTTGGCTGTCATGGGGGATATAGTTTCTGCATGAGGGTACACCTTGCTGCACAGTCTGGGGCCTTGAATGACAGCTGTAGTTATTCTTATAACATACTTTTTGACATGTTGTGCACATTGGATATGATGTGTGTATATGATTTGTGATATGATGCTACATTCTTGAGGGTAACCATTGGGTTGTTTATGTATGGCCATGTTTCTCAATCTCACAGATGTGTGATATATCTTCTTTCCTCTTGCTCGTTGGATTGACTTGTACTACACAGACTTCACACAGGCATTACCTTGTTTCAGCAATGTTTGTTGGTGCCTCATTGTAAATGTTTCTTCTTATGTGAGGGTCTTTGCCACAATTAAATGGGCACATAGGTACGCATTTCGTTTTTCTACCACTGGACATCGATGACTCTGGAAAGGGCTGAGCTAACCTGCATCCATAGTGAAATGGTTAAATGTGCATTTCTTTTTACATACAGCCGTGTTTTTTCTAGGTTCACCTATTCACATAATGGCACCCCATCCCCCCACCCCTCCATGGTCCACATGTATCAACTTGTCGTCCTGAAATAACATTATGTTTTAAGGAACAGATTCACGAACCAATATCATACTATCTGTACAATTCCCTTTTTCAATTTGTAATGAATATTGTCTACACATTCAGATTGGGAATGGGAATGAGACCTGTGCTTATGTATCCTCTTTTCTGGTCCCCTAGGGTGTCACACCCCTTGCACACTGTCACAGCATCCCTGTACATAGCTTGTGTGTAAGAATGATGTGATCTACCTTGGTATTGGATGGGAATCGCCACCACATTGTCCATGGTATACAATCTTAATGTAGGATGAATGAGAAATGAACTTTGTTGTGGCCTGCCATATGTCATTCCTATGAGGCCTTACAATGTAATGCAGACATATTTCCCATTGCCAAATTGACATGATTTGGGCATGGGCTCCACCATACCATCATGATAGATGATGGTGCCCCTGCCCATTATACTTGTACTTGTGGGCCTCATTGGCTTAGTCAGTGTCAGCATGTGTGACTTGTGGATTATGTGTTGCGCAATTGCCATGTTGTATGGGAAAAGTATATGGGACCACACCAACAACATATGCACAGTCTACTTCTACCCAAGACTAATGTGTCAATGTGTTCCAATATGATTGAGTGCCTTGTGGTCTGGTGCAAGCTTGAGATGTACTTATCAACAAACAGGCCATTCCCATAGTTTGGCACATCATTTTCAGTAAATGTCGCTAGTCGAGCTGGCGTTGTTGAAAAAAGACGCTTGCTGTTAAAAAGTGACACTAGAGGGTTTAGCATCAATTTGTGAATAAGGTGATACAAAAATTACGCAGCGTCAAAAAAATGACGTTACGGCAGCATTAAATCCTTGTAAATATGCCCCCCAGTGTCTCTGTTTCTCTTGTCCATTCCCCATCCCCAGGTCTACTTCTAACCTACATGTTGTTATTGTATTTTTGGCAGTGGGTTCGGAGCAATGTAGAAGTCTGCTTTGCTTCTGTTGCATCTAGAGTGCAAGGTTAATACATATTGACTTTTTAAAAGTTACTTTTAATGTATCACACTGGCTATGTTGCTCCCTGTTTTGACCAGAATGGATGATTTAATGGATATTAGTCCTTTGCTCATGTCTATGTTTAATAGTCTTGGAAGACATCCTGCTTCCATTCTCCTGTAACCCCACCCAATTGCTTTATAGGCAATATAGTGTTTTTGATTAAAATGAATCTTTTTACTCATGGTATTGCCTGCGCTATAATTCATTTTTGAGTATGTGAGTACACAACAAGATCGAAATTTATCAAAGCGTTGCGTTGCCCTTGCGCCATGCAACGGGGCGCAAGAGCAGTGCAATTCTTAAGTTGGGTTTATCAAGCGCACAAGGCCACCTTGAGTGGCCCTCAGTTGCTTGATAACTCTGAAGTAACACAACACAGGGCAAGTTGCTGCATTGCATTACTCTGCCCCAGGGAGGCGTTCCATGGGTGGAGTGTGGGTGTTCCCACGCATCCACCGATGGATTTTGGCGCATTCCCTGATTTACCAACACTTGTAGACCTGGAAATTCATCAAAAGGCTATGCATCCCTGAGGTGGGGGCGTAACGAGGAGAAATAACTTTGTTTCTATGTGTGCTGCAGAATGCCTCAGGGATTGTTTTTGTGCAGTAAGGTGTTCCTTCCTGCACAGAAAGAATCCTGCTTTCAATGCAGACTCCTTTGCACCATGGTGCAAGTGTGCCTACGTTGGCGTTAGGCAGCACATTGTGCGCCAGTGCAGGGAAAAGATAGGAATGCACCGTATAATGTTAAATACGGTGCATTCCTGCCCTTTACCTATCACACTGCCCCCACATGGTTTTCAAATTTGTTGCATATGACACAATATAATTTACTAATTTATGCACCAAATCCCTCTCTTCTTTGCCCTTTAGTGGGTGGTGGATTGGGTCTGCTGGAGTGTCACTATTAAGGCCTTAGTGATCTCAGGGTAGGGGCAAAGGATACCTCAAAGTGACCAGAGTTTTAACCCTAGATACATCCCTTAGTGACAGAACTGCCTTCTATTTTCTATTAGTGGGCTAGAGGAAAGGCAAGTAGCGATATCAAAAGTGAATATGATTTTCTAAATCCTGAATATTTGCCACACGGTACAGTGCATTTAATGACGTGCATCACGGTGAGGCAATTATATTATCATTCGATGATGCTGAGTTGCATGACTTTCCGTGCTCAATCAAGCCCTAGGTTACACAAACCAGCACTGAGTGCAATGGGGTCTAATATGATTGTTGGCTCCTGATTACTGTAGGCCCATCTTTGGGGTCTACCACGAATTTGCTATAGAGCAGGATTTGCAAATTTGCAGGCATACAATTTGCTCCCCAATACAAGGAATAGGAAATGACAGACAAATAGTGAATGCTAATTTCCATCTCTACATGCCCAAGCAGTGCATTTGCGTAATTTACACCACCAATCTCAAACCGCAGGTGCAAACACTCGCAAAGAGCAGCCAGATAATTGGCTTTTGTGAATTTTGGCCGTCAAAAAAGGGTATTATGGGGCCCGTCGTGATTTAGGCAATATATAATTTAATTTAGGAAATGAAATAGTTCTCTTAGAAGAGACCACGTTTTTCGTTTTCCTTTTATGTGTATGAAAATAAAACCTAACTCACCTTTCACGTTGCTTTTTCCGATTAACGTTAGCAAACATTTGTTTTCAGATATTCGTTTCTTTACAGGAACAAATAGATTGTAGTCCCGGTAGGCACATACCATAACCTCGCACGAAATATCTGAGCAGTGAGTCTGCCCTGTGCCGCCTGTGGGTATAATTTCGAAGCGCTTCCTCTCAGAACTCTTGATTCAGTGTGCTGTAAGTAGGTAGAGAGAAAACTGCAGGCAGTGGGATTTCAAGTAGTTTATAAGATGAACGAGGCAAGAGCGTGCCACTACTAAGGTAATAATTACCTCTGTGGCGCGTGGACATTTCCTTCTTCAGGGCAGTTGGGATAATGCCGTTCCCTTTACCACATAAAAGATAGTAACACGTTCCTTCCTTATGTGTAGGCAGCAGGGCCGGACCGGGACAGCAACTAGCCCTGGCAGATTGCGGCTCGACAGGAGGGTGGAGGGGGGGGGGGAGGAGAGACAAAACCGCCCCCCAAGAAAACCTGCCCCCTCCGGCCTGCTACAGGCCAGTCCGGACCTGGTAGGCAGCACTGTTCGGTATAGATTCATCATCTGTGAGTACTGTAAGACTCACTAACTGACATTCTGGAAGTATTCCATCGCCTATGTGTACTGTAATACTCATAATCTGATATTCTTGAAGTATTCCATCCTGTGAGTACGGTAAAACATTAACAATTGGTGAAATTACAAAAGTTAAAAAGTGGCTTTTGAGGGGCTGATATGAGCAGCATTTAGGCAGTCAATTCTACCTCTAGCTATTCCAAAATGTTACCATGCACTATTTCGACTATCCATGAGCAATAGAGACGTCCTCACGCTTGGGGTGAGGCCAGGCATCCACCACTGTTATCTAGTTACTTGACAGTAACTTGATTTCTTGGCACGTCATGTAAACTGGGTCTCGATACAATTATAAGCAAATAATAATCTTTGCTGAAAAATTGGACCTTTAATTTCGTATGTAGGTAAAATAGAACAAACTAATTATTATTATCGACACAAGCCCTGATTACAAGTCTGTCGGAATATGGCAGAGTGTGTAACACACGAGATAAATACAATGACCACAAGTTGAGCTATTTACCATATCTGGTAAACACCACGGGGCAGATTTACAAGCCCCTTGCGCCACTTTTGCGTCACTTTTAACATGGGAAAAGTGACGCAAAAGTGGCGCTAGGGGCTTGTAAATCTGCCCCCACCTATTTCGAGTTTTGAGCAGGAAATTAGGTATGAAATGCCGAATCCGTTTTTAACACACCAAACTCCACGTTTTGCCTCCTCCCAGTAAATTTGACCTGCTGATATTTGTCAGGTGAAACTTACAAGGGTGTGATAATTATCACACAACTCGAAAATCCCATCCCTGAACAGGGATTATCAGAATCCAGCTCTATGCTCGTAATGAGGCCCCTCGTGTTAAATTGCTACTTCATTTTCTTCTACTGCTGAATAAGATATTCTAAAGGACACTTGGCAGAAGGAAGAGCTTTGATAAGCACTCTTGAAGGCCTAATTAAACAGCCACGTCTTGGGATTGGCTTGCTGGCCAGTGCTTAGGTCAGACCCAGATGCAGACAAATGAGGCGTTCCAGGTGGATGGGCTCACTGTCCCAATGATTTGCATGTAGCATTCCTTGAGTGTACAGAAAAAGGCTGAGAACTAACAGTAGAGAGCTCTTCAGATTAAAATGTGTTGTTAATACTTAAATTTGGTATCTGTATATAGAAAAAGTCATATATTTTTACGTGTTCACAATATGTACATTGTTTTATGTTCCAAACAAAATAGTTTAAACAAACCCTTGTGCAATACTGAATATATGTATCACACAATACTCGAAAGATTCAAAGAAAACCTGCCCAGGGAGTCGGTGTGTAGGATACAGTGCGGTTCCACTGTAATTGCTCAATAGGAAAAAAACTTTTTTCCTAGAGACCCCTCACCCACTAGGGTTGCCCCTTGGTGGCATGCTTCATCATTGGGGTTCATCCCAATCATCTAGGTATCGAGGCGTGGACCTCTTCAGACATTTTCAGTCAAGTTGCTCTAGATATTGTTGTGGTAGAGGAATTCCATGCAATGGTTCAGGAGATATGCAGAAATCACTTTGTTGACATATTTCTGGGATTTGTCTATGAGTTGACAAAACTGGTCACACCATTTCCACTTCTACCTTTGACAGATGTTGGAAAATACAAAGGTGTGTGTGGAGGAAAGAGATCCATCAACTTTCCAATGGTTTATTTAATTTCAAATGATAAATCAGCCCCAATAACTGTGCATACATCATTGCCTCAGCAATGCACAATCATTACATGTGGTTGCTCATATGTTGAAATGTTTTTAATCAAAGGTAGAAGTTGATGCCATTTCATTCCATGTAACCCAAACAATGTCCACTTTAGGAAACCCCAATTCCTTGTCAATCTCACAATGTCTCACATACTCACAAGCCCAGTGGTCAAAGGAGTCACCAACAATCCACAAAAGAACAATAGTGCTAGAATACGAGTGTGCTTCAGGGAAGGAGCTGCAAAATCAAACATCTTCACCATGAAGATTTGATTTCAATAAAAAAAAAAGGTTCAAGGTTATTGTATTGTAATTGGCTGGTGTCTGTGTAGTAGTACAAATGTCAATGTACACGTGAAAGTACACTTAGAGGTAACCAAGAGATTCTTGCTGTTCATTACAGAAAAAAATACTTCAGCTTGTCAACAATCAAGTGGACATCATGCACAACTAAACATGGTCTTTGTAGTAACTGTTCTGCACTCATAAGGTGTTACCAAGGCCTACCAATGAAGCTGCAGTCTTCTGAAAAATATGCTATGCATGGTGGTTGTTTGACCTGACTAGAAACTGTGAACATAGTCTAATCTGGCAATCCTGGAAACTGGTGTACACTTAAAGGGGATGGCTTTTAAAACAGTAAGATTAAGCCACGCCCATCTAATGCCTTGTATGCAAAGCATATTTAATTAAAAATATTATCTCGACTTGAATGTTACAGCCTGGACCTGTTGATTCATATGAAGGTAACATTTTACAGAAAGCTGAAATCAGTTATTAAACTAGAAGAAGGAATACGTGTAGTTGGTTGTGCTTGTGAAGGTTGTCATAGAAATAATTGCAAGACTTTCTAGAAAGGAATAGAGAGCTGTAGTTTCACAACCGCAAATGTTTTGTGCAAGTATTTATTTTCTTATGTTACTATATGAGATATATGATGTACATTTGAGGTTAAAGATCTTTAATGAGAAAATTAATGTCGAAACACAATTAAAGAGAAATTGAGTGATGTATTTTCATAGTAAAAATGTCAGTATCTACCAATGTCAAGCAGTACTAGTGACAAATACAGGATCATTTTTATTAACCATACAACTATATATTTTATAAACAATATAAAGAAATATTCATCACAAGTTTTAAGACAGTTCAAAAGTACTATGAGGTAGTTAGAGTTAAACTCAAGGATATGAGCCACCATGCCGCCACTCACCCATACACGCAGGGAGGTACTCAGAGACCTGTAGAAGCACATCTCTGACTCTGTGACAGTCCCGCGGAGGCAAAGGCACTTGACATAGTCACAATCACAACCAAGAAAGTGTTAGCAGACTGCCATTCACTCTGATACTCAGGAGCACAGTTGGAGCCGTGTAGCAGCAGAGCATTGCTTAATCTGCAGCAGTCTAATGGCAGAAAAAGGACCATAATGTACAAAGAGCTACACTCAGAGACAAGTGCCAGAACACTGCCACTCACCCAAAGACTCAGGGGAATACTTTGAGACTTGAACAAACACACCGTCTGTGAGACAGTCATCCTTTTTGCCCTGATCACCCCCTTTTTTGACTGATACTGGTGGTTACTGACTCTGATTGTGCCCTGGCCTCTGCTAACCAGACCCAGACCAGTGCTCTGTATAAAAGGTATATGGCAATTAAGGGTAATTACAATTGGTATGACAACCTACCTGAATGCTCCTAGTACATGGTAGGGAATGTAGTTTTAGAGGCACACCTAATTGTGCACTGCTGTTTTGCCTTCTGCCATTTTAAAGGGAGTCCTGCTATGCAGGCTGCTTTTAAAATTCAATTATAAGTCTGCCCTAGGTGCACCAGGGGTATGGTGCCTCGTAACTATAAGTAGGGACATTATACAATATGTTGTATATGCCCTGGTGAGAGAAAAAACTGCCAATTTTGGTTTTCCCCATTGTAGTACATTAGCTACATAGGTTAACATGGGAAAACGTTAAGTATACCTTTTGACAGGAGTGAGCTATAATATTAATTAAAAGACTTTAAAGAATAGCTATGATAAACCCAACACCTTCCCCAGGCTAGATTTATAATAAGTATTACAGAAAAAAAGTTATAGAACTTGCTTTTCTGAAGTACAAAATCCTGCCTTATAGCAACCTCTCCTGATTGGCCAGCCTTTGACAAGCTGAGCCAAACTGCTCTGATGAGGTGTGAGGTGGCTTGCATATAGACAGAGGACATCTGGGCGGAGGAGATCTGCAGCTGCAGATCCAAAGGCAGGATGGGAATGGAGCAGCCAAACTTGCCTTTAAAGAGGGAATGACAGGACAGGACACAGGCTCACCCCCACTTCCTGTACCCCCAGCCAGGCAGGAGTCCCAGTATTTGAATTAGCAGAGGGGCTGGAAGGGGAGTGTTAGGGAAAGTTAGCCATGGCAGTTGGTTGGCTCAGCCGGATTGTAACCTCCAGGAGAGAGTTTCTTCCTATTGGATTTTAAGGAATTGTGCTTTCTGGGACAAGAATATGCCACACTTTGGAGGAAGTTGTCATACCTGAGGGTGGCACCCTGCTCCCCATTGGTAAGGGGGGCCCCTCCTGTTTGTCACCCAAGAACACTTGATAAATATGGGAGAGCTTTCCAGCAACTCAGATCCCTGCCTCAAAATATAAGAAGAAGAAGGACTGCCCTGCTGGACCGCTGGCCTGCACCAAGAGGATTGAACCATGAATGACTGCACCTGCTGCATACTTTGGAACTGCACATCATAAGGACTTTGCCTTGGTTTGAGAAGTAAAGGAGTGAACTCCCTGAAAGCAACAGGTTAGAAGAGTGCCACCTGCATCATTTCCAGCAAGAAGAAACCAGGTGACCACCTTCAGCTTGTCCAGGTGCATTGTGGGGGGCGTAGTCCCAACATCCCAAGGAGCAACGCAGAGCTTCTGGAACCTTGGATTCATGTTGTGGACACTTAGGAACACCCGGAAGGACCTTCTGGAAGCAGTTGCAGATGTTTGGAGAACTTTGGAGAATTGTTTGTAAAAAACCCCATAAGTGGACTGACCTCTCGTCGAGAGTCAAGCCGCCGAAGTTGAACCACGACTTGGCATGGATTTCAGATTCGTCCCGCTGAAAGCCCCAGAGCTCAAGACTTCTAAAATTTCACAGAGGCCTTGTGCTGAACCACGTCGCCATCGTCAACTCAAAAAACCAGCCTGACGAGGTGCCTCGCTCAACGTCGAGAGAAAAAATCTCCAGAAAAACGATTAAGTCTGAAGGTAAATATTTGACTGCGCCCTACCTCTCAGTGTATCTGACCTTCATCCATTGCGGTTGGCCTCAAACTTTGACTTTGTCCCGGTGATGCACGACCAGATGTCTCAAGTTGGCGCTTTTCATTTTTAGGCACTATAAAGTATTTAATCTTTAAAAATTCATATCTCTGGTTCCCTGTATTGGATTTTGTCATTTTGGTATCATATTAATCATAGAAATATTTCCTAAGTTTATAAATTGGTGTTGGATTTTCATTGTGTGTTGTGTCTTACTTATTTAATGTATTGGTGTTTTTAAATTTTTTACACACCTGTCTCCTAAATTAAGTCTGCCTTCTTTCAGCCAGCTACCAAGGGTTGAGCAAGGGAATAATTTATTGTGACTTTGACTGGGTCTTATATTATGATTGTGGCCTTATTACTAGTAGTAGGTACCTACTTACCTCTACTAATAAACCACATTCCAATACCATCACTGACTCCATGACAGTCAAATGGAAGCAAAGGCACTATGAGGTATTTAACGTTACAACCAGGGACAGGTGTCACCACACTAGTACTCATCCACATACTCAGGGGCAGACTGAGACATCTCTGTGGCTGTCTAGTGGAGGAAATGTCACTATGATATGCTTACAGTTGCACCTAGGGGCATGTGTCAGCACATTGCCACTAACTCAGAGACTTAGGGGCACACTCTGAGGTTAAGGATACACTCTGAAACTTGAATAAACATACTATCACTGACTCTGTGACAATCAAATGGAGACAGAGTCATTGGGAGGTAATTAAAGTTACAACCAGGGACATGTGTGGCCACAATGGCACTCACCCAGACACTCAAGGGCAGACTCAGGCACTTCAACAAATGCACCATCACTGGCTCTGTGACAATATAATGGAGCAAAAGGCACGACAATGTATTTACAGTCAGATCCAAGGACAGGTGCCAGCACACTGCCACTCACCCTGAGATTTAGGGGCACATTCTGAGACTTCAACAAAACACACCATCTCTGACTCTGTGGCAGTCAAATAGAGACAAAGGTAGTGGAAGGTACACAGAGTTACATCTAGGGTCATGTGTGACCACACCAGCACTCATCCGGACATTGATGGCAAACTCAGACACCTCAACATGTACACCATCACTGATTCAATGTCAGTCTAATGGACTAAAAGGTACTATTATGTAATTATAGTTGCACCCAGGGACATGTGTCACCACCCACCTGCTCACCCAAATGTTCTGGGGCATACTGCACACCATTATTGAATCCATGACAGACAAATGAATGAATGTTTAATGAATGAAGCAAACACAAAGAGATGATGGACAGAGCGCTGAAACATTTCAGACACTCATCTCCAGTCACAGATCTGGTTTGACACCATCATTGTTTTTTACCTCACTTTGCCACCCCAGTTCAGACCCAGCCCTATGCAAATCAGTCTTTACCCTGTTCCTCATGGGAACAGTCCAGCCTGAACTACCAAGCCAGGTCTTCCCTGGACCGGAAACATGCATCCTGGGACCGGTTTTGGGAGTAATATCACTCATCAGCCAGGCTAGCTTGATCCCAGTGGCAAAGTGAGCCCTGCCAACTTAGGGCGAACTAAGCAAATACACGGAGATGATGTCATTAATATAGTTGTATTAAATATCGATTTTTAAATATAAATATATATAAAATAAAATAATATATGAATTAAATATATTACATAGTAATATTAATTTTTTTTTTTTAAATATATGTTGTATATAGCTTAACAAATATTCTTAATTTAAAAGAGTTAAACACATCTATAATCGTTAATATATATATTTACATATATCTATTTACAAACATTTTAATTTGTATTATAATTTAAAAATAATATCAAAACAAATATACATATATATACATATACATTTTTAAAAAACAAATCACTCTTATTAAGTAAAATAAGTAAACAACTTAAAATTATTTAAATTTAGTAAAAATTATTTTACAAATTATAAATATTAATAATTAAAAATATAAGTTTAAAGAAACACAAACATAATAATATAAATTATAACAGCATAAAATAAATTATAAAATATAAAATTTAATACATATACTATTCTCACTACAATATATACCAAACTACACAAACTAATAAAATAAATATATAAAAAATGTACTACTTCCATGTCACACAATCCAAAAATAATAAAACTGGTTAAAATTTACAAATCTCCCTCCAATAAAAGCAACAGCGGTAAAAGCGTTGGCTTGCTGATAGGTAATATTTACTGTACACATTCCAGCCAGTACAACGGTAGGAAAGCTGTTGGAGTGCACAGTACACAGTAGGGAAAGTGTTGGATAGCAGAGGGGGAAAATTTACTATTCCCACTCCAATCACTACAACAGTAGGGAAAGTGTTGGATTGCGGAGGGGTAAAATTTACTACTCCCACTCCAATAAGTGCAACAGTAGGGAAAGTGTTGGATAGCGGAGGGGTAAAATTTACTTTTCCCACTCTAGTCAGTACAACAGTAGGGAAAGTGTTGGAATGCAGAGGGGTAAAAGTACTATTCCTTCCCACTCCAATAAATGCAAGAGTAGGGAAAGTGTTGGATAGCGGAGGGGTAAGATTTACTATTCCCACTCAAGTCAGTTCAACATTAAAAACAAACAAAATATCTTCAACAAAATAAAATTATTTTGAAAACAAAGTAAATCAAATATATAAATATATTGAAAAATAAAATAAAAATATATTTAATATTAAAAATGTACAAAAATATAAACATATTACAATGTTAAATACATATCACAAATACCTACAAATATTATTATAAATAAAATACAAAAATAATTTTTATACAAATACATATTTTGATTTTGATATTATGTATTTAGAAAAACATTATTTATTACATACATTTAGTTTAGTTCCACCCTATAATACCACAAAACTCACAACCTGCACCTAAAAAACATTTACACTATTAATATAAATTAATCAACAAACTAATTTTCGTGTATTAAATGTTAATTATTAATTAATTCTAATTAATGTACTTCCCACAATATACCCCCACAAAACACAACTCACTCATAACATTGAACAAAAATGTATTTACACAATTAACATAATTAATTATAAAATTAATAATTAATATTAATTAAAAAAGAATTATCGATTTCTTAAAATTAATTTACTTCGCACCCCATACCTCTACAAACCCCACAACCCACATCTAAAATAAAAAAAATGAATAATTGCACAATTAACACAATTAATTAAGTAAACAAATATTAATAAATAAAAACCAAAGCACCTAAAAGCAATTTATTAAACAATTAACATAATTAATGATAAATTAATTAATTAATATTAATTATCAACTAATTATTAATTCATTAAAAATAAATTACTTCCCAACATTTACCCCAAAACCCCACAACCTGCACCTAAAAAAAATAGCACAATTAACACAATTAGTTATCAATTATTAATTAATATTAATCAACAACTAATTATTAATTAATAACCAATTAATTACTTCCTGCCCTTTACCCCTATCAATCAATCAGGGGTTTGTGAAGCACGCTACTCACCCGTGAGGGTCTCAAGGCGCTGGGGGGGGGTGCAGCTCCAGGTCAGTCGAAGAGCCAGGTCTTGAGTCTCTTCCTGAAGGTGGTCAGAGTGGGGGAACGTCTGATGTTGACAGGGAGCTCGTTCCAGGTCTTTGCTGTGATGTAGGAGAAGGCTCTACTGCCTGCTCTGGTTCTGCGGATGCGTGGGGTCTCTGCCAGGGCGAGGTCGGTGGAGCGAAGGTTCCTCTTGGGTACATGGAAGGAGACTCTTTCGTTGAGGTATTTGGGTCCGATGTTGTGGAGGGATTTGTAGGTGTGGGTGAGTAGCTTGAAAGTTACCCTCTTCTCGATGGGGAGCCAGTGGAGGTCTCGTATGTGTGGAGTCATGTGCTCGTGTCGTGGGGTTCCGAGGATGAGTCTGGCCACGGTGTTCTGGATGGTTTGGAGCTTGTGTAGCAGGGTTTTGTTGATTCCGGCGTAGAGGGCGTTGCCATAGTCCAGTCTGCTTTTTACTAGTGCGTGGGTGATGGTCTTTCTGCATTCATGGGGGATCCACTTGAAGGTCTTTCGGAGGATGCGGAGGGAGTTGAAGCAAGTCGAGGCGACTGCATTGATATGGCGGGTCATGGTGAGGGAGGAGTCTAGGATAATGCTGATGTTCCGGGAGTGGTCGGTTGGCGTGGGTGGGTGTCCGAGAGCAGGGGGCCACCAGGTGCTGTCCCACGCCGTGGGGGAGGGTCCAAGGACAAGGACCTTGGTCTTCTCCGAGTTCAGCTTCAGGCAGCTGTCGCTCATCCAGGCTGCGACGTCTTTCATTCCTTCTTGGAAGCTGAGTCTGGTGTCTTCGGGTGTCTTCGTGAGAGAGAGGATGAGCTGGGTGTCGTCGGCGTAAGATACTATTTTGAGCCCATGCTGTCTGACGATGGCGGCGAGGGGGGCCATGTAGATGTTGAAAAGCGTGGGGCTGAGCGAGGATCCTTGGGGTACTCCACAGTTGATCTCTGTAGGTTCGGAGAGGAAGGGAGGGAGTCTGATCCTTTGCGTTCTGCCAGAGAGAAAGGAGCGGATCCAGTCGAGGGCGGTTCCTCGTATTCAGGTGTCGTGGAGTCTGGCTGCGAGAGTGCGATGTGAGACGGTATTGAAGGCTGTGGAGAGGTCTAGTAGGAAGAGGGCCGCGGTGTGACCCTGGTCGAGTAGCATGCGGATGTCATCGGTGGCGGCGAGGAGGGCAGTCTCGGTGCTGTGGTTGCTGCGAAATCCGGACTGGGAGGAGTCGAGGATGGCGTTCTCTTCGGTGAAGGTGGTCAGCTGGGCATTGATGAATCTCTCGGTGACTTTGGCTGCGAAGGAGAGGAGAGAGATGGGCCGGTAGTCAAATTTACCAAACAAAATTAAAAGCACAATTAACTTAATTAAATATCAATTAAATAAATGATATTAAATAAAAAGAATCATTCATTTATTATAATTAAATTACTTCCCACCCTATTCCCCTATAAACCCGCAACCCGCTACAGAACTAAAAAACACAACATTTAAATAAATTTAATTTAATAACTACAAAAAATGTAACACATATATTAAAAAACATAAACAATGCTTATAGAACAAATGACATCACATACATTAAAAATATATGCTAAAATACATACCACTAATCAAAATCTTGTCAAGAGATAAATGCATATGGGTACAAGCCAGACGCAGAGGTTACCTGTTCTAGACCTACCCGCGGAGTCAATCCCATATGTAGTGGTCCTTGGAAATGTCCCAGCACTACCCCAGGGTGGCACTGAAGCCTTTGATCAACTAAAGAACAAAGTGCTGCATTGGTTGTCTCGCAACACGATCCTGAGCTTAAGAATGGAGGGCTTCATCAATATGGTACGAAGAGTCTCATGGATCAGACGGTCCAGCAAACATATGGGAGGAGACTGTGTTGTAATCAATTTTAATAGGCCACACCTGGTAGATACGGTCTTGCACACAGTCGCCCAGAACAATTCCCGTGGCCCTGCTTCATCCATAGTAGCTCTTCCCTTGGATCATTTCTAAGGTACTTCGAGTAGAGTACGACCACTTGGGGAAGAGAATGACTGGCTTTACCTGGCTCTTCCTTTGCGCCGGCAGCCATTTAGACAGCCGACGACCCGAGATATCCCCCTCTTCAATCGATTTGCTCCCCTGGACACCCTGGACTCCTGTGACTGACTTACAGAGAAGGTCCGGGTACAGTCATCATCTTCACTCAACACCGTGATTTTGCCAGGTTCTATTGGGAATAGAGAAGGAAAGGCTTGTAAACTTTTCTTGTGGAACATTGCTGGGATAACAAGCAAGCTTAGTGATCCTATGTGGTGTGCTTTCATTAAAGGTTTTGAGGAGACATGGGTCAATACTAACAGTACCTTTCTTGAGGGCTACAAGACCTTTTTTGTGCCCGCCACTCCATCAAGGGCGGAGAGACACAAGGGCGGTCTGATTATCCTTGTTTTCCTGGCCGTCCATTGTCGCATGAAGGTGTTGCCAATGGACAATACCTGTTTACAGGCTCTGTTATTTTCACAGGGGTCCGATAAGCTATTGTGTTGAACTTTTATAATGCCATTGTTGTTGCCCCAGATGTCTGTAACATTACTACACTAGGTCTGTTTTTAAACAGCATGACATCGAAGTTCAATTACAACGGGTTCCTTATGATTGCTGGGGACTTTAACCTACACTTATGCGGGGACCCTTTTGTGTTAAATTCGCCCAATCCAGGATGTCCGTGGTGGGTGGGAATGCATGTTGAGCATACAAAGCAGGGAGAATCACTTAACACTCTAGTGGAAGAATTTGACCTGACTATGGCAATGTGTCTTGTGGATCGGAGTAGGAGGCCTCCTGTTCCAATATTTCCAGGGAGGGGGTGTGTATTCTACATTGATTACATTGATGTGTCTAATTCTTTTCTCCCCTTCTTGATAGAGTTTTCAATTGAGGAGAGTATTTATAGGGATCATAACCCCTTATGTGCTACAGTTAGTTGGTTCCAGCCAGGGGATCACAGGAAGGATAGCGTAATGGGACCGCTCAAGGTTACAGATCAGGGCAGAAGGCTAAGGTGGACCCAGATCACTCCGGAACCTTTCCATGAGTCCCCAGTTGTAAGGTGCAAAGGGGAACTTGATATCTGCGCCAAAGGGCAGGAAGCGCCAGGGATTATCCTTGACGCATTTGTGTTTATCTCTTGTGCTATTGGGGATCTAATAAAGGTACCATCTAGGGGCCGGTACGAGTGTGGCCCGAGATGGTTAGACCGTAAATTTTCAAGAGCAGCAAGGGAGCTGAGGGTAGCGTTAGGTACTAAACCTTTAGCTTAAGTGAACGCCAGTTGAGGTAAATATAAGGCAGTACTAGCAAGGCACAAGGCCGACCTGAGGGATGAGGCTTGGCCAAGCTCACCGGGGCCTATACCCTATAAAAACAGTGAAATGTTCTGGAACATAGTCAACAGCCCATTTTTGGTAGGAGATGCTGGACAGCCACTTGACGCACATATAACAGAGGAGGGATAAGTTGGTCATTTCCAGGAAATGTTTGTTAGTCAAATAGAAACTAGGTTAGTGGACTGTCGGGGGGCAGGAAAGTCGGCCCTTGTCATCCATGCCGACGAGATCAGAAAAGGTATCGAGGGACTGTCTAGAAATAAGGCCCCTGGACCTGATTGCATACCCCCTGACCTCCTTTTATCTAACCCTCAGTTGCGGGTGCCAGTCCTTACCTCTATTTTTAATGCAGCTATTAGAGAAGCCCCACCCACCTCCTGGGCCACATCCATCATTGTACCGATTTTTAAGAAAGGCAACAGGGATAATGCTTTTTGTCATTGGCCCATATCACTGTTGGATTCAACGGTAAAGGTGGTGGGCCGTATTTTACTGCATAGGTTAACCACATGGGCTAATGAAAATAACATACTATCAGACATTCAATTTGGCTTTCGTCCTGGGAGGTCAACAGTGGACCAGTGCCTTAATCTGTACATGGTTCTAAATAAATATACGGTTGCGCAACCAGGCAAAATTTACTTGGCTTTTATGATCCTGTCGTTGGCCTTTGATAGGGTGAACAGAAGCAAAATATGGGAGACACTTAGGTGTATGGGAGTAGACAACAACATCGTCCTTTTTTTACAGGAGCTCCATGGAGACACCAAAGTGGTGGTTCGATATACCAACGACGGCAAAGTGACCAGTCAGTTCCCAATCCAGAGAGGGGTACATCAGGGATGTATATTTTCTCCCTTTTTATTTAATTTATATATTAATAACTTACAGAAGGATCTGATATCCACCCACAAGGATGTACCCCAGGCCGCCGGGCCTGCCGGTATTACTGTATGCCGGTGATGCGGTCTTCATAGCCCAGACCGCGAGGGGGTTGCAAACATTACTTAACTCCTTTTTGTGTGCTTTATGGCAGACCAGGACCTGTTAGTAAATAATTCCAAGTCATACGTGATGCAGATAGGTCACAGGTTAACCAAATCCTTCAATTTTAAGGTAGGGACCATCCCTGTCCCCATGACCAGTGTCTTCTCCTATCTCAAAGTTATGTTGGATGCCAATTCAAACTGGAGCTCTCTAAAACAAAATTAAACAGGGGGGCCTCCTACGTGCTAACGCAGCCATTTTTAACTTTGCCTCCCATCTGGGCAATAAACCTATAGGCGCACTTTGCAGATTTATAGATCTAGGTGTGTCTCTCAGGCAGTGTATGGTAGTGAAATCTGGGGCTATGCCCCCATGAGGAGTTCCAAATAGTGGAAAACAGGTTTTTGAGACGTCTATTATGTGTCCCTCAGGGTGTCAGGCTCCGTGGAGTGCGGGGCCTTTAATGGCACCCGCGCTCGCACACGGAGCTGAGAGCCCCGCCCGCCATTCCCTGTCGACGGCCGGGGGTGGCGCCTAAGGGTATTTAACAACGGGATCCACGCTAGAAACGCGCTTCGCGTTCCAGTTCGGATCCCGCCTTGCCTCTCGCTGCCCATCGCATTTACTGCTTACACTTACCTGCTGCTGTCCTGAACCTCTATCCTCTGTATTGGTCGTCTGCATGCCTTCAGTCTCCGGAAGGGCTCTTTCACTTCCTGGGTCCTTGATTCTTCTTCCGGAGCTTTCTGCTCTTCGGTGATGTTGTACCAGAGTTCCTGATGTTAACCCTTGGCAGTCTGGTCCTGTAAGAGATAGAAATCAGCATAGGGTTTAAAGCATCAATATTTTTGATTTAGGTTTTCTTTTTTTTGTATTTCACAACTTTGTCAAGGAATAGTACTTATCTGATGGTCTTACGTCTCTCCGCAGTATTTCTGGCGATTCTTGTGTTTTCCAGTCTCTGTAAGAGAGAGGAAGAGATATAGGCATTTTACAGGAGTCCATCTCTTCATTCTTGTTGTTCGCATAATTAGACCCCTGTTTATTTTTGTTTTTCTTTGGTCCCCGTATTTCCTCCTGCGAAGGGAAATGAGTTTTTGGTTTTTCCTGCGTGTTGCACTTGGCCCTTTTTGCAGGGTCATCCCTAAACTTTTGCCTTCCTCCTATATTTTTTCTGACCTGTTGTTGGCTGTTTTATGACTCTGGGCACTTCACCACTGCTGATCAGTGCTAAAGTGCATATGCTATCCCTATTATAAATTGATGTATGGATTAGTGATTCCATGATTGGTTGGTTTGGTTTACTTGTCAGACCCTAGTACAGTGCACTGAGTGTGCCCAGGGCTTGTAAACCAAATGCTGCTGGTGGGCTTGCAGCACTGGTTGTGCCACCCACAGAAGCAGCCTGTAAAAGTATGTCTCAGGTCTGCCATTGCAGAGCCTGTGGGCAGTCTGGTACTGCCATGTTGACTGGGCAAGTACACCCACTTGCCAGTCCCTAAACCTTCCCTTTTCTGCATATTAGTCACCCCTATGGTAGGCCCAAGGGCAGGGTGCATTGTAAGTATAAGGTAGGACATGCCCTGGTGTGTGTGGCATGTCCTAATAGTGAATTACAGCCATTTTCGTTTTTCACTATTGCAAGGCTACCTGTTCTCCATAGGCCAGAATGGGCAGTTTGATTATTACAGCTTATAATCCTAACTGACCCAGGGAACATGGTAGAAAAACGAATTTAGTATGCCTGAACTCAGAATGATAAAATACATCTTTTAGTGAAGTTGGTTTTAACATTCTGTGTTTGAAAATACCACTTTTAGAAAGTAGGTATTTTCTTGCCTAACTATCCAAGCCTGCCTCTGCTAGGTTGTGTATTCCTTGTCTGGGTTTGTGAGTGACAGGGGCTGGGGGACTCCAGGAGACAGGGTGAGTCAGCACAGGGCTGAATAGAGAGATCTGCATCCAGAGTGGAGGGAGGAGTTGCACCTGGGTCTGAATAGGGCTGTGCCTGCCTTCCACAATGCTGGCTCCACCTCCTGCTGGGTGGCTGAGCACTCTGCCCCACATTCTGAAAGGAAAGAAGGAGTCCTGTAAACAAAGTGCTCCAGGACTGACCAGAACTGGTTTTGGACTAGGCAAAGGCCTCTCTGCCTTCAGAGAACAAAGAGAAAAGGTGTATAAAAGGGGCCCAGACCCCTAGGAAATTAGATCACTTTTGGGAAACAAGAAGAAACCTTTGCTGAGGAGCAGAACCAAGAAGAAACTGAGGAGAAGACTATCCCTAAGCTAGAGGGATCTGCCTGCAGTGGTTGCCTGACTGCCAAAGAAAGGAGAAGGGAACTTTGTGTGTACTTTCATTAACTTGTGAAGGATCTCCAAGGGCTTGATTTCAGAGCTTGCCTCCTGCTGAAGTCTCAGGGACAACAGACTTCACCCACCAGCTCCCATGTATTCCCTTGCTGGGAATTTGGACCTTCTGACACACTTGCGTGTCGCTGGGAGCTGGAAGCGAGACTCAAGACGAAGAAGCGTGTCGCCGCAGCCGCTGCTTCTCGCATCGCCGGAGAAGAGTGTCGACGTCGCAGCAGATGCCGGCGCATCCCCGAAGAAGCGCGCCGCTGACACCTCGCATCCTTCGAAGCGCCTCGCAGCACCGGAGAAAAGTGTCGCCGTCGCAGCAGACGCCGTCGCATCCCCGGGGCAGAGCATCGACCTCGCATCAGACGCCGACGCATCGCAACACGAGGCGCCCCGCATCCCAGGAGAAGATCGTCGACCTCGCATCAGATGCCGTCGCATCGCCAGGGAAGCGTGTCGCAGGGCCTGTCGCGGCTCCAAAGATTCATCGAAATCGCCGCACGGCCGTCGGGCGTGCACGCATCACCCCTTCGTTGTAGCAACATCAAGAAGACGCCACTTTTGTTTCTTTGCACCAGATCTTCAACGCATCACCATCCTTGTGTGTAAGGGACTACCGCATCACCTTCCCTGCATCACTTTCGTTGCCTTGCGTTACGCATCTTAAGGTACATTGAACTCAAAGTGTCGCATTTCCATTTTAAGAGACTCAAGCTAATTCTACCATCTTTAAAGTACATTATTGTGGATTATTTTTGTTGTTTATGGTCTTGTGGTAAATCTATATAAAAGATACTTATTTTTATAATACAACCTGTGTGGTGTCCATTTGTAGTGTTGTCACTGGATTACTGTATGTGTTCACAAATGCTTTACACACTGCCTCTGAACTAAGCCTGTCTGCTCGTGCCAATCTACCAAGGGGGTGAGCAGGGGTTATTTCAGGAGTGTACCCCCTTACCCTGACTAGAAGCAAGGGTCCCTATTTGGACAAAGGTACCTACCTCTGCCAAGTAGAGACCCCCAGTTCTAACATTGGTGGCAGCGGTGGGATTCTGGACTTGCATTTGTGACTCATGTACAGTGTTTGGTGAACACTACCTAGTGAGTGCAGACCAAAACGCAACCACATACTTTTGGTAGATATTCTTTTCTGGGACTTTCTATTTTTGCTAAAAACTGCCAAGTTTAATCACCATGGATACAGCAGCATCCATAGTATCTGTTGATTGTGAATGGGAAGAGGAGAGAGAGACTAGAATGCTACAATCTCAAACAGCTGAAGCACTTCTGGGGGAAATTTAAAGTTGCTATGACCGGAATCACCAAGAAGGATGAGTTCCAAAAGGCGCTGAAGGCCTGGGTTCAAGCAAGGAATACCCCTGAGAATGAGGAAGGGGCTGAAAATGCAGAGGAGCAGCTGGAAGGGCCATTGGGTCCAGGGGGGAGGAGAGTAACTTCCCCAGCAGGTAGCAGGGTTTCTGCCAAGGTCTGTCCCCAGAGGAGCTGGAGGACAGGGAGAAGAGTAGGATGCATGAGATGGAGCTGACCAAGCTCAAGTTGAATGGGCAGTTAGAATTTGAGTTGCAAACTAGGAAATTGGCCTTAGAAGAGAAAAGAATGGATCAGGAGCATGAGTTGAGAATGAGGGAACTTGATTTAAAGCTCGAGAGGCTGGAGGCCATGAGTGTCTCAGCCCAGCAACAAGAAATGTGTGTAGCTCAGGAAGTGAGCTTTGCTGAGTTGGAGGTGGAATCCAGCTAAGATGGTGGCAGAAAAATTGGGTTATCTAGTGCTGAGGGAGCAGTACATACACCCAGAGATGTGGCGCCTGACTTGAAGGAGGGGGTTAACATACGCCAGGAGGTTCAAGGACATGAGGTAGCTCCAGTAGTGCGCAGTGTCCCTGAGGAGAATTGGGAAACTGACGCAGGGGTTCATGGTCATAGTGGTGGGCGGGACACTCTACTGACTCTAGATGAGAGGTGCAGGGAGAGGGGTTCCCCCATGGTTGAAGTCCTGGTGTGTGAGTGTGAAGACCGCCCAGAAGAGTGTGGGTAGAATGACAGAGACAGTCAGATACTGTCTTGCCAATCTCAGGAGAGTGGTGTGGAGTACGTGTGCGAGGCACTAGATGGTGAGGTGAAGGATAGTTTGGTTAACCCTTGTAGGGGGCTGTGCGATCCAATTGTGGGAGAGCATATTGTAAGTTCCTATTTTCCAGAGCTATGGCAACACCTGTTGGAGTGTGAGTTCTCTGACCCCAGGGAGCTCACAAGGGAGGCAGACCTTTTGGTGGATTCCAGAGGGTCTGGAGAGGCATTGGGGAGTGACCCTAAGAGGAGTGGCTCAGGTGTCTTCCAACCCAGAGTGATGGGAGAGGTTCAGTGTAGCCCAGCTAGGTCCCGTGGTAATGGGAGGGGTGTAGGGGCTCACGTCCTGTCTCTGAGGAGAAGGAGTGAGTGTGGGGCTGCGTGTCCCAAGGTTCCCGAAACCCAGTCTCAGAGCCTGGATGGTTCTATAAGGGAACACCAAGTAGGGAGCCTAGGCTGCCCTGATGGGCCGCCTGTTGAGGAGGATCTCCTAGGGCCCGATTCACAGAACTAACTTACGACAAAATCCTAAACTTACTACCATTTTGGTATTCACAGAATGAACTTACTCATTTTGGTATTCACAGAATAAACTTACTCATTTTGGTATTCACAGAAGACACTTACACATTTTGTGTAACTTACTCATTTTGTGTAACTTACACATTTTGTGTAACTTACACATTTTGTGTAACTTACACATTTTGGTATTCACAGAAGGCACTTACTCATTGATGAGTAAGTTAATTCTGTGAATACCAAAATTGTTGTAAGTTCATTCTGTGAATACCCAAATGTGTAAGTTCATTCTGTGAATACCAAAATTGTTGTAAGTTCATTCTGTGAATACCCAAATGTGTAAGTTCATTCTGTGAATACCAAAATTGTTGTAAGTTCATTCTGTGAATACCCAAATGTGTAAGTTCATTCTGTGAATACCCACATGTGTAGGTTCATTCTGTGAATACCAAAATTGTTGTAAGTTCATTCTGTGAATACCCAAATGTGTAAGTTCATTCTGTGAATACCCAAATGTGTAAGTTCATTCTGTGAATACCAAAATTGTTGTAAGTTTAGGATTTTGACGTAAGTTAGTTCTGTGAATCAGGCCCCTAGTGTCTAGAGAACCTGGAGCGTCTGTAAATGGAGCTCCAGTGTTTCTGGTGTCTGGCGGTGCCGCTCCACTTGGGAGGGTGCAGAAGTCCAGAGTGAGGGGTGAGAGGGGGAGAGAGTCCCCAGTGGAAGAACCAGTGGGTCAAGGACCAGCCAGAAGGGCTGAGTCACCAGTGAATGACCATGGTGACACCACTTCTGTCCTGGGGGATCTTCACGCACTGTCAGATGGACAGGGGTCGGGAGATCTGCACCAGGCAGACTGTCACACAACACATGAGAGATGTGTTACCCTCTGGGGGGCATGCGTGCTCCCCAGGAAGTCCTGGTGCGCCAGGCAGATTCTTACACAACTCTAGAGGAGTGTGTTTCCCTTGGGGGGGTTGGTGTACCCTCCCGGAAGTCCTGGGTTGCCAGGCACAGGCTCAGCTGCAGGGTTTAGTCCCTGGGTTGGGAAGCCAGGTTCAGGTGTTGTCTGACCTGGAGGGTTGAACAACTGTAAACAGTATCCTGACCGGTTTGTCTTCTGGGGGTACCGCTCCTGATGGGAGGGGGCAGTACTCTGGAAGGGGGTGCAGAGGGAGGGAGTCCTCGCCTCTGACCCCGGTTCAACTGGAGGGTTTAGACCCTAGATTGGAGGACCAGGTTCAGGGTGTCCCCCCTGACCTGGACGCCCAGTTGCAGGATAGAACCCCTGAACTGATGGGTGAATTGTGCAGGATTCCTGCTACAGGCACCCTGACAATTCTGGAAGGGGGTACCACTCCAGGTGGGAGGGTACAGAGCCCCAAGGAGGAGGACCGGGTGTGGGAAAGCCCACCCCAGTCTCCAGTCCAGCCGCCGGGTTTAGGCCCAGGGCTGGTGGGTCAGCGCCAGGATGTCATACCTGACCTGACAGGAGGGAGAGTGGACAAAGGGTGCCAAGCACCTGGGGCTACTGCCCCCCGCTCTCTGACGCCACAGAGGTTTGAGAGCCCTGAGAGGCATAAGGCCTGGGTCTCATCCCTGACCACTGTCAGTGGCCACTGTGGCTTGCTGTCTGTCTGTTGGGACACACCTGTGAGCAAGTTAAGGTTAGGTGCTGCACAGGTGGTGTCCCAAGGTGAGGAGAAGGGTTCCCCATGGATTAGCTTGGTGGGCCCTGAGAGTATGGACAGAGGGATTCCAATAGGTTCAGATTGGCATAGAACTGGAGTATGCCCCTGCTGTTGTGGGCCAGGGTCCATGTTCTATCGTCCAAAGCAGAGAAGCCCATCAGGGTAGTGATTGGTCTCCCCTGCGTTTTTAGCTGGAAGGGGCTTGTGTTGGACTTGGCCCTTTTTGCAGGGTCATCCCTAAACTTTTTGCCTTCCTCCTATATTTTTTCTGACCTGTTGTTGGCTGTTTTATGACTCTGGGCACTTCACCACTGCTGATCAGTGCTAAAGTGCATATGCTCTCCCTATTATAAATTGATGTATGGATTAGTGATTCCATGATTGGTTGGTTTGGTTTACTTGTCAGACCCTAGTACAGTGCACTGAGTGTGCCCAGGGCTTGTAAACCAAATGCTGCTGGTGGGCTTGCAGCACTGGTTGTGCCACCCACAGAAGCAGCCTGTAAAAGTGTGTCTCAGGTCTGCCATTGCAGAGCCTGTGGGCAGTCTGGTACTGCCATGTTGACTGGGCAAGTACACCCACTTGCCAGTCCCTAAACCTTCCCTTTTCTGCATATTAGTCACCCCTATGGTAGGCCCAAGGGCAGGGTGCATTGTAAGTATAAGGTAGGACATGCCCTGGTGTGTGTGGCATGTCCTAATAGTGAATTACAGCCATTTTCGTTTTCACTATTGCAAGGCTACCTGTTCTCCATAGGCCAGAATGGGCAGTTTGATTATTACAGCTTATAATCCTAACTGACCCAGGGAACATGGTAGAAAAACGAATTTAGTATGCCTGAACTCAGAATGATAAAATACATCTTTTAGTTAAGTTGGTTTTAACGTTCTGTGTTTGAAAATACCACTTTTAGAAAGTAGGTATTTTCTTGCCTAACTATCCAAGCCTGCCTCTGCTAGGTTGTGTATTCCTTGTCTGGGTTTGTGAGTGACAGGGGCTGGGGGACTCCAGGAGACAGGGTGAGTCAGCACAGGGCTGAATAGAGAGACCTGCATCCAGAGTGGAGGGTGGAGTTGCACCTGGGTCTGAATAGGGCTGTGCCTGCCTTCCACAATGCTGGCTCCACCTCCTGCCGGGCGGCTGAGCACTCTGCCCCACATTCTGAAAGGAAAGAAGGAGTCCTGTAAACAAAGTGCTCCAGGACTGACCAGAACTGGTTTTGGACTAGGCAAAGGCCTCTCTGCCTTCAGAGAACAAAGAGAAAAGGTGTGTAAAAAGGGGACCCAGACCCCTAGGAAATTAGATCACTTTTGGGAAACAAGAAGAAACCTTTGCTGAGGAGCGGAACCAAGAAGAAACTGAGGAGAAGACTATCCCAAAGCTAGAGGGATCTGCCTGCAGTGGTTGCCTGACTGCCAAAGAAAGGAGAAGGGAACTTTGTGTGTACTTTCATCAACTTGTGAAGGATCTCCAAGGGCTTGATTTCAGAGCTTGCCTCCTGCTGAAGACTCAGGGACAACAGACTTCACCCACCAGCTCCCCTGTATTCCCTTGCTGGGAATTTGGACTTTCTGACACACTTGAGTGTCGCTGGGAGCTGGAAGCGCGACTCAAGACGAAGAAGCGTGGCGCCGCAGCCGCTGCTTCTCGCATCGCCGGAGAAGAGTGTCGACGTCGCAGCAGACGCTGGCGCATCCCCGAAGAAGCGTGCCGCTGACACCCTCGCATCCTTCAAAGCGCCTCGCAGCACCGTAGAAAAGTGTCGCTGTCGCAGCAGACGCCGTCGCATCCCCGGGGCAGAGCGTCGACCTCGCATCAGATGCCGACGCATCGCAACACGAGGCACCCCGCATCCCAGGAGAAGATCGTCGACCTCGCATCAGACGCCGTCGCATCGCCAGGGAAGCATGTCGCAGGGCCTGTCGCGGCTCCCCAAAGATTCATCGAAATCGCCGCACGGCCGTCGGGCGTGCATGCATCAGCCCTTCGTTGTCCAAACATCAAGAAGACGCCACTTTTGTTTCTTTGCACCAGATCTTCAACGCATCACCATCCTTGCGTGTAAGGGACTACCGCATCACCTTCCCTGCAACACTTTCGTTGCCTTGCGTTACGCATCTTAAGGTACATTGAACTCAAAGTGTCGCATTTCCATTTTAAGAGACTCAAGCTAATTCTACCATCTTTAAAGTACAGTATTGTGGATTATTTTTGTCGTTTATGGTCTTGTGGTAAATCTATATAAAAGATACTTATTTTTATAATTCAACCTGTGTGGTGTCCATTTGTAGTGTTGTCACTGGATTACTGTATGTGTTCACAAATGCTTTACACACTGCCTCTGAACTAAGCCTGTCTGCTCGTGCCAAGCTACCAAGGGGTGAGCAGGGGTTATTTCAGGAGTGTACCCCCTTACCCTGACTAGAAGCAAGGGTCCCTATTTGGACAAAGGTACTTACCTCTGCCAACTAGAGACCCCCGTTCTAACACTGCGTTTAGGAGTATGGATGTATTTTGTTTTACTTGGGGTCTTCCATACCTATGGTGATTGTAACCTAGGTTGGTACTCGTTCTTTTGTCTTCTTAGTGTCATATGCTACTGCTGCAGTCCTATTACTTAATTGACCCTTGTCCGTCCTTCTAGGTAGCTGGGCATTCTGGTGTCCCTAGGAGCTGTCTCTTCGTGCGTGATAGCTTTTTCCATTTAAGGTATTACTAAAAAAGTAAGCAGGGTATTTAGCTAGCTTGCAGGTGTGAACAATTAGAACTCACCTTGTGCTTTCTCTTTTAGGATCCTAGGAGACACTCTCTCAGAAGATCCAGCGGACGTCTACCCCTTCTTCCTTCCCTTGTTTTGTTTTCCTTCTTCCCCACCTTCCCTCGTTTGCTTTGACTAAGTTGGGCGAAGGAGGTGGGTGAGGGAAGTTGTGGCCTAGCTTCGTGTTCATCCATGCCGTCCCTGCAGTAAACCCGGGTGAGCTCTCACAGAACGCGAAGCCCACGGATACCTTGCTGCCCGGACGTCATGGAGGAACATCCGATAACGCTAGCAGATGTGGCAAGCATGATAGGGAACCTACAGAAGGAAACTCAGGCCCTGTCTATTAGAGTTGACTCTCTACAGCAAGCCTCTCGGACTGTACCCTCTTCTGATCCCCCTACAGGCCCCTATGCTCCCACGTTTACCTCCTCTCTTCCATCTTCAAGCACTACTCCTCCAGTGTATCATATCACGACGCCATCTTCTATCCCTTTAGCACCCCCAGAAAGGTTTATGGGTGACTCAGCTAAGTTTGCCACTTTTATTAATCAGTGCCAGCTGCTCTTTATGTGCAAAGTTTCCTGCTTCCCCACTGAACAATCCAAGGTGGCTTTTGTTTTGTCATACCTGGGTGGGTCAGCTGCCACTTGGTCAATTCCCTTAGTGGACAGAAATGATCCCCTGTTATACGATTACCGAGCCTTTAAAGAGGAGTTACGGCGTTTATTCGACAGACACTCTTTCATGCAGTCTGTGGATACTGACCTGTTAAATCTTAAACAAGGATCCAAGGATCTTATGACTTACGTATCTAGTTTTAACAGGCTGGTGGCCGAAGCTGGGTGGCCGGAAGCCAAACGCAGCGCTCTCTTTTACAAAGGCTTAAGGGACGATTTAAAAGAAATGTTGGCACAGGTGGTTGACCCCCCCCCGAATCTTGTGATGCATTAATTGATCTGGTCGTAAAATTAGACCACCGCCTTCATGAGAGAAAAAGGGAGAAAGGACTTCCTGACTAGTATTTTGCTGTGAGAGAAAGGAGACCCGAAATGGAAAAACCTGCTGAGGAGTCAGAACCCATGCAAATAGGCAGTATTAAAGGGCCCCTGAGTCAGGAAGAGAGACAGAGAAGACGAGCCAACAACTTGTGTCTTTACTGTGGCAAATCGGGGCACTTTTTGAGGGATTGCCGAGTTAAACCCCAGAAACGTACAGAGTCTGGAAACTGATTCACCTGAGCATGGTGGAGACGAATCGCTCAGGTGGGACAAGCTTACCGGTCTCCCATGTGGTAGGGTTAGGACCCACATCGTATCCCTTACAACATTTTCTCCTCTCTGCTCAACTCAGTTGGGGTGATCACAGAATTAACATTCAACTTATGCTAGATTCGGGTGCCACAGGCAACTTTATAGATTCAGCCTGGGTAGAGAGACTGTGTATCCCTACAGAACCAAAAATCACTAGGGATATTGTTAGGACAATCGACGGCATTTCTATGAAGTCTGGGCCTATAACACATACTACCACACCTTTACATGTGTTCCTTTTATACCAACATCATGAAATCATTCATTTTGATATCATCTCCTCGCCTCAGTTCCAAGCCATCATTGGTCTCCCTTGGTTGATGAAACACAACCCCAATATTGACTGGGAAAAACATACCATAGACTTTGCATCAGAGTACTGTGTAAACCATTGTCTGGAGCCTTCTGTTTTGGCGCAAGAAGTAGCCAGCAGTACCGACTGTCCGGTACCGGTATTACCGGACTATTATAACGAGTTCAAAGACGTGTTCGACCAAGAGAAAGCCTCTGCTCTGCCACCCCATCGGTCGTATGACTGCCGTATTGATCTGGTACCCGGTGCCAAGCTGCCGTGCAGTCGCATCTATGCCCTAACTGAAAAAGAGAACATCTATTTGAGGGAGTACTTGGACGACATGCTGCAAAAAGGTTTCATTCGCCCTTCGCGATCTGCCGCATCCTCCCCTCTTTTTTTATACCCAAACGGGAAGGGGGCCTTAGATGTTGCATCGACTATAGAGCCCTTAATAATGTGACTACAAAAAATCGACATCCATTGCCTCTAATACAATCTCTGCTCGACCAAGTTAAAACAGCCTCCATATTCACTAAACTGGATTTGAGGGGTGCGTATCACTTGGTTCGAGTAAGAGCGGGAGATGAATGGAAAACGACTTTTCGAACCAAGTTTGGGTTATATGAATACTTGGTAATGCCTTTCGGGCTTTGCAACGCCCCTGGGGCCTTTCAATTCCTTATCGATGACGTGTTAAGAGAGACCTTGGACCTGAACACCATCGCGTACATCAATGACATCTTGATTTACTCTTCCTCTGTGGAGGATCATGTCAGACATGTCAAGAGTGTTCTAACCCGTCTCAGAGATAACCACCTGTACGTCAAGCTAGACAAATGTGAGTTCCACGTCCCTAAGGTCACCTTCTTGGGTTTTGTCTTATCAGCACAAGGGGTGACTATAGACCCCCAAAAAGTTGCTGCTATCACTAAATGGCCATCTCCTCGTTCCGTAAAGGAAGTGCAGAGCTTTCTGGGCTTCGCCAATTTCTATAGGCGATTCATACAAGGATTTGTTGCACTCACAACTCCCATCATCAGACTCTTGAAGAAAGGGATGTCGTTCTGTTGGACGTCTGAGTCTGAAAAGGCCTTTTCCTGTTTAAAAGAGGCCTTTGTTACCGCCCCTGTTCAGGTGCATCCTGACACTTCACATCCGTTTCTATTGGAAACAGACGCATCCCAAGTTGCCATAGGAGGAGTGTTGTCTCAAAGGGACAGACAGACGGGACATCTACATCCCATAGCATATTATTCCCATAAGCTAACTCCTGCTGAAGTAAACTACTCGGTAGGAGATAGAGAGTTGTTGGCTATAAAAAGGGCCTTCGAGGAATGGCGACAGTATCTGCTTGGGGCTTTGCACACAGTAACCATCATCACTGATCACAGAAACCTGCAATTCTTGAAGGCAGCCAAGGCCTTATCTATGAGACAGTTGATATGGGCCAACTTTTTTTGTGATTTTGATTATGTCATCCAGTACCAGGCTGGCGCTAAACATGGCAAGGCAGACGCCCTATCCCGCTTTGGTTATGACCTTCCTGACGAACTGGGTGCACAAGAACCACCTTTCATCTTGAATCCTGATCGTGTATTAGGGGGTACCTTCTCAGAAGAATCTTTTATGAAAGAAGTGGCCCTTGCATGTAGGAGAGTAGGATCTGCTTCACATGGGTACCCCCACTTTTTGCTGATGCTTCACTGTTTTTCGACTTTAGTCTGGCTGGGGCCCTGCTAATCAGAACCCCAGCCTAGCTGCTTCCTCTCTAAAATAGGTTTCCATGTGCCTTAGGCACATCCCTGATTGGAATCTGGAGTGCCCTTATAAGTCCCTAGTATATGGTATACCATGTACCCAGGGCATAGGTACCTCAGAGGCCTACCAGGGGCTGCAGCATGTATTGTGCCACCCCTGGAAGGCCATCCAAAATGACACCACAGGTCTGCTACTGCAGCCTGGGTAAGGTGGTGCATGCACCCCTTACAGTGGTATAGGTTACCTATATCACTACCATTGCACACACATATAAACCTATAAGTCACTCCTATGGCAGGCCTTACCAATCCTGAAGGCAGAGTGCTTGGTTTTTATGTGAGAGGGTGCCCCTGCATGAGCAGAGCCCCTCTACAGTGTTCGGAGTCCCTCCTCTGATGCTGTTTGTGGTACAGCCTGACCATATACTCTTAAGTGCATTATATCCTCGCGGTACAATGCTAACTTTGGACTGGCTGCACCAAAACATGTCGTGTTTGGTGTCAAACATCTTGGAATACTACCCCCTGCCAGTCCTGGTGGCGGGGGTAGCATTCCACCCTTCTAGAGGGAGAGACATGTACACACCGGGCTACCCGGTAACTTCTTTCCAGAGCCCTGGCATCACAAAATGGATGCCGCTGCCACAGACACGGGTCTGGCCTCCTGCTGCTGACTGAAACTCCGGCAGGGGAGGCCTGGACAACAGGTTTCCTGTCCCAAGGAGGTGTAACCACCTCCCCAGACAGGATAATGTGTATTGGGGCTGGGCGGGAGCACCCTCTGGTGCTTTGAAGTCCTGCACTGGGGGCACATTTGGTGTCCCTGTGCATATGCCAGTTCAAACCGGTTGCAGGGGCTACCTGCCCCTGCTCTGGTGCGAAACTGGACAAAGGGAATGGGTGTAACCACCCCTCTTCCCTGACCCTCCCATAGGTGGGTCCCCAGAGTATGTCCAACCCCCTAACTTTGTATAAGTATGGGACCCCTGTCCTTAGGACTTTAGATTACCCTGGACGAAACTCTGACACTGAATCCTGGACCTTCGACGCTCTACCTGAAGATTAGAGGACTGAAGAATCTCCCTTGGGGTCAAGGAGTGACTCCCCTGCTTGGCAGGCACCTAAGAAGCAATTGTCTGGTCTGCATCGCTGAAGCTCCCGCTGTACCCCGAAGTCTTTGCATCCCCAGAGGTGGATTTCCAGACTTCACCGAGGCTGCCCTGAGTCCCCAGCAAAGCTGAGGCCCATAGCTATCGTGGGTAACGTGGAACCGTGACCCCTGGACACCGAGCACATTTGCAAGTGCATCCTCTTCCTGGTCTCCCACGAAGTTGTGCTTTGGGCTCCGAGTAGCCCCCACTTCCAGCACCGACTGCACCGAAGATCAATGGCCTCCACTCCATGAGTGTCCTGCAAGCCAGCTCCAAGTGCGTCCACTCAAGGCTCCTTTGCGGTCGCTAGTCTGTTGGCTAGTGGGCCCTCCCGAAGGCAACTCTTCTTCTGCTTGGGCTTTCCTGGTTGCTCCAGACGTGCCCTGACTTACCCTTGCTGGGTGAGTCCCTCAGACCTTGCTGGTTTGTACCACCGTCCTTCTTCTATTTCCACAAGACTTGCCGTTGCCAAGGCTTGTTGGGTCCAATCCGGTCGCCGACACCGCAGCAATCGACAGACGTTGTGGGCCACCTCGAATCCAGCTCCTGGTTGTCGTTGACGCCTCCTGGACCTCGTGGCTGAAGAGTCAAGACGACCGTCAACTTACCTGAAGCACCCGACATCGGTGGGCATCTGCTCATCGCCTTCCTGGTCACTGGCTAGTGACCCAGACTCTGTCCCCTCTGCTTTCAGGTTCTTCAGATCTTTGATCCACCTTTGGATCCACCCGAACACTTTCGACTTGGTCACCAGCAGCACTTTGCGGCAGATCGCCATTGAAAACGACGACGAAACCCGACCCCGAAAGACACCTATGCACCCGGCTTCCCTGGGTGAGGTAACTCGAGTATTCCAGTGCTCCCATGGGTATAGACTCTAGAACAACCTAGTTCTAAAGGGGTTTGCTTCAAGTCCTCCTCTAAGTGTCCTTTTTCTTTAAAACTCCAACCGCGACATTCCCCATAGAAGTCAACGGCGGCTCGCGGCTGTGTTCTCACACTGCACGCGTCCCCCGTGGGTCCCCTGTGTCACTACCTTGGGTGGTTCCTTGAGGGCCAAGCACTTCTACAGGCTCTAGGCCTTGTGTCTAGCTCAGTCGTGGTTCTTATACCACTTTTTTGGTATATGGTTTGGTACGCCCCTAGGGCTCAAACGTGTATTTGTGCTATTACTGTTGATAACTGACATGTAACTTATGTACTTCGAACTCTAGCCTCATAAAGAGACTAGAGGGGTGTGTTTAAGACTAAATACATATATTTTATATATATACCTGGTGTGGTCCTCTTTCATTTGGTCACTCAAGAGATTATAGACTGGTAAAACAAGCTGCTTTACATTCCTCCAAGACTTAGCCTGAAGGCTGCTCTCCATAGCTACCACTAGGACAGCTTTCAATAAAGGTTGTCTTTAACCTATCTCCAATAAGGGGTTGTTTGGACTGGTGCAAGGTGCCCACTATAATTAGTGGACAGCATATACCAGGCCAACTTCTCACATTGGTGTGCAGCGTGTGGGATTCCAGCTTGCTATTGTTTTACCAGATAATCTCAATTGAATTGATCAACTGAAAACCACTAAGGGTACCTTAGGTACATATAAAACAAGCTTAGGATACAGTAAGTTCTACTGAACTTAGAGTTGTGTGTTAAGGGATAGCACACCCTTTCTACAACTCAAGAGAGTTTAGTAGGCCACACTAGAGTAGGTAGTGCATACACCACACCACACTAGTAATGTCTTCAGGGCCAGGAACCAGTGGGTCCCAGCCAGAAGCCAATGGGCTTCTTCCCTCCAAGTATGATAATCTCCCATTCTTGGAATTGAGAGCATTAAGCACTGCTAGGAAACTGAAGACAGGCAAAAGTGCCAACACCCAACGCCTCATAGAGGTACTCCTGCTGGATGATCTCAGAAGACTACCAGGGTCCGAAGGGGTAGGCAGACAGGGTGGGGCAGAAGATGAGGAAGGGGCCAGGGATGAAAATAACCAGGACCCAACCTCTGAAACTGGCCAGGAAGGTGACAATGACCTTGACCTGGATAATCCAGCTACTCCTGAGGAGGAGGAGGAGGAGGATCAGAATGACCTCCCCTTTGTCCCCCCAGGAAGAGTTGAGAGTGTGCCAAGAAGGGTTAGATCTCCTTCTCAGGAGTCTAACCACTCTGACACCTCAGTAGGGACTCTCTGTTTCCTCTCATAGGAGGGAATCCTCCAGTGAGAGGAAAGAGAGACAGCTCAAATATGGAGAGGCTCAGCTGAGACTCAGAAGAGAGCAGTTGGCTATAGACAGGGAGTCCCTAGAGCTTGAAAGGCAAAGAAAAATGTTGGGACTAGAGTCCCATGGTGGCAGCAATTTCCCCAGAGATAGGGAAAGGTCTTATGACCATAGAAACCTGAGCAACATTGTCCCTCCCTACCAGAGTGGGGATGACATCCACAAATGGATTTCTGCACTGGAGAGGGCCTGTAAAGTACAGAGGGTCCCTCAGGAGCAGTGGGCAGCAATCTTGTGGCTCTCCTTTGCAGACAAAGGTAGAGATAAGCTCCTCTCTGTTAGAGAAGAGGAGGCTGACAATTACAAAGTCTTGAAGAGTGCATTAATTGATGGGTTTGGCCTAACTACTGAACAATACAGGTTAAAGTTCAGAGATACCCAAAAAGCACAGACTCAAGACTGGGTGGACTTTGTTGATTGTTCTGCTAAGGCTCTGGAAGGTTGGTTGATGGGCAGTAAGGAAGGTGACTTCACAGGATTGTACAATCTTATCATGAGGGAGCAGATTCTTAATAACTGTCAAAATCAGCTGTTGCATCAGTACCTGGTGGACTCTGATCTGACCTCTCCCCAAGAATTGGGAAAGAAGGCAGACAAATGGGTCAGAACCAGGGTGAGGCAGAAAGTACAGAACCAAGGTGGTGACCCTAAGAAGCAAGATTCAAAAAACTCTGATAAGGGTGGGGAGAAGGGTAAAGACCAGAAGTCTTCACAAGGCCCCCAAAAATCTTCTTCAGGTGGGGATTCACAGTCTAACAAGGGAAAAGGCCAAAAGAAACCATGGTGCAAAGTCTGTAAGCAAAAGACACACTGGACCAGTGATTGCACCAAGTCCAAAGACTCTATTCCAGCTCCCACCAATGCCCCTAAGGCACCTGTTCCCCCTAGTGCAGTTACAATTGGTGGTGGGAGTACACAAGCTAAGGGTTTAGTAGGGTTGACCCTGGGTAATGAGATGAGCTCTGGCCTAGTCAGAGAACTCACTCAGGCTGTCCTAGTCTGTGATGGAGGCATGGATGTGACCTCCTCTGTGAGTCCCAGTAATCTGGGCAAGTACAGGCAGCAGCCCTTAATCAATGGAAAAGAGGCTTTGGCATTCAGGGACACAGGGGCAAGTGTCACCATGGTGACACAAGACCTTGTGGATCCTGGGCAAATTATACTTGGTGAGATGTACCAAGTGACCAATGATAGCAATGTCAGAACAGACCATACTCTGGCAGTTGTTAACTTCTCCTGGGGAGGGGTAACTGGCCTTAAGAAGGTTGTGGTAAGTACAGACCTACCAGTTGAATGCTTGCTTGGCAATGATCTTGAAACTTCAGCTTGGGCAGAAGTGGAGCTCAGGACCCATGCAGAAATGCTGGGAATCCCTGCAGATGTGTTTGCTGTGACCAGGTCACAGAGCAAAATGTCTAACACTAAACAGGCCTTGGATCCTGGAAAAATGGACCAAGTGCCCTCCAAGAGGAGGAGTAGTAGGGTTAAGGCAGTGCCTTTCCCCTTCGCTCAGAAGGAAGATCAGTCTCTTGAGGGGGATGATCTCAGTCCTGAGGAAGGAACTGTCCCAGAGGAGCTTGAACCTGACCAGGTTGAGTTCTTGGGGACAGGGGGCCCTTCCAGGGCAGATCTGAGCCAGGAGCAGCAGAGCTGCCCCTCTCTTGAACCCCCCAGACATCAAGCTGCTGCTGAGGCTGCTGGGAATGCTAGTGGTCCCCATAAAGTGTATTGGGATGATGGACTCTTGTACTCAGAGTGTAGAGACCCCAAGCCTGGTGCCACCAGGAGGTTGGTTATACCTCTGAAGTTCAGGGGCTTCCTATTGACCCTAGCCCATGATATTCCTCTAGCAGGTCACCTGGGCCAGAACAAGACTTGGGACAGACTTGTCCCTCACTTTCACTGGCCCCACATTTCTGAAGACACCAAGGAGTTTTGTCGCTCCTGTGTAACCTGCCAGGCCAGTAGCAAGGCAGGTGGCACTACAAAGGCCCCCCTGATACCACTACCTGTGGTTGGGGTGCCCTTTGAAAGGGTGGGGATTGACATGGTTGGTCCCATGGATCCCCAAACAGCATCTGGGCACAGGTTTATCCTGGTGGTAGTGGATCATGCCACCAGGTACCCAGAGGATATTCCCCTTAGGACCACTACAGCACCTGTAGTGGCAAGGGCCCTCCTGGGAATTTTCTCAAGAGTGGGCTTCCCTAAGGAGGTTGTATCAGACAGGGGTGCAAACGTTATATCTGGATACTTGAAGGCAATGTGGAAGGAGTGTGGAGTGACTTACAAGTTCACCACACCCTATCACCCACAATGCAATGGTTTAGTTGAGAGATTCAACAAAACCTTAAAGGGCATGATTAAAGGGCTCCCAGAAAAGCTTAGGCGAAGATGGAACATACTCTTGCCCTGCCTTTTATTTGCATGCAGGGAGGTGCCTCAAAAGGGGGTTGGCTACAGCCCTTTTGAACTTTTGTTTGGTCACCCTGTCAGGGGTCCATTGTGCTTGGTGAAGGAAGGATGGGAGTTACCTCTCAAGCCCCCAAAGCAAGACATAGTGGACTATGTACTTGGTCTCCGCTCCAGGATGGCTGAGTACATGAAAAAGGCAACTAAAAACCTTGAGGCTAGCCAGGAACTGCAAAAAGCCTGGCATGACCAAAAGGCTGTACTGACTGTTTACCAGCCAGGACAGAAGGTGTGGGTGCTGGAGCCAGTGGCCCCAGCAGCTCTCCAAGACAAGTGCAGTGGACACCATACCATTGTTGAACAGAAGGGTGAGGTTACCTATTTAGTAGACCTAGGAACACCCAGGAGTCCCCACAGGGTTCTCCATGTCAACACATTGAAACCATATGTGGACAGGGCAGACATGGGCTTGCTCATGGCTACTGATGAGGGACAGGAGGAAGAGAGTGACCCACTCCCTGACCTGCTCTCACAGAACCCTGATGATGGGTCAGTGGATAGTGTAGCCTTGGCAGGCAGCCTCACTGCTCAGCAGCAAACTGATTGTAGACTAGTGCTCAATCAGTACAGACATATGTTCTCTCTGACTCCAAGTCAGACCACTTGGTGCACTCATGAAGTGGACACTGGGGACAGCCTGCCTATTAAAAATAAGATTTAAAGGCAACCTGACCATGTCAGGGACTGTATCAGGACAGAAGTCCAGAAAATGTTGGATTTGGGAGTTATTGAACCCTCAGATAGCCCTTGGGCTAGTCCAGTGGTCCTTGTGCCAAAACCTCACACCAGTGGTGGAAAAAGAGAGATGAGGTTTTGTGTGGACTACAGGGGTCTCAATGCAGTCACTAGGACTGATGCCCATCCAATACCTAGGGCAGATGAGCTAATAGACACTTTGGCCTCAGCCAAGTATCTAAGCACATTTGACCTGACAGCTGGCTACTGGCAGATCAGACTAGCTGATGATGCAAAGCCAAAAACAGCATTCTCAACCCCTAGTGGACATTATCAATTTGTGGTAATGCCCTTTGGTCTGAAGAATGCACCTGCCACTTTTCAGAGGTTGGTGAATACAGTCCTTACAGGTCTGGAGGCCTACAGTGCAGCATATCTAGATGATATTGCTGTCTTTAGCTCCACCTGGGAGGATCACCTGGTCCACCTCAGAAATGTTTTAGAGGCCCTGCAAAAGGCAGGCCTCACTATCAAGGCCACCAAGTGCCAGATAGGGCAGAGTCAGGTTGTGTACCTGGGCCACCTTGTGGGTGGAGGCCAGGTTCAACCATTGCAGAGCAAAATCCAGACCATCATGGTCTGGGTTGCTCCAACTACCCAGACTCAGGTGAGAGCCTTCTTAGGCCTGACTGGGTACTATAGGAGATTTGCGTCTAAGGGTAGGGTTTTGAGTAAGAACAGGAAGATTGGCGCTCAAACTAGTACGCGTAATGCGAGTAGTGCTACACAAAAATGTGCGGTGCTGCCAGGTCGGAGGAACAACCCAATAACCCCCGTAAGCGTGTGAGTCGAAGAACCCACACTGGACATATACACAAGATCCTGGGCACACGTGATAAGGGTATACCAGTAGTATGAGAGTCTCGTTCAGATAAAACACAGTTGTTAATGTCTGGATAGAGTTCAGTGATATTTATTAAGAGAAAACGTACGTGGCAGGTAAAAAGGGGGCCCTGTGTGTGTTTAGAGGGGAGGCCGTCCAGTTTCCTGTGTCTGAAAACGTAAATAGTAATGCCGTGTGTGGCAGCAAGGTACAGCGCCTGGAATAAGGCTGTTGACGACCATCCAGGAAGAAGGGCGTGTAGAATGGCGGGTGCGCCTTCTGAGCCTCAGGTTTCCCCTTAAGGTTCGGCGCCCCCTTTTACCTGCCACGTACGTTCGGACTCGTGGCTCTGCACCTGCCCCGACCATTGTCTGGAACACACCAGACTCGCCTACATTCCTTCAGTCCTCCCCTGACCCTGGGACGATTTTGATGTTCACACAGTTTTTCGAGACCCTGCGTTCTCGTGCGGAACACTCCACTAAGCCCTGAAGAGTCACAGGAATTATACTTGTGACGAAACACGTGTCGGCTGGTTGCTTTGTTTCCATAAATTTGTTTTCTCTTAATAAATATCACTGAACTCTATCCAGACATTAACAACTGTGTTTTATCTGAACGAGACTCTCATACTACTGGTATACCCTTATCACGTGTGCCCAGGATCTTGTGTATACTATAGGAGATTTGTCAAGGGGTATGGATCAATAGTGACACCCCTGAATGACTTAACTTCCAAGAAAATGCCCAAAAAGGTTCAGTGGACAGCTAGCTGTCAAAAGGCATTTGATGACCTGAAGCAGGCCATGTGCACTGCTCCCATTCTCCAGAGTCCTGATTACTCCAAGAAGTTCATTGTCCAAACAGATGCATCTGAATTGGGGGTCGGGGCTGTACTGTCACAATTGAATGATGAAGGTCAGGATCAGCCAGTAGCTTTTATTAGCAGAAGGCTGACCCCTAGAGAGAAACGTTGATCAGCCATAGAGAGGGAGGCCTTTGCTGTGGTTTGGGCTCTGAAGAAGTTGAGGCCATACTTGTTTGGTACTCACTTCCTTGTTCAAACAGACCACAAGCCCCTCCTATGGCTAAAACAAATGAAGGGTGAAAACCCCAAACTGCTTAGGTGGTCCATTTCCCTACAGGGGATGGACTTTACAGTGGAACATAGACCTGGGAGTAACCATGCCAATGCAGATGGACCCTCTAGGTACTTCCACTTAGAACATGAAGACTCAACTGGTCAAGGTTAGTTTAATGTCCCTACGTTTAGGGGGGGGGTTGTTTCGGAGAGTAGGATCTGCTTCACATGGGTACCCCCACTTTTTGCTGATGCTTCACTGTTTTTCGACTTTAGTCTGGCTGGGGCCCTGCTAATCAGAACCCCAGCCTTGCTGCTTCCTCTCTAAAATAGGTTTCCATGTGCCTTAGGCACATCCCTGATTGGAATCTGGAGTGCCCTTATAAGTCCCTAGTATATGGTATACTATGTTCCCAGGGCATAGGTACCTCAGAGGCCTACCAGGGGCTGCAGCATGTATTGTGCCACCCCTGGAAGGCCATCCAAAATGACACCACATGTCTGCTACTGCAGCCTGGGTAAGGTGCTGCATGCACCCCTTACAGTGGTATAGGCTACCTATATCACTACCATTGCACACACATATAAACCTATAAGTCACTCCTATGGCAGGCCTTACCAATCCTGAAGGCAGAGTGCTTGGTTTTTATGTGAGAGGGTGCCCCTGCATGAGCAGAGCCCCTCTACAGCGTTCGGAGTCACTCCTCTGATGCTGTTTGTGGTACAGCCTGAACATATACTCTTAAGTGCATTATATCCTCGCGGTACAATGCTAACTTTGGACTGGCTGCACCAAAACATGTCGTGTTTGGTGTCAAACATCTTGGAATAATATCCCCCGCCAGTCCTGGCGGCGGGGTAGCATTCCACCCTTCTAGAGGAGAGACATGTACACACCGGGCTACCCGGTAACTTCTTTCCAGAGCCCTGGCATCACAAAATGGATGCCGCTGCCACAGACACGGGTCTGGCCTCCTGCTGCTGACTGAAACTCCGGCAGGGGAGGCCTGGACACAGGTTTCCTGTCCCAAGGAGGTGTAACCACCTCCCCAGACAGGATAATGTGTATTGGGGCTGGGCGGGAGCACCCTCTGGTGCTTTGAAGTCCTGCACTGGGGACACATTTGGTGTCCCTGTGCATATGCCAGTTCAAACTGGTTGCAGCGGCTACCTGCCCCTGCTCTGGCGCGAAACTGGACAAAGGGAATGGGTGTAACCACCCCTCTTCCCTGACCCTCCCATAGGTGGGTCCCCAGAGTATGTCCAACCCCCTAACTTTGTATAAGTATGGGACCCCTGTCCTTAGGACTTTAGATTACCCTGGACGAAACTCTGACACTGAATCCTGGACCTTCGACGCTCTACCTGAAGATTAGAGGACTGAAGAATCTCCCTTGGGGTCAAGGAGTGACTCCCCTGCTTGGCAGGCACCTAAGAAGCAATTGTCCGGTCTGCATCGCTGAAGCTCCCGCCGGACGCCAAAGTCTTTGCATCTCCAGAGGTAGATTTCCAGACTTCACCGAGGCTGCCCTGAGTCCCCAGCAAAGCTCAGGCCCGTAGCTATCGTGGGTAATGTGGAACCGGGACCCCTGGACACTAAGCACATTTGCAAGTGCATCCTCTTCCTGGTGTCCCACGAAGTTGTGCTTTGGGCTCTGAGTAGCCCCCGCCTCCAGCACCGACTGCACCGAAGATCACTGGCTTCCACTGCACGAGTGTCCTGCAAGCCAGCTCCAAGTGCGTCCACTTGAGGCTCCTTCGCGGTCGCTAGTCCGTTGGCTAGTGGGCCCTCCCGAAGGCAACTCTTCTTCTGCTTGGGCTTTCCTGGTTGCTCCAGATGTGCCCTGACTTACCCTTGCTGGGTGAGTCCCTCAGACCTTGCTGGTTTGTACCACCATCCTTCTTCTATTTCCACGAGACTTGCCGTTGCCAAGGCTTGTTGGGTCCAATCCAGTCGCCGACACCGCAGCAATCGACAGACGTTGTCGGACATCTCGAATCCAGCTCCTGGTTGTCATCGACGCCTCCTGGACCTCGTGGCTGAAGAGTCAAGACGACTGTCAACTTACCTGAAGCACCCGACATCGGTGGGCATCTGCTCATCGCCTTCCTGGTCACTGGCTAGTGACCCAGACTCTGTCCCCTCTGCTTTCAGGTTCTTCAGATCTTCGATCCACCTTTGGATCCACCCGAACACTTTCGACTTGGTCACCAGCAGCACTTTGCAGCAGATCGCCCTTGAAAACGACGACGAAACCCGACCCCGAAAGACATCTATGCACCCGGCTTCCCTGGGTGAGGTAACTCGAGTACTCCGGTGCTCCCGTGGGTATAGACTCTAGAACAACCTAGTTCTAAAGGGGTTTGCTCCAAGTCCTCCTCTAAGTGTCCTTTTTCTTTAAAACTCCAACCGCGACATTCCCCATAGAAGTCAACGGCGGCTCGCGGCTGTGTTCTCACACTGCACGCGTCCCCCGTGGGTCCCCTGTGTCACTGCCTTGGGTGGTTCCTTGAGGGCCAAGCACTTCTACAGGCTCTAGGCCTTGTGTCTAGCTTAGTCGTGGTTCTTATACCACTTTATTGGTATATGGTTTGGTACGCCCCTAGGGCTCAAACGTGTATTTGTGCTATTACTGTTGATAACTGACTTGTAACTTATGTACTTCGAACTCTAGCCTCATAAAGAGACTAGAGGGGTGTGTTTAAGACTAAATACATATATTTTATATATATACCTGGTGTGGTCCTCTTTCATTTGGTCACTCAAGAGATTATAGACTGGTAAAACAAGCTGCTTTACATTCCTCCAAGACTTAGCCTGAAGGCTGCTCTCCATAGCTACCACTAGGATAGCTTTCAATAAAGGTTGTCTTTAACCTATCTCCAATAAGGGGTTGTTTGGACTGGTGCAAGGTGCCCACTATAATTAGTGGACAGCATATACCAGGCCAACTTCTCACATTGCACACGAATCAGAGGAAGTTAGGAACATTGAAACGAAACACAATGGAGTCAGGAGTAAGGACTTGGTCTTTGTCCAAGGTGGTTTAGTCCTCCCTACTCAGTCTCTTCAGGCACAAGCACTGAATTGGTGTCATACACATGCTCTAGCGGGCCACCCTGGTTACAAGAAGACCCTTGCCATGCTCAAAAGGTATTTTTGGTGGCCATCCATGAGCCAAGATTCCCGTTTGTACGTACAAGATTGTTATGTTTGCGCTCAGAGCAAAAGCACTCATCAAGTACCAGCCAGTCTTTTAGCTCCTATGCCTACACCTCCCACACCATGGCACTCTATTACTATGGACTTTATTGTGGAACTACCTCCTACTAAACAAGGGCACACTGTCATATTTGTTGTGGTTGATATGTTATCCAAGATGTCACATTTTATACCCTTGAAGAAACTACCTTCCTCCAAAGAACGAGCTTGTGTGTTTCTCCAACAGATAGTACGTCTTCATGGCTTACCCTCCATCATTGTCTCAGACAGGGGCCCTCAATTTGTGTCCCGTTTCTGGATAGGGCTGAATGGCATGCTGGGGATAGATGTACATCTCTCTACAGCTCACCATCCTCAGACCGATGGTCAGACAGAAAGGGTCAACCAGTGTCTAGAGCAATATTTGCGGTGTTACCTCCTGCAGGGGGAGAAGGATTGGGACTCGGTCTTATGGACTGCAGAGTTTGCATATAACAGTGAGCATGTGTCTATCGGGGTTTCACCTTTTTTTTGTACCTATGGGTATCACCCTCGTTGTGGTCTGGTCTCACCTTTACTGCCTGCTACTTCCCCGGCAGCTCAGGAAATGGTATCTCACCTCCAGAACATTCATACTTCTGCTAAGAAATCACTAGATGAGGCAAAGAACAAGTATAAAGAGGGAGCAAATCGGCATCGTCGACAATCGCCTGTTTATGCTGTAGGAGACAGGGTATGGTTGTCCACTCGGAACATTCAGATGAAGGGTACAACAAAATTCAAGTCTCGCTTTATTGGTCCCTATGTTGTTACCAAAGTAGTGAACCCTGTGGCTCTGAAGCTTGATTTGCCTGCTTCCTTGCGGTTGCATCCCGTCTTTCATGTGTCTTTATTGAAGCCTGTCACCCCTGGTACTGTTGTTCCTGTGCAGCCTCCCCCTGTTTTGCTTGATGATGGTCCCGAGTATGAGGTTGCTTATATTGTGGACTCCCGTAGAGTGCGTCGTCGGTTGCAATACCTGATTCACTGGAAGGGCTATGGGTCGGATGAGAGGTCGTGGGAGCCGGCTTCTAATGTGCATGCACCCCGTTTAGTTTGCTTGTTCCGTCGCCGGTACCCACACAAACCCAAGCCTGTTGGGGGGGAGGTCTTGGGGGGGTGTACTGTCAGGCTCCGTGGAGTGCGGGGCCTTTAATGGCACTCGCGCTCGCATACGGAGCTGAGTGTCCAGCCGCAATTCCCTGTCGACGGCCGGGGGTGCCGCCTAACGGTATTTAACGACGGGATCCACGCTAGAAACGCGCTTCGCGAGCCAGTTCGGATCCCGCCTGGCTTCTCGCCGCCCATCGCATTTACTGCTTACACTTACCTGCTGCTGTCCTGAACCTCTATCCTCTGTATTGGTCGTCTGCATGCCTTCAGTCTCGGGAAGGGCTCTTTCGCTTCCTGGGTCCTTGGTTCTTCTTCCGGAGCTTTCTGCTCTTCGGTGATGTTGTCCCAGAGTTCCTGATGTTAACCCTTGGCAGTCTGGTCCTGTAAGAGATAGAAAACAGCATAGGGTTTAAAGCATCAATATTTTTGATTTAGGTTTTCTTTTTTTTGTACTTCACAACTTCATGTCAGGGAATAGTACTTATCTGATGGTCTTACGTCCCTCTGCAGTATTTCTGGCGATTCTTGTGTTTTCCAGTCTCTGTAAGAGAGAGGAAGAGATATAGGCATTTTACAGGAGTCCATCCCTTCATTCTTGTTGTTCGCATAATTAGACCCCTGTTTATTTTTGTTTTTCTTTTGTCCCCGTATTTCCTCCTGCGAAGGGAAATGAGTTTTTTGGTTTTACCCTGCGTTTAGGAGTACGGATGTATTTTGTTTTACTTGGGGTCTTCAATACCTATGGTGATTGTAACCTAGGTTATTACTCGTTCTTTTGTCTTCTTAGTGTCATATGCTACTGCTGCAGTCCTATTACTTAATTGACCCTTGTCTGTCCTTCTAGGTAGCTGGGCATTCTAGGAGCTGTCTCTTCATGCGTGATAGCTTTTTCCATTTAAGGTATTACTAAAAAAGTAAGCAGGGTATTTAGCTAGCTTGCGGGTGTGAACAATTAGAACTCACCTTGTGCTTTCTCTTTTAGGATCCTAGGAGACACTCTCTCAGAAGATCCAGCAGACGCCTACCCCTTCTTCCTTCCCTTGTTTTGTTTCCCTTCTTCCCCACCTTCCCTCGTTTGCTTTGACTAAGTTGGGCGAAGGAGGTGGGTGAGGGAAGTTGGGGCCTAGCTTCGTGTTCATCCATGCCGTCCCTGCAGTAAACCCAGGTGAGCTCTCACACAGGGTACCGCTACTAATATTGTTCACAACGAATTGGGTGTGCCCTACCTGACAGACTTCTTGTCTTTTTGCGCTTTATATTATTGGCTTAAAATTTGGTCAAGCGACGGGACTACCCTCAACAAAGAGATACTAAGGGACTGCCTAGGCCTGGACGGTGTTCACCATATTCCCTGGTTTAACTATATATGGAAAGGACTAAGGAAACTAGGTAGACCAGACCTTTTTTGCACCCCTGATATTGTTTGCAGGAAAGACTTACCTCGGGTGAAAGAGTCCTTTTTTAGACTGCGGGCGACGGAAAGGGAAGATTGTGATCTAAGGAAGCCCAGTCTACGTAGACACAGCCTTTTGAAAACGGTCCCCTCTACAGAACCTTATCTTTTAGGGCTTCCCAGTTCACATGACCATTTATTATTGAATAGTTTTCGCCTGGATCTATTCCATCTTCTTCCTGCTCATCCTAGAGGGAGCAAGAAAGGTGAGATCTTGCTGCCCTGTGGCTGCAACGGCAAGTCTCCACAGGACATGCTTCATTTTTTCATGTTCTGTAGCAATTATGAGGTGCCCAGGAAGACCTTTTTATTCCCTATCTTAAAACAAGCCAATTTTAATCAGGTGCAACCTGCTTTTACCTTTTTATTAATGCTTTCAGGTAGCACCGTATGGTATGTTCTTAGGGGCATATGTATCAAGCCCTTTTCCCGTTCGCCAACGGGCCAATTCTCAGAATCAGCCCGTTTGCGAACGGGAAAAGGCCTTTTGGGATGTATCATCCCAAAAGGCCATCGCAAAATAGGGAATCGCAAAATTTGCGATTCCTTATTTTGCGATTGCATTTAAGGAATCGCAAATTGCGATTCCTTAATTGCAATATAGGAAGCACCCAAGTTGTCCGATTTTGGCTTAAAGAATCGTAAATTACCACCAACTTCAGGTTGGTGGTAATTTGCGATTTCTTTGAAAAATGCACTTTTTTGCATTTTTCTAAATGCCATGTGGCGCACATACATGCCCTTATAGCTTGTATCTGCGCCACATGTGCACACATGCACATTTCAGGGGTGCAACAGGGTGTCCTTTTGGAACCCTTACACCCTTAAAATTGCATGCGCAATTTGCGAGTACCTATTGGGTTCTCGCAAATTGCGCATGCAATTCCCATTCATTCCTATGGACCTCTTGGCCCATAGAAATGAATAGGAAGCCATTCCTTAATTGCGACTCGCAATTTTCGAGTCGCAATTAAGGAATAATAAGGAATCGCAAAATATTTGCCAATTTTTAATTACATCTCGTTTTGTGATTCTCAAAGAGCGATTCTCTAAAAATCGCTATTTGAGAATCGCAAAACCACTTTTTGATACATATGCCCCATAGCTTTTTAAAGGCTGCAGTGAGGCTCAGAGTGACCTGCGATTAATTAGCACGGGTGAGGGAAAAATGGGATATGGAGCAATTTGTACCTTTTTTTAACTTATTTTATTGTAGTGTTTATGTGTATTGTGAAGTACTTTCGACTTTTATTTTTTTTTCTTACAAAACCGAATAACGTTTCTTTGAAAAAACGATATTTTAAACAACTATATTATTGCAAACGATATTAATGGCTTCTATATTTTAAAAATCGATATCACTTACCTTAAAATTGATATTCTGTACATCGATTTTCTTTCTGAGAATATTTCCTAATCACAATATTTAAGACTCAATGTTTTGGCATGTGGATATTTTTCTTTCGATAGTCTGTCTTGAAGGCAAACCAGCCCTTGTAGGCAACGGTACAATCTCTCTCATGCGCTTAGTTTCATAAATCTCTCACTGACTCACAGACTCACAATTTAACTCACTCAGGCTCATTCACATACAAAACAAATAGCTGTTTTAAAACCATAAAAGGTGGTTTTAAAGATAATTTTTTTAATAGTTTTAGTTTTTTTGGTATCTTAACTTCTTGGGGATTAAAAAGAAAAAAAAAGACCTTGAATAGGGAACATGAACTGGGATTTTAAATATATACTTCTTGCACATGTCACAACTTATTTTTATTCCTGACTTGGGAACTAGATTCCACCGCCATCTGCCCTTGCTGGTCCGCCCGCTGCATTACTATGGCAGGTGGATGGTGCGCAGGTGGAGAGACTGTCCACCACGTATGCAACGGGTTGAAGGAGCCCGTCGGACTGTCAGAGGGACTGCAATCCCTACAACAGTGGCGGTGCCTGCTCAGGCACCGCCTTTAGAGATTACTATGTCCCTTTCCGCCTGCCGTTTCATGGCAGTTAACCCCCATGAAATGGCTGGCGGAAAGTGACTTTGGGGGCCCCTAGTGGGCCCCCATGGCCCTCCTCCATGGGCCCTGGGGGGCATCTATGGTGCCCCCTAAACATCCCTGCACAATGTGGCAGGCACCGCGTGGTGCTGTAGTGTAGCTCCTATTTCCCTAATAGGCTCTGCGCATTGGAATAATATCCCCTATAGGTTTGACATAGGACTAAGGTCAGTATGTCCCTATCGAGTATATTAAACTTAATTACTTGTGCTAGCTAGCTCAGAGGCCACTAGAAACTCCTTGATAAACAAGAAGGGAGTAGTTTCTGGCAGCCGCAAAACATGACAACTTTGTTTCCCTTTAGAATCAGAACGTGTCCCAGAGTCGTGGAAACAATAGATAACTATTTCACTCAGCTCAATTGTGCATGCTTAGTTTTCCTCAAAGTTACACAAAAAGAATAGACGGGCGTTTCAATAAAATATTTATTGAACAGTCTTGTTTCTCGTGTAAGTTAAATGTGCTGTTATGATCACAAGACAGTATGCAAGATAAATAATGTACAGCGTAAGCAGTAGAAATAAATAATACTGCGCTTTCATGATCTTTAGCAGATATTCATTTACATAAATGACACAGACTAAAAATGCGAGTACTCATACGATGCGTTGCTAAGCTAGTTCTACCCCAATGTACCTAACCTAACCTAGGTGTAGGGAGAGGTATGAAGTAGGTGAAGTATTCCTTACTATGGTATACTAAGAGTATGTTAAGTCTAGTATGCCTAGTATGCCAAGAGTCCCTCTAGGTTCTAGTCAGCTCCATACCTTAAGAATGAGAGAGGTAGGAATCTCTTGCCAGACTCGAACTCCAACACCCCGCAAGGGAAGTCAGATCACTGGAAGCTGGACTCTCTGCGTGCAGGGATGACAGCGTCTTCTCAGTGCGTCAGGCCGGGAAACGGGCTCCTCTAAAGTCGAGGTCTCCTCTAGTTTACAAGGGTTAGGGACGGTATATTTATACCTGAGAGGTACCTCAGAATGTTAGCATTGACGTGAATCGGACAGCGGAAGATGTCATGAATGAACCCCTAAGGTATAATGGTTCATGCATAATGGATGAGTCCTTGAAGAAATCAATAGTCCTGTGCTAGGGAAACTCCCGAGGCCTAAGGGTCTGTTCTTCAAGAACTCGTTGTGACGTTAGGGTGGACGGATGTCGGAGACCATGCCTGTATTTAGAATGCACGGTTTAATGCCTAAATAAGGACTGGGATTTTATGCCTATATAAGGGCAGTGCGAATTGTGCCTATATAAGGACATGATACAGGAAAGCCCGTGTATGGACACCCTAAGAGGAATACAACAGTGCCTGCCCCATAGTGCAGGGATTTTCACAAACATGCCTCGTAGTATTGGGGCTTGTGCTGCAGCCCTTTTTCGGGCCACAGCACAGGCCTCAATGCTTACAAGGCATGTTTCCGACCGCCTCCACAGCTGTGGGATCGTAATCTGTCTGGCAGGACCGCCGACTCCCTGTCAGCTGGTCCCGTTCCCGACAGGATGGCGGTCGGACGCTTGTCTGACCGCCATCATAATCAGGCCCTTTTTTCTCAAATAGAGATGACCTTTAATCAAACTAGAGAGTGCAACCCTTTCATAGTGAAGCAAGTGTCCCTGACATTTTTCTGCTACTGAAGGACATCTTGTGGCATATTGTAGTGCTGCCTCTTCTGTGTTTGTCTTATTCTTGACAGAATCAAACTTCCTGAATATCAAGCATTTAAATGCTTATGCATTGAAGATGTCCCTAAAGAATACTTCCCCTGTATTCTTTGGCTCAGCATTTTGTCACAGATTGTGCAAAGTGGCAAACAGGAATGATAATTTCTTCTTCCCGGGAGTGACAGGAAAAAAACTGCCAAATGTTTGACACTGCCGCAGACCTTTCTTCTGTATTTTGAGCTTCACTGCTGTTATAAGAAGATTTCTGTGGTTTTTGGTCATCCTGTTCGGAAGCCATCATAACAGCGTTAAACTTTTTAATACCAAATTCTATTGCTCTCCAGTAGTAATAAGTGTAGTGATATGTGTAATAAGGACAGGAAGTAGTTCAACGTGGAATAATATAGTCACAGGAAACAATGACATATTTTGCATTGTGTTCAAAGGATACCCAAATCCTGTGTGGTACCCAGGGAAGACTGGTGAATGACTTAATACATGGAAGACAGTCTTGAGTTGCAAGATGCTCTTAGAAAACCCTGAACCTCAAACAATAAGAAAATCAACTTTGCAAGAGTTATGGGATTTACAACTTCAAATTTTGAAGCCACTGACCCCTCAAAGGGAGTAACACCTTCCTGCTCTCATGAGACCACAACACTATCCTAACATTGTTTCGATCAAAAATGATGCATGGATCCTTCCCAGACCAAAAATTAAAAGTAATGAAAAGAACGTTCTGATTGACTAAAAAGTCCATAATATTTAAAAAAACAAGTCCATAGCCTCTATAATCAAGGAGCCCAACCATTACCAAGGCACCAATTTGACTTTGTAATGTGAGAGAGGCAGACTTATTATATTACAATTCACCACCATCATGCCTTCAAAAGATACTGAAGCAAGCTGAGAACTTGAGCGGGACCATCATTTACACCACCACAGCAGAATGATTAGGATCTGGTAGGTGCTTCCACCTCTAGATCACCTACTGTTACCTATCCATGGAGAACATCATTGGTGTGGCAATTTTTATACACCCTGCTGGGCATAAAATGTTAACCCCTGTAAAGTACTTCAAAGAGGATATCCTGGAATGCACTCATTGGGAACCAATGGCATGCAAAAATACTTTAGGGCCATGCACCTGACTGAGTTTACCCATGCTGAAATGCAACAGCAACAGAGGAAGAAGAGGAGGAGGAAGAGGATCAAGTTGCCAGAAGATGCTGAGTAGCAGATGGAGGAGGATGAAGACCAGTGGAGGCAGTTTTTCACTACATTCTGCATCCTCTGCAATAAAATATTATTCCCAGGAAATGAACAAAAAGTCATCTCTCGGGCTATGGATGCTCAATTACAAAAATGCCAATCTAAGGGCCACATTTATGGCATTTTCACATCAGACAGAACAGCAAGGCAGCTTGCTGCGCTGCCCTACGCCAAAGTGAAAGGGCAGGATTGCACCGTATTTAGGTACCTTCCGGCACAAAACAATCCTACAAGGGGTTTTCTTCTTTCTATGTGTGCTGTAGCACACATGGAAAGAGTAAAATACAAGAAGTAAAAATATTTCTCCTCATTATGCCTCACCTTGGGAGGCGTAAGGATTTGTCACTTCTCCAGGTTTACATCTCTTTGTAAATCTGAGTCAGCATTAAATTCCATGGGTGTTGCATTTGGAAAACGCACCACAATTCCCATGGAACTCTCCCCGGGTGCAGAGTAAGGAGATGCAGAGATTTGCGCTGAGTTGCCTTTCTCATGATTTATGAGGCCACTCAAAGCCACGCAGGGTGGCTCTGCGTGGCTTTACAAATCTTTATGAGAGCCCTGCATCACGCATTTTACTTGGTGCAAAAGGGATTCAGGTTTCTCATAAGACCCTAAGTGCTGAAAGTTATAATAAATAAAGGAAGAGAAAAGTGTTAAGAAATAGTGTGAAGACACAGGTAAACCAAAAATTGCAAAAAAAGTTTTTAAAAAACTTACAGAACCTAAAAAAACTCTCACAAAACACAATAAAAAAAATTGGCTCAGAAATTGACTGAAAAAATTGAAATGTTCGCTCCGACACTAAAGGGCTGGCTAAACAGTCTTGCGTATTGCAACACCAATTATGATTTATACTCCACTACGCTCCCCAGAGCGTCCCGTCCAATGGACATTTGGGGCCCGTTCAAACACTACACGTCATCAGCGCAGTCACAATCTGCCACACAACTTGAACGCGGACTTGTACCTACTGGAGTGGGCTGAGAGGATATCACATGGGCCATTGGAAATAGTATTGTAATTTTTAATCATGCTTTAAATGTGTTTATTTTTTGGAAAAACTCATACAGGGGGTATGAAACGTCGACAGGCTGGAGTTTCGCTTAAATAATTGCTGATTTACATGTTCATTATGAGCAGAATATTGTTGTAGCCAACGTTGTGTGGAACCGGCAAGTTACTTAATTGCTGATGTATGGACACTATCGTTCATTAATATGTACCAACGCTTGAAGATGCGATGTTATATTTTTGAAACTGGTAAATAAAGTTTGAAAAAAAAAATAATTGAAATGTTAAAGTGATGTTATAGTTACATGGAAATGTCAGTATAAAAAATTTGATCAAAACAACCTCTGAAATTTACCCATTATAGTTAAGTGAAGTAACAATAACTCTCAATCACTCTCTCATCATGTACTGCTTATAACCTCACATTTGACATCAGTCATGACATGTTCTATGACATCATTGATAAAAACACTGACGACATCTGAAATAAAATCATTGATGACACACAGTGCTTGGTGGAGGCGTGACTTATTTATTTACTTCAGTTAACTATAACTTGTGTATTTTAGTGTTTAGTGTTTTTTTAGTTTATATATATATATTATCTACTGGCGGTCGCCAGTAGATAGTTATAGTTAGGACCTATTTTCCATAGGAAATCTGCAACATTCTATTTGAAATAACTTTGGCGCCGGTTGACGAATCTTGGTGAAATTTTCAAACTTTGTGGGGTGCTCCGGTCCGCTCCTATCCTGAAAGTCTCAGGGTGATTCGTCAAGCGGGGGCCGAGAAAAAAGGGGGGTCCCAAAACCTGTTTTCCCCATGCAATTTTCCATAGGAACCTTTAGGCGCAGCTACAGCCCGAACTGCTGAACGGAATTACATCAAATTTGGCAAATGTGTATCCCTTGGTTCAGAGTCGTGCCTTTTGCTTAAATGGTGTAAATCCGTTCAGTAGTTCCTGAGAAAATCAAAAGTAAAATCACATATATATCTATGGCCGAGTAGGGTCCGCGTACCCTCCCGATCACGAGCTGCATGCTAATTGGCTGTCAAGTGGCTGTCAACACTCCAAATCAGGAAGTGTTGGCAGCCATTTTATGCTCTCGGTAGAACCGAGGCACAGAAACAAGTGCGCAAAACGCACAAAGGGGCAGGGTAGAAACACCCTGACCCCTAGGTCTGCTCAGGGGTCCCACAAGGACCCCTGGGCAGAAAAAGCATTTAAAAAAAAAATCGGCGGGATGCGCTTAGGGTGCGCCGATCCCGCCGAGAAAAAAAAGAAACAAGTGCGCAAAACGCACAAAGGGGGCAGGGTAGAAACACCCTGACCCCTAGGTCTGCTCAGGGGTCCCACAAGGACCCCTGGGCAGAAAAAGCATTTTTTGTAAAAAAATCGGCGGGATGCGCTTAGGGTGCGCGGATCCCGCCGAGAAAAAAAAAAACGAAGCGCGGTCTCCCGCGCTTCGTTGTTAATTGGCCCCCGGGTGGGCCAAGTCCCGGGGGCATGCGGGGGTTTATTAAATTAATGTATGGGGGGGCCAAGCCCTGGGGACCGCCACCCCCGGGGCTTTAAAAAAAAATGGTGCAGGAGGGCTCTCGGCCCTCCCGCAGCCCCGAGGACCGCCAGCCCCCGGGGCTTCTTTTTTAAAATTGAAATTACCTGTGTGGGGGGGCCAGCCCCCCCACTCGCCCCGGGGACCGCCACCTCCCCGGGGCACTAAATCGTTAAATATGGGGTCCGTTACGGACCCCCAGAGCCCCGGGGACCACCACCTCCCCGGGGCTTTCAAGATGCTTGGAGGGGGGCCGCGCGGCCCCCCTCCTGGAGCCAGTGATGGCCCTGGGGACCACCACCCCCCAGGGCCAGCTCCTGCAGTGTCCCGGGGTGCCCACCCCTGGGACACTGTAGTTTGCTATGGCAGGGCGGGAGCCTCGCGGCTCCCGCCCTGCCATAGCAAACTGCTTTGGTTTTTGGAAGAGAGAGCAGGAAACCTGCACTCTCTTCCAAAAACCAAAGCATATTAGCAGCTCCCCATGTAGAAAAGCAATACCGGCTCCCGAGGGACGCGGGGAGCCGGCGGGACCGTGGGGGGATTGGGGACCCCCCACGGTCCCCAACGGAGAGGGCCAGCCCCGGGGGATGGGGTCCCCGGGGCTACAAGTGGCCCGGGAGGGGGGCCACGCGGCCTCCCTCCCCAAAATTTAATTAAAAAAAATAAATAAAAAAATAAAACAAAGGCCGGCCCCGGGGGATGGGGTCCCCGGGGCCATAAGTGGCTTGAGGAGGGGGGCAACGCAGCCCCCCTCCATAAGTTATTTACAAAAAAAAAAGGCCATGCCCCGGGGGATGGGGTCCCCGGGACCGATTAAGGCCTCGGGAGCGGGGCCACGCGACCCCCTACCAAATTTAAAAAAAAAAAAATAGGGGGCAGGCCCTGGGGGATGGGGTCCCCAGGGCCAATAATTTAGAAAAAGAAGGGGGGGCACACAGCCCCCCTTCTTAAAAAAAAAAACGGCATTGTGCGGGAGGCCACGCCCCCTTCTTGCAGCACTCTACAAACGCGCCCACTGGCGCGTTTGCAGATGGGGAACGAATTCCCCTTGAATACTGGGGGTCCCTGGGGGCCAACTAGCCCACCAGGAACCTCCAGTATGTGCCAGGGGGCTACGTTGCAGAGAGGTGTACAGAGGCCATGCCCCTTTTTACACCTCTCTGCAACGCAGCTCTGTGGCGCTTTTTGGAGGTACATGGTGGGCTAGTTGGACTCCAGGGACCCTCAGGATTCAAGGGGAATTAATCCTCCAACTTAAAACGCGCCACGGGGTGCATTTGCACAGTGGTGAAGGGAGGGGGCGGGTCTTCAGGTGACGTGTGCAAACAGGCCCCGTGGCGCATTTTAAGATGGGGAATTAAATCCCCTTCAATCCTGAGGGTCCCTGGGGGCAACTAGCCCACCAGGTACGTCCAGAAAGCGCCACAGAGCTGCGTTGCAGAGAGGTGTAAAAAGGGGCGTGGCCTCTGAACACCTCTCTGCAAAGCCGCTCCCTGGCGCATACTGGAGGTACAGGGTGGGCTAGTTGGACCCAGGGACCCTCATGATTCAAGGGGACTTAATCCCCCAACTTAAAATGCGCCACCGGGCGCGTTTGCACAGTGGTGAAGGGAGGGGGCGGGGCTTGAGGTGACATGTGTGCAAACAGACCCTGTGGTGCGTTTTAAGTTGGGGGATTAAGTCCCCTTCAATCCTGAGGGTCCCTGGAGTCCAACTAGCCCACCAGGTACCTTCAGTAAGCACAACAGAGTTGCGTTGCAGAGAGGTGAAAAAGGTGCGTGGCCTCGGAACGCCTCTCTGCAACTCAGCTCTGTGGTCCTAACTGTAGGTACCTGGGGGCTAGTTGGGCCCCAGGGACACTCAGGATTCAAGGGGACTTAATCCCGCAACTTAAAACGCGCCACGAGGCGCGTTTACACACATGTCACCTCAGGCAACCCTCCCTTCACCACTGTGCAAACGCGCCCTGTAGCGCGTTTGAAGAGGTAGTTTTAATCCCCCTGCCCTATTATGTACTAGGGACTTACAGAGGAGGTCATGATAATCACAGGGGTACCCCAACGCATAGTGTTCCCTAGTGTATGTAGGTGTTTTCACTGTATTCTAAGTGTGTTTTTGCATAGCACTGGCTCTGGTTAGTCAGAGTCAGTTACCACCAGTACACGTAGGAAAAAGTTGTGGGCAGAGGATGATTTTGGAACAAGGCCTCTTTCTGCTCCTCTGTTGGTTCTTTCTGCACATCTTTTGCTTCTTCGTGCACTTTTCTTCGTCTTTGTGGAGTTCTGTTGCTTCTTTCTGCATTTCTTTTGCTTCTTTCTGTGCGTTTTTTCTTCTTTCTTCACATGTACTACCTCTGTAGGCATAGTTAGAAACTAGCATTTGAAAAACCTTTGAAATTCACTGAAAAAACCATAGGTTTCAGGCACGTTATAGTTAGAAATTAGCATTTAAAAAACCTTTGAAATTCACTGAAAAAACCATAGGTTTCAGGCCCGTTATAGTTAGAAATTAGCATTTAAAAAACCTTACAAATTCACTGAAAAAACCGTAGGTTTTAGGGACAGTGATAGTTAGTTGGACATTGCACTCGTACAAAACCCGTGAAATTCCCCCGTTATAGTTAGTTCAGCTAACTATAACTCGCGCCCCCGCAATGCACTGCTGATGACGTCACATATTACATCACTCATGACATGGTCAGTGACATCACTGATGACATCACTGATGACATCTCAAATGACATCACTGATGAAATCACTGATGACATCATCCATGTGATAATTTCATGCATCTTCTCACACCCTAATATAACCTTTGATACACCCACTCTAAATTACAGACTGCCATTCTCAAAACCATACACACTCCAACACCACTGATTCTTAGGTCTACACACACATCCACTCACTCACCCGTACAGTCACTCATACTTATGGTCACTCAGTACAGGACTATCATATGCACTCATACACCTACATAGACACTCACACACCGCCACTCATCCATAGAGGTACTCACACACCTAGTCAGTCATGCAAATAATTAATCACACTGCCATTTACTCACCTATACAGTGATACACACACCAGCTCACTTACTCATACAAATACTAGCACATTCTTACGCTCTTATACAATCACTGATACAAGCACAGACGCATCCATACAGCCACTCTCACAATCACACACTCTCCCTTATAGCCTTTTAAATACTCTAACACACATATATACTGCCTTTTACATATGTCGTTACTCACACATGTACCACTGAGATATACATTTACTCACTAACACACCGATACACACACTCACCCACCCAAGCAGTCCATCACAGATGCACTCTTCAAATCATGCACCCAGTGAATCACCCACTCACACATCTATGTACAGAGTCACACACACCCCACCCACACAAACACTCAGGCACCCATACAGATACTCAGACAACCAATCAATAACCCATATAGACACTCATGTAGCTATTCGCACACCAACAGACAAATGGATACAGACAGTCACACCGTTTAGTCAGTAACCCATGCATTCAGTAAGATACGTTTAATCACTCACTTGGAGAGTCAGTCACGCACCTACTCAATCATCCATTGAGACACTTATACACCCAGTCATTCTTCAATACGCCTTTGCCTATATATATTAAACATATTTAAACTTTACAGAAACACACAGTCACTGCATGATGTCATCAGTGATGTCATCAGTGATGTCACTGACCATGTCATGAGTGATGTAATATGTGACGTCAGCAGCAGTGCATTGCGGGGGCGCGAGTTATAGTTAGCTGAACTAACTATAACGGGGGAATTTCACGGGTTTTGTACGAGTGCAATGTCCAACTAACTATCACTGTCCCTAAAACCTATGGTTTTTTCAGTGAATATATATATATATATATATATATATATATATATATTTTAATTACCTAGTGACAGCTGTCAGTAGGTAGTTATAGCTAGTGCTGCTTTTCCATAGAAAGAGCGTTCTTCGGTTTGCCAATACCTTTGGCCCCATTTGATGAATCTTCACAAAACTTTCCCTAAAAAGTTCATCCACCTAGGCTCAGTCCTGGAAAGGTTCGGGGTGATCCCTCAAGTGAAGTGTGAGGAAAAAAAGGGATTCCAAAGCTCAAAATCCCCATGCCTCTTTCATAGACTTATTTAGACAAGGCTACAGCACAAAATGCTGAACGGAATTACACCAAATTTGGCACAAAGCTAGATCTTGGACCGCAGATTATGCTTTTTGTGATTTAGTGTAAATCTATTGAGTAGTGTTCAGGAAATTAAGGGACAAAAATATTGTATATGTGGATGGTTGGGTCTGCAAGGCTCTTGAGAGACTCTTGCGAGTGTGCCAATTTAAAAATAGAGAACTCTGATTGACCTAGAGAGCTTTATTTCCTTTGGGCCATCTCACTCCATTGAGATTCAGAATCCAGCGGGAGCGAGCACTCTGATTGGCTGCTAGCAACATGAGAAAAATATTGCTGGCAACCATTACAGGACTCAGACCATGAACGTCAATTCACTAAAATGCCAGGGGTAGCTGAGGTGACATCACTTGCCATTTAACCTTTACTTTCACTCATGCATACATGTTTTCACATACACACACATTTAATCATACACACACTCGTTCTCACTTAAAAACACTCTCACCCGCAAGCGTGCACACAACATACATTTAAAATCCTTTTTTTCTTACCTCAGCTGCCAGGGAGGGTTATATTCTAGCAAATTGTAATTCATTCATTATTACACTAATTGTGAATATTAAAATATTATTCACTATTAGTGTAAGAAGAATTGACAAAGAAAAACAAGGAAAGTGGAGCTGCCCTTGTGTGCATGGCACTTATTTTGTCAGCTCTGAGACCAGGGGTTGCGAAGGCAGTACCCCGGGTGGCAAGGGACAAGCCAGGGGTCGCAGATGCAAACCCTGACGACCCCTAAATGATGTCTATGTCGGGAACTTAGGGCCAGATTTAGAACTTGGCGGGACTCCCATCATTCCTCCGTGGTGGAGTTAAATAGTACTAACTGCTTCCTGGCCACGGCATATTGATGTGGGCTGGCTGATCTGCCGTTTGTGTACACAGAGGGGCCAATTACAATGTCGGTCGGAAAGCCTCCGACCGCTAGTCGGAAGCTTTCCGACCGTGGTCGGAGGCTTCCCAACAGGCACGGTCGGTTTGCAGTCCAACGGCCCAATTATGATGTCGGCAGTCAGAACGTAAAGAGGCCGGTCAATCCGACACGGTTCCAACCGACTATCAGAGTCTTCTGGCTGGTCAGAACTGCACCATAATCCCCTATGGACAGCGTTTCCGCCATCGGGATTACAATGTCGGTTTTCAACAGTCTTCCCATGCTTGCATTTCCAACACGGGAAGGGTGTCGGAAAGTGACTTTGTGACTTTGGGGGCCCGAAGCACGGCCCCCTTGCCTCCATGGCCTACGTTTGGTGGTCGATGGGGTACCTAGAGTACCCCCATAAATCCCTGTACTGTGTGGCAGGCACCATGGGTGTCTGCCACATGGTGCAGGGTTTTCCACACGCACCTATTTCTCTATGGGAGCCTATATTACGGCCGGTTTATGGCCGTAACACAAGCTCCCATAGAAAAAAGGGATAACATCATAATCAGGCAGTAGGAACCGCCGACCGGAGGTAGGTCAGTCCCGAGATGGTGTTGGTGTCAGTTGGAGGCAACTTACCGACATCGTAATAAGACCCAGAGTGTTTTCTGTTGCATACACGGTTCACCACTGTCAACGCGGTAGACTCCTCTGCTGGCTAACAATACTCCGTCACCGTCAAGGTAGCATAATTGTTCAGAGCATATTTAGATTTCACAGTTGTGCTGGTGCTGTTCTAGCAGCGGATTGTCGGCGGAGTGTTTGCGTTGCAGGACGCACTCAACATTGTACTATTCCTGTGGCTAATGGATGGATGCAGCATCACACACCTGATGTGTTTTGGCTAATAGTTTACACCTGCATGCCACACTATAAAACACCCTCCATTTCAAACCATGATCCTTTGCCATTCCACCACAGCAGAACTTTGTTCCTGGGCACTTTGACTGTGAAGTCATGTTTTTTTTTACTTTCACTGTTTCTTGTTCATTTACTCCTTTTTTATGATCTTGTGGGTTATTAAATGTATTTACGTTTATCATCTCAGAATGTCAGGGAGAAAAAATCCCCTTTTACTGAGTGTGAATTGTCAGCCATGGTGGATGGAATTATTAGAGTACAGCCACAATTGTTTGGAGCCCAAATATAAAATACAACTAAAGCTCAGAAAAGGCAAATGTGGGCCAGAATAGCTGACAGAGTGACTGATGTAGCAAACAACCTGCCACACAAGAGGAAAGTAGGAAGAGGTGGGGCAGCCTGCGAGGGAGAATGCCTTCCCTGGCCTCCAAGCATCACATGAAAGCCCAGAGGATTGGTGGTGGTTCTCCCAGCCCCGCATACAACTTTTTCCCTGGGAGGCGAAGGTCTTGCAGATTCTACATCCTGGTGGAGTGGAGACTGGTAAGTTATACTTTTGAGAGTGTCACTTAATCTAAATGTCATTTTTGCTTTCAATTTAGCTGTTGCTTTTGTGTTTTGCACATTTTTAAAACATATAAACCCACATTTAAATATTTTCCCTCAATTTATTTGTAGCGTTATTGATGTTTCTCCCATTTTACTAATTGTAAATATGTGTTGTCAATGTGTGTGTTTTTCTTCATGTTATTTTTTTTCCCTTGTTTCTTTGTTTGTTTGAATGTATCGCATTGAACTCAAGATTACAGGTCTCAATCTCTTTTTAAATTCACATGATGTTATGGTAAAGTATTTCATATATGTATTTTATGTAGTTCATTTTCACTGCATATATTTTACTATGTATGTTCAACTTACAATTTTGCAAGTGTTATTAATGTTTAATTGAAACAACTACAACTACCGTGATACCTTGTTTTTGTTTTCTGAAAATAATATTGCAATGTTATTTTGTTAATTTTCTCTTTTCTCTCATATTTTCACATATGTTAAAGTGGAATGTATTTATCAATCTCTATGTTATGCTATGTTTTATAAAGCTATTATTGTGTTTAATTTTGGATGTTGTCACTTTCTTGTAATTGTATAGAATTGCTGTTACTTGTTTCACAAATCAAAGTATGTTGACTCAAACATTTTACTGGATGTTAAGGTGTGTGCTGGACATAAGTTATTTTGATAAGAAATGTACTTTGAAATGTTTATATGATGAGTAATGCTATTTATCCTTCAAAGTTGTGTAATTAACAGATTTTTACTCTGCAAGGCCCTGGAATGTTTTTTTTTGCATTTCTCCTCTCTATTGGACTATGTTGAATGTTTGCTAAATTCTATGTATATTTCCAACTTTTTCTTCCCATTTCAGGACATCATTTTACCTGCTTTTTAGAAGTAGTTTTGTCTGTAATTTAAACTGTTTTTGTAATTTATAATTATTACTACTGAAAGGGATATTCATCATGTTAAATTATTTTTTCATGTTATGTTGCTTTTTTGTTTCCTACAAACTCCTTTGATGTATCATCCAGATTATTAAAATATATATTTTTTTAATTTATGATAGGTCCAACACCCAGAGTACGTGGACAACCATCTGCCACTGCTACTGATGATACCTCCACTCCAGACCAGGAACAAGCCTTCAGTGTGGAACCCACTCCTGCATGTATGGATGATGAGGAGCAGCCTGGTTCATCTGGTCTGCCTGGGCAGACTCAGTGAGTCTCACTCGGCCCACGCATACACCTCCTACACCACCTGTTACCACACCTCAGCCTATGGATACCTCCACTTCCTGTGTCCAAAGGATAATCACCCCAATCGTGTGCACCCCAGACCTGGCTGCTGTTGAATCAACACCACCACCGCCTCCAGTCCAGCCAGGATCCAGCGGGATGGGGCACACTGGTTTGAGGACACAGGGTAGTGGGGGTAGGGTTTGTGGGAGGTAATCTGTGGGCCAGCAAAGTTAGGTCATTGGGTGTACTGTCACCCAGGCCACCATCGACCAAGTCTTGGCATCCCTCATTCAGTCCTGAGACATGATGGGCCAGGTCCTCACAGAGCTCCAGTAGATGGAGCAGTTGCAGAGGGAGCACAATGTTCAGATAGAACATCTCAACTGAAATTTGGGCTCCCTGACTGGGGTGCTCCATGATTGTTTGCCCTTATGTGCACGGCTTGTCCAGCATCATCTTCCCCATTCTGTGGTCCAACAACATCTGGGCCAACTACATCAGCCTCAGCCACAGAAAGGGGTGGCCTTGCCACAAGAGGAAACACCTGCACCCACCTCAATCCCTGCAACTGTGGACCAAACTAGCAGGAAAAGATGACAAGACCTCCACCACCACCAGCAAGAGATGAAGAACCTAATTTCTTCCAGTGTGTGACTACCCTTTACTCTGTGGACTCTTTTCTGGACACAATTACCTTTTCCATGCCAGTTGTATTTTGGACATTGGGTTTCAAATAATTTTGGCTCCTCAATATTAGTTTCATTTACCATGATTGACTTATTATGTTTTTTGTTTGGTTTTTGTTAACATCCTATTTTACTTCATTCGGATTTGTTGAATAAAAAAAAATACAAAGACTGGTGTTGTATTTCCTTTCTCAATTTGTTAATTTTTTGTTTAACACCAGCCAAAGCACACACATCCAAACCTACACAACATACACCAGACTCACATGCAACTGAAAAACATAGACACATGCACCACAACTACACCAACTACCTAACAGCACACTCATCCAAACCAACACCCTCACACAAAAGCACACCTACATCCAAAACAATGCCAACCCAACCCAAATGCACACACTCACTCGAAAGCCAAATTCCTGCCAAATAACACACAGCCAAACATACACAACATACACCAGACCCACATGCAACTGAAAAACATACAGACACACACACATCACCCACTTCAGCTCCCTCTACCTCCAAAACCCAATCTTGTCATGCCTCTCCTACCCTTAATCCTCCTCCCAAATTCACATCTTACCTGTCCCTAACCCCTGTCAAACCTGAACCTACCCCTCCCAAAAAATATCCTTGAGGTGCCTGCTCTGTGCCCAATAGATGCCCCTCCCTGAGAAGGTTACCCTTTGGCAGTATGTGTGGGAGGCACGTTTTGCGAGCACTACAACAGTCTGTTGTGAAGGGAACGGCTCTTTGTTACCCGTTTATGTTTTCCATTAAATAAAATTGTATGAGAGAGGTGTCTCATTTATAGATAAAAAAAGTTTTAATTTGACAAAGTTGGTCCTAACATTATTTTTCATTTACAATTCAATTGTTGGAAATAACTGAGAATGTCCGGGAGACCTTGGACAATGGCCACTGTGCTATGATCGTGCTGTTAGATCTGTCGGCAGCGTTTGATACGGTGTCTCACATGATCCTGCTTGACAGATTAAGACAACTGGGAGTGACAGGGACCACTATATCATGGTTTGGTTCCTTTCTGGAAGACCGGTCCCAGAAAATATTGCTGCGTCCTCACATCTCATCTTCGCGCCCTATAGTTTGTGGAGTCCCCCAGTGCTCGGCCTTGAGCCTGACTCTTTTTAATATTTACCGCTCCCCGCTAGCCCCGCTTATTGAACAACATGGGATAAGTGTCATCTCGTATGCTGATGATACACAGCTAGTGTTCTCTTTCAGGGATATATCCGAGGCAGCATTCTCTAACTTTAGACATTGTCTGGTCGATATTTCAGCATGGATGACTGAAAACTGTCTGAGGTTGAATACTGACAAAACGGAGGTTCTATTCTTCAATTAGCCATCTCCGCCCCACTCTGACTTATGGTGGCCACCCGAGCTCAATCCTCCACCTCACCCTGTGCCCTCGGCCAGGAACCTGGGGTTCAAGTTTGACTCCACCCTCTCTTGCAAGACTCAGATTAGCCATGTCTCCTCTTCATGCTTTTGGAAAATGAAGTCCCTACGGAGATTCCTCCATCTCTTACCCATGCACCGCAGAAAGACAGTAGTTCATGCACTCATCACGTCTCAGTTAGACTATGCCAACAGTCTGTACCTGGGTCTGCCTGACTACCTGATCAAAAGGCTACAGACTATACAAAATGCGGCCGCCAGGCTCATTAGAAATATCCCAACACGACACCACATATCCCCCCATCTACGGAGCCTACATTGGCTGCCAGTAAAAAGGAGGGTAGAATTCAAGGCGCTAACTCTCGCCTACAGGGCAATTAAAGAAACGGGCCCCCACTACCTGAGAAAAAGACTCCGCAAATATCATCAGACGAGGATTCTGAGATCTAATCACCAAGTACTTCTTGTTACTCCCCGTTTCAACAAAGCCAGATTAGGTGGCCGGTCTTTTACGTTAAGAACTGTCCATCTTTGGAACTCCTTACCCGAGTTCATAAGGAAGGCCAATTCGGAATCTGCCTTCCGCAAACTCCTAAAAACCTGTTTTTTTAGCCTCCCCTAGCACCTGTAACTCTTGGCAGTCTGCTTCCTCCTCCTGTTCTCCGCAATTAGCGCCGGGACACCTCCGCTGGAGGTAGCTGTGCGCTCTATAAACTTCAAAATAAATAAATAAATAAATGATTCCTAAAATGTTAATGATAAAAATGTGAATTACAAATTTGTACTTACAATTATGACAGGAAATGCAACAGATTTATTCAAATGTCTACTTTGTAAAGCCCATACACTAGTAAAAAAGCAATGTGGTGGACATTTTAGGGCATATTTACAAGGCCCCTTCGCCACCAGTGCATCACTTTTTTTGACACTCTGGTGGTGCACATATTTCAAGGTCACACAAAGCCACCCTGCATGGCTTTTCTTGGCCTTTTATACATGGCCTCCTTTCAAGCACTACCCTGCGTGAAAGGGACATGGGTGTTGCTGTGGGTGTTCCCATGCAACACCTATGGATTCTGATGCATTCCCAGATTTACAAGGCTTCATAAACTGGGAATGCATCAGATTCTAATGCCTCCCAAGGGTAGGCGATAAAGTGGTGCAACAAGGAGAAATACCATTATTTCCTAATTTTTTGCTCTTTCTTTGTGGACTACATTCTGCAGCACACATAGAAGGAGGAAAACGCCATCAATGATTGCTTTTGTGCAGGAAGGTGTGCGTTGGCGCTAGGCAGCCAATTGTGGGCGAGCACAGAGAAAAGCACAGGGATGCTTCGTATTGCTGTAAAGAAGACACATCCCTGCACTTTCCTAAGGACGCAGCTTGGCGCAGCAACATGGCTTGCAGCGCCGTGCCGCTTCATTTTCTAGTAAATATGCTCCTTAAATTTTGATGCAAGCATTCATCATGACTATGGACACTTACACCAAAAAAACTGAATTTCTTTTTTTAAAGCGTAAATACAGGTGTGTTTATTTTTTATTTTTTTTTATTAATTTTTATTAACACAAAAACCAAGCTTTAGATATAAGCAAGCGATCATACATTTGTAGAGAGCAAACCTCAAATTGACAATGGTTAAGCAATGTGTCACGTTAAAATCTTGGAGTAATCCCCTCCACCCTCAAATAATTTACATCCCGAAGCCCTCCCAGAAAACCCGGAAAGGTGTCACGTAAAATCCCTCACAGACCCCTTGGTGTGTTTATTTTTAAGTGATATAAATAAACACATATGCATTACACCTTAAAAAATTAAGAGACAATTAAAATATAATGAAATACAGTAAATGCACTAGACAAGGGGAAATGTTAAATTTATAAACATATAAAATGAGTTTAGTTTAGTCATACATTGATTTTACAGTTATTTAAAAAAAAAAAATTCAACTTGTCTAGTGCAATTTTACACACCTGTATGGACACCTTTTGATATCAATTTTTGTCTAAGTGTCCATTATCACGAAGGCAGCTTGAACCCAAATTAGAAATATTATTAAATTATACAGGTATATTTCGCTAAATTGCTTAAACAACAACGTTACACAAGTATGCATTACACATTAGTAAAATATTGCTTGTAAGAGAGATTTGAAAATGCAGGAGTCCTGAGCTAATGCAAACAGACAATGCAAATGGAAACAAGTAAAAAAGAAGCTTACATTAGATTCTGGCGATGACATGGTTGATTAGCTTTGTGGTCAAGTAGCAGAAGCAAAGGAAGGTCTTGGACGAGTAGGTTCATGTCAGAAACGGAAGTGTAAAATGAATATAAGGTAAGTTTCAACCTTATGTACCTTCAACACTGCCAACTCAGGTTTGGAGATTTACCCGCTCCAGTTACTTTGGTGGGAAGGCAGCTCGAGATTGTCCTGGTGGAAATCTTTGCTGGGCTCCCTCCGACAGCTGCTTTTGCCTATGGCTTCATCAATGTGGGTGGAAAATTCTGACGGAGACAGCGGCACTGGGACAGACTATCGTCCATAGATTAGGCAGCATCTAAATTGAGTGAGTGGACTGCCTAGTAGGAGAATGGAGAAACTGACAGAAAAGCGACAGCGGGACCAGATCCACCAAGATCTGAATCAGGCCCTTACTCCCCTGTCCTGAAATTAAAAATGAAAATAATATAAGGGGGCAGGGTAGGGATACCTTGAGCCCCTAGGCCACACAGGGGGACCCAGAGGGACCCCCCTGGGGCGAAAAAGAAAAAATAGGCAACACATGACTCTTGAAGGATCAGAAAAAAAAATGTCCATAGGGCACATTTAATAACCTTATGCCCCAGGGACCAACCCCCCAGCAGTGTTCTGCTCCCCCTCCCTGAGTCTGAAGAGGCCTCAGAGAGCTCACCTCACGGCCAAAAATAGTTTGTATGGGGAGGGGCCTACATGCCCCCCCAAGCCTCCAGAGGCCCTGGGGAGCCCACCCCTGGTGCAGAAATGTCTTTATATGGGGAAGGGGACTTTGTGGCCCCTTCCCCATGCCATAAAAAGGTCTGGGGAGCCCACCCCGGGGTCAATTACTTTAAGGGAGGGGGGCCACACGGCCCACCATCCCTGATCAATTATTGGCCCTGGGGACCGAATCCCCCGAGGCCGGCTCACAAGCTATGTCCCTGAGAACCCACCCCGGGACATGGCAGTTTCCCTGGCTGCACCGGTATGGGCAGGAAAACCTGCATTTGCTCTCGCTTGACAGGAGCATTCTTTAACTTCCTGCCAAGCAGGAACAAACACCAAGTCCGCTCCCTGCAGGCACGAACTTTAAAAATGCTGCCACACACCGGGAGCGGACTTTTGATGTGTTTCCCTGCCTGCACTGAAGTGGGCAGGGAAGCAGATTAAAATATTGCTCCCATCAGGAGAGAGCAGCATTAGGAGCGGCTCCATATGGGTGGGAGCAATGCCGGCTTCTGCTGTATGAGCGGAGCTGGCTGGGACCGCTGGGATCTGCGAGCTCCCCATGGCCCCCAAAGAGAGTATGGTGGGTGCCCTGGGTGGTCATCAGGGCACCCACTTTTAACAGTGCAGGACCCCAGGGGATGGGGTCACCGGGGCCAAAATTAGACTAGTGAGGGGAGACGCATGCACCCCTCCCTCTAAAAATGACACCAGGCCTTGCAAAGTTTGGGGAGGGGGGTCAGCACAGTACATGTATGTATGTATGGCCCTGAGGATAGGATTCCCAGGGCCTAAAGAGGCTCGGGAGGGGGGCTGCATGGCTCCCCTCCCCTTTAATAAAAAGAAAATGCCCTGGGTGATGAGGTCCCAAGGGCCAGGCCCTATGGCCAACCGTGTTGTGTGGGGTTGGCTGCCCTTAAGGGTGTTGGCCACAGAGCCTGGTCGCAGGCCAGCCCTTATGGCCAACGCCTCACAGCTGAAGGCCATGCGATGCGTGGGGTTGGCTGCATGTGGAGGGTTGGCTGCAGGGTCTGGCCTGGGCGTATGATTAAATATTACTTTACATTAAACAACTCTAGAAATTCACTAAAAAAACAAAAGGTTATAGTAAAGTTATAGTTAGGTGTGATGAAATTATCAGTTTTTTTTATTTAAAAAACCTTAGAAATTCCCTGCCAAAAACCAAAGGTTAATGTAAAATTATAGTTCGGTGAATTTGTATGTAAGTGACAGCATTTAAGTTTTGAACTGAAACCACTACAGAAATTCACCAGTTATAGTTTGCAGAACTAACTATTACTTACACCAGTGACATGCACTTCTTATGACCCCACATATGACATCACTCATGACATGGTCTATGACATTATTTATGACATCACTGATGACATCTCAAATGGCATCATTGATGACATCACCAATGACATCACTGATGACATCATCGAAAGCTTTTTTTGTGCACATTGCTGTTTGAGTGGGTATACCAATAGAGCTATGAAAGTAAGTGAAAAAAGCTCAGTAATATGAAGCATCATTATTAGTATCATACATACAATCCCCATAGGTAAAGTAATCTTGTGTTATTTGTAACATTGCCCTATGCCATACACTTCATGGGTAGCTGACTTCATGTTGACTATGACAGATAAAAGGGTAACCTACCCTACACACTGTGTTCAATCTGTATATAACTATTTAGGGAAAACTAAGTTCTTCAAGATACTCAAACCTCATTATGTTATGTTATGTTAAAAATATTTATAGAGCGCACTAACACCAAGCGGTTTCATGGCGCTGAGAGCAGAGGAGCGACAATGTTATAATGAACAGAAGCTTTACTCGTAGGCCTGAGAGAACAAAAGAGTCTTAAGAAGTGTTCTGAACTGGGCGTAGGAGGTAGCTAACCTCAGTCCAATGGGGAGAGCATTCCAAAATTGAGGGGCCAAAAAAGAAAATCCAAGGCCACCATGTTTTTTGCGTTTGAAAGTGGGGATGGTGAGCAAATTCAAATGAGAGGAGCGTAGTTCACGGTAGGGGACATAACGATGGATCCTAGATGAGATGAATACTGGGCCAAGACCGGCAAGGGCTTTAAAGATGGTGCAGCCCAGTTTAAATACACACCGTTTAGCCACCGGGAGCCAATTATGTAACTAATGCCCTACCATGGACACTTTTTACTTGTATCAAACCCCTGACAGTCACTGAACCTACACTGAAAAAAGCAGTGGATATGAGTAGAAAAGTGGGTACTGTTAATAGTGTTTATTCTATGGAGAGAGTTTACAGGCAGTGAAACTCTCATGAGAAATACACCACAGAGTATTAAAAAGTATCTACTAAGCACAGTGTACACTCTATGCAAAACTTGTCCAAAGAATGACTATTCACTTAAAATAACCAAGATATGAAGTTGCTAAAGATCATACTACTAGCAGCCTTCATACTGTGGTGAAATCTTTACAGATAGCCCATCTTCTGAATCAAAACAAGCACATGTACATAGGTTAGTACATGGTGCACACAGTTTTCTATGTTAAGTAGAAATTGTCAGGCTGCGATGATTCTGCCTAATAATTCAAGTCTGCTTACAATACTTAGTATAAAGTATGTAGAATCTTTGCCTTGTTGGAAAACGTTTCAACAGTACCAAAAAACTTGTGTGAATTAGGTAGCAAAGTAAAATGGTTGTTACTCACCACTATATAAACCAGAAAACAAACTAACACACTCAGTGGATGATGTAATCAATGATGTCATTTGAGATGTCTTCAGTGATCTCATAAATGATGTCATAGAACATGAGTTATGTGAGGTCATAAGCAGCGCATGGCGGGGCGTAAAATATAGTTAGCCATGCTAACTATAACTGGTGCATGTCTGCATTATTTTAGTTTACAATTTTATTGTTGTCACCAACAATTTCACCTAACTATAATGTTACTTTAGACTTTAGTTTTTTCAGTCAATATGTATAAATATATATATATATGTGTATATATATTCACTGAAAAAAACAAGGCCTGGGCGGTGAACTTCGCTCCGTTCGCGGAATTTTCTGCGCTCCACACTTCGCGGAGCTCGCGGAGTGCAGAAAACTCCGCTTCGCGATGTGCAGCAGAGTTTTTTCCCCGCTCGTGATCGCAAATGGTAAGTTCGCGAGCGCGAGCTGCCGCTCGGGTAGAATTTCTACCCGAACAGCAGGAATACCAGCACAAACTGCAGTTCGCACTGCACCCCGCCACTCGTGGAACTTCGCAGAGTTTTTTATTAACTTCGCGGAGTTCCGCGTAGAAAAACTCCACGAACTACGTCCAGGCCTGAAAAAAACATAGGTTTCAGGGACGTTATAGTTAGAAATTAGCATTTAAAAAACCTTCGAAATTCACTGAAAAAACCACAGGTTTCAGGGACGTTATAGTTAGTTGGACATTGCACTAGTACAAAACCAGAGAAATTCAGCCGTTATAGTTAGTTGAGCTAACTATAACTCGCGCCCCCACAATGCACTGCTGATGGCGTCACATATTATATCATTCATGACATGGTCAGTGACATCACTGATGACATCACTCTCGACATCTCAAATGACATCACTGATGACATCACGGATGACATCATCCAGTGACTGTGCGTTTCTGTAAAGTTTAAATATGTTTTATAGATATATATGCCAAGGTGTATTGAAGAATGAGTGGGTGTATAAGTGTCTGAATGGATGATTTAGTAGGTGCGTGACTGACTGTTTAAGTGAGTGATTAAACATGTCTTACTGAATGCAGGGGTTAGTGACTAAACTGTGTGAATGTCTATATCAGTCTGTCAGTTGGTATGTAAGCGGCTGCATGGGTTGGTGAGTAGCTACATGAGTGTCTATATGGGTTATTGATTGGTTGTCTGAGTATCTGTATGGGGGCCTGAGTGTCTGTGTGGGTGGGTGGGGGGTATGTGACTCTGTGCATAGATGTGTGAGTGGGTGATTCACTGGGTGTATGGTTTCAAGAGTGCATCTGTGAAGGGCTGTATTGGTAGGTGAGTGTGTGTATGGGTGTGTTGGTGAGTGAATGGATGTCTCAGTGGCACATGTGTGAGTAACTACATATGTGAAAGGCAGTATATGTGAGTGTTGGAGTATATAAATGACTATATGTGAGAGTAAGTGATTGTGAGAGTGGCTTTATGGATGAGTGTGTGCTTGTGTCAGTGATTGTAGAAAAGAGTAAGTATGTGTTAGAATCTGTATGAGTAAGTGAGGTGGTGTGTGTATAACTGTGTAGGTGAGTAAATGGGAGTGTGATTGATTCTTTGCATGACTGACTAGGTGTGTGAGTAACTCTATGGATGAGTGGCAGTGTGTAAGTGTCTGTATAGGTGTATGAGTGCATATGATAGTGCTGTATTGTTGAGTGACTGCATGTATGAGTGACTGTATGGGTGAATGAGTGGATGTGTGTGTAGACCTAGGAATCAGTGATTGGGTATGTAGTAACTGGTATTAGTGTGTCTATGGTTTCGAAAATGGTAGTCTGTATTTTAGAGTGGGTGTATCAAAGGTTATATTAGGGTGTGAGGAGGTGCATCAGATTATCACGAGGATGATGTCATCATTGATGTCATTTGAGATGTCATCAGTGATGTCACTGACCATGTCATGAATGATGTAATATGTGACATCATCAGTAGTGCATTGAGGGGGCGCGAGTTATAGTTAGCTCAACTAACTATAACAGGCGAATTTCTCTGGTTTTGTACGAGTGCAATGTCCAACTAACTATAACGTCCCTGAAACCTGTGTTTCGTTCAGTGAATTTCTAAGGTTTTTTAAATGCTAATTTCTAACTATAACATCCCTGAAACCTATGGTTTTTTCAGTGAATTTCGAAGGATTTTTAAATGCTAATTTCTAATTGTAATGTCCAAAATATGCTTTTTCTAAATTTTTAAACTTTTATAAAAATAATGTGATGTTTTCTCCTTTCTAAAATATGCATTTACCTTTTTTTTTTTAAAGTGGATTCGCGTACCAATCATGTACCAGTCACAGTGGGTGCGCAAATCCAAGAATTTTGCCACTGTGTTGGTTAAGTCGTGTACAGTGCGCGTATGGTATGTGAAGGGTGAGTGGTTCTTGACCCCGCGCAACGTCACGTACGTATTTCCGGGGGTCGCGCCGGGTGCGCGAATCCATCGCAAATCTTTAAATTTTAAAAGTATATCTATATAACTTTATTATATATATTATACCAAGAGATTACTTAATATAAGTGTAAATATCATATATTTGTAATTGTACTAAAGATATATTATTGTTAAATATTTTTTTCGGGATTCGCGCCGGGTGCGCGCCGGTTGCGCGACAAGTGCGCGAATCCCATGCAATTTCAAAAGAAACAATTTGATTGGTTTAGAAGCTTTCTATTCTAGAAGTTGAAGGACCCCACCCATTTTTTTCATTCTTCTAGGAGCATCTTTTCAAGAAACACCACTTGTGTTTTCTGTGCCTCTTTATTTATTTTTTTGGTGTTTTTTTTCCAAGAGAGGAAATGGCATCTCAAAATCCAGCACAGGATATTCCTGCAGATGAAGAGGAGCTGGAAGAACTGACTAAGAAAAGGAAGGAGAGTATTGTGTGGGCTTTCTTCTCTATCCCAGATGGAGAAAAGAAGGTAAATGCTTGCAAAGTCACCTGCACTGTTTGCAAGAACATCTTATCTCGTGGATTTGAAAAGAAGTATTCCTGCGGTACTTCATCAATGCTTAAACACCTTCAGGCCATGCACCCAAACCGTCTTGCGCGTGAACAACATCGGCGCCAAATGCAAGAGTCTCAGCAAGATGATCAGGTCGCAGGACCTAGTACTTCTGCAGGATCTACTACATCCACACAAATTGTTCCAGAGTTTGCAGGACTGGAACAGCACTGCATAAAGTGCAAGAAACTTCTTTGTGCAGGCGAGTAATCTGTTGCAGCTATTGTTGTTGCTGCAAAGAACCATCATTGTTAATTTTTTTTTTTGAGTAAACTTGCTGCCACCACTGCCGGGATCTTGCAGGGGAGCGGGACAGGACTTCACGTCCCAGGCTCCCTCGCGGCACACAGCCGCCACCGCCGCCGACTCCACGCGCCCGGAGGCGCCTTGAAAAGCACCCGAGGGCTCCCTTCTGCGACTGACCGTGGCTGGGCTGGGCCTATTCTCTTGGCTGGACATTCTGGGATATCCTGGGACAGCGTGAAAATTCATTTTATCGCCAGTGCCGCATGCCATTTGAAGGGGCTGTCGCAGGTCTTTTGGTCTTTTGGTCTCGGATCACGCCGTGAGTAATTCTTCTTTCTGGCTAATCATTTTGGGAACTTGAGTGGAACTTTACTATAACTTTGGATCAAAAGTGATTATCTATTGCCACGCTCCTTTGCCGCCCCCCCCTGGGTCTGTCCGGCATCTGGCTTCTTTGTTGTGGGGATTCGTCTAACCCTGCAAAATGGGGAAAAGGAAAACTCATCCAGCGACTCCCACGGGCCAGCCGTGTCGTACTATTGATATTTCTGGCAAAGGCTGTGGGTGCTATCAACAAAGAGATAGTTTGGGCTGAGAGGTGTCTTTCATTAGATTTAGGGGGGTCGGGGGCAAGTTTGCCATCTACCTTGCAAATGACTTCTATGGACCAGTCTCAAGCCTACCCCTTCCCCGGCTTCAAACTTGGTTCCCATTGAGGCACCTTCACTCGAGCCTTCTGTCTTGAGGCCCGCGCTTCCTCCCTTACCGCCACCGCCTATTGTATCTCCTGACCCGGTGAACTCCCCCACTCCCAAATGGAAACGGAGGGCAAAGAAGACCATAAAAGCCCCCCCGATTACACGCCAGGGGCAGGCAAATGCTGCTAGTGGGCTGTTTGGGGAGGAACTGTTGACCCGCCTGGCCCCAGTTTTACATAACATCACAGAGACTCTTACAGACCTTTTATCCCCACTTTTGAACAGACTGGATAAACTGGAGGAAGCAACGAGGGACTTGGCAAGCAAAATGGAGATTATACCATACCAAATATATGCTACAGGAGACTTGGGAGAGTAAGAATACTTTTTTTTGGATGGGTATAAGACCATCTTTTGTCCAGCATTAAATTCAACAATGGGACGAGCCAGTGGAGGTCTTATTATATTTGTGGCCCTAGACCTATGTAAAAACTTAAAGATTTTAAAATGGAATTCTCAAGTTTTTCAGGGCATTGATTTGCATATGGGGAGAGCACCCACTCTTGTGAGCATTCATTTTTATAATGCTAAGAGGGGACCCTCCAATCTTAATGCTTTAAACTGTGCTATAGATGATCTAAAGGAGGATGGCCGGGGGCATATGAATTTTATGTTAGTGGGTGATTTCAACTGTCATTTGTGCCCATCTCTTGTGAAGAATCAGTTGTCTGCCCAGCCATGCCCGCTTTCGGAAGATCTCCACATGGAACACACAATGGAAGGGAAGGTTTTAAACAACTTGTTACTCACTCACAATCTGGTGAATACCTTAGAACTTTGGCACCCTGGGCCTATTTCTCATTTGCCCCCGTCTTATAAAGGTAGGAGAGCTGCAACCATTATTGACTTTATATTTGTGACAGCACCTTTGGGGGCGGCCCCCGGATCATTTAATATAGAGGATAGTGCTTTTAGCGACCACAACCCATTGACATTGGTACTGACAGGGTTGGGCCATCCCATCATAGGTCCCTGTAAACCTCAGGTACCCTTAACTTCCACCAACCAGGGTAGGCGCCTTAGATGGGCAATCATAGATGTAAACGCTTTCAATCGTAGCCTTTTTTCTTCATGTCAGAACGAGATAAGTGCATGTCTGAATCTCAGCTCTCCGAGTGTGGAGATTTTAAGTTCGTTCTCCTCCATTGCCCAGAGAGTTTCTGGTCTTTTAACTATACAGGCCGGGGGGCGGGCACAGACCTCCCCCTCATGGTTTGACCAGAGGTGCTCGCAGGCATTAAGAAGGCTAAAAGCAGCCCTGAAACAGGTGCCATGGGTGAAAGCTAGAGTGTCCTTGTGGCGACGCCTTTATAGAGAATCAATAAGAGAGCACAGGTGCCATCTCCAAAGGCAGGCATGGGGGGACCTTGCTAAAGTGGGCAAACTGAGGGATTCTTCCTTATTTTGGAAAATTATCAATAGTCCCTGTTTCGCAGAACCAACAAATCTGACAGTTTGCCACCACTTTACACCAGATCAGTGGGTGTCCCACTATGAAAAAGTTTACAATGTTGCCTGCAATGGCGAGTGTAGTGTAGACATTCCACTTTCTGTGGCGGTTCCCCTCATTAGTTTTTCTTTGGAGGAGGTAACCTCAAGCATTGAGCTCTTGGCTTCAAATAAGGCCCCAGGCCCTGATGGTATTCCCCCAGATCTCTTTCGTGATAACCCTGAGGTCTGGGCTCCCCTTTTAACTCAAGTCCCAAACGCAGCGGCCTTGAAGGGGACATTGCCCTCTTGGTCCACCGCCATCATAGTGCCAATTTTGAAAAAAGGAGATAAGGATAAGCCGCAATCCTACCGTCCAATCTCCCTTATTGATGCTGTAGTTAAGGTCCTGGGTTGGGTACTTTTATCTAGATTGTCTTTGTGGGCCACAGATAACCATATCTTATCGGAAGTCCAATATGGTTTTTGTGAGGGTTTGTCAACATCGGATCAATGCCTCAATCTCTACCTTCTGATTTCCAAGTATACTGTGGCCCAACCGGGTGCCATGTACCTGGCCTTTATAGACTTTACGTCCGCATTTGACCGGGTAAACCGGTCTAAGTTGTGGGACATACTAACCTCATTGGGAGTTGTTAGAAATGGGGGTCTCTAGTTGGCAAGGGCTTGCACCTTTGTCCAAATAGGGACCCTTCTTCCTAGTCAGGGTAAGGGAGTTACACTCCTAAAATAACCCCTGCTCACCCCCTTGGTAGCTTGGCATGAGCAGTCAGGCTTATCTTAGAGGCAGTGTGTAAAGCATTTGCACATAACCAACAGTAATACAGTGTAAGCACTACAAAAGAACACCACACCAGTTTAGAAAAATATCCAATATTTTTATATACTTAAGACAAGACCGAAACCCATTGATATTGGTACTGACGGGGTTGCGCCATCCCATCATAGGTCCCTGTAAACCTCAGGTACCCTGAACTTCCACCAACCAGGGTAGGCGCCTTAGATGGGCAAGCATAGATGTAAACGCTTTCAATCGTAGCCTTTTTTCTTCATGTCAGAACGAGATAAGTGCATGTCTGAATCTCAGCTCTCCGAGTGTGAAGATTTTAAGTTCGTTCTCCTCCATTGCCCAGAGAGTTTCTGGTCTTTTAACTATACAAGCCGGGGGGCGGGCACAGACCTCCCCCTCATGGTTTGACCAGAGGTGCTCGCAGGCATTAAGAAGGCTAAAAGCAGCCCTGAAACAGGTGCCATGGGTGAAAGCTAGAGTGTCCTTGTGTCGACGCCTTTATAAAGAATCAATAAGAGAGCACAGGTGCCATCTCCAAAGGCAGGCATGGGAGGACCTTGCTAAAGTGGGCAAACTGAGGGATTCTTCCTTATTTTGGAAAATTAACAATAGTCCCTGTTTCGCAGAACCAACAAATCTGACAGTTTGCCACCACATTACACCAGATCAGTGGGTGTCCCACTATGGAAAAGTTTACAATGTTGCCTGCAATGGCGAGTGTAGTGTAGACATTCCACTTTCTGTGGCGGTTCCCCTCATTAGTTTTTCTTTGGAGGAGGTAACCTCAAGCATTGAGCTCTTGGCTTCAAATAAGGCCCCAGGCCCTGATGGTATTCCCCCAGATCTCTTTCGTGATAACCCTGAGGTCTGGGCTCCCCTTTAACTCAAGTCCCAAACGCGGCGGCCTTGAAGGGGACATTGCCCTCTTGGTCCACCGCCATCATAGTGCCAATTTTGAAAAAGGAGATAAGGATAAGCCGCAATCCTACCGTCCAATCTCCCTTATTGATGCTGTAGTTAAGGTCCTGGGTTGGGTACTTTTATCTAGATTGTCTTTGTGGGCCACAGATAACCATATCTTATCGGAAGTCCAATATGGTTTTCGTGAGGGTTTGTCAACATCGGATCAATGCCTCAATCTCTACCTTCTGATTTCCAAGTATACTGTGGCCCAACCGGGCGCCATGTACCTGGCCTTTATAGACTTTACGTCCGCATTTGACCGGGTAAACCGGTCTAAGTTGTGGGACATACTAACCTCATTGGGAGTTGTTAGAAATGGGGGCCTCTAGTTGGCAAGGGCTTGCACCTTTATCCAAATAGGGACCCTTCTTCCTAGTCAGGGTAAGGGAGTTACACTCCTAAAATAACCCCTGCTCACCCCCTTGGTAGCTTGGCATGAGCAGTCAGGCTTATCTTAGAGGCAGTGTGTAAAGCATTTGCACATAACCAACAGTAATACAGTGTAAGCACTACAAAAGGACACCACACCAGTTTAGAAAAATATCCAATATTTTTATATACTTAAGACAAGACCAAAAACGATAAAAATCCACAATACAGTACTTCAAAATCTTCAGTTATCAAAATATGTTTTAAAAACAGTTCCTTGATGTCGATAGCTCCGTCCGGGGCTATCACGGCATCGTGAGCAAACAAATCCAAACAGTTCTGGCTGACTGCGGCGTCGCGGGTCAGCTACGGTGTCGGGAAGACCCGCAAACAGTACCTTTTAGAAATGCAGGGCGTCGGCAACCTCTCGTTGGGCTTGCGAAAGCACGGCGTCCGCAGGCGTCGGTCCCGGAGGTCAGTGCAGGGGTCGTCGGGGCCCTCGAAGTCACACGCGTTGCAAATCGATTTCCTCTCTGTTGAAGTCAGGAGCGCTGGCGTCGGCAGGCGCTGGGTGCTACGGTGCGAAGTGCAGCGGTGCGGCGTGCGGTGCCCTCAGGTCGCGGTGCGAGCAGCAGCTCAGTGGCGGCGTCGGATGGCGTCGTCGGTGAGACCAGGGTCTCGGTGCGAAATGAAGGCGGTGCTCGTCATGGTGCTGGCAGGTCACGGTGCAAGCAGCGGCGTCGTCGTTGCTGAAGCGCTGTCATCGTCTGACGAACTGGAGTCGATGGCGCCGGTTTCGGTAGGCCAAGGCTGCGGTGCGGGATGGGGGCGGTGCATCGTGTAACTTTACCAGCGGTGCCCTCGAACCAGGGTGCAAGCCGCGGCATAGATTTCGGCGTGGAGCGGCGTCCTCGGGGATACCAAGGCATCGTCATGAAGCGAGGCGGTGCAGAGTGCGGTGCCCACAGGTCGCGGTGCAAGCAGCGGCTCGGTGGCAGGGTCAGCAGGCATCGTCGGTGAGACCAGGGTCATGGTGCGGAGTTGCGTTGCGGCGGTGCCCTCTGCGGTGCCTTTGGGACACGGAGTCGGCAGCGGCGTCGAAGACGTTGTCGAGTTGCTTTTCTTCTGTTGCAGCACAAAACACACAGTCCCCAGTGCTGAGGGCAGAAGAGCTTGAAGTCTTTATTCTGCCTGAGACTTCTTGAACAGGGGGCAAGCTCTACCTCAAGCCCTTGGAGAAACTCACAAAGTAGATTGCAGAAAATTCAGTCCAGTCCTTTCCCTGCCCAAGACAGAAGCAGCCACTGCAGGCCAACACAGCAAAGCACACAGCAAAGTGGTAGTTCCTCCTCACAGCTTCTCCAGCTCTTTTTCTTGGCAGTCTTCTTGATCCAAAAGAGTTCTAAAGTTCAGGGGTCTGGGCCCCAATATTTATATCCCAAAATCCTTTGATTCTTTAGGCAGAGAGTGTCTGTGCCCAGCCAGAACCAGTTCTGCCTTCTCTGGTGTGACTTCCTGGCAGGAGGTGGAGACGGCATTGTCAGAGGCAGACCAGGCCCTTTGAGGTGCAAAGAAATCTCCTCCCCCTTCCCCAGTTGCAGCCCAGGTCTATTCAGCCCTTTCCTGACTCACCTAGACTATCTGGAGCCACTCCTGCTCCCCAGCCTTCTGTCAACCAAAACCCAGACAGGCAATCCACATTCCAACAGAGGCACACAGGATGACTGAGCAAGAAAATACCTACTTTCTAAAAGTAGTATTTTCAAACACAGAATGTAAAAATCACTTTCACTAAAAGATGCATCTTTAGATTCTGAGTTCAGGCATACTAAACTTCATTTTCTTACCTAGTTCCCAGGGCCAGTTATGTTTATAAGATGTTATAAACAAACTTCCCATTCTGTCCTATGGGGAACAGGTAGCCTTGCAATAGTGAAAAACGAAATTGGCAGTAATTCACTATCAGGACATGCCACACACACCAAGGCATGTCCTACCTTTCACATACACTGCACCCTGCCCACAGGGGTACCTTGGGCCTACCTTAGGGGTGCCTTACATGTAAGAAAAGGGAAGGTTGGGGCCTGGCAAGTGGGTGCACTTGCCAAGTCGACATGGCAGTACCAGACTGCGAGCAGACTCTGCAATGGCAGGTCTGAGTTACATTTTGAGGGCTACTCACGTGGGTGACACAATCAGTGCTGCAGGCCCACTAGTAGCATTTGATCTACAGGCCCTGGCACACTCAGTGCACTTTACTAGGGACTAACAAGTAAATCAAATATCCAATCATGGAAACACCAATCCATAACACATTTTACCACAGGAGCACATGCACTTTACCACTGATCAGCAGTGAGAAAAGTGCGCAGAAACACTAAGCCAGCACAAACAGAGTCAAAACCGGGAGGGCAGAAAGCAAAAACTCAGGGGAAACACGCCAAAAGATGCCAAGTCTAACACATGTCCCCTCCATCTGAAAGTAGGGAGAACTACCCAACCTCCTGTGAGTTCTCTTCACTAAGGCGGAAGAACCTGGACAGACCATCTGCATTGGCGTCTTCTGTGCCAGGGCGGTGCTCCACTGTAAAGTTCATTCCCTGTAGGGAGATGGACCACCTCAACAGTTTTGGATTCTCACCCCTCATTTGCATCAACCATCTGAGGGGCCTGTGGTCTGTCTGAACCCGGAAGTGAGTCCCAAACAGGTAGGGCCTCAGCTTCTTCAGTGCGCAGACCACAGCAACAGCTTCCCTTTCTATGGCACTCCACCTCTGTTCCCTGGGGAGTAGTCTCCGGCTAAGGAAGACTACAGGCTGGTCTAGGCCCTCTTCATTCAGTTGTGAGAGCACCGCTCCCACTCCATGCCCTGAAGCGTCAGTCTGCACAATGAATTCCTTGGAGAAGTCGGGTGCCTTGAGCACGGGTGCCGTGCACATGGCGGCCTTCAGGGCATCAAAAGCCTTCTGGCAGGACTCAGTCCAGATCACCTTCTTGGGCTGCTTCCTGGAAGTCAGCTCTGTTAAGTGGCAACAATGGTGCCATATCCCTTAACAAACCTCCTGCAGTACCCGGTGAGTCCTAAGAAGGTCCTCACCTCTGTCTGGGTCTTGAGGGGCTCCCAAGCCAGAATGATGTCAATCTTGGGTTCTAGGGGCGCCACCTGGCCGCTTCCTACCTGATGTCCTAAGCACACCACCGAACCCTGCCCGATCTGGCACTTACTGGCCTTGATCGTGAGGCCTGCCCTCTGCAGTGCCTTCAAAGCTTCACCGAGGTGCTGCAAGTGTTCTTCCCAGCTGGAACTGAACACTGCAATGTCATCCAGGTAGGCGGCACTGAAATCCTCTAGCCCAGCCAACACCTGGTTGACCAACCTCTGGAAGGTGACAGGGGCATTCTTCAACCCAAAAGGCATCACCCGGAACTGGTAATGTCCTTCTGGGATTGAAAATGCTGACCTCTCCTTGGCCCCATCGGTTAAGGCAATCTGCCAGTACCCAGACGTTAAGTCAAACGTGCTGAGGAACTTGGCAGCTCCCAACCGATCAATGAGCTCATCAGCTCTGGGGATGGGGTGTGCGTCAGTCCTGGTGACGGCATTGAGCCCACGGTAGTCCACACAAAACGGCAGTTCTGGAGTGGCACCGGGTGCAGCAGCCTTTGGGACCAAGACCACTGGGCTGGCCCAAGGACTGTTGGAGGGCTCGATCACCCCTAACACCAACATCTTAGAGACCTCCTCCTTAATGCTGGCCTTGACCCGGTCAGTCAACCTGTAAATCTTGTGCTTCACAGGAGGGCTGTCACCGGTGTCCATGTCATGGGTACACCAGTGAGTAACACCTGGGGTCAGGGAGAACAGGGGGGCAAACTGTCCTAACAACTGGTGACAATCGCTCTGCTGTTCTGGGCTCATTACCTAGCAGACAATCTACAGGCATGGAAGGGCTCACAACCACCCTCAAAGGACCTGAGACCCCCCCCCACTCGAAGGGAACCTGTGCCACCAGACACTGGCACTCTGAATTGTCTACAGCAATTACTTGGTGCAATGCACCTGGGACTACCTGCTTCTCAGAGACCAGGTGACACCGGACTGAGGTCACACTGGCTCCAGTATCTCTGAGAGCCTCTACCCTTTTCCCATTGATGGTCACCCAGGTGCTGTATTTCTTTGTGTTAGGGGGCACCTGGTGTCCTGGGACCATCTCACTGTCCCCTAGTGAGACGAGCGTCATTTCTGCGGGATCCCCATCCTCCTGTGGGTACTCCTCCTCCCCAAGCACTACACTAGCCAACACCTTGGACTGCCCACCGGTGGGTGGCTGAGCCCCCTTTGGACACTTGGGGTCCCCCTTCATGTGGCTCACCTGGTCATATGCAAAACACCTGCGGGGGCCGGTCTCAGCAGGCTTTCCTGATGAGACCCCTGGCTTCTTATCTCCGGGGGATGGGAACCTTTACCCTGGGTGTTAATTTGGGGCCCTTTAGAGAACTCCTGTGTTTTACCCTTGTCCCCCCACTTTTCTGCTGGGGACCCTGCCCACCTTTGGCTGAGTCTCCCCCAAACGCTTTCTTGTGGACCCTGGTACTCACCCAGCGGTCCGCCTCCATAGCAAGCTTCCTGGGGTCAGTCAGCTTACTATCAACTAGGTGCTGGCGCAGATTTGCAAAACATAGACTAGACAAGTGCTCCCATGCAATCAAATTGTAGAGCCCCTGAAAATCTGTCACATTACTTCCCTTCACCCAGCCATCCAGTGACCAGCAAAACACATCCACACATTCCAACCAAGTGTTGGCATCAGACTTCTTACTGGACCTGAACTGATCCCTGTACTTTTCAGGAGTAAGACCATACTTAGTGAGAAGGGCGTCCTTCATGTCTGGATAGGTGAGGTGATACCCCTTACCCAAAGCTATTAAATTATCCCTTGCTTCTTCTGAGAAGAGAGGCCACAATCCTGCTCCCCAATTCTCCTCGGGACCCCATTCATGTGAATTGCTGCCTCGTACCCCAGAAACCACCTTTGTATGTCATCCCCCTTCTTGAATGCTTTGCCTACATTTTTAGGGATGTGCACAATTCTGTCTGCCTGTCTTGACGAGTTGCTGCCACCATCTGAGCTGGCTCTACTTCTCTGATCCAGCTCCTTTATGCTGATCTCGTGATCTAACATCATCCTTTTCTCTTCCATGGCTAACTTAAGCTTCTCCAGTTCTACTGCCACTCTCCTTGCTTCCCGCCTGTCCTCCAGCTCTTCTGGGGACAGGCCACTGCTGCCTGGCCTGGAGGGTTCCCCCCCTCCCAAAAGCACATCCACCCTAGGAATAGGCCCCTCCGCATCTCCACTGAGATCACCAGACTGCTTGCTGGCATGTCTTGCTTCTACCCAGGCCCTCAGCGCCTTTCGTAGATCGTCCTTCCTAGTGAGGCCTCTGACTTGGACTTTTAGGTTTTTGCAAATTGATTTAAATTCCCTAACATTGTAGGCTTCCAACCTATCCTCCTCAAAGGCAATTTCCAGGGATGCAACGGATGATGCTCTTGATTCCGGCATGATGAAGTAGCAAGTTCAAACTGGCAAGATCAAAAATAGGCTAAAAAGAAAAAGAACCAGTATGTGGCACGTAATGGTCTGCGATATGGTAGTAGTGCACACGAATTACTGTAAGTCAAGTGCAAACGCAAGTCCTATCCTCACTGCTGACAACCAATGTTAGAAATGGGGGTCTCTAGTTGGCAAGGGCTTGCACCTTTGTCCAAATAGGGACCCTTCTTCCTAGTCAGGGTAAGGGAGTTACACTCCTAAAATAACCCCTGCTCACCCCCTTGGTAGCTTGGCACGAGCAGTCAGGCTTATCTTAGAGGCAGTGTGTAAAGCATTTGCACATAACCAACAGTAATACAGTGTAAGCACTACAAAAGGACACCACACCAGTTTAGAAAAATATCCAATATTTTTATATACTTAAGACAAGACCAAAAACGATAGAATTCCACAATACAGTACTTCAAAATCTTCAGTTATCAAAATATGTTTTAAAAACAGTTCCTTGATGTCGATAGCTCCGTCCGGGGCTGTCAAGGCGTCTTGAGCAAACAAATCCAAACAGTTCTGGCTGACCGCGGCGTCGCGGGTCAGCTACGGTGTCGGGAAGACCCGCAAACAGTACCTTTTAGAAATGCAGGGAGTCGGCGACCGCTCGTTGGGCTTCCGAAAGCACGGCGTCCGCAGGCGTCGGTCCCGGAGGTCGGTGCAGGGGTCGTCAGGGCCCTCGAAGTCACACGTGTTGCAGATCGATCTCTTCTCTGTTGAAGTCAGAAGCGCTGGCGTCGGCAGGCGCCGGGTGCTGCGGTGCAAAGTGCTGCGGTGCGGCGTGCAGTGCCCTCAGGTCGCGGTGCAAGCAGCGGCTCGGTGGCAGCGTCGGATGGCGTCGTCGGTGAGACCAGGGTCGCGGTGCGAGATGGAGGTGGTGCTCGTCACGGTGCTGGCAGGTCACGGTGCAAGCAGTGGCGTCGTTGTTGCTGAAGCGCTGTCGTCGGCTGACAAACTGGAGTCGATGGCGCCGGCATCGGTAGGCCAAGGCTGCGGTGCGGGATGAGGGCAGTGCGTCGTGTAACTTTACGAATGATGCCCTCGAACCACGGTGCAAGCAGCGGCGTAGATTTTGGCGTGGAGCGGCATCATCGGGGATACCAAGGCGTTGTCATGAAGCGAGGCGGAGCGCAGTGCGGTGCCAACAGGTCGCGGAGCGAGCAGCAGCTCGGTAGTGGCGTCAGCAGGCGTCGTCGGTGAGACCAGGGTCGCGGTGCGGCGTTGCGGCGGTGCTCTCTGCGGTGCCAAGGCGTTGTCGTGAAGTGAAGCGGTGCGGAGTGCGGTGCCCACAGGTCACGGTGCGAGCAGCGGCTCAGTGGCGGCGTCAGCAGGCGGCGTCGGTGAGACCAGGGTCACGCTGCGGCGTTGCGGCAGTGCCCTCTGCGGTGCCTTCGGGACACGTAGTCGGCAGCGGTGTTGTAGACGTCGTCGAATTGCTTTTCTTCTGTTGCAGCACAAAACACACAGTCCCCAGTGCTGAGGGCAGAAGGGCTTGAAGTCTTTGTTGTGTCTGAGACTTCTTGGACAGGGGGCAAGCTCTACCTCAAGCCCTTGGAGAAACTCACAAAGTAGATTGTAGAAAGTTCAGTCGAGTCCTTTCCCTGCCCAAGACAGAAGCAGCCACTGCAGGCCAACACAGCAAAGCACACAGCAAAGTGGTAGTTCCTCCTCACAGCTTCTCCAGCTCTTCTTCTTGGCAGTCTTTTTGATCCAAAAGAGTTCTAAAGTTCAGGGGTCTGGGCCCCAATATTTATATCCCAAAATCCTTTGATCCTTTAGGCAGAGAGTGTCTGTGCCCAGCCAGAACCAGTTCTGCCTTCTCATGTGTGACTTCCTGGCAGGAGGTGGAGACGGCATTGTCAGAGGCAGACCAGGCCCTTTGAGGTGCAAGGAAATCTCCTCCCCCTTCCCCAGTTGCAGCCCAGGTCTATTCAGCCCTTTCCTGACTCACCTAGACTATCTGGAGCCACTCCTGCTCCCCAGCCTTCTGTCATCCAAAACCCAGAGAGGCAATCCACATTCCAACAGAGGCACACAGGATGACTGAGCAAGAAAATACCTACTTTCTAAAAGTGGTATTTTCAAACACAGAATGTAAAAATCACCTTCACTAAAAGATGCATCTTTAGATTCTGAGTTCAGGCATACTAAACTTCATTTTCTTACCTAGTTCCCAGGGCTAGTTATGTTTATAAGATGTTATAAACAAACTTCCCATTCTGTCCTATGGGGAGCAGGTAGCCTTGCAATAGTGAAAAACGAAATTGGCAGTAATTCACTATCAGGACATGCCCCACACACCAGGGCATGTCCTATCTTTCACATACACTGCACCCTTCCCACAGGGGTACCTTGGGCCTACCTTAGGGGTGCCTGACATGTAAGAAAAGGGAAGGTTGGGGCCTGGCAAGTGGGTGCACTTGCCAAGTCGACATGGCAGTACCAGACTGCGCGCAGACTCTGCAATGGCAGGTCTGAGTTACCTTTTGAGTGCTACTCACGTGGGTGGCACAATCAGTGCTGCAGGCCCACTAGTAGCATTTGATTTACAGGCCCTGGCACACTCAGTGCACTTTACTAGGGACTAACAAGTAAATCAAATATCCAATCATGGAAACACCAATCCATTACACATTTTACCACAGGAGCACTTGCACTTTACCACTGATCAACAGTGAGAAAAGTGCGCAGAAACACTAAGCCAGCACAAACAGAGGCAAAACCGGGAGGTCAGAAAGCAAAAACTCAGGGGAAACACGCCAAAAGATGCCAAGTCTAACAGGAGTGGATCCTCGTATTGTACATCTACTTATATCACTCCATGCCCATACATCGGCAGCAGTGAGAGTCTCACACGAGGGAGAACTCTCCAATCATTTTAATTGTATACGGGGGGTGCGCCAAGGGTGCATCTTAGCTCCTTTTTTATTCTCGGTCCATATCAATGGCCTTGAGGCGGTACTCTTGGCCCTCCAGTCAGACTCCCCTAGAGTAGGTAGGAGAGTTCTGCCAGGCCTACTCTATGCGGACGACGCGGTGCTCATGGCCCTTACGGGCCGGGGCCTGCAGGTTTTAATAGAAGGTTTTGTGGCATTTATGGACATGCTGGACGTGTCGGTGAATTACACCAAGTCCTATGTACTAGTGGTGGGCCCACGGGGGCTCCGGACAAAAAGTTTTAATGCTGTTAATTATACTCTTGGAAAGGTCCCGGCCTTTCCCTATTTGGGAGTGCTATTTGATGAAAAACTACAGTGGGAAGCCCTCCTAGAAGGGAAGCTGAACGAGTTGAATAAATCCCTTTGAGCCATTACTAGTTTTGCAAGCAGATTGGGTTCATGGGCCCCGGAGGTAATTTTAAAACTGTATAAGTCCAAAGGCATCTCGAGAGTAGTATACAGTAGCGAAATCTGGGGGTATGTGCCCCCACACAGGTTACAGGTGACGGAAAATAAATTCCTGCGTCGGATACTACGAGTTTCCCAAGGTACGCCAGTTTGCTCTGTGCATGAAGAGCTAGGGGTTGGCTTTCTGGCGGACCTAGTGGCAATTAAACCTTTAGTGTGCTGGATTAAGATATGGACTTCAGATCATAAGAGTTTAAATCACATGATTGTATCGGATTGCCTGAAATAGGAGCATGGTAACAAAATACCTTGGATACAGTACGTAAAGGTGTCCTTTCAGGCTATAGGCAGGCCAGATATTTTTTTTGCACATGACACCTGAAGTATGGTGGACGTTAAATTCATAAAAGACCTACACCACAAATTTTTAACTGCGAACCGTGAAAATCTTGAGCTTAGTAAACCCTCAGTAAGGGCGTATGTAATGTTAAAATCGGTTCCGGGCATCGAACCATACGTATTGGTCCTAACTAGTGCTCACGATAGATTTTTAAGTACGCGTTTTAGATTCAACCAGCTCCATCATCTTTTAGCATCCCCGGTGGGTTTTCTTCTCTCACCAGATCAACGAGGTCCCTGTGGCTGCGATCTTCAATCTCCTCAGGACACGTTACATTTTATACCATTGTGTAAATATTTTTCATTCCCCAGAAAACGTTTCCTCTGGCCCTTGTTAAAAAACCTGATGTTTAGGCATGCCAAAGTGGCCCTCTTGCATTTACAGTTGCTACCCATCCCTCTTACACTCTGTGCAGTGTTAAGTTTCTTGCGGGCCGCTTATAGATCCAGACTATCCAGAATCGATTGATTTTGGGTAGCTGGTTTTTACTCATTTGTACTGTTTTAAATTTCTATTGTGTACCATTATGAATTGTTTGCTTATTTATTATATGATGTACTGTATCTTTTATGGTTGCTTTGCATCCGAATAAAGAAATATATTATTATTATTATTAATTGCAAAATGTTTTTAAAAGATTTTTTAGTTCATTTCCTTGTTTTTTCAATCTTTTGTTAAAAAAAACACCCAAAAAATTAATAAAAGAGTTCACAAAACACAAAAAAATTTAAAAAAGAAGAAAGAAAATGGTTCTTTTTAGAACTGCCTAATTGGTTGAAAATAGACAAACTTGTATTTGTTCTATGAATGACTGCAAGTGTAATGTCTGAGTCATTCTATGAGTGAATAAGTACTGTCTGAGTGAATGAATGAGTGCAGCAGTATTGCCTGAGTCATTGGATGAGTGCATGGATAGTGTTTGAGGGAATGAATGAGTGCAGCAGTACTGCCTGAGTGATTGCATGAGTGCATGGGTAGTGCCTGGCGTATTGCAAGAGTGCTTGGGTAGTGCCTGGGTGATTGGAAGAGTGCATCAGTAGTGCCTGAGTGAATGGATAAGTACATGAGTAGTGTTTGAGGAAATGGATGAGTACAAGAGTAGTGTCTGAGTGATTAAATGAGTGCATGGGTAGAGTCTGGGTGCATAGAAGAGTGCATGGGTTTGCTTGAGGGAATGGATGAGTGCAAAAAGATTGCCTGAGTGATTGGATGACTGCAGGCATAGTGCCTGGGTAATTGGAGGAGTGCATAGCTTGTGAATGGCTGATTGCATGACTGCAGGGGTAATGTCTGGGTGAATGGAGGAGTGAATGGGTAATGCTTGGATGCATGGAAGAGTGCATGGATAGTGCTTGGGTGCATGTAGGACTGCATGGGTAGTTCCTGGGTGATTGGAGGAATACATGAGTAGCGCTTGGGTGATTGCATGAGTGCCGCAGAAGTGCCTGAGTGCATGTATGAGTGCATGGGTGATGCCTGGGTGATTGCATAAGTGCAGGGGTAATGTCTGGGTGATTGGAGGAGTGCATGGGCACTGCCTGAGTGATTGAAGGAGTGCATGGGTAGTGTCTGTGTGATTACACGAGTGTATAGGTAGTGCCTGGGTGATTTTATAAGTGCATGGCTAGTGGCTGGGTGATTGGAGGAGTATATGGATAGTGCATGGATGACTGGAGGAGTGCAAGGGTAGTGCCTGGGTGATTGAAGAAGTGCATGGGTACTGCCTGAGAGATTGAAAGAGTGCATAGGTAATGCCTGAGTGATTGCATAAGTGCATGGGTACTGCCTGGGTGATTGAAGGAGTGCATGGGAACTGCCTGAGTGATTGAAGGAGTACATGTGTAATGCCTGGTTTATTGCATGAGTGCAGGTGTAATGTCTGCATAATTGGAGGAGTGCATGGGTAGTGTCTGAATGATTGAAGGAGTGCCTGGGTGATTGCATGAGTGCATGGGTAGTGCCTGGGTGATTGGAGGAGTGCATGGGTACTGCCTGAGTGATTGAAAAAGTGCATGGGTAGTGCCTGGGTAATTGCATAAGTGCAGGGCTAATGTCTGGGTGATTGGAGGAGTGCATGGGTACTGCCTCAGTGATTGAAGGAGTGCATGGGTAATGCCTGAGTGATTGAAGAAGTACATGGGTAATGCCTGGGTGATTGCAAGACTGCATGGGTAGTGCCTGGGTGATTGGAGGAGTGCATGGGTACTGCCTGAGTGATTGAATAAGTGCATGGCTAGTGCCTGCATGATTGCATTAGTGCAGGGGTAATGTCTGGGCAATTGGAGGAGTGCATGTGTACTGCCTAAGTGATTGAAGGTGTGCATGGGCAATGCCTTGGTGATTCCATAAGTGCATGGGTAGTGCCTGGGTAATTAGAAGAGTGCATGGGTACTGCCTGGATGATTGCATGAGTTCATGGGTAGTGCATGGGTGATTCCATGAGTGCAGGAGTAATGTCTGGGTGATTGGAGGAGTGCATGGGTACTGCGTGAGTAATTGAAAGAGTGCATAGGTAATGCTTGGGTGATTGCATAAGTGCATGGGTAGTGCCTGGGTGATTGGAGGAGTGCATGGATACTGCCTGAGTGATTGAAGGAGTGCATGGGTTATGCCTAGGTGATTGCATGAGCGCAGGTGTAATGTCTGGGTGATTGGAGGAGTGCATAGGTACTGCCTGAGTGATTGAAAGAGTACATGGGTAATGCCTCGGTGATTGCATGAGTGCAGGGGTAATGCCTAGGTGATTCCATGAATGCAGGAGTAATGTATGGGTGGTTGGAGGAGTGCATGGCTACTGCCTGAGTGATTTAAGGAGTGCATATGTAATGCCTGGGTGATTGCATAAGTGCATGGGTAGCACCTGGGTGATTGGAGGAGTGCATGGTACTGCCTGAGTCATTGAAGAAGTGCATGGGTAGTGCCTAAGTGATTGTATGAGTGCACAGGTGATGTCTGGGTGATTCGAGGAGTGCATGGGTACTGTCTAACTGATTAAAGGAGTGCATAGGTAATGCCTGGGTGATTGCATAAGTGCATGGGTAATGCCTGGATGATTGAAGAAGTGCATGGAACTGCCTGAGTGACTGAAGGAGTGCATGTGTAATACTTGGGTGATTGCATGAGTGCAGGTGTAATGTCTGGGTGAAAGGAGGTGTGCATGGGTACTCTCTGAATGATTGAAGGAGTGGGTGGGTAATGCCTGGGTTATTGCATGAGTGCATGGGTAGTGCCTGGGTGATTGGAGGAGTGCATGGGTACTGCCTGAGTGATTGAAAAAGTGCATGGGTAGTGCCTGGGTAATTGCATAAGTGCAGGGCTAATGTCTGGGTGATTGGAGGAGTGCATGGGTTCTGCCTCAGTGATTGAAGGAGTGCATGGGTAATGCCTGAGTGATTGAAGAAGTGCATGGGTAATGCCTGGGTGATTACAAGACTGCATGGGTAGTGCCTGGGTGATTGGAGGAGTGCATGGGTACTGCCTGAGTGATTGAAGAAGTACATGGCTAGTGCCTGCGTGATTGCATGAGTGCAGGGGTAATGTCTGGGTGATTTGAGGAGTGCATGGGTACTGCCTAAGTGATTGAAGGAGTGCATGAGTAATGCCTGGGTGATTCCATAAGTACATGGATAATGCCTGGGTGATTGCATGAGTGCAGGAGTAATGTCTGGGTGATTGGAGGAGTACATGGGTACTGCCTGAGTGATTGAAAGAGTGCATAGGTAATGCCTGGGTGATTGCATACGTGTATGGGTGGTGTCTGTGTGATTGGAGGAGTGCATGGATACTGCCTGAATGATTGAAGGAGTGCATAGGTAATGCCTGGGTGATTGCATGAGTGCAGGTGTAATGTCTGGGTGATTAAAGGAGTGCATAGGTAATGCCTGGGTGAATGCATAAGTACATGGGTAATGCCTGGGTGATTGCATGAGTGCAGGAGTAATGTCTGGGTGATTGGAGGAGTGCATAGGTACTGCCTGCGTGATTGAAGGAGTGCATAGGTAATGCCTGGGTGATTCCATGAATGCAGGAGTAATGTATAGGTGGTTGAAAGAGTGCATGGGTACTGTCTGAGTGATTGCATAAGTGCATGGGTAGTGCCTGGGTGAATGGAGGAGTGCATGGGTACTGTCTAACTGATTAAAGCAGTGCATAGGTAATGCCTGGTTGATTGCATAAGTGCATGGGTAGTGCCTGGGTGATTGGAAGAGTGCATGAGTAATGTCTGTGTGATTGCATGACTGCAGGGGTAATGTTTGAGTGATTGCATGAGTGTAAGTGTAATGTCTGAGCTTTAGAGAAATGCATAGGTAATGCTTGGGTAATTGTATGAGTGTAGGGGTAATATCTAGAGCATTTGAGAAGTATATAGGTAATACCTGGGTGATTGGAAGAGTGTATCTGTAATGTCTAGCTGATTGCATAAGTGTACAAATAGTGCCTGGGGGATTGAAGGAGTACATAGGTAGTGTCTGGGTGATATTATAAGTGTATGGGTACTGGCTATGTGATTGCAGAAGTGTACAGATAGTGCATGGGTGATTGGAGGAGTGTGGGAACAGTGCCTAACTGTATAGATGACTCCATGGGTAGTGTTTGAAAAAATGGATGAGTGCAGTAAAAGTCACTATAAACATTAGTTCATATTATCATGCTCATTGCATTATTTCATCTTACCTTTTTTATTAAAGAAGATACAAAACTCAGTGGAACTATTTTACAGTAGTTTTGTTGTAAACTGAATTTAAAATCTTTTCAAACTTTAGTATTACCTTCTGTAAAAAAAGAAGGAAAAGTGTTATTGCATATAATATTATAGTTTTAAGAACACAATATAATTTTAGAATTCCAGTCTCCCTTTTTTGCTGTTCTCAGATTCTACTGAATTTCACCATACACAGTGATTTCAATCTAGATCATCATACAACAGCGGGGGGAAAAATTAAATCAATGAGATTGTAAAAAAATCTGCGTTGAAAATATTTACAAGTGCAACTATCTGTTTACCTATCTACAGATTGTAAATTACATTCTTCAACTACATTAAATCTTTTACTTCTCTCAAGTACATTTTGTAAAATATACACTTTCATTTACATTGCGTATCAAATATATAAACTACTTCTTTCAGACACAATTTTGCAAATACAATAAGAATTAGCACACACAATAATCCAAATAGTAATTGTTCACATCTTCCCAATAGGCCGATTAATGTTTCCAAAACCATTTGCATTGAAAACATCCAAAATAAACTCATTAATTCATGTTCACATCTTCCCAATAGGCCGAATTATCTTTTCAAAACTTTGGCATCAAAAGTATCAGATATGAATTTGGTAATTCGTAAGGCAAACAACATTTGAATTCCAAATGGGCATCATTACAATGAGTCCATCCTTTATTGCACTTTAAATACACAGTTTAGTGTCCAGATGTTGTAGTAGGTCCATCATGAAAAATAATAGCCACTGCTTTAAAAGTACTTCCGAAATTGATACTTGACTTGCCACAAAATATTTAATTTTGGTTTCCAATTTTCTTCCATCTGCTCTACAACGTTATAGCATTAAAATGACATATTGTCCAAATCTGTCTATAAATAATGTTGACAGCATTTCTGATTTACAATGAGAACGTTTCATATCTTGATTAGCTGTTTTTACTAATTTGTTAAAAGACACTGTTTTGCAATCTGGTATCGTCAAATATATGAATCGTTCAGTGTCTATTTCAGTGGTAGAAGAAAATGAACACTCTTCACATTTATGATCCCATCTGTAACTTAGTCCAAACAAATTTTCAATTTCTATTACTTCATCTTCCAATACTGCAAGCATAAACATAAGAAATTCTTGTGCATCTTGTTGTACATTAAGTGTAAGTTGCAAAGAACCAGTACATATATTCAAAAGATGCCGTATGCCAGAAGCAGTATGGATTTTAGTTCTATCAGTTACCAACTTTTGAAAAATATAATAAAGAACAGAATCTTTTTCTCGATTTTCCATGATTTGATAATGAAGATCTTCTAGATAAAACACAACATTCACAATTACATTAGCATAGCAGTTGATACCTGAACTATTTTCTAACTGGTATCCTACAATATCATCAACAGTGTCCATTTTCATTTTCTTTGCATCTTCATCATTCGCTTGAATTGTTTTCTTTTTTTCAACTCGCTAGAATGTTTGCCATATTTTCGTTTTGAACATACTACACGTTTTTCATATACGGGATATTCTCTTAAGTTAGGAGCATAAAGTCTTCTTAACCGATTATACACTCTTACACAATTTGCATCAGTCTTTTACAAGCAAAAAAGGAACAGCACAACGTCCAATCTGTTTTACCTCTTCAATCTGGTCAAATTTAATGTTTAAAAATTCAATTCCATCTCTGTTCTGATAATTAACAAAATCAACAACTTTTCCCATTGCTCCATTTACTAAACCTTTTTCTACATCCAAATTACACCATAAAATTACCCGACAGTTCACACATACATATAAAGTCTTTTCTAAACCTGCAGTCTTAAACACCGACTTTTCCAAAGAATTCAATTTTGACTGTAATTTCTCTGAGAGAAAAATAGTAACTCCTTCGTGCTCCATTTTATCAATGGCTTCCATTTTCACTATTGGTTGTTTCTCCAGTTTCAAAAGTTCTTTATTGAATGTAGAATACTCTTGCAGTGTTGGTATTAGGCAAACTATAGACTTATTTTCTCCAATGTGTTTGTACATTATTTCAGGTGCAATGTTTTCATTTGGAAACAAGTTCATTAGTATCCGACTTTGTAAAGCTTCTTTACCATGTTTTGTCAAAACACCAATTCTTATATCTTGAAGAATGTTTTTCATAATGTTCATCACTTGCTTGTCGCATATTCTTAATAAGTTCTTTATATTCAAAATGAGACCAAATGTTTACATTTCCAATACTTCCCAAAGATTTCCTAGTATCTTCATGGACAAGTGTTTTAAAAACTGGTTGCCCTATCACAGGAGTAAGTTGTAGTAGATCGCTGAATACAATTACATGTTTTCCTCCAAATAAAACATCATAATCTGTTTTTAAAATCTGTTGCATTCTTAAATGTACAAAGGCAAGCATTAAGTTTGAAACCATGCTCACCTCATCAATGATCAGAAGTTTCATTTTCTTTAGTACTCTTGAGACTTCATAACCCGCTTCTCCAGATAGCTTGTGATATTCCAACTTATTTTCATGTACACGCTCGAACTGCCATCGGGGGTGAGCAGGCCTAAGGACTCAGTATCCCAGGCTCCCCCTGCACCACTGATGCTGCCAGACGCACCCGGAGGCGCATAAATCCTTTGGCGAGCTCCCGCTGCGCGGTATGCTCGAACTGCCATCGGGGGTGAGCAGGCCTAAGGACTCAGTATCCCAGGCTCCCATGCACCGCTGACGCTGCCAGACGCGCCTGGAGGCACATAAATCCTTTGGCGAGCTCCCGATGCGTGGGACGCTCGAACTGCCATCGGGGATGAGCAGGCCTAAGGACTCAGTATCACAGGATCCCCCTGCACCGCTGATGCTGCCAGACACGCACGGAGGCGCGTAAATCCTTTGGCGAGCTCCCGCTGCACGGGACGCTCAAACTACCATCGGGGGTGAGCAGGCCTAAGGACTCAGTATCCCAGGCTCCCCCTGCACCGCTGACGCTGCCATACATGCCCGGAGGCGCATAAATCCTTTGGTGAGCTCCCGCTGCGTGGGACACGCCCGAACAAAGCCCGGACCAAGGGCGGGCCCGTCCTTGCCCGTCATTGACAGGAAGAGGCAGGGCTGGGCCACCCCTCTTCCATTTGGTCTACGGTTTGACAGTGCGGGACATTATCTGCGGCAATGGATTAAAGGCACAAGTAAGTTACTTACTTCCTGGATTACTCCACTGGCAGTCCGCATTTATATGAACTTTGAGTAGTAGGTCCTCAGACCCCCTAGACTATTGAGCAGACCGATTTTAGCATATAGCACCAGACACTTATAGAAGGCTTCCATAGACAGCCTGGAACTTTGCTCCAAAGCCAGCATCCAAACTTTTAGGGACTTATTGCTGGTAGTACATTTGTATTGAGCCATTGTTTGCCGGCTGATCGAAAAGACATGGGCAAGAGAAAGCAGTCTATGCCAGGGCCCAGTGGGGGGGCGGCGGTGACAAACCCTTGACTCTTTTTTGGCTAGGGCAGCAAATGTCTTGTCAAATGAAATTGCCCTGACCGAAAGGAGACTTTCTTTGGAATTGAATAATCCATCCCCGAGCACGGTACCATCTACCCCAGCCCATACAGTGCAAAGCGAGTCTGTGCCTTCTCTGTTAGTTGTCTCCGATCTGTTACATGAAAACGAGGGCAACCAAGGAGAAGGTGTATCTATGCTGGAACCCCCAGTAAAGAAGAAAAGAGGCGGTGGCAAGAGAATGGCACAGCAGTCGAAAAAACAAGCGGAACCAGCCCGTCCCTGATCAAGTTAATGGGGGCTTGAGCCAAATCATAAACAGTCTCTCATTAAAAATTGAAGACATTTTAAAAGACACTTATCTCCCATTATTACATGGTTGGATAAGCTAGAACTATTACTGTGTCAGTCAAATGAGTGTTCTAAAAACCGTACAATGGAAAGTAGGGGGTCAGAATTTGTGGGGCCGAAGCTACTTTTGGTGTCGGGGGGCCTGACGCTAAAGGACATTCACATAGTATGGGGATGTCAACCACTAAAAGCATGCATATGGCACACAGGACGACCCAGCAGTCAGTTATCAGGCCTAGTATACAAACCCTTGATAGGGCTGTCCTACATGGAAGAATGAGTCATTCTAAAAAGGATAGGGCTGAAGGAGTCACCCGAGATGAAGCCCTGCACGAATCACTAGGGGCTGTGTCAAAGGAAACTCGGATGTCCCATTGGCCCAAAACCCTCTAACCCTATAAGCCCGCTGGGACAGAGAACTGATGTTCTACATTTGCCCCCCAAATCAACCCCTCTAGTGACTGTCCTAGTAGGTGTCCCTCCTCTGCAGGAGATTTCCAAAGAGACAACAATAGATTTAATACACAAGGTAACACACTGGCTGGACAACTCACTAATAAATGGTCGATCTTTTGCCCCCCATGTTATCATGGCTAGAAGAGTGGGTTGGCTGGGGAAAGCCACAAGTAAAGACAAGTGCGGGGATTGTATTGTGGTTAACGTAACTCACCCCTTGCATGCAAGAGCCATGATAAATGGCCAGATGAAAGCAGATTCGTATTCGGGAATCCAGGTTCTTCCTCTCCCTTTTTTTTTACCCAGATGGGTTGCCACATCTCAGTACTAGGGGCATAAGATTTAGTCGACCTCAAGGGATGTTGTCACAAACTCACAAAGTGTGCACTACTTTGAATACAACCATTCCTCTTCCAAATAGATTTGCCTCATTAAGGGATCTTGACAGTATTGACTGACAGCCAGCCTCTGTTGACACTACGACGAGTATTAACCCACCTTTAACAGCACACACGACCACCCTGATTCCATTAGATTGTGATTATAAAGTGACAGACCCCTCTGTGTGTATTTTCATGCCTTGGAATATTGCGGGGTTGATGGCGAAAAAAGATGACGAGCAGTGGGTAGCGATAATAAAAGCGTGTCATATTATCGCACCTCAAGAAACTTGGGACACGTCTGATTCTTTTGTTATGGATGGCTTTGCTAGATTTTTCAAATCTGCATCTCAGTCATCTATAGGTCGAGCAAAGGGTGGACTGCTCATTTTAATATCACTTAAACTGTCATGCACTATTAAGGGTTTGCTCAGTTCCTCCCCACACCTGTTAGCAGTAGAACTAATTTTTCCAAGTAGCCCATCTTTGGTGATTGTAAATTTTTATAATTCATTCTGTAGGGAAAATGATAGTGAGCACTTAATTGCTATTGAAAGTTTTATAGAGGACCTTGCACAGGACGGACATACTCCCTAAGAAATTATTATAATGGGGGATTTTAATGTACACCGCTGCCCCTCAAAATGTTCATTAGAGAGGGGGACATTTGACAATTTACCGCCCATGGCTCATTTTGAACACTCCCCTTAGGGCGCCCGGTTGGAAAGCCTATTTGCTAGTAATAACTTACATTGCCTAGAGTCTATAGATGAAGCAGAGACAATACCTTCCTTTTTTGGGAGCTGCTCAATCATAGATTATATCGCGATATCTGCCCCACTACTCCAAAACATAAGGGAAGTGAGATCGGCCTGGACTGGCTTCAGTGACCATAACCCGATTATTGCAGAATCTAAGGGTTTAATGGTCTTCCGGGGTGTTGAGTTAAGAACCCTTGAAAATGGGGATTTTCAGCCTACGGATCAGGACCGGAAAATAAGATGGGGGAAAATTGTCCCTAAGCTCTTTTTAGCCGAGTTATATACTGAGGGCAAAGAAGATATTGAGCAGTGCCTCAGCATACATAATGAGCCCAAGGAAGTCCTACAGCCATTTGACAATTTGATAAAGCGTATTGTAAAAAAGCTAACTGCTAAAAGGACCGTAGTGGGTTCCAAAGAGGCTAAATGGTTCAATGCCGATTGCTCTAAAACTCACAAAGCCCTTATGGCTGCACTGAAAAGTACAACCAGGGATTCGGAACTGATTAAAATTCGAAGGAAAGCATATGATAAGGCTCTAAACCTAAGGAAGGATGCCTTAAGGGAACAGGCATGGGAGGACCTAAGTCAGGCTAGTGCCAACGCCGATAGTGCAAAATTTTGGAAGGTAGTAAATAGTCCCTTTTTTAAGAACAACAAGGACTGAGTGCGTAATTCCTGCTGATAGGTGGGTCAGTCACTTCAAGCAGATTTATGCAGAGGTGGCTACAGAACAAACAGACTCCTTCTGGGCACCTAGTACCGCACCACTCTCGTTAGGTTTTGGGGTGAATGAGGTACAGAAAGCTATTGAGGATATGTCCGCACAGAAAGCCTCAGGTCCCGATGGGATACCTGTGGACCTTTATAAATCAGATACTGGCACATGGGCGAAAATCTTAACTATGGTTTTTAATGCTGCTACAATGGCAGGTTTACATCATTCATGGTCAACGGCAGTGAACTTGCCCATATATAAAAAAGGGAGCCAGGGACGATCCAGCCTGTTACCGCTCGATTTCATTATTAGATTCAGCAGCAAAAATAATGGGCAAGGTAATCTTAGATCGTCTAAGTATTTGGCTGGAAGAAAAGATGTGCTATCTGAATTGCAATTCGGCTTTCAAAAATGTAAGGGTACAGTGGAACAATATATGAACCTACTCATGATAACTAATAAATACACTCTAGCTAAGAAAGGGTGCATGTTCCTGGCCTTTATGCACTTAACGTCCGCTTTCGATAGGGTGAATAGATCTAAATTATGGCAATTGCTTTTAGAAATAGGGATGGACACAAATTTAGTATGTTTTTTGCACTGGTCCCATCTTAACTTAACTGCCTCTGCCAGATATAATGAAAATGGCTCCTTAACAAAATCTTGGAAAGTAAAAAGAGGAGTGAGGCAGGGATGCATTCTTGCACCGGTTTTATTTACTCTTTATATAAATAAGTTAGGGGCAGTGTTATCCGATGCAAGCCTAGATATCCCGAGAGTAGGCTCTAAACCAATTCCAGCCTTTTATATGCAGATGATGCAGTTTTACTCGCCAGGACTCCAATTGCTTTGAAATGTTTAGTTAATACTTTTATTGATTTTATGGTAGCTCTTGACCTTTCAGTCAATTTTACTAAATCGCATATAATGTCAACTGGTAAGCTAAAGCGGGAGAAAAAACCCCTCACATGTAAAGGTGTGGTGCTGTCCAATGTAGCAACCTACCCATATCTGGGTGTGCTATTTGATGAAAATGGCACGTGGGTGGCACAGCGTGCACTTAAGAAAAATATTTTAGCAAGAGCCGTAGGAGCAACATTGGATTTCGCCCAAAGATTAGGGAACAAACCCCTATTACCACTACTGAACATTTATAACGAGAAATGCGTCTCAATGACAGTGTATGGAAGTGTGGTATGGGGTTATAAGGATTGTAATGAATTACAAGGGGCTGAGAATAAACACCTCTGAAAGCTTTTAGCTGATCCCTCAAGCATACCAGCCTTTATGGTGCACGAGGAATTAAGGCAGGGCTACATCGCAGATAATATTGCTGCGGCCCCTTTGATATGGTGGCTAAAAATATGGTCACGATCTGAGCCTAACCTAAATCAGATTATTTTAGATGACTGCATGAAGCTAGATAGAGCTTCAGATATTTCCTGGTTAAGTTATGTTTCTCTGCAACTTTCAGCTCTAGGGCGTCCTCAGCTATTTAATCAACCAAGAAAGTTGCACCCTGATGAGATGAAAGTTATAAAAACTCAATTCTTAACTAGGAGATACCTGGAAAGGGAATCAAATGAACTTAAGAAACATACATGCAGACATTTTATGATTATAAGTCCTGGGGTTTTAGATCAACCTTTTTGGTCTTTTATTAATAATTTGCATCATTGTTTTCTTTTATCTAGATTTAGATTTGACTGTATTCACTGGTCCCATACTGTACCCAAAGGTTTCTCAAAGTTAGGAACCGTAAAGCCTTGTGCATGTGATCACTTTTCTGATCAAGATTTGTTGCACTTTAAGTTTTTCTGTGGTATTTATAGTGGTCTGCGATCAAAATATATTTGACCTCTTTTAAGAAATTGCTATTTTGCACAAGTAAGACCAGCCCTGATTTATCTGCAAATGCTCCCTTCCCCACTGATCTGTTATGGGGTCGTGATCTTCTTATCAGGGGCAATACGCAGAAGGAAAAATATGGATTGTCCACAGTATTGACTTTGGTTATATTGGTCTGATTTGGAAATGTTCTTTCTTTTTATTATTCTGATGAATTTTATTTGTGTTCTCAATTGCATTTGTACTGTAGTTTTAAACTTAACATGTATGGGTCTTCTCTGTGTAATGTACTTTTATTTCCAGAACGTGGCCGAATAAAGTTTAATTGAACTGAACTGAATGTTGAACACTCTTGCAGTGTTTACATTAGGCAAACTATAGACTTATTTTCTCCAATGTGTTTGTACATTATTTCAGGAGCAATGTTTTCATTTGGAAACAAGTTCATTAGTAGCCGACTTTGTAAAGCTTCTTTACCATGTTTTGTCAAAACACCAATTCTTATATCTTGAAGAATGTTTCCACAATGTTCATCACTTGCTTGTCGCATATTCTTAATAAGTTCTTTATATTCAAAATGAGACCAAATGTTTACATTTACAGTTGTAGTAGATCGCAGAATACAATTACATGTTTTCCTCCAAATAAAACATCATAATCTGTTTTTAAAATCTGTTGCATTCTTAAATGTACAAAGGCAAGCATTAAGTTTGAAACCATGCTCACCTCATCAATGATCAGAAGTTTCATTTTCTTTAGTACTCTTGAGACTTCATAACAAGCTTCTTCAGATAGCTTGTGATATTCCAACTTATTTTCATGTTCAACTGGTAGCATGAGTAATCGATGTAATGTAATCCCTTTAATGTTGTGTGCTGCTAACCCAGTTGGAGCGGTTACAACACAAGATAAATGTGATTCAGCGGTTTTGTGTAGATAACTGGTCAAAACTTTAATTAAGAAACATTTTACCTGTTCCGGCTTGACCACTGATATACATTCGAATAGGTGTAAATGATGTGCATTTGCATTCTTTTTTCATGCAGTAAACCATGCTGTATCTGTTGTGTCACTTGCTGATATATTTCTTTTGTTCAATATTTAGTTGTTCTTCCAAGTTTCCCAACTCAATAATATCCTGTTGTGCTTGTTGCATTGCCGTTTCTACTTCATTCATGGCTATTGCTACTTCATTTTCAAGAACTGGTTGTCCTAATGGATCTTGACTTAGTGGAGCAGAACTTTGACTATATTGAGAACTGTCTCTAGCTATTTCAGCTGCAATAGTAGTTTCTTGTTCAATCTCTTCATTTAACATTTGTAGATAAGTTGGAAACATTGTACATTGAATGCTATCTTTACATGCATTAAAAGAATCTTCATAGCAGTCAAAATCTCCAAGTAATTCCATTTCACTACGCCAAGGCTTGAAAAGTTGCATAAGTGCTAAATAGAAAAATTCCCTTTTATCTGGAGTTTCGCAACTGAGTTTCCTGTGGTTAATAAGATTTCCTTTGGCATGTTTTACCAAACATCCTTTACATCCAATTACTGCATATTTTTCTTCATTTATATTTTCTGTAACATTTCTCTTAAAACTGTAATGTTGCAGTATTTGAAAGAGACATATGTTTTCCAGATGTGGACTTCTTTTAGGATAGTACGTATCCAACATATTAGTTTTAATAATATCTGTACTTTCTGGTTCATTCAATGTTAAGTATTCAATTTCTTGTACAGATTTCAATACTCAATTTCGTGTTGCAGCAAGACCTAGACTTACAAAAATTATTCCTCTTGACTTTGAATATAAACTTACAGACGTAAACCGATCCGAACATTCGTAGGATCCAATCTCTCGATGGGAAAGCATCTTCAAACTAAAGCTGTACAATTTGTTACTAAGAGTCTTCTCTTGTGAAATTTCTTCCCACATTTCTTTCAACTCCGTCTTTTCAGATTTGGTTATATATGACGTAACGTAGCAAGCAACAGCAATCGAATTATCTGCAGCATACTGGATATCCATGTTTGCATTCCACATTGTCAAAATCACTGGATTGTAGTCATGAATATACTTTGAATCTTCAATTCTTTTATGTTGTAAGTATTCTTCGGAGATTTTTGAGTTATAGTATGCCTTACTACTGTCATGAAACTGTTGACTCTTCCTTTTGAAATTACTGGACGTGGGAACCCAAAACGATATTTTTTATAAAATTTTCCCTTTGATTTATATTTCCGTTGACAATATTTTCCACATCGATGACTTTGAAACCGTAAAACTTGTTGTCTTAAGTTGTTTTCTCCTCCTTCTTTTGGAATGGCACAGGTAACATACTCTTCAATGAAAGACAAAACAATTTCATCAGTATCAGTTCCAAATTTTGGTGCGTTCTTGATCCATAACAGCATGTGTATATGAGGTGCACCTCTGGCTTGGTACTTCTTTCTCCAAAAGAAATCAATAACTTCTCCAAGAGGTGGATTATTTTTATTGCAGATAAAAGACATCATAGCTTGAAACCTATGATTAAAATATCTGCACACATTTACGGATCCAAGGAACACAGTTCTCCAGCTATCTCCAATTCAATGTTTTTAATATTTGAATTTGCTTCTCGTAGAATTTCAAGTAAATCGTCTCATGCGTATTCAGCACAGCTAAGCTTAACAAACCACGTAGGGGTTCCTAAGATTATTAACATACATTTAAGTTCTCCGTGATGACGATACCAATACTCATTAGTACCGCGTCGACATGCCATCAAATTAATTAACTGAGATTCTAAATGATCGTCTCTTTGTTGAACTTTGTCCAAAAATTCCTTTGCAGAAACATGTGTAAGATGAACTCCCGTTTTTAATATGTGGTCCACTGCATATGAAAGTCCAGACAAGTCACTTTCAAACAGAAGATGAAATAAATATGGAATACACTGTCGAAATCTTGGATCTTCTGAGTACAATCTTGTTGTACGATATTCTGAAGCTGGAATCTGTACTGGTTGTTCATCATATCGTCCACCTTTTCCAGTGGGGAAGAGCTGTGGAAAACAACGAGCTTCTAAACTTTTTTCCCATGCACTCATGGGAGTTACCTTCGCTTTCTTCATTTGGAATAATTCAATAGTGTTTCCTATCACTTCTTTTGAATGTAGAGGATGTATACTATAATGTTCATAAATTTCTTCACTCCTGGAGTTGTCCACTTTTTCTATTTGGCCAGTTGAAATTTCACTTTCATCTTCAAAAGATATTACTTGTTCTTCCACATATACATTTTTATAATAAATATTGTTTTGTACAAGATATAATGTAGCCTTTTGAAGTTTGGTGACATCTCCTAACTCTTTGCCATATTTTCCGACTCTTTGTTGGTACACCATTAACTAGAATAACTACAGGTTTACTTTCTCTCTCTCTCTACACCAACAGTTTAAATATTTTTCTTAAAATCTAAAGGTAAATACACAACTCTTCCTTTTAAACCTCTTTGTAAATCTGTTGGAGGCAGCTTACCTATTTTAGGCTCCATACGAACTATAGCCTCAAACGGGTGCACAGATTGAATATTTATGGACTCATACGTATTTAAAACTACCAGTTCCGGAGGAATAGCTACCAACTCTAGGTTATTATGTACAGCTCTAGCTGGTATTTTGTTCTCTTCTAATTTGCTGTAACAATATTTACAAATATGTTGATCACTACCAGACTCAAAACGACCTTCCACCAACAAATAAGCACCAAATTCAACACACTTATCATTGTTTTCCTTTTCACTTTTTAAATACACATCAACATTCCTAGTTTGACTTCTATAGTGAGTACGTCGACAACAAATACAAACATAGTTTGGTTTTTCAAAACAAAGTACCTCAAACTGTGTAATTTCTTCTGCAAACTTCTCAGTAGTACTATCTTCCACCTCTTCTTCAACACCTACACTTATCAAACTCTCACTTTTTCTGCACTCCCTTTCAGGACCAAAGAAACGAAACTGTATATCATCAGAAACTTTACATCCAATACTGAATCATGCAAAAGAGCTATGTTTATTTCACTTAAAGATAATGCAGGACATTTTACATAGTACAATCTTTTTACTAACTTCCGCATTTCTGAATGATCTACTGCAAACATTCTTTAAATGATGAAAAGTACTTTGACACACTTTTCTAGAAAGACAAGCCAGAGAATAACCCTGGTAGCCAGTATATGTTCTCACTTTACAAGGATCTACTCCTTGCAATATCTTAATCTTCTGTTTATCACTTTTATTACCATAATCTCGTAAGAAATGTAGTAATATATCAATAGATTCCTGTCATACTACAAATACTACTTCAATCCCACTTATACACTGGAGCTTGTGTACGTCTCCCTTGAACTTCTTCAGCTATTACTTCTTCCACATTTAAAGAAACAATCTTTTCTTTTTCAATTGGACAACCATTTTTAACCTCATAACAATGACCACTGGTATCAACTGCATGAACTAATGTACTTTGTTGAAAATAGCTTTCTTCATTAAAAAAAGGTTCAGTACTAGAAGTGTGCTTTCATTCACCCGAATTTGTTTTGCAACCAGTCTTTTTTTTTACTTTTCTCCTTCAAAAAGTGCATTGTTTTATTCAATGTTTTTATTCTCTTCAATACTAATATAAACAATTTTCTTTTCAATTCAAAAGCCTTTTCGACTACACTTTCAATCTGTTCCTTCTTCTTGTAAAATGCTGATCTTATTTTATATTTTTTGTAATCTTTCAATAAAGTTTGTAGTACTCTACTTTTATACATTCTCTTCCTAATGTCTTTATATTCTTTCATCTTTTTTTCAACATGGATTGTTTTCCTATAACCTGATTTTGCATTAATTTGTCCTTTTTTCGTTTGCTTCTGATTGCTTGTAGTACTTTTCTTTCTCTTTTCCCCATTTTGAAAATGGATTAAATTTTTTAAAAGGCTTTTAACAAATTCTTTTGTTCTCTTACCCGAAGACTTTTTCTTCAACGTCACATGTTGTACTTCATCTAATTTCTGCTTTTCTCTCTCCTTTAAATAGTTCTGTTTTCTTTGTTGTCTTTTCTTTTCATTTTTATTGCCATACTGAATATTTCTTAATAATTATGGAGAATATCTAAAAAAAAGAAAAGTTTATTATCTTTCTAAAAATTATTTAATATTATTAAAATAATTATATACAAATATTGTAATCTATAAATAAAGAAATACATTGAGTAGTGCCTAGGTGAATAGATGAGTGCAACAGTGGGACCTGGGTGATTCTACAATTGCAAGGGTAGTACATAACTAGTGCCTGGGTGATTGCATGACTGAAGGGGTAATATCTGGGGGATTACTGGAATACATAGCAAATGAGTGGGTGATTTTATAACTGCATGAATACTGCTTGGGTGATTGCAGAAGTACTGAAGGAATGCCTGAGTGATTGGAGGAGTGGAAAAGTAGTGCCTGGGTGATTTTATAAGTCCATGTGTACTGGCTGAGTGATTACTTAAGTACAAGGGTAGTGCATGCGTGATTGAAAGAGTGCAAGGGTAGCGCCTGAGAGATTATATAAGTTCATGGGTAGTGGCTCGGTGATTGAAAGAGTGCATGGGTAAACCTGGATGATTGCATGAGTGTATAGGTAGTGCCTAGATGTTTGCATGAGTGCAGGAGTAATGCCTGGGTAATTGCTTCAGTGCATATGTAGTGCCTGGATCATTGGAAAACTGCATGGGTAGTACTTGGGTGTTTTGCAACTGCATGAGTGTTGGGCCTACCCAAATATAAAGCAGTAGAGTATGACATGACTCAACTGTAAGTCTCTCCATCTTGTTAAAAGCATGCATACATATGTCTCTACGTTTTCAAATCATCATCATATCTAAAAGAAATATGTATGAAATATTCTGGAATATAGTGAAACCTAGAACCTGAGAAATGTAATAGATCTGCTTGAGTGATTGAATAACTCCATGCGTAGTGCTTGGGTGATTATATGACTTCAAAGGTAGTCGCTAGGTAATTGCAGGAGAAGATGGATAGTGACTGGCTAAATGCATGAGTGCACACATAGAGGTTGAGTGCATGGATAAGTGTATAAATAGCACCTGAAGGCATAGATGAGTCATTGAGTAGTGCCTAGGTGAATAAATGAATGCAACAGTAGGACCTGGGTGATTCTATGACTGCAAGGGTAGTGTGTGGGTTATTACATGAGTGCATAGGTAGACACTGCATGACTCTATGACTGCAAAGGTAGTACATAAGTAGTCACACACACTAGCCCTAGTGTTAAACTAGGGAAGGGAACTAGAGGCACAGGGCCTAGGGACGAGCCAGCCTCCTATATAGCATTAAAACATAAATAGGGCTGTCCCTAGTTGGGCTTCCTACAGGTTCCTACAGAGTCTCTAGAGATGCAAATCCAATAGGGCATCTCACAAAAGTGAAGGACTGGCCTCACACACCACCTGGTGTCATGCTTCATCATAGGTCGTCCTTGCCCTCTAAAACTTTGTTTGATAGAGGCGGGCATACATCGGAAGATAGGGATGCACTTCTAAAACTAAGTGGTGGCCCGTGAGTAAGTGAAAGTGTAATTTAAAACCATTAAACTTGTCTCCAAGTGGTTTAATTGAGGGCAAATCTATGGTATTAAAGAAGTGAGCGGTAATCTGGGAATTCATTATCCCTTTACCATAAAAAGTGGTCAACATGTTTCTGCTCTGCGTCCCAGATGGGTACATAGCATTCGTCAGGACCAGGATGAGTAATGGGCCCACCTTCTACACAATGTGTATGAAAGAGCTACCACTCTAAGAAACGGGGGTGAAGATAACTACTCCCCATGTAGTGCAATATTTAAAAGTGAGAGTATCCAAGGACACTATCCCATTAACTCCATGGGAGGTCGAGGGTGGAAGGGCCTACTGTGGCTTTTTGTCATTTCAGCGCTCCAGCAGTCTCATCTATGTTCGTCGGCGGGGAGGCGCCGACGAACATAGATGAGACTGCTGGAAGCGCTGAAAATGACAAAAAAGCCACAGTAGGCCCTTCCACCCTCAACCTCCCAAGGAGTTAATAGGATAGTGTCCTTGGATACTCTCACTTTTTAAATATTGCACTACCTGGGGAGTAGTTATCTTCACCCCCGTTTCTTAGAGTGGTAACTCTTTCATACACATTGAGTAGAAAGGTGGAGCCCATTACTCATCCTGGTCCTGACGAATGCTATGTACCCATCTGGGACGCAGAGCAGAAACATGTTGACCACTTTTTATGGTAAAGGGATAATGAATTCCCAGATTACCGCTCACTTCTTTTAATACCATAGATTTGCCCCTCAATTAAACCACTTGGGGACAAGTTTAATGGTTTTTAAATTACACTTTCACTTACTCACGGGCCACCACTTAGTTTTAGAAGTGCATCCCTGTCTTCAGGTGTATGCCCGCCCTCTATCAAACGAAGTTTTTAGAGGGCAAGGACGGCCTATGATGAAGCATGACACCAGGTGGTGTGTGAGGCCAGTCCTTCACTTTTTGTGAGATGCCCCTATTGGATTTGCATCTCTAGAGACTCTGTAGGAACCTGTAGGAAGCCCAACTAGGGACAGCCCTATTTGTGTTTTAGTACATAAGTAGTACCTGGATGAGTCCATGACTGCAGAGGTAATATATAGGGTGTTACTGGAGTACATAGGAAGTGAGTGGGTGATTTTATAAGTCCATGAGTACTGCCTGGGTGATTACAGAAGTACTAAGGTACTGCTTGAGTGATTACATGAGTGGAAAGGTAGTGCCTGGGTGATTTTATAAGTCCATGACTACTGGCTGAGTGATTACATAACTACAAGACTAGTGCCTGCATTATTGAAACAGTGCAAGGATAGTGCCTAGGTGATTGAAGCACTGTATAGCTAATGCAGTAGTAATTGCATGAGTACAGGGGTAACGTCTGGGGGATTAAAGAAGTACATAGGTAACGTCTGCATGATTGCATGACTACAGGGGTAATACCTGGGGATTTACATGACTACAGAGAAAGTGACTGGGTGATTTTATAACTCCATAGGTACTTCTTGGGTAATTGCAGGACTACTGAGGTAATGCCTGAGTGAATAAATGAGTGCAAAGGTAGTGCCTGGGTGATTTCATAACAGCATAACTACTGCCTGAGTGATTACATAAGTACAAGGCTAGTGCCTCTGTGATTAAAAGAGTGCAACATTAGTGCCAGAGTAATTATATAAGTGCATCAGAACTGGCTACATGATTCAAAGAGTGCATGGGTAATACTGTCATGTAGTTCCTATATTACCTATATAGGATCTGCGCATTTGGATAACATAAACTGTGGGATTGGTGGCGGACTGATTCCGTGCACCCCCACCGGATATGTTAGCCTGTCTGTATCAGCCAGCTCACAGTGCCACTATAATCTCCTCTTATCACGGAGAGAATAGATTCTGGCAACCTCAGAACATGACAACCCTGATCCCTCAGAATCGTGGAAACAATATACTACCTTTCGCTCAGTCACTCGTGCTCACTTAGTTTGTCTCAGAGAGTTACACAGAATAAACAGGCTGGGCGTTTTCAATAAGTATTCTTGAACAGTTGTTATTCTAGTGTAAAATAGATGAGATGCAACAACCATTAGACAGTAGCAGAGATATATGATTAGCAGTACTACAAAAGTAAAGGGATGGTATAGTTCTACCATCTTGCAGAAATCATGAACATATACAAGTACATAAAACACATGATAAGAAAGTGCGTACTCCAACAATGCCTTCCTAACTAGATGTACCTAGATGTACCTATATGTACCTAGCATCTGTGTAGGTGTTATGCCAAGAATCCCTTTAGGATCTAGTCAACCCCATTGCCTGAGAATGAGAGAATATGGGACCCCGTCCTGGTCTTGAGTTCGACCACTGCGAGCTGGAGCGTCTGCATGCAGGAACCTCAGCATCTCTGGTCAGTGTGTCAGCCAGGAAGTCACGGTCTCCTCTATCTTCCTAAGCAAGATGTGCTGTATATATACCCATAGGTCTCCCCAGGGGTCCTACCTTGCTGTGTTACTGTGACGGCCTAAAGGATGACGTTGGGCCTGAACTTTATACAGAGATATTATACATGAGATGGTAATCCTACTGTTAGTCCTGCTGTGCTTCCAAGACGCCTCATGCATAATGTATGAGAATCGAACCAGGGAATAACCTGCGTTCTGAATGCAGTGTCATATCAATGTAAAAGGTCAGTACCCAAGAACCGTTATGTGTGTAATGTAGGGAAGAATATAGGTGAAAGGTTACAAGGTTACCTGCGCCATATAGGGTACCTATATGGAATATAACACCCACTCCTCTTCTGACTGGACGACATATGTAACTTATTACCGTACTACTAGGCTAACACATATTAGTATACATTTATAAAAACATTGATTATGCTAAAAAAATGTTTAAAACCCTCTAAAATTTCTAAAAACTTCTTTTTTTTTAAATTGTTAAAAAATAATGCAAGCCATGGCTCTAAAGTGTCCATAATTATAGTCCGAAGCACTATAAGCATTTAAAAGCCATGTATGCCCAAAAAATGAAAGAAATGTCAATTTTTGTTTTTGAGTTCCAAATTTGAGCTTATTTAACAAAGGGCGAATTTCTTCCCAGCACACAACAAGCCAAATGAGTCAAAGGTTTATGTGTCCTGGCTGGTATACGCAACATTTCCGTGGCTTGCTTCCGCCGTAGACGGCCCCTGTAACACCTCACAGAGTATGTCTATTGAGCACAGATGATGTTCCACGCTGGCCGGTGCTGGGGCAGCCTGTGTGCCGTCCAAAGCCTGGGTGTCAGTGGAGGAGCCGGTGTTCATACCAGCAGGTGCAGTTACTACCTGTGGTGGCTCAAGGAACGCTGCCATCAACATTGTAATACGCTGAGGACACTGCAGAACATGGGCCGTTATCGGGTCCAGTAACGCATTCACGTCCGGTTGCGCACATGATGGGAGTGTCAAACACAGGTCTAACACGCATTCTTCTCCGCAAAACAGGCATCGGAGGACAGGTAAGATGCAGTCCATCCAGACTGGTTGAAATGACAAGAACCAAGATGCACTTAGTACTCTTAGGCGAGGTGTTCCCAGATGTTGTACCATGCGGTCACGGTATTTACGCTCCAGCAGTGCTTTTTCCATCTCCTTGGTGACTGGGACGTCCATTGCATAGCAAATATAAAACAATCAGGATACCTGCTGCTAGGAACAGGATAAGCGGAAGTCCTCCAAAGATGCTTCCAAATACTGAGTGTATGTTAAAGATACGATTGACCATTTCTACAAAATGGAAAGGGCAGTTTGTATGAATTAGTGCCTGCATCTCTGCCGAAGACCTTGCGATCTGGAGATCGAAAGTCTCTTGAGCGGAGGTTAAGGGCACAGACTTCTGTAGAAGCATGGCTTTCATTCTGCTTAGAGTATCAAACCGTATTAAAGAAACATTCAGTGAAGGCCATAACGGCGCCTCCCTGACTGTATATGTCGGTGGAAACAATACTTGCATACAACAAGTAACCCTGGAGCTCACGGTTACCAGATATGCGATGTCTTGATAGCATTCCGCAGCAGCATTGACTGTTCAGCATCAAGTAACTCCCATTTGAAAGTAGCCTGAATGCTCGATTAATCACTGCAGCTGGGGCACCCCTCAAATGGCAGGACAGGTTCGCCACAGAACCATTACAAGCCCCATGCAGCATTATATCCTGGCATATGAGTGATCCACTCAAAGCGTTCTCACAGTTTGTACCGCTCAGAAACACTTCTCGATCCCCACTCTGGCATCGAAATCTGTAGGGTAATACCCATGATTCCTTAATGTATTCCTTACCCATTTCGTCATATCGGCCTAATTGCTTTTGTTCAAGGCAATACTGAAACTGAAAAGTAGTGACCGGTAGAGTTATGTGGCCATGGATTAGCTATTCTGTGGACGGTGATTCTGCCACTGTAAATGCTAATCTATCCAGTTTTTCGATACGCAGCATTGTATATTTTGCTCCCCTTTGTGCCATTTCTATCTGTTTATCTGTGAGAATGTATTCAGAAGACAGAGACGTACTGTTGATATAACGCCAAGGCACGTAGCCTGCACGCATAGATTGCAGTGTCCAGCTTAATAACATAATAGAACGCAATTGAGATTGCCTGTGTTGTAATATGGCCAAATCTTGTTCTAGTATGTCTATTGCAGAAGATACAATGTTGCCTAAGGAATATATCCTGGAGGTCAATGTAGTTAACCCAATGTCTACCACTGCTAGATATTTTTCTAGATTTATACGATCTATTTCACGTAACCTCTCTGCGGCCTCTTGTTGTGATATTTTCCATATTTCATTGTAGACAGCATAATAGAAACGTTTCTGACGTGGTTGCCTGGGACCCAATAAAAAATCCCTGAGATCCACATCCTGTGATAGTAAGGATAAGTGTTATTTCACCTTTGTGAGTGTTGAGGTTTTTAGCCAATCAAGGCACAAATTCCCAACACTGTAGGATGTCACTACCCCTGGATGTTGTCTCTGTACATAACGTGGATCTGGCCTATGGATACTAAACCCTTTGGCTTTACCCATGAATCTTGCCTGACAACTATTAGTGTCTGTGGGCCAAATCAACCATTTCTTTCAATCGGGGTCTGATCTGTTGTATTGTATGATGCCATCTACTGTAATCACTTTCTGTGATGTTTCGTTACCCTCGGTGTGTGATGGAGTTGTCAACCAAGGTGTGTTCAAGTCTTTGTTCTTGGTAAGTCCAAGGCAAGACGTCTGTTGCACTGTCTCGTTCAAAAACATGATTTGTTGAGGGATAAGGCATGCTCTAAACAAAGCTTCTGTTCCCTGAACTTGCCATTCCCTAGTACACCAGACTGATTTTAAGTCTATGGTGTCTTTCCATAAGTCGAAACCTTGCTCAGACAACTGGGCAATAAAGGAAGCAGAATAAATCTGTTTGGTGTTTGTTAACATATTTTTCTGTGCTGATGCTGGTGCAATCCTATAGTAATATGAGGCCGGGTCAGACATATTAAACCCCGAAAAATATGGAAACTTTCGTGTAAATGTTTTTGAACTGCCTTTCGGCGGTGTTGGACAATGTTCCCACTGGTGGTATGTGAACACATATCTAGGATTAGCAGATTTATGCAAAAAGTTATGACCATAGTGTTGATAACAATACATAGTTTTGAAATCTGATGTGCTTTCCAATGTTTCACTATTAGAAAATGCAGCAGATTTTTCCAAATCAGACAACATGTTATTAACAGTTTCGAAATCCCAATCATCGGAAAATGTACTTGAGGTAATGATATCGCTCAATGATATTTTAAATAAATGAGGAATTCTTAAAATTTCGGTCGGACCAAATATATCGAAATCAACCTTGTCCCAAACTATACCATTGGGTATAGGAACTGCTGTAATGTTCACTGACGACAAGTCTCTTTGTTCTCGATGAGATGATTGCTGTGGTTTTAAAATTAAATTCACCTTTTGAGCTGCAGAGCTTTGTCGAAGGTAATTTCCATTAACTAGCATGCTAAAAACTATTACTAAGCCTACCCAGAAAAGAAAGAAAAGTATCCCAGTGATTACCCATGGTTCTACCCAAGGTGACACCAGGTAAGTCTTTTTAAGAAAGTTCAGAAAGTCTTTTACTTGCTGCTTGCGTGATTTTTTGGCTGGCGTTGTTTCCGGTTCGCTTGGATCCCAAAAAAACGTATCAAAGTTTATGAAGTAGCCAGAAGCAGTTCGATCAATTGTCGGTATTGCATCAGGATTTGTGGAAATGATAGTTTGCTCTCGTTGAGGCATGTTGATGTAGACATCTGTATTTGGTCGAATAGCGAGTTGTCTTTCATTTTGAGTCTGAATCTGAACTTCAGGTTCAAGAAGAACGAGTTCCATAGCATTGTTGCATAGTCCTTCATTCCGTGTCGGGGACTCTTCGAACGTGATGAGTCTTTCCGTTTGAACTTCTTGAATTGTAGCGAGAGGAGGGCGTATGATAGCCCAAATTCTTTCTTATCCGCTATCTTCTTTCTGACCAGATACCCGACTTTTGGGATCCAGACAGGCCTTGCCGTGACTGATTTGACTTCCCCAGTGGTGGTCTTCTTCTGGTGGACATTACTTTGTTGTGTCCTGGATTCATTTAGATCCTGTAAAACAGCCGAACGATCATGGATGTCAAAAGGCTTTTCATTCGCCACTGCGCCTTCACAATCAAGATCAGGTACCCACATTCTTGTCCCAAATAGGACCTCATATGGAGTGACCCCCCCACAGAACTTCTTGGCATATTGTTCAATGCTCGCTGTACTCCATGCAGATGTTTCACCCAACTCTCACCCGTGCCTAATACTCTCGCTGTTAAAGATTGCTTTAAGTCTCGGTTTTTTCTCTCCACAACCAAATTTCCCTCGGGATGGTATGGAGAGGAGTACCGCAATGCTACACCCAATCCTTTCATGGCCTCCTTGTAAGCCCGAGAGCTAAACGCAGGGGCCTGGTCAGAATGTAATGTGCCAATTCGGTATGTCCCTATAAAGACTCGCAAATCTTTTATAACAGTTCGAGCGTCAGCCGAGCGTTGGGGCCACACCCATAGGAATCTTGAGCAGGAATCCACTGCAACCATGATATACCTGTAAGCCCCATCACATTTTAAGGGGCCACAGTGGTCCAAGTACATACACGCTAGTGGTTTATCCGATATTAATAATGGTGTCTGTGCTGGACGTGTTACGGTGGAACCTTTCATCTGCTGGCAGATGTCGCATTTCAAGACATAGTCTTTAGTCTGCTTCGTTAACCCAGGCCACCAATAGCATTGTTTCAATAAACTAACAGTCGCCGTAACTCCTGCATGTGCAGAACCTATCCCTTCGTGTGCTGCTAGAATTAAACCTAACCTACGATCCATGTTTGGAATTACTCTATACCCCACTCCAGGAATCTGAGCAAATGGAATGTTATTGGCATCTAACTTGTAGGAGTACTTGAGTGGAAACCTTTTTGGTACTGCTCCGCTGTTTTTGCGACAAGCATTGACAGCTACCATAATCTCACCATCTATTCTCGTTTTAGAACGAGTGATTGCAGCTACCGAAGCCGTGCGTACAGCCCCTTTTGTGGCTTCATCAGCCAATGAATTCCCTTCAACGTGAAAGCCATCACGCTGATGACTCAGTGTATGTATCATGTGATCCCTCGGTAGTTCAGTTTTCAACTCCACTACCTGTTCCCATAGCATTTTATGCTTACTTGTGCCACCTTTTACATCTTTGAACCCATTTTGAACCCAGTGCTGCAAATATTCATTATATGACTGCACACAGTAGAAGGAATTGCACACAATCAGTGTGGGGAATTCTCGATCTGTATTCACCAGTGCCAGTATTAAGGCTTTTAACTCTGCCAGCTGTGCCATGCAGTCTCCTAGAGATTGCGTTTTTGTGCAACTTGGGTGGAACTTTCCATCCCGCATGCGACCTTTAATGATTGCGCATGCCGCGCTGTATTGTTGCTTACTTCCTATGGCCGGTTGAGCTGATCCGTCAGTGTAAATTATATATTCATACTGATATAGAGGCATTATTTCATTTGGCAGAGGATATTCTTGTTCGTATTGCAGAAATGCTTGTGTATTTAAATTTCGGTCTTACCTGTATTCTACATCTGATGCAGTGAGTGAATTAGCCCATTGTATCCATCTTGGATGTAAGGCTTTAGCATTAGGAACGCTTCCCTTTCTCGCAGCCTCTAAGGCTGGAACTGGAGTCACTACCATTATTATTTTCTCCTGTGCCAGTGCTCTTTCTCTCACTACAGCAGTCTGTACTGCTGTCAGAATCTTTTCTGTAGATGCGAAGCGCATCTCAGCATTTGTGTACAAATGTGATTTGTATGCAATTGGTACTGTCTCACCTTCATTATATGTTAGATAGGTGTACCCAGATTGACCTGCAACTATACGGATCACCAGGTTGCGTGCGTTTACGCGTATCTGTAAGTGTTTGTAAACTATCATGTCAGCTTGTAAGGAACAAAGTGTATCTGTATGTTCCTGTGTCCATTGTTTTACTGAAAAATCAGGTTTTATTAAATCGTAGAAAGGTTTTACCCTTTCTGCATAATCTAAAATGTATGTTCTACCAAAATTTAGGAATCCCAGGATCGATTGTACATTTTTTAATGATTTTGGAGGTTGGAGCAGCGCATATTTTTCTAAAAAATTGGCTGCCTGCCAGGCTTTTCCCTTCACTTGAAAGCTCATATCCTAAAAACAGGACACTGAAATAGGCAATTTTTGATTTTTTAAAGTTGAATTTGTAGCCCTCAGATGCAAATCCCATAATTATGGTCCTCTAGGTCATCGCCCGTTAGATATATATCATCCACATAGGACAATGCCTCTTCATCCAAATTTTGAAGTAACTCAGTTACTCTGGCCGAAAACAACCCCGGGCTGTTCTTATACCCTTGGGGGAGTCGACAAAATTGCTGTTGTGACCCTAGCGCGGAGAATGCTGTTAAATACCTGCTTTCAGGTGCTATATTTTGGCAGAAAAATCCATTTGAGATATCAAGTGTTGTTTTATATTTTTTCCGCACAATGTTATTCATTAATGCGGCACTATGTGTATTTTGGACTGCAAACGTCTTAGTGCAAGTGTTTAAATGTCTAGAATCTGAAATTAAATGTTATGAATTGGCAGGTTTCATGACCGGGAACAAAGGATTGTTCATCGATGAGGTGCAATTTTCAATCAACCCTTGGTATTCAAGTTGATCTAAGATCTCCCTGACCTGTTTTTTAGCTTCTTGCTTTATTGGATACTGCCTCTGTGCAGTTGGAGTATTTTTTAAAGGAATTATGTGGTGGGTTGAATCCTCATCCCATCCAACATGGTTTCTGTATAATGCCGTAGCCTGGGCTACCGCCCACTCCTGCGCATAAGTGTGTTGTAAGTGCCTGGGAATATGGTCTGAGAATGCCGGAAGAATTACCGTTTCTCCTTTAGGGCAATCCATGACGAATGCTGGCGGCCAATCTTGTTCAACTAATAAAATATCATAGCCAAATGTCAGGTTCTCCCAAAAGAGACCTCTTACTGTTCTGCATTTGTCCCCCTCCATTTGGAGCGTTATTTCATATACTTTATGTGGGATGCTTACCCTAGTATCGGGTGTTTCTACCATGATGTAATCATTCAAGTCCGCTGTCACCAGAAATTCCATCAGGTTCTGGCGAGCTATTGTTATTTCTGCCGCACTGTCTAGCATCGTCAGAGCCCATTCCCCGTTCGGTAGTCGAGTCTTCAGAACTCTGGGCATGTCTGATCTTTAGACCTGCAACCTTCTTCTTTTTGAACTGTGGCTTTTGCTTTGGTTTCTCTTCTTTTTTAGAAGTGTAATCTTGAGCGTGCTGCTTGTCTCTGGACTTTGTACGTTCTTCTTGCCTTTCTGACTGTCCTTCCCTCTAGGAGTTTTTCGATGAACCCTGAAAGGAACGAGAGGAACGTGCATCAGTATCCTGATACCTGTCAGGTTTCCTAATGTTATCCCTATTCCTTAGGTTATACCTCTTTTCGGAGGGCTCCTGTGGAGGAGATCTACCTCTGGATTGAGATCTGTTTCCTTTAAAGTTTTGTTGTTTTTTGTTGTCCCACTTCTTCTTTGTAGAAGTAGGTATCTGCTTGGAAGTGTCCTTTTCAGGACTGCCCATCAGTTGTGGCTTTAAAGCTTTCCCACCCAAACTGTCCCTGCCGAATTCTGCATATGCAGTTTCAATTATTTTTGGTAGTTCATGTTGTTGTTCTAAAGGACTGAACTCCCTTAGGCATTGGCAGATAGTCACTGAAGCTGCTTCCCCTTTAATATTAGCTAATATTATGGCTGATACCTGGGCATAGTTGTTGTTTTTTGTTGTCCCACTTCTTCTTTGTAGAAGTAGGTATCTGCTTGGAAGTGTCCTTTTCAGGACTGCCCATCAGTTGTGGCTTTAAAGCTTTCCCACCCAAACTGTCCCTGCCTAATTCTGCATATGCAGTTTCAATTATTTTTGGTAGTTCATGTTGTTGTTCTAAAGGACTGAACTCCCTTAGGCATTGGCGGATAGCCACTGAAGCTGCTTCCCCTTTAATATTAGCTAATATTATGGCTGATACCTGGGCATAGTTACCTAGCAACTTCATCCCTAAGTTTAGGGCAGGCTCTGCTCCGTACTCATTTTGTATTTGTCTCAATACGTCTGGTACTACTGCTAATGACGGGATACCATGTGTTCTGGTATAAATGGCAGCAAAGACTGTACCCCAAGTGGTACAATCCTCTACTTGTGGTGTTATCCCCATGGGCAAGCAGATTGTTAGCATTCTGTGTTTTTCATACTGGGTAGTATTCGGGAATACTGCCTCTAGCTGTGTTATTTTCTGAGCTACCCAGAATGGTATTTGTTCACGTTTTGTGGGCATTTTACCCATTACCGCGTGTAATGTTTGTGGTGTAATTTTAGTTGTTGTACCCTGAATTTGAGTTCCATTAGTTGCAACTATCGCTGGTTGGACTGTAAGTGTCCTCATGATGAATTGCGTCAAGTTTCTGTATATTTTAATTAAATCTTTGCGTTGTGTGAGTAAGTTTCCTGGTGGCATTGTTTCAATGTCAGGATGTGGTGTATAGGCTGCTAATATTGGCCATGTTGCCCCATCCCTTCTGTGTAGGAGTGAAATGTTTTTGTTCTTGCATTTGCTGCTGAGAATGTAACCCACAAATAAAATACCTCAGTTCTGTTTGATTCGTGTGCCTCAATCACCAAAACTACTACGCCACCCCTAGATGATAGACCATGCTCTAGCAGTTTCAGGGTGACTGTATTTCTAAAGTTCTCTGCAATGTGTATTGCGTCTGCATCTTCTTCTAAGGCTGAGAGGTGTAGATCTACTATTACGTTACCTCTGTCCTCAGTCATTTTGTAAAGAAGAGCTTTCCCAGGGAACTAAGATAAGGTGTTTTGCACAATTTTAGGAACACTGAGTCCTTCAAGCTTGATTAACCAACAGCCAATAAATAAGATTTTTTGGCCTACTCAGCTGTGGCGGAGTTTGTGCCCACCCACTCCAGATGTCTCTGGTGTTTTGTGAGTAGGGGTCTCTGAGAATAGCACGACTGAACTACTCAGATTCTACTGTTAAATTAGATAGTACCCAACCAACGTTGGTGGCGCCATGTCATGTAGTTCCTATATTACCTATACAGGATCTGCGCGTTTGGATAACATAAACTGTGGGATTGGTGGCGGACTGATTTCGTGCACCCCCAACGGATACGTTAGCCTGTCTGTATCAGCTAGCTCACAGTGCCACTATAATCTCCTCTTATCACGGAGAGAATAGATTCTGGCAACCTCAGAACATGACAACCCTGATCCCTCAGAATCGTGGAAACAATATACTACCTTTCGCTCAGTCACTCGTGCTCACTTAGGGGCTGATTACGATGGCGGATGGAAAAGCACTACGTCCGCCGTGGTTGCGGAAAAAAAACATCCGCATGTTCCGCGGCAAAACCAGCGGTCAGATTAGGATGCACTGCTCGAAAAATCCGACCACGGCAGACGGATTCCACAAAACTCCACCGGGAACGTCCGGAAAAGCTGAAAATACGTCCGTGGCAGATGGAATTCCTGCGGAAAGACCCCAAAACGCTGATCAACCAGCGGAATGACCGCAAGTGAAATTATGATATGATGGCGGAGCCAGCGGAACGATCAGTTGTTCCCGACCACCGCGATCGCGCGGAATGATGAATGGTAGAGCCGGCGGAAGGGCCATTGCATTCAGACCACTGCGGTCGCGCGGAAAGAGGAATGGTGGTCGAAAGCAACAACACAACAAGGCTACCAAGTGTGGCTGTTTGTCTGGCGCAGCCTCCAAAAACATCTGACACACCCCAATGACACATCCCCATGGCAAGTAGAAAATACAAATCCCGGGTCAACCCAGATAACACACCTGACATGAATCCTCCATTTTGACCCACCCACATAGCTGGGTACAAAACCAACCTCTTCCCTGCCCAGCATCTTTTGCACAACTCTAGAACTCAAGGGCCCAACACCACAGCACAAAGGAGAGGCAAATCAGCACACATCACACCACACAACCACCCACACACCACACAAATCTCCACCACCACCTTCACACCTGCACTTTTCAACCATTTGCACATCACACAACATGGCACAGAAAAAAATGCCAAAATTCACTGACAATGAGTTGTCAGTCATGGTATATGAGATAATCAGAGTAGAACCACATTTGTTTGGAAGCATGGTCCAACAGACACCAGTAGCCAGAAAAAACCAAATGTGGGAAAGGATAGTCAACAAAGTCAATGCAGTAGGGGCCACCCCGCGCACCCTGCGTGACATCAAGAGGAGGTGGCATGACCTCAAGAGCAGGGTGAAAGAGCGTGCCAACAAGAACCATGAGCTGGCTCAGAGGACTGGCGGTGGCCCTCCCATTCTACCACTAACATTCACCGAATGGGAGGAGAAGGTGCTTGCCATACTGCATCCAGAGAGTATCACAGGAGTGGAGGCTGGTAAGTACCAACAAATGTCTCCCATTACACTGCTATGTACTGTCTTGCACAACTAGAAAGCTACACTTCCTAGACACAAAAGCACTTATGTACAACACACTCTTCCCAACACATGTCTCCCATATCTAACATTTCCTTCCTCTGAATCACCTCAAAGGTAGCTAGCAATATTTCCATTGGGGCATGTGGACAGGCAGCCAGCACTACAACTCCCACAAGGCACCCTTGTCCCACAGCTGAGCAAGATGGAGCACTCCCCACACCCATAACCATGTGGCAGTCATTTCATTACTCTCCATAAACTTACAGGTAGGTAGCCATCTGAACAGGGAGGGGGGTTTGTTGGTAGGAAGCCAGCACTACAACTCCCACCAGGCACCCTTGTCCCACAGCTGAGCAGGATGGAGCACTCCCCACACCCAGAACCATGTTGCAGCCATTTCATTGCTCACCTCAAACTTACAGGTAGGTAGCCTTCTCATGCTCTCTTGTCTCACCCCTGAGCAGGATGGAACACTCCCCACACCCAGAACCATGTGGCAGCCATTTCATTGCTCTCCTCAAACTTACAGGAAGATAGTCATCTCAACAGGGAGGGGGGTCTGTGGGTAGGACGCCAGCACCTCCCACCAGGCACCCTTGTCCCACAGCTGAGCAGGATGGAACACTCCCCACACCCAGAGCCATGTGGCAGCCATTTCATTGCTCTCCTCAAATGTACAGGTAGGTAGCCTTCTCATGCTCCCTTGTCTCACCCACCAGCAGGATAGAACACTCCCCACACCCAGAACCATGTGGCAGTAATTTCATTGCTCTCCTCAAACTTACAGGTAGGTAGCCATCTGAACAGGGAGGGGGGTTTGTGGGTATTAAGCCAGCACTACAACTCCCACCAGGTACCCTTGTCCCACAGCTGAGCAGGATGGAACACTCCCCCCATGCAGAACCATGTGGCAGACATTTCATTGCTCTCCTCAAACTTACAGGTAGGTAGCCTTTTCATGCTCTCTTGTCTCACTCCTGAGCAGGATGGAACACTCCCCACACCCAGAACCATGTGACAGCCATTTCATTGCTCTCCTCAAACTTACAAGTAGGTAGCCATCTCAACAGGGAGGGGGGTCTGTGGGTAGGAAGCCAGCAATGCAACTCCCACCAGGCACCCTTGTCCCACAGCTGAGCAGGATGTAACACTCCCCACACCCAGAACCATGTGGCAGCCATTCCCCTCCACTGTATCACCGAGCAGGTAGGTAGTCAGTGCATGCACCCTGCCATCGTTCTCAAAATGCATGGAGCCATATGACCACATCAGCCCTCACATGTCAGCCAACTTGGCATAGATCCCAAATTTACATCCAGTGTGCAGACAGCTAAGCGCATGTAACTGTCACAGAATTTAAACTTTGACTCACCAAGTCACATGTGAAAGAAATTCAGGGCCCAATCATGCACAGCACAGAATGCAATGTGTAAGTGCCATGGTGTCAGAGCATGAAGGCCCATATCAACACAAAAAAAACATGCATGGTCAATCTGACAAACAAAGTAAAGTACATGATATGAAAAAGGTATGTATAACATTCCAATGGCTAGTTCTTTTTTAGCTGAAACTGATTCCATGAAGAGTAAACAAAAAAGGCGCATTATCAAAAGTTGATGAGCCGCAAGTTGGTAGATGATGACATGTCCGTGTAATCACACAATCTGTACGTGGCACATGGTTTCAATTTACATGTCACACTATGTACAAGTAATGTATGTACCTCAACATCATGTCATGATGCTCATTATCTTTCAGCCATACCAAGTGATTGCAATGTAAAGTGTTTGGTGTATCAAATGTAACATCCAAAAGTCTAACACCAAGCTTGTGGAGTGCACTTAACTGACATTTTAACCTCTGTTCAACAGGAGATCCACAAGCAACTGCAGCAGAAAACACCACCAACCTGCAGAGCCTGTCTCCCCCCCGGAATGTGAACTCTCTGATGCAGATTCCCTACATTTTTGGGATGAGGAGCAACAACCTGGCCCCTCAGGACTGCCAGGGCGCACTACATCTCAGGGCCTCATTGTCCCCACCACCACCACCACCACAGCAACAACAACAGCGCTGACCCCTGCTACAACGACCTGTGCGGCAGCCACCTCCACCATCACCACTGCTGCCTGCAACACTCTCCCTGCTTCAGTGGTTACCAACACCACCACACAATCCGAGGATGCCTGGGAGAGTGTGCGTGTGCTTTGGATGCCAACGCCACAGGTCCGTGTCAGCAGGGCAGGTGGGAGGGCAACTGGGGGACAATCACAGGAGGACACTGAGACAGAAGCCCTGGCCACCATCGCAAGAGTCCTTGGTGCATATGAACAGAGCCAGGGACAGATGGGCCAGGTTGTGGAAGAAGTGCGTGAGCTCCGCCTGCTGCTGAGGCCCATGGACACACGTATGGGCCAACTTGTGGACCTCATGGGCCAGCTTGTGGGTGTTCTGAGGGACAGACATGCAGCTCAAATGACGGCTCAACCCCCCTCCAGTGGCTAGCTTGCTGATACTCCCACCACCTCAGCTGCGGCCACAGAGAGGGGTGAGCTGCAAGACAATGACTCCTCAGACACCGCTGAGCCTGCAGCAGAGGCCCCCCCTGCCAAACATAGGAGGGGACGTCCGAGAAGCACCATGGGAGGATCACGTGGCAAAGCACCAACCAAAGGCAAGTCGCTGAGCCAGCCATGATGGCACCTGTGTTGCCCTTGACATTGACTTTGTTAACTATCCTAACCCACATTGCCATGTTGATGGCATGAGTTTGTTGGACTGTGTGACTACATCAATGTGGTGACTACTCTATTTGTCTCATTTACCATCACTGACAACTCATAAATTCACTTTACACAATTTTAAAAACAACCACTTCTCTTTCACAAAAACTTATTGAAAATAAACACTCTTTACACACCTATGTCTTTGTGTCAGTTCCATGTTTATCACAGTATGTACAATGTCAACTCAGATTCCAATGTACCACAAGCTCTGATTGTGAAGAGGCATTGATAGGGTGAAGGAACCTAGTGTTGGGGTTTGTAGGGCTCAGCCATCATAATAGCCCTCCGATGCTTCCCCCCCACCCCCCGTGATTAGTAAGGTAATGTTTGACCAGGTGGTAACTCACAGTAGAATACTCTTGATCAAACTGTGGTCAACAGGTCAGGTTTATTCTGAGGTCTTATCAACCTTATGTTTTGGTGCAATACATCATGGTATTTCTATTTGCCTTAGGATCTCTGCTAGTGTTTCGCAGGCTTTGGGTTGTTAAGATAATTATGCTTGCCTGCATCTCATTGAGCATCACTTTACACATTGTTAAAGGGTTAACCAGACTCGAACCACCAGAACAGGCGCGAGTCCTTAAGCGCGCACGTTGCTTTCAGCAACTGCTGAAACGTGACTCTACAACGTGAAAAGCAACCCCACCCTTCCTCGTCTATATAAGACTGCCGCTCCCACTTACTCGCGCTTGTGTTCGTTTCATCGCTATCCAGCAACTCCACTCACCTGAAGTCTTCCGACGAAGCAACAACTCTATGGTTCCGTTTTCGGACTTCCGGTTTTCTTCCTGTTTCCGCTGCTCTTCACCGCATCGAAGACTCGACTCCTCTTCCGTCACCATTTCCTGTCCGGCGTCAGTTCCCTGCTCCCGGTCTTTTCTTCCTTCATCCTGCAGCAAGACAAAAGAGAAGAAGAAGAGAAATACTTACAAGTAAGATCGTTCCGCTTGCGGAGCGCGCGCGCACCCATGCATGCAGAACAAGTTAAACAAAAGAAGAACTTATCTTTGTTGACACTTTCCCTGCCATAATCTTCATTTCTCGCCTACATGATACAAGAAAGAAAGAACGCAACGATTACAACAGAGTTGGCAAAGGATCTCTGTGCTTTCAATCATTGCGATCATTACAAGGGAGTCATTGTATTCATTTCTTGTGTGAAAGACATTATTGTTAAGGTGTCATAAGGACCCGATATTAAGTGAGTAGTCAAACAGACAAGAGGCTCATTTGTGTATGTATGAAAAGAGTTTTTCTGGGCTAATGTTTTCTTGTTTCCACAGTAAAGGGAAGCTAGCAACTTAATTCATCTTTAGCATCGCATGGGAGACATACAGTAAGAGCAAAGGTACTAGAGTAGTAGAAACGTATGTTGGTATTGTGCTTATTTAGAAGTCATGTTAAGCAGGTAAATTGCACGACAATTATTCTTATTTGTTTTGTAGGAAGGATCCACTAAAGGATTCGCAACAGAAGCTCTTGGGCAGACGTGGAAAGTGACGTGTGTTCCTTTATTTTATCTTTTGGTTATTTTGTCCCTTTTTCCCCTTCCCCCAGAAACCTACGAATCCAGACTGTATTACACACACAGTTTCAGAGGACCTAGGTGCTAGGGGGCATCGGAAAACTAGCTTCTCATCTCTCAACTGGAACCCCTGGATTTCAGGTGAGTGAAGGTTAACAGAAACACAAGCCTTCACAACATTTAGTTCTATTTGAGAGATGGATCCCGACAGAGATCATATCAGTACCCATGACTTGGCGCAAGCCTTATTTGAAGATACTGAAACCAATAGAACGCTGCCTGAATTAGTGCAGAAGATGCAATTGGAAATGGAAAAGTTAAAACAAGAAAATCTAGATTTGCGTCAAGAGGTAATACGATTTAAACCGAGGGATTCAGCTTGGCCGAGTACAACCTTTCCGCCCTTTGCCACATCCTTTGAGACAGGGAACAAGTCAAGAAACGCAAATAGTTTTAGGACAAGTGATGAAAGTGCGACGCCCATACAGGTTACAGTTGCAGTTCCGCCGGCCGTGCCATTGTCAGCCCCTGAAAGGTTTTTGGGCGATAGTGCCAAGTATAACATTTTTATTAGTCAATGTCAATTACATTTCATGTGTAAACCTCAGGCTTTTACATCTGACGCAGCCAAAGTGGCATTTGTGCTTTCATACTTGGGAGGCACTGCTGCTAATTGGTCAATACCTTATATAGATAGGAACGACCCTGTGCTGTATAACTGGACATTATTTAAACAGACTATGACCAAATTGTTTGCTAAACATACTTATGTACAAGCTAGCGATAATGAGCTGCTTAATTTAAAACAATCTGGTAAAGATCTTTTGACATATCTAACACATTTCAACCGACTCTTAACAGAAACCCAATGGCCAGAAGAAAAACGTATATCGTTATTTTATCGTGGGTTACGTGACGAGTTGAAGGATGCACTAGCCCATATAGTGGACCTCCCCGACGATTATGCCGATTTTGTGGATCTGGTGGTAAAACTAGACCATAGGTTAGGAGAAAGAAAGGGCGACAAAACCAGAGTGGAAAGTAGGTGGTCATGGGCGAAGTCTGAAAAGAGGGAAACAGAAGTTAAACAAACAGATTCTGAGCCCATGCAGTTAGGCACTATTAAGGGCCCACTTACCCCTGAAGAAAAGGAACGACGTAGAAAACTAAATCTGTGTCTTTATTGTGGTCGCTCAGGGCATTTTGCAAGAGACTGCCCTTCTAAACCAAAAACCCCTAGGAAAGTTAGCCTTGCAGCAAAGATCCCGTCAGAGCAGGAAAACTAGGTAACTCGTCAAGGAAGGAGATCACTTGCACGAGGCAGCATCTGAACAAGATCTCCCAACCTCGATTTAAGTTTGTACCCCGAATACCAAAACATTTTATGATTCAAGTTATCTTAATCTTAAATGCTCAACTGAGACACACTGTGTCTGTTCTATTGGATTCAGGAGCAACTGGAAATTTTGTAGATAATCAGCTGGCCCGGAAGCTTCAGATACCCACTATACTTAAAGAACAACCAGAACCGGTATGTGCTGTAGATGGCACGTCTCTGTCTTCAGGAAACATAACCCATCAAACAGAGCCTATAATCATGGTCTGTCAAAATGGACATACTGAGTCCATTAGTTTTGATCTTATTGATACCCCTGCTTTTGGTGTAATTTTGGGAGTTCCTTGGCTTACCGCACATAATCCAATAATAAATTGGGTGTCCAGAACAGTAACACTGAACTCGGTGTTTTGCAAGGCCCAATGTTATCAAGTGGCTCATCAGGAGTTTGAAACCATTGTTCATTGTGCAAACTCATTAGTCACTTCTGATCTCATTCCTTTTGAATATCAGGAGTTTGCAGATGTCTTTGACCCTATCAAAGCCACTGCATTACCACCTCACAGACCATATGATTGTCGCATAGACTTGTTACCAGGAGCTCCTCTTCCAAACAGCAGGGTATATGCGCTATCAGAACAAGAGACGAAATATCTAAGATCTTATTTGGATGAACTTCTGGAATTGGGTTTTATCCGACATTCCACATCCCCTGCCTCCTCGCCTTTATTTTTTATCCCTAAACGGGATGGCGGCTTGAGAGCTTGCCTTGACTATCGAGGTTTGAATAAAATCACTATAAAGAATAAGTATCCTCTACCACTGATACCGGTATTGTTAGACCAGCTGAGAGATTCAACAATCTACACCAAGTTAGACCTGCGAGGGGCATATCATCTTGTGCGAGTCAAGGAGCATGATGAGTGGAAGACGGCTTTCAGAACCAAATTTGGGTTGTTTGAATACACCGTCATGCCCTTTGGCTTGTGCAACGCCCCCGCCGCCTTTCAGTTCTTTATTAATGAAGTTTTGAACGAATTTTTGGATATATGTGTTATCGTGTATATTGACGATATTCTGATTTACTCCAAGAACGAGACTGAACATACTCAACAGGTTAAGGCCGTGCTAGCAAAATTACTGGATAATCACCTTTTTGTAAAACTTGAGAAATGTGTGTTTAGTACTAGACAGGTGGAATTTCTTGGTTATTGTCTTTCGCCAAAAGGCATTTCGATGGACAAGAAAAAAGTTAGTGCTATTTTAGATTGGCCAGAGCCAGCTTCGGTTAAAGAGGTTCAACGGGTGTTGGGTTTTGCTAATTTTTACAGACGCTTCATCCCTCAATTTGCAGAAACAATGGTTCCCATCACAAGACTGTTAAAGAAAGGACACCCATTTGACTGGTCTAAAGAGGCCTCACAGGCCTTCCAACTCTTAAAGGAAAAATTTACCTCAGCACCTGTCCTTAGGCATCCTAATCCAGATGTACCCTTTTTTGTGGAAGCTGACGCTTCACAGATAGCTGTGGGAGGGGTTCTCTCACAACGGGATGAACAAGATGGTCAGTTGCACCCAGTGGCTTTCTATTCAAAAAAGCTACTTCCAGCCGAACAGAATTACACTGTTATGGAAAGAGAATTATTGGCAATCAAACTGGTATTTACTGAATGGCGTCATCATTTGATGGGAGCCAAATTTCCGGTTACGATTTTTAGTGACCATAAAAATTTACAATTTTTTAGTTCAGTGAAAGCTCTCACTCCTCGTCAGATGCGCTGGCTGAACTTCTTTAGTTCTTTTGATTTTGTGATCACTTTCAGACCAGGAACCAAACAAGTGTTATCGGATCTGTTATCTCGGTACGGGCATACTAATAAATCTAAGAAAGAGACAGAAAGTCCCTCTATCATCCCATCAGAGAAAATAGTAGCACCTTTGATTTCCCCTGATTTTATGGCGCAGATTAGGCAACTACATTTAGACGAGCAAGTGAAAGAGTGGTTAAAGGACCCAAAAATTCCCTTCAACAAGGCCTGTTCTACCATGATAATTTATTATACATCCCCAGCGCAGATTTACAACAGAAGGTTATGCAGTGGAATCATGATTCACCTTTAGCTGGGCATCCAGGAGCTCAGAAAACTTTAGATAACTGCAGGAAACACTTTTGGTGGCCTACCTTGGTGAAGGACGTTAAAGAATTTGTAGCTGCCTGTACGGTTTGTGCCACTAATAAATCTTCCCACAGCTCTCCTACTGGTTTGCTTCAACCCTTGCCTGTGCCCCCTCACCCTTGGCACACTATAAGTGTGGACTTCATTACTGGACTTCCGGTGTCAGGTGGTCACACAGTAATTTTGGTGGTGGTGGATTATCTGTCCAAGATGGCTCATTTTGTTCCTTTACCAAAACTCCCGTCTGCAATTGAGTTTAGTCATATTTTTCTATCACACATTGTAAAGTTGCATGGCTTGCCGAATAAGATCGTTTCGGACAGAGGGAGTCAATTCGTGTCAAAATTCTGGAAACATTTTTGTGATTTATTAAAGGTAAAAGTAGCTCTGTCCACGGCTTTCCACCCAGAAACCGATGGCCAGACCGAACGAGCGAACCAGACTTTATTACAAACCTTAAGATGTTTAATGGCGGAATTCACCAGTCACTGGGACAAAGCTCTAGCTTTAGCTGAATTCTGTTATAACAATAGCATTCATGTGGCCACACAATGTTCTCCGTTTTACTTCTTACAAGGTTTCCATCCCAAGTCATTACCTCTGTCTGTTGAACAGTCTTGTCTACCAGCAGTTACAGATCGATTGCACAACATTTTAGACATACAGGCAAGAGCAGTAAGACACTTAACTAAGTATAAAGAACAAATGAAGACTCAAGCGGATAAACATAGACTACCAGCCCCAAATTTCAAAGTAGGAGACAAGGTATGGCTTTCCACTAAGAATCTACAGGTAGCAGGCCCTAGAAAGTTGCAGCCCAAATATATTGGACCTTTTGCCATCATCCAAATATTGACCCCAGTATCAGTGAAACTGCAGTTACCCCCAGATTATTCTGTGCATCCCACATTCCATGTATCATTGTTAAAAGCCTACAATCCTCTTACGAGACAAGAGCCCCCTCCTCCTCCTATAGTTATTGATGACCACTTAGAGTATGAGGTTCAAACGATTTTAGATGCCAAACGATTACAAGGAAAATTACACTATTTGATTTCTTGGAAGGGTTACCCGGCCGAGGAAAACTCTTGGGAACCTGCTTCAATGGTGCACGCTCCTCGGTTAATCAGAGCCTTTTACCTCAGAAATCCACACAAACCCCGTCCGGTAGGGACGCCTTTGAGGGGAGCGACTGTTGGGGTTTGTAGGGCTCAGCCATCATAATAGCCCTCCGATGCTTCCCCCACGCCCCGTGATTAGTAAGGTAATGTTTGACCAGGTGGTAACTCACAGTAGAATACTCTTGATCAAACTGTGGTCAACAGGTCAGGTTTATTCTGAGGTCTTATCAACCTTATGTTTTGGTGCAATACATCAGGGTATTTCTATTTGCCTTAGGATCTCTGCTAGTGTTTCGCAGGCTTTGGGTTGTTAAGATAATTATGCTTGCCTGCATCTCATTGAGCATCACTTTACACATTGTTAAAGGGTTAACCAGACTCGAACCACCAGAACAGGCGCGAGTCCTTAAGCGCGCACGTTGCTTTCAGCAACTGCTGAAACGTGACTCTACAACGTGAAAAGCAACCCCACCCTTCCTCGTCTATATAAGACTGCCGCTCCCACTTACTCACGCTTGTGTTCGTTTCATCGCTATCCAGCAACTCCACTCACCTGAAGTCTTCCGACGAAGCAACAACTCTATGGTTCCGTTTTCGGACTTCCGGTTTTCTTCCTGTTTCCGCTGCTCTTCACCGCATCGAAGACTCGACTCCTCTTCCGTCACCATTTCCTGTCCGGCGTCAGTTCCCTGCTCCCGGTCTTTTCTTCCTTCATCCTGCAGCAAGACAAAAGAGAAGAAGAAGAGAAATACTTACAAGTAAGATCGTTCCGCTTGCGGAGCGCGCGCGCACGCATGCATGCAGAACAAGTTAAACAAAAGAAGAACTTATCTTTGTTGACACTTTCCCTGCCATAATCTTCATTTCTCGCCTACATGATACAAGAAAGAAAGAACGCAACGATTACAACAGAGTTGGCAAAGGATCTCTGTGCTTTCAATCATTGCGATCATTACAAGGGAGTCATTGTATTCATTTCTTGTGTGAAAGACATTATTGTTAAGGTGTCATAAGGACCCGATATTAAGTGAGTAGTCAAACAGACAAGAGGCTCATTTGTGTATGTATGAAAAGAGTTTTTCTGGGCTAATGTTTTCTTGTTTCCACAGTAAAGGGAAGCTAGCAACTTAATTCATCTTTAGCATCGCATGGGAGACATACAGTAAGAGCAAAGGTACTAGAGTAGTAGAAACGTATGTTGGTATTGTGCTTATTTAGAAGTCATGTTAAGCAGGTAAATTGCACGACAATTATTCTTATTTGTTTTGTAGGAAGGATCCACTAAAGGATTCGCAACAGAAGCTCTTGGGCAGACGTGGAAAGTGACGTGTGTTCCTTTATTTTATCTTTTGGTTATTTTGTCCCTTTTTCCCCTTCCCCCAGAAACCTACGAATCCAGACTGTATTACACACACAGTTTCGGAGGACCTAGGTGCTAGGGGGCATCGGAAAACTAGCTTCTCATCTCTCAACTGGAACCCCTGGATTTCAGGTGAGTGAAGGTTAACACCTAGGAAGACACAGGAGAATGACAGTTACTTGTCAGGCGATGCCATTACAGCTAAAACACACCACTAATCAACAATGTACAAAAACCATCACACATAACAATGACCACCAACAGCAACATAGACATTAGGTATGTGTAAAACAATACCCTGTGCCACACACATCAGCCATTAGCACTGAGCCAACAACAGCCAGCTGTCAAAAAGCTCATCTATGCCTTGACACTACCATCAAAGGCAACAGACAATGTCACTGTTGTACAATGTCACTTACACTCAAGGGACATAGTTGTCGATGAGCTGTTGACGCAGGTCAACACCTTCCTCTTCTCCACTATCATCGTCACTGGGCATGTGTGGATTTGCAGCGGGGGGCATCTGCTGCTCATCATCGTCCAGGAGCAGGGGGATCTCTTTGCGCAAGGCCAGGTTGTGGAGCATGCAGCATGCAACTATGATCTGACACACCTTTTGGGGAGAGTAGAGTAGTGCACCTCCGCTCTTGTCCGGACACCGGAATCTAGTCTTCAGAAGCCCAAAAGCACGCTCCACTACACGACGTGTCCTCCCATGTGCATCATTGTAGCGGACTTCACCCGGGGTCCTTGGATTCCTCAGTGGGCTCAGCAACCAAGGACGGTTGGGATACGCAGAGTCACCTAGGTGTGAGAAACACAGACCAATTTTGCAATATAAACAGTAGCTAAGAACAGCATGTCACACATACAGCACACTACCTGACTCTGCTTACTCACCAACAAGCCACGCACGCTCCGGATGCAGATTTGCCAACAATTGTGGGATGATGCTGTTACGCAGTATGTAGGAGTCATGTGCTGACCCTGGAAACTTGCCACAGACATGGGAGATAATAATATCCACTTGGCACACCACTTGCAAATTAATGGAATGGAAATGCTTCCTGTTCCGGTAGATGTGCTCACGTGCCTGTGGTGGAACTAGGCCAACGTGTGTGCAGTCAATGGCTCTAACAACATTAGGTATGTGTCCAAGATCATAAAAATCACCCTTCACACCTGCCAATTCATGTCTCCTTGGAAAGTGGATGTAGCGGTCCTTGTAGGTCAACATTGCGGACAGGACATCACGTAGCTCCATGCTGAACATAGCTTGAGTCATCCCACTGGCGATGGCCACCGTGTACTGAAACGAATGAGTGGCAAAGAAATGCAGGGCCGCCATCACCTTAACTGTTGGCGTCAAAGCAGTCGGATAGGTTCTGTGAGGCCTCAGATGGGGCTCCAACTGAGCACATAGCTCTTGAAGGGTAGGGCGATTCATCCGGAATTTCCTTATGATGTCCTCATCCTCCATGTTTGCCAGCACTGGGAAAGGCCGATGCACATTTCGTCGTCTCCTACATAACATGAAAGAGGACACATGTAAATTAAATTCACCAATGAGATGTGTAAAACATCCTACATATTGAATAACACAGCGCCAACATTGACAGGACTGTAACAACCGCTTAATGCACAAGTCACATGCAGAGACACCTTGATCTCATGTAGTCGTACATGTGGTCAGTATATACATACTGACTACTTCCAAATCAGAATCTGACTAGGTGAATGGTAATTGGTACACTCCTACATCTTGTGTCACCATCCCTGGGTGAGGGTGACACAGCACATGTGGCAAACAGCAACACTGCTGACTTCTACGTAGCTGCTGTACCTGCCACACCTACTTGCTTAAGTCCCACTAAGCACAACATTTGTACACAGTGAGCACAGTGTGTGTAAGCTGGTCAACTATCAAGACAAATACAGCACTGTACACAGTTATATAGGCACATTATGTGGTCAGTCTATCATTGCTGTGGGTTGAGTAGCCATTTAACACATTGACATGTTCACAAATTTGAGACTCCATTATACATCAAATCTGTGTACATGCACACAAATATCATAATTGACATGTGAGGAAGTACATGCCAATGCATGTACTCATGTGTACGGACATGACATGTGTGGGCATCATTGAGTTAAATATCACACTCTCATTTCGCTTTACAACCACGTGCAATATGATAGTGTAAATGCACAGTGATCAGTGCAGGGAATTGTCAAGTGCCAATGCAATAGCACAATGTGTCCATAGGTGCGGTAGAAGTGCTCTGCCATCGCGGTAGTGCAATACATCTTTGAAACTCGTGGTAGGCGTGCACCGCCACAGCAGGTCCGGTCATTGGATATAAATGAAAGATGCAGGATTGCGGTAGAGACCGCCTGGACACCGCGGTGTGACACCGCTAATGCCAATGCCATTGCAGCCAATGGGAACCGCGATCGCGGCAGTGCAATGCAGTTTTGAAACCCGCGGTAGGCGTGTACCACCACCACAGGCCCGGTCATTGGATATAATTGAAAGATGCAGGATTGCGGTAGAGACCGCCTGGACACCACGGTGTGACACCGCCAATGCCATTGCAGCCAATGGGAACCGAGATCGCGGTAGTGCAATGCAGTTTTGAAACCCGCGGTAGGCGTGCTCCGCTACCACGGGCCCGGTCATTGGATACAATTGAAAGATGCAGGATTGCGGTAGAGACCGCCTGGACACCGCGGTGTGACACCGCGAATGCCATTGCAGCCAATGGGAACCGCGATCGCGGTAGTGCAATACAAGTTTTGAAACTCGCAGTAGGCGTGCTCCGCTACCGCGGTCCCGGTTATTGGATACAATTGAAAAATGCAAACCAGGCAGACCAATTGCATCAGCAGAGTACCACTGAAACAACCCCAGGGGCCTATAAATGTCTGTGAGAGAGCCACACATGTCACTTGCATTCAGACACTGCTGCCTGCCATTCATCACCACCAACTGCTGCTGTTCCTGTATTCTGGAACCAGTGATGGCGAAAACTGAGAACATCAGGGCCCGTCCCTTCACCACGGAGTAGCTGGAGGTCCTGGTGGACGAGGTCCTTGCACAGTATGGGAGGATATATGGTGCTCCAGATGTACTGGTAAGTGTCTGAGTAAAAGTTTGAGAGTGCTCAGAATGCTCACAAGATGTTACTGTGCAGTAGTATGGGCCTGTGAGTGCAAGCCAATGTGCATGCATCAATATTTTGCCTATAGCATGCTCCATACATGGACTATTAAGAATTGCATTTGGGTATGTGGGGAGGATGGCAACATGGAAACTTGTACAGCTCTTCTTAAGGCAAAACAAACACATGTTGGTCAGAGACTGGGTAATGTAAATGTGTGATACACTTCCTAGCATGCTGACTTCATGTCAATGGGGTGTGTAGCCTTATTTCCACAGATCCATGACTGCATTGAAGGATGGGAGTGACATACTGTGGTTTGCAGTTATACATTTACGCTGCTGGTTTGAGACACTCGAAGTCTGAACAAACATTGCCTGTGCTATGTGATGTCATGGTCCATTAAGTGTTCATATGCTCATTTGTGACATTACAAATGTATTTTGGCCAGAGGGTACTGAATAATGTGTGTACAGTTTTCAAATTGACCCTATGGATATGTGTCCATTATGCACAAGAGTACAATGCCTGAGTGTAACACTCTTGGTGGTAATTCACCTATGACACATCAGATAAATGTGAGGTGGACATGTCATCCTTCTATTGATCCCATGATGTGTTCAGTCTCGCATGTGTAGGCACTGTTTATCCTCTCATATTGTACATGCATGTGATTTCTCGGATGGCCCACGTTTAACCTCAGTGTGAGGCCCTCTGGCCTGCACAGGAACTGCCTAATGTTACAAGGACCCATCACTAAAAGGACTGAGTGAAACATATGTGTTGTCCACCACCCTATTTCTCAATGAGCTATCTTAGGCCTGAGGATTGCACAAGACAGGAATACACCTTGTGAGAAGAGTGTGAGAATGTAAGATCATGGCCCTAAATGTGACCACCATGACACATGTAACATGCACTGGTCAAGGACATTAAGGGGTGTGTAGTGTTGGACACAGTGAGTCTGCCACGACACATCATTTCCAGTGTATTGTATGTCATGCTAACTCACATACTGCATCACAGATGAGGGCCATTTTCACATTGGTTGCTGTGCTGGCACTCTGCATGTGTATGAGATGGCCATGTAGTGTGTCCATCATCATACCTGTATACATTTCTATGATATTATTTGATCCAAGTGTACTACGTGTAATGCTGTATGGCCTCTGCTCTCCATTTATGTATTGGTGTGATATGTATTTTCATGCTCCTGTGCTGACACGCAGTGTTACACAACACAGTGTCACAGAAACTTCCTCTTCTTGTCTCCCATGCCTGCAGCTTAAGGTCCATCAGCGTAAGGCCATGTGGAAGGCCATTGCACGCAAGGTGCGGGCTCTGGGTGTCTCCAACCTACGGCATACACACTGCAACAAGAGGTGGGATGACATCTGCCGGCTGAGCAAAAACGTGGCCGAGATGATGCTGGGGGTGCTCCCTCGTAGTGGCAGGTTGGCACGTAGGAGCATGAGACCACTAATGGCCCGCATCTTGGCAGTGACACAGCCAGACCTGGATGGATGCTTGAGGGCCCATCAGCAGCAAGTTGGTGGTGAGTATTGTGCAAAGTGTGACTTTGGGTGTGAGTGACTGCATGAATCCCAACCCTGAGCCAGTGCGGAACTCTGTGATGTCTCTAGTGTGATGCAATGGCTTCTAAGTGGCCTCAGTGTTGAGTGCAGCTGTTCTGCATTTGTACGACATTTTGTTTCTCATGTGTTTAAACCCATGACCCTTGTCACATAACATCAGGTTGGCATTTTTCATCTCACATTGTATAAATGTTGTCTGAACTGAGACCTTCCTACACAGGATAATCCATTGTGTGAAGTGGGTAGCCCAGTACACTTGTCAGACTTGTGTGCGCTGTGTGGCTAGCTCAATAGTGTGCTCATGTGATGATGTGTCAGTGGATACAGACATGCACAGATGTGGACTCAGGGAGCAGTGAGTTGGTAATGGTCACACCTGTCCCATTGGTACCTTTTTTCACAATCACATAGAGGACAGCACCATTGTGAAGTATACTAGCCCAATATCAGCAGCATGGCATAACATGGTGTACTTACCTGCCATATTGACAGCAGGTGCACACAGGTGCTGAAAGGGTAGATGGGGATGATTGTAGTGATGCATTGGCTAATTTACCTTTGCCATTTGTGCACATGGCAACATGACTGGGATGGTTAGACTCTGTGTTTCAAATGCAATGTAGCATAACCTGGCTATTGCGAAATAGTTTAGGCACTATGGAGTGTCAGTCCTCAGTATGTGTGCATTGTGGAGGGGTGTCCTTGTGCATCAGTGCATGGTTAAGTTGTGGCTAATGCTTTTAATCAGTGTGTGACTTATTGGCACATTGATGTATCCTCAATGTCATCAGTCAGCACAACATATGGATGTCATATGCCAGACCCTTGGTATTGTCACACATTAGCTGTCCTTATGGAGTCCACCAACTTCATCCTGCCTTGGATCAATGAGGGACTGTCAGGGACTTGTGGACATGTTGGTATGTGACATGTCACAACCTATGAAGGCCTTGCATTCACTTCACATTCTCATGCTTACGTGCTTTGTGTTTGTGACTATATTGTGCAATGGTGCTCATTGGCACTTCATTGACAGATAAGATGTGGCCTTGTGACGTATGCTGCAGTATGAGTGTCATAGACATCAACTGGCAGTGAACAGCAGTGAGCATCATGTTAGTGTGCATTCATAGATGTGTGCTGTGCACAACAGATAAATTGTAACATCTACACAGCTGACACCAATGTACAACTGTAGTTGTGCTTCGAAGCCCAACATGGTGGATATCAGGAGCTTGTAGCCCTTGCAAAAGGACATATTGGAGTTTGTATCTGTGGTGTTCCCTTAAAGAAACTGCACGCCGTGCTGCCTTGGACCCCATTTAACGGGCAGTGAACGGACGTGCAGCGCCTGGAGGTTCTCACCTACTCGCTCTTTTTGCACTCATAGATTCTCATTTACTGTTGTTTTATGTAATTATACTGTGTTTTTAGCCTTGCTTGATTTTTAACTGTGTATCATGGTCTGAGTGAGTTATACTCAGTTTTATTGGCACCTGCACTTTGGATGGGATTTTCATCCCTGGGCGGCCATTTTGTTGTGCCGCGCGCTCCCTCACGTTAGCGCTCTAGTGGCTGCACGCCGTCCTGCCTCGGACCCCAGTTAATGGGCAGTGAATGGACGTGCAGCACCTGGAGGTTCTCACCTACTCGCTCTTTTTGCACTCATAGATTCTCATTTACTGTTGTTTTATGTAAATATACTGTAAATATACTGTGTTTTTTAGCCTTGCTTGATTTTTAACTGTGTATCATGTTCTGAGTGAGTTATACTCAGTTTTATCAGCACCTGCACTTTGGACAGGGTTTTCATCCCCGGCGGCCATTTTGTTGTGCCGCACGCTCACTCCCGTTAGCACTCTAGTGGCTGCGCGCCGTCCTGCCTCAGACCCCATTTAATGAACAGCGAACGAACGCATGCCAAAGGCAAGCCCGTCTGTGCCCGTTAGCATCCCAGAAGCGGCCAGTGCCAGCCACACTGCCCGGTTTCCATTGGACTATATTGCCCCCCGGGCTTACAGCCGCAATGAACTAATTTCGCTTCGCCCGAACCCGTGCCCCAGTCTAGCAGGTGGGAGGTGTTAGATTATCCCCCCTGTGTGCAATAAATGCAATTTCTGTTTGCGCCTAAGTATGGACGCATTCCAGCACTCTGGGACCTTTTCTAGTGGCAGTAGGAAGGGGCCCACATGTAAAGCAGCATTGATTAACACTCGTTCACTAGGCAGACACCACCAGGATATTTTTGATCTCCTTTCCGATAAACAGGTCGATCTACTATTCATTACTGAGACCTGGCTCAGTGATTCTTCAAATCCTATTATTGAGATGGCGATACCCGTTGGATATAAGATCTCTCGGGCAGACCGCAAAGTCGGGAGGGGCGGTGGTGTTGCAGTCATCTATAGAGACAAGTGAGCGTTTCACTGCAAGGAGTCCTCTCAGTTAGGATAGGGTGAAGTCCTTGATTTCAGTATTACTATCTCCCCACATGCCTCACTGGGTGGAACATTGGTTTATAGGCCCCTTGGGTTTTCAGGGCCTTTTCTTAAAAATTTGGTGGATGTTATTATTCCCCGCGCTTTACGGTTCACGCACTATCTCTTCCTGGGAGATCTCAATATTCACTTGGATAAAGATGATGTTGGGGATACAAGGGAATTCTTAGATGCTTTAAACCTTGCCCAGCTTACTCAATGGGTCATGTCACCGACGCATTTAAGCGGCCATATCCTTGATCCTATCTGCTCCAATTTCCCCATTAAGGTGGAGGATCCTCTGCCGGTGCCATGGTCCGATCACTTGTTGTCATACTTCTCCTGGGTCCCGGACGGCATTATTCCTTCAAGCCGAACCGGTAAAGGCCCGGCCTTTGCCAAAATTGACCCGATGACCTTCAGCTGTGCTCTCGCCGAGTCTAGACCAGCCTCCTCTGATGATTTGGAGGATGCTCTTGAAAGCTTCTCTAGCTGGATCAAGAGGGCGGTGGACCATCTTTCTCCTACGACCCTCCTCAAACTATCCAGGGATTCTCCTTCTAAGCAGTGGTTTTCGCATGAGCTTAAACTGCAGAAACAACACTGCAAAAAATTAGAACGCCGATGGCAGCTGGAATATTGCCCCATGGCAAAGCTGAACCTTAGGAAAGCCCAGAAGTGGTACTATACCTCTATAGCTCAGGCCAAAAGCCTTTACTATGCGGATCGCATCGATCTAGCCAGGAACAATTCTAAAGAAATTTTTTCCATTGTCCAGAGCTTTTTGGCCCCTAAAGCTGAATCCATCACACTTCCTTCGTCCAACGCCTGGTGCGAGGATCTCTCAAATTTCTTTATTGACAAAATTCACTCCATCCAGGCCTCCTTTACCCTAGGCAATCACTCTATGGTTAGGCCCTTGCCCCTGGAGGTGCCGCATGTTGAGTCTCCCTCCCTGACGGCTTTTTCACCCATTGATCTTCCTGAGTCACTGAGGGTCCTTAAGGCCTTGAAGTCAGGCTCCCCGACTGATCCCTGCGCTGCCAGACTTTTGGCCTTGGTCGCAGAGATAGTGAATCCTGAAGTTAACAGACTCATCAATCTGTCCCTTCAGGAGGCCCATGTCCCCTCAGAATGGAAAAAGGCCAAGATTTTGCCTCTTTTAAAAAAAACATTGCTGGATCCGTTGAACCCAGTTAATTACCGCCCTATTTCCCTTCTCCCAACCATGGCGAAAGCCTGCGAAAAGGTGGATAACAAACAAGTTACCGACTTTGTCGAGGGCGCTGGCCTACTCCATCCAGCTCAATCCGGGTTCAGAGCCTCCTATAGCATTGAGTCGGCCTTGGTGGAAGTCTCAGAAGCTATTCCGGAGTGTTTGGATTCGGGCGGTAGGACAGCTCTTATGTTGTTAGACCTCTCCGCAGCATTTGATACCGTCCCCTACTCTTTGTTGCTTACCCGCCTCGCGGACATGGGGATCTCAGATGCTGCCTTGAGTTGGCTAAAATCCTTTTTGGAGGGGCGTACTCAACAGGTTTGGCTCCCCCCGTTCTTCTCCTCACCTCAGGAGGTGACTACTGGGGTGCCTCAGGGGTCCTCCCTGAGCCCCCTTCTTTTTAATTTACATGTCACCCCTCTGATTTACTTGGCGGAGGAGTTGGGAGCCAAGATTATTGCATACACTGATGACACTCAGCTCCTGTTTACCTGGGGAAAATCAGAGTGTTCCACGTCCCTGGCCAGTCATTGTTTATCAGCAGTTTTTCAATGGCTTTCTTCAGCACAGCTTAAATGCAATGAGAACAAATCAGAAATTCTCCTCTATGGGACCTTTCCCCCGCTGTTGGAAGAAACGTTATGGCCAGCAGAATTTCCCATGCCAGCCTCGACGGGGCAACCCGCTAAGAATCTTGGAGTCTGGTTTAAGAGAATCTTTCCTTTTCCACCCAGATTAAGAAGTTAGCGGGGAATTGCTTTGGGATACTCAAAACCCTCGGGAAATTTCTCCCACTCCATTCCAGAGCAGCTAAGGAAACGGTGACTCGGGCCCTGATACTTTCACGGATCGACTACGCAAACACTTTGCATGTCGGCCTCCGGGTTACCTGCTTAATAAATTATAGGTTGTCCTAAATGCTGCTGCGAGACTTGTTTTTAACATCCCGATGAGAAGCAGCATTATATAGCATCTGTGTTCACTCCATTGGCTACCTGTGGCCGAACGAGTCAAGTTTAAAGCCCCGACCGTGGCCCATCGTGCTCTGCATGCCTGCGGCCCCACCTATTTACAGAAGCGTTTCCTGTTCTACACCCCTGCCAGACATCTTCGGTCATCATCACAGCTTCTGGCCCACATCCCTCGCTTCCAGCTCACCAGAGTGGGGGGCAGTTCTCTTACTGTCAGAGCTGCCACGGCTTGGAACTCACTTCCTCTGGCTCTTCGTAGTATTCAAGACTTCTGTCTTTTCAAAAAAAAGTTGAAGAGTATCTGTGCGCGCTATAAGTTTAAATAACATATGTGACAGAGACAAAATCGTTTGATGTATAGCCATCTCACCTACAGGCAGGTAGGTATGCTTACAGAAAATAGTATGTGTGGTTACAGGGAGGCACAGGACCAGCTATTTGGCTGTGTCAACGCCACATGGAGCAATACTATCAACTATGCATGTTTCCATGCATCATCTGATAAGTGCATAAATGTAGCATATGCTGAATGTACATGGAGGAGTTCAACATGGGAGTATCATTTTAATGTTTTGTGCTTTGCTGGCATATGATGTTTGTGAGTATGGCACTATACTGAACCTATGTCTCTGTCTCTTGCAGCATCGACCAAGGGCAGGGAAGGACGGGGGACCGACACCGGTGTGGAAGCTACTGGCACGACTGCTACACAGGAGTTCAGTGACACTGAGGGGACCAGCGTCTCGGAGGGGGACAGGAGTGCCCTTGATGATTCCCGCCCAGAAACACCAACCTCCACATCTTCAAACTCCAGCAGTGACTCCTCAGTGTTGGCGGGCACAGAAAGTTCAAGATCTGCATCTTCTTCCGCCACACCTCGTCCAGTGCCCATGCTCCCAGATGCTCCCCCAAGTGCTGTCCATGCACGCAGCCCTAGGAAGGGGAGAGTCTCCTTCCCACCAGGCACCGCTGCCCCTGCCCCTGTCTCCCCTGCTGCCCTCAGTGTGGAGGCGGTGGACATTTTGCGCCAGCTGTGTGTGGGTCAGACTGCTCTCCTGAATGCTTTCCAGGATCAGGACAAGAAGTTGGCACAGGTTGTTGCGTTCATGGATGGGTGTCTGACACCGAACTGTCCAGTCTTTGTTCTCCACGGTGACGGCAGCCATTCAGCAGTCCCAAGCTCCCAGTCCAGCTCCTGTCCCTTCAGCAACCACCCTGCCAGTGGCACCACCTGACGAGAGTGCACACAAGCCAGAGCCCTCAGGCACCCAGTCATCCACACGCAGCACAAAACAGCAGCACTCTAAGCGTACCAGACCACAGAACCATCACCACAACACAAAAAGGGCACACATGAGCACAAAACAAAAAGCCCATCACATGACACTCAGGGACATAGGGCAAAGAAGCATGCATCCACATTAACTGCGTCAAAATCATCACCATCCAAGGACACACCCATCCCCACACCTGATCCCAAAGACACACAAACACTTGCCCTGTCTGCTGTGAACCTGGTGCCTGCCACAACTAAGTCGAAAGATATTCAGAAGGCAGATTCACCCAAAACGTCCACTCCCACCCACACCCCTGTGAAGCAGGGACAAGAGAGCAAAGTGGGGGCTTCAGCTCAGAAACAGGGGATGCAGGGGAAAAAGCAAGGCCACAGGCAGCTTACCACCAGGTCCAGCAAGTCCCCACGTGGAGAGACACCTGCACCTGCTACACCTTTGGGGAAGGGTAAGGCTGTTGTGCCCACCTCACTTCCCACTCCGGCCAAGACACTTGTGGGATATCGGATCCCCAAATAGTTGAGACCCAGCCCTCAACATTCCCTCTCAGCCACTGAGCCTCCACACAGCATGTCACCACCTCCACGTGCCACCACTCCACCCGGTCCAAGTAGCCCTCAGGCTCCCACATCCACGGATCCCTCTAGCTCAGCCAGTTCTCTCCCTCCCAGGTCCAGTCCTCCAACTGGCCCCGACAATCAGCCACCTTCAAGTTCAACTTCAAGCCAAAGTTGAAGCCAAGTACCCCTCCCCACACCATTTCTCCCACAGCGGTGCCTGGACTGGCCATTCGAAGCCCCTGACCTGTGGTGATTCCCATGGCAGTGGACTGTGTTACCCATTTCAGTTGAGGGTTCTCATGCACACATGTATGGACTAGAAATTTGGCCTGGCCAATGGCCTTGATGTTTTGCACTTTTGATGCCCATTTCCTGTGCAAGTTCTGATGCACACATGTGTGGACTAGAAATTTGGACTGGCCAATGGCCTTGATGTTTTGCACTTTTGATGCCCATTTCCTGTGCAAGTTCTCATGCACACATGTGCGGACTAGAAATTTGGACTGGCCAATGGTGTTGATGATTTGCACTTTTGATGCCTATCCAGAGACAATGTAATAAAGACTATAACTCATGTTGTGTGCTTTGTTGCTGCCCTTGCTAATGAAAAAGTGCAATGTATGTGTATATGTTCATGTGACACATGCTCTGTATGCCACATTCACATTAGCAATTACTTGATTTTCTTTTTCAGAGGTTGTCAGAGGTTACAGGCACTTTTGTGCTTTTTGACTCAGAGGCTTGAGGGTGCAATGATGGTTGTCTGTGATGATGTCCTCTTATCCTAATCATTCTATCGTCAGGTCTCCAATTTTGTACACATGTCATATTCTGATGCTGTATCACAACAGAAGTGAATTCTAGCCACAGGATAACTTGTGTGGTGGCCAGGGTCTGTCATATCTGTGGGATCTCTCTTGATGTGTGAACAGCAGTGTAGATGTGTAGTCATCTTGTGTAGGCCTGGCTTCATAGTCACATGGGTACATTAGAATGTGTGCACTTGAGTAGTCATACAGAGTGATTGACCTGTCTTTGTCAGAAGTGTTGATGTGTATGTGCCCCTGAACATGACACCTTCACACATGTATGATCCAGGTAATGAGTGCCTGTTTGTTTACATTCTCAGCCATGTGCTTTAGATTGTGGGCACATGTAGGAGTTGTTTGTTGGGCACTGTGCAGTGTGTCAGTGTGACCTTGCAATCCTGGGGTACACCTACTTGTTGTCGTTGTCAGTTGTGAGTATGCAGAGTGTGTCACTGCCATGTCTGTGTTGTGTTTGGTTGATCTGCCATGGCTCTTGTTTACATTTGTGCTCACTGTGCTGACCTGCTCATGCAAACTGACATTATATGTGAACTTTATCATACATTGCTGTCACTTGACACATTTTAGGCACAAGTATGTGGTATGAAAAGTAATACCATCCCCCATAGGGGAATTTGATGCCTACACATTGTGAGTTACTCCTCTATGTGTTTTTGCACTGTACACTCCTTACCTGTCCAATACTGATGTACACACCACTTCAGTCTAATATCTTCCACCCCATGCCTTGCCAGTGTGTGACCCTCCCCACCACTTCATAGTGTGACACTGTACTGTGGGAGGATTATCTGTGTCCAGGACCAATGTGCCACTCAGGACTGTTTCACCATTTGTTATGTGGTGCTTTCTTCTACTTGATTGCAGTCATGGTTGCTCACATACAGTGCATATGTTTTACCAGCACAGTCCTCTAGTCATGTGGGATGCATCTGTGTTTTCCTGAGTTATGCAGCAGTAGGTGATAGCTAAAGTGTATGTCTGTTTGCTGAGGTACTGCTACCCTTCCTGAGTGTGATGTGATCTGTGGCCTGTGATGATTTGTGTTGTGGACGTTCATGGTGGAGCACTCAGACATGTGTGATACTGGTTTTGTTGGTGTTCACACACTGCTTACTGTGCATGCACTGCTGTCAGTGTATGTTGCCTTGTCCTTGCCAGGTGTGAGTCCCCCTGATGTCCTGCTGAGTTTGCTATGTGATGATTTTGTATGTGCATATGTCATGTTTTTGTTGTGGATGGATGCAGTCTTTGGCCTGTGTTGGCTCTTTCTACTGACAGGTCCATATGTGTGTAATGTTATATTTGCATGACATTGTGTGTGAGGAGTTTGTGCATTGTAATACATTCTAATGTGTGTTGGATGTGTACTGTGCTTTTCTTGGGTGAATGTCACATGCAGCAATGTGGAGTCTTGTTAATGAGCTTGTTTTGAGTGCACAATAGTGCTATGTCCTCCTATTTTGACCTGTCACTGGTCAGGAGTGTGCATGTGCATGCTTGTGCTACACATGAACAGCATGCTCACTTGGTAACTGGTGTAGTGTGTATGTCTGTGTTAGCAGATTTATTGTGTTGATCACAGTTACTGTTCATGATTGGCATTTGATGATGTATTTACAGATTGGGTTGGGGGAGGGTGTCTGTGCAGTTGACCAGAGTGTAAATGTTGTGTATTCCTGTGCTGTCTAGGGTCACATTGCCTATCCACTGTTTGCCTGCACATGGCTGAACTTGTTGGACTTCTCTGGATGTTGTTTGTGAGACATGTGTTTGGCAGTTGGGTTTGGATCAGCATTGGTTCAGACATCCCTGAGTGGGATTCTGACATTTGTAGATACACACCAGGGTGTGTGATTGGTTATCAGGAAACTCACAGGACCTTATTTGCACCTTTATCTGTGTTTCCCACAGGTGTTGAGTAGTGAAGGTGTGAGATGGATAGATGAGGGGTATGTGTGAAGGTCATACTTGGGTTTGACAGTCAGGGAGTGTGACAATGAGCCATGAGTGTTGTGCTGGTGGCATGCACATGTCAAGGGACTTGACACAGATGTGGGGCTGTCCACTGTATGGCTTATGACGGTTCCTATCATTCCTGGGCCAATGCATAGCTTGCATTGCTGTATGACAGGGATATTGCACAGATGATACTTTAGTTCAATTTCAAACACTGTGCCACCCATGTCATATTTGTTTGCCTAGGTGTAGTGTGATATGTTGCTCCTGTTGCATGTAATGTACAAATGCTATGTGGGTTTCTCCATGTTTCCTGCACTGGGCACTCCACTTTAGGCTAGTCTATTTATTGTCATATATTGCTGCTGACTTATGATATGTCTATGAGGCTAAATTTCAGTGTGTGAGCTGTCTGAGGGCCTTGACATGCAGTGTGCACAGTTCCATGGTTGTTGAACTGCACATTGACTCTTCATTTCTTAAATTACTCACTTTGATTGACATGAGTGGAAGGCAGGTGTGAGCATGAGTGTTGTCCTGAGTGTCAGGTCAGAGTTTCCTGCTGTCAAGATGGACTCTTCCTGACACGCTGGCATTCATTCACTACTTAGTAGTTGGTGCTCCCTTTGTTGAGGTGGAGTGATGGTGTGTGCGTGTTCTGTGAGTTGGGAGTTGGGAGTGTAGTCAGTGTTGTTGTTGTACTGGGCATACTCACATGGTATCATTAATTTCAGCAGTGCACTTGTGAGTGAAATGCACCGGTGCTTACTTTGATTTTGTCTGTTTGAGTCAGAAATGTTGTTCTGTGTTGCATGGTATGTGCTGTCATTGTGTGATATGGTCTGCCATTGTATGTGATGGGCCTATCAATGTCTGCTTGGGGGCTGTGCTGATGTGTGATTGTGTGGCAGTGGTGTGTGATGTGCTGTGTCATCTACCTGGGCTCACTAACTCATTCCAAAACATTGTTGGCCTACTGTGAAGTTCACATACACACCCTACTTGGTCTGCCCTCCTCTGTTCCACATTGTAAGTGGACTGACCCTTATTTGTGTGCAATGATGAATATAGTCATTATTGAGGGACTCTTGCCTCACCCCACACTCATGTTCCTATTCAGTTTGCTGGTGATGTTAATGAGATGTCACTGTAGACAGTGTCCCTGCACATGACGTCTTGCTGCAGATGTGTTGTGCTGAGTGGTGCTTCTTTTCTGTTAAATGTGGTGTGGATGTTGTGATGTTGGTCTTGCTTGTCTGGGACAATGTCCTGGACTCCTTCTACATTGTGGGCAGGTTTTCCCGCGGCTTCACCGCTGCGGTGACATGACCAAAGAAACAATTGATGGACGGAATGCTGGACAATGCAAACATTCACCCCCAATCACAAGGATCTGGGTTAAATCCATCATTCTTTTGCTCACCACACCACCCCAGTTTGGACCCAGCCATATGCAAATCAGTCTTGACCCTGTTCCTTGTGGGAACAGTCCAGCCCGAACTGCCAAGCCAGGTCCTCCCTGGACCGGAAACAAGCATCCTAGGACCGGTTTCAGGGCATCACCCTTCTTCAGCCAGGCTAGCTTGAATCCAGTGGTGTAGTGAGCATGGGACCCACGTCTGGGCATACCCTTCCCACTTAGGGCGACAAATGCAAAAGAAACAATTGATGGACGGAATGCTGGACAATGCAAACATTCACCCCCAGTCACAAGGATCTGGGTTAAATCCATCATTCTTTTGCTCACCACACCACCCCAGTTTGGACCCAGCCATATGCAAATCAGTCTTGACCCTGTTCCTTGTGGGAACAGTCCAGCCCGAACTGCCAAGCCAGGTCCTCCCTGTACCGGAAACAAGCATCCTAGGACCGGTTCTAGGGCATCACCCTTCTTCAGCCAGGCTAGCTTGAATCCAGTGGTGTAGTGAGCATGGGACCCACGTCTGGGCATTCCCTTCCCACTTAGGGTGACAAATGCAAAAGAAACAATTGATGGACGGAATGCTGGACAATGCAAACATTCACCCCCAGTCACAAGGATCTGGGTTAAATCCATCATTCTTTTGCTCACCACACCACCCCAGTTTGGACCCAGCCATATGCAAATCAGTCTTGACCCTGTTCCTTGTGGGAACAGTCCAGCCCGAACTGCCAAGCCAGGTCCTCCCTGGAACGGAAACAAGCATCCTAGGACCGGTTTCAGGGCATCACCCTTCTTTAGCCAGGCTAGCTTGAATCCAGTGGTGTAGTGAGCATGGGACCCACGTCTGGGCATACCCTTCCCACTTAGGGCGACAAATGCAAAAGAAACAATTGATGGACGGAATGCTGGACAATGCAAACATTCACCCCCAGTCACAAGGATCTGGGTTAAATCCATCATTCTTTTGCTCACCACACCACCCCAGTTTGGATCCAGCCATATGCAAATCAGTCTTGACCCTGTTCCTTGTGGGAACAGTCCAGCCCGAACTGCCAAGCCAGGTCCTCCCTGGACCGGAAACAAGCATCCTAGGACCGGTTTCAGGGCATCACCCTTCTTCAGCCAGGCTAGCTTGAATCCAGTGGTGTAGTGAGCATGGGACCCACGTCTGGGCATACCCTTCCCACTTAGGGCGACAAATGCAAAAGAAACAATTGATGGACAGAATGCTGGACAATGCAAACATTCACCCCCAGTCACAAGGATCTGGGTTAAATCCATCCTTCTTTTGCTCACCACACCACCCCAGTTTGGACCCAGCCATATGCAAATCAGTCTTGACCCTGTTCCTTGTGGGAACAGTCCAGCCCGAACTGCCAAGCCAGGTCCTCCCTGGACCGGAAACAAGCATCCTAGGACCGGTTTCAGGGCATCACCCTTCTTCAGCCAGGCTAGCTTGAATCCAGTGGTGTTAGTGAGCATGGGACCCACGTCTGGGCATACCCTTCCCACTTAGGGCGACAAATGCAAAAGAAACAATTGATGGACGGAATGCTGGACAATGCAAACATTCACCCCCAGTCACAAGGATCTGGGTTAAATCCATCAATTCATTGTTGTTTTGGCATTTGTCACCCTGAGTGGGACGGGTATGCCCAGACGTGGGTCCCGTGCTCTCCATGCCACTGGAATCAAGCTATCCTGGCTGAAGAGGGGTGAAACCCCGAAACCGGTCCTAGGATGCTTGTTTCCAGTCCAGGGAGGACCTGGCTTGGCAGTTCGGGCTGGACTGTTCCCATGAGGCACAGGGTCAAGACTGATTTGCATATGGCTGGGTTCAAGCTGGAATGGCATGGTGAGCAAAAAAACAATGGATTTAGGCCCAGATCTCTGTACTGGGGTGAATGTATGACATTGTTCTGCATTCTGTCCATCAACTGTTGTTTTTGCATTTGTCACCCCGAGTGGGACGGGTATGCCCAGACGTGGGTCCCTTGCTCTCCATGCCACTGGAATCAAGCTATCCTGGCTTACGAGTGGTGAAACCCCGAAACCGGTCCTAGGATGCTTGTTTCCAGTCCAGGGAGGACCTGGCTTGGCAGTTCGGGCTGAACTGTTCCCATGAGGCACAGGGTCAAGACTGATTTGCATATGGCTGGGTTCAAGCTGGAATGGCATGGTGAGCAAAAAAAACGATGGATTTAGGCCCAGATCTCTGTACTGGGGTGAATGTATGACATTGTTCTGCATTCTGTCCATCAACTGTTGTTTTTGCATTTGTCACCCCGAGTGGGACGGGTATGCCCAGACGTGGGTCCCGTGCTCTAAATGCCACTGGAATCTAGCTATCCTGGCTGAAGAGGGGTGAAACCCCGAAACCGGTCCTAGGATGCTTGTTTCCAGTCCAGGGAGGACCTGGCTTGGCATTTCGGGCTGGTCTGTTCCCATGAGGCACAGGGTCAAGACTGATTTGCATATGGCTGGGTTCAAGCTGTAATGGCATGGTGAGCAAAAAAACGATGGATTTAGGCCCAGATCTCTGTACTGGGGTGAATGTATGACATTGTTCTGCATTCTGTCCATCAACTGTTGTTTTTGCATTTGTCACCCCGAGTGGGACGGGTATGCCCAGACGTGGGTCCCGTGCTCTCCATGCCCCTGGAATCAAGCTATCCTGGCTGAAGAGGGGTGAAACCCGAAACCGGTCCTAGGATGCTTGTTTCCAGTCCAGGGAGGACCTGGCTTGGCAGTTCGGGCTGGACTGTTCCCATGAGGCACAGGGTCAAGACTGATTTGCATATGGCTGGGTTCAAGCTGTAATGGCATGGTGAGCAAAAAAACGATGGATTTAGCCCCAGATCTCTGTACTGGGGTGAATGTATGACATTGTTGTGCATTCTGTCCATCAACTGTTGTTTTTAGGTCTCGCGCCTAGCGTTGCAGTGCGTAGCCCTGCTCGCGCAGCGCGAGACCTCTAGAAAGGGCTTCAGAAAGCTAACCACGCGCTTGTGCGTGTGGTTTTGCTTTGTGAAGCCCACATTGGCTGTAGCGTGCATTTTTTTAAAAAAAACGGCACGCAATTGGGCAAAGGCGGGCGCATGTCCCGCCTTTGTTCCTCCCATTCCCACCGGTGGCTAGCACGCGCAGCAGCGCGCGTTCGGCTCGCTGCCGAGCTCCCTCCCCCCCTCCTCTGTGGTGCGCGCGCACCACTGGTTTTGCTTTTTGTTACTTTGCCACCAAGGAAGAGTTATTTGATCGACCTCCAGGTTAGTGGGGATAAAAGAGCTTTCGTCTCGACACTGCGTTCAGTTCATGGCTTCGAAGAGCACAGGCGCCAGGCTCTGCACATCTCCTGCAGGAGCCTCCCCTCGCCGGGTTCAGTACGGAAGTAAGCAGCATAGGTCTGCCTTCGTTCTACCAGCCTAGTCCTAGTTTACGCTCCATTGGATGTGTTTGTGTGGAAAGAACAGCTCATTCCATTTCCCTTCTAGAGCTTTTCAGATCCAGCTTTTCAACTGCGTCTCCACGCTTTCTTATGTTGAAGTCTGGTAGAGAGCTCAGCAGAAGCAGTCCGACGTATGAGCCCAGGAGGCGGGAGGTAAGACCCTGTGGGGGAATCTTCCACTTGACGTAGGCGGGGTGGCATCGGCACGCGCGTGAACACACTGGAGAAATAATGCATGTAATCGTGCAGCAACAGAAAGCAAAAGCTGTGGCGAAAATGTTTTACATGTTTTCAACTAATAACTGATACTCTTTGCATGTGCAGCACGCTGTATGTATTATACAATAAGAACACCTTAGGACCTTCATTTTTTGTTCACCTGTACATTTGTGTACCAAGCAAACAACAAGTGTACGGTGCATAATATAGTCGCGTTTTTTTTGTGAAAGGGTCCAAATAACTTAAGCATGAGTTCAATCCATTACATGTTTGCCAGTGTGTATATATTGATATGGAGCAGGAACCTAGGCTAATAAGCAGTGCTGTAAATGTACGTGTTGTGTCGGGATACAATCTGCAAGATTGTGCACTTCTAGTGACGAATACACAAATACTTTTCACACACTGCATTGCGAATTTTTTAAATATGCTTCCTCCCAGCTTCATGGCCGGCAGCAGCACTTTACACATGAGCAACGCTCACCCACGACCACTGTTTGCTTTACCGTGAAAACAAAGCCTCTCCCTCCCACCCTCCCGCGGGGGCGGTTCCACTTCAATAACGCTCTCTCTGCGTCGGAGTGCAGGCTGCATGAGACGGGCACGAGATATACCTTGCCATGGTGAGAAAGGTGAAAACGGAGTCTGGACAGGATGCCTTGTCAGAGAGGCGAGGAGCGGCGGGAGGGCTAACTTTAGAAAGCCCATTTCTATAAAGCTGCAGAAACTCACAGCCGGTGCACAGCAGCTGCTTCTCGCCTCTCCTTAGCTCATAGCACTTCCCTCAAAAAGTGCTACCTCGTGTCATCAGAGGCCCCACGCATTGCACTGCGCACATAACTGTTATATACACTGGCACCGCGCTTCATGTTCGAGCACGGTGCCCGCTTTGATATTTCTTGTTGTACTTGAAATATTTCAATCCTAGGAGGGGTGGGGCGCAGCGCACCAGTGGTGATTGATTTCCAGTGCACAAGGTGCTATATACAACTGATTTCAAATTGCGCGTTTTCCGGGGAGTTGGTAATTCTCTGTTCCTCTCCTCCACCCCTGGAGAGTGGTGAAGGCCACGGAACCCTTCTAAACAGCACAGAATGTACATGCTAATATGTGGTGCTGGAGGAGGGTAGCTACAGCCGACATATCGCTAGGCTGTGCTACGGCCTTGTCGGGAAGTTAGGAGGAAGGAAATACCACGCCGACCAGCAGCATTCCAGAATTTCAGTAAAATGCAAATAATCATTAATTTTGCCAGACGGCATATATTGACACTCTCCTTTGCATATCCCACTATATACATACAAGGTCTCTCCATGCAATTTCTCACCGAATGAAAACATTACATCCGCATAGCCAAATATATAAACAAATCGCTACGTCACAATAAGCTTCCATGTGCCTTACAGATTTAATATGGTTTGACTGGTATCAATGGAAAAGTGACCGCAGAATGGAAAGGAGTCCTGGACGAGCTTTTTCTTTCTCAGAAATAGAAGTTCTGAAACTCGTTTGCTGCTTTCTCTGAGGCCCACTCTGCAACTTGTCAAGTCCTGATCCGATCAAGAACTCCGTTTGGATCTTGAGACCGTTTATGATGATGATACTATTCCTTTCTACTCCACAAAGCAGCTCACGTTTGCTTAACAGGCATATTAAGTCTTACTGGGGGAGGGAAGATGGATCGTTGAACTATTATATTCCACCACCCCACCCCCTCTTCCCCACTTACTCGGGTCGAATTGACCACTGTTCTTTCTGTCCGTTTTGGAAAAGAATGCAGTTTGTGCCATTTCCAAGTACTTAACCTAGCGTTGTGTGCCCTGAAAGAAATTCGCATTTTTTCATAGGTTTATTTAATAAGCAGCTGACTTGAATTCTTCCATAGTTTTTATCGTAGCTTATTCTTGGAAGATAGTATGCAGTTTGGGAGAGGGGTGGGGTTTATTAACATTTTTTATACTTCACAGATTTAAAAAAAAAAAAAAAGCATTTGCAATGCAATATGTCTCGCATTTACGCGAATTTAAGCTATTGGCATTATAAATGACAATGCCTTTTATTTTATGTTTTAAAAACCAAAACATAAATAAAAGGCATTGTTATTTACAATGCCAATAGCTCAAACTCGTTTTCTTTTGGGTTAGGAACTCTAAGGCAGTGCATGTGTTTTCCAGCTGTCTCCCTCGTGAACTTCTCTCCCCTCCCTCCACCTCGCAATGTATTTTTCTCTCTTGTCCGTGCTTCTCCTGTACGCCCCCTCCATGTTGCACTCACCTTTGTGTGCTTCTCTCCCTTTGTGTTGCTTTCTCGCCAATGTGCTTGTCCCGCTCCATGTTACTCTTTCTCTCCTGTGTGCTTCTCTTCCTCCACCCGTCCCTGTTGCTTCCCTCAACCCTCTCCCTCCATGTTTCTTCCCCCTCACCTGTGCCTCTGTGTTGTGTCCCATCAGCCACACCCTCTGTTTTTCATTCCCAGCCCGTTTAAAACTAAAAAAAGCCTGGTATTTTGTGTATTGTACTCAGCCAAAAAATGCCACAGCGTCATACGGCATCGCTAAAAACCAATGCTTGTTTTCTTACGTTGTTTAGTAAACGTGAAACAAATTAAAGGCAAGAATGTAGACTGAAGTAGGAAGCAAAGAAGGGTTACTAAGGTGTAGCAAGCTTTCTTCAGCCCAGTACCTGTGCAGGAAGGAGGGTATGAGGAAACCATAACATCCGATGCAGTGTGGCACGAAGTGACTTGCAAAGTCAGTAGTGCAACTAGCTTAATATACTATTCAGAGCTTTGTTTGTGATTGGATGCCTGCCCCAGGCATACAGTCATCCCCACTGTAGACACTTAACAATAAGTGCATTCTGGGCATGGGCTGCTTGGCCCCAGTACAGCTCTTATGGCCATGCCCCCACCCCTGTGACATCAGCCATGACGCTGTTTTGCCTGCACCTCTTTTAGCACTCAGAACGTGAACCTGTCCCAAGGACATCCAAGCACTTTAGATGATCACCGGAGTATGTTACACATTTTTAGGCACAGCAGGTTAAGTGACTTGCCCAGACTACCAGGACTTGACGTTGGGACTTGACCCTGCCTCCCTGCTTCCAGGATCAGCAGCTCTGGAGCCATGGCCACATGTCCTCCCCCTCCATGCTTGTGGCATTTGCCACCTGCCTTCCCTTGCAGCATTCTCCACCGCTGGGTGACCGTAGAGGCACACCAGAGTGTGGGGCTAGAGATTCGGTGAGTAGTGCCTTGAAGACAAAACATAGCCATTTTTAAATGTCTGTTGTGGAGCTCAAGTGATTCCAGCACCATTGCACATTTAAGCAGGGAAGCCAGAGTGGAAGTCGGATCTCCTGTCCGACTGCACACGCACGACACACTTCCCAGTGCTTACCTACTGAGCATCTCTTGCATAAACAAATTCTCTCACACTTTAAAAGTTCATGCCTTCCAAATTGGCAACCTTCCCGCTTGCTACTTCCCAAGATGCACTGAAGGAGGAAGCCAGAAATTCCCTCTTCCTCCTTGGTGCTTTCCTTATTCAGCTAACACCTCAGCCAGGAGGCATGAAGTGAGAACGTTTAGATTCATTTTAAAGAGTGCTTTCTTGCTTAGGGGAATTTGCATTAGCTATTCCCTTTTAGGTCGAGCTAACTAGACATGGCAAACTTCTAGTTGCAAAAGACCTATTTTGGAGTTTCCAACAACTTACAGTGCGCTTACAACCCCCATTGGTTACCAATGGTTAGCTTTGTCACTTTCATTTACTTGTTTCTTATTTGATGGTGTGCTTTGTCTTAGTGTGTCCATCTTGTGTTTGTCCCTCCCGGCACATAGCCTTTTTACCATCTCTGATTGGCTAGCTTCTGTCTTCCACTGCTCACTTTTAGGGAATTGCTTTTTAGGTCTCGCCTAGCGAATGCAGCGCATGCGCTGCGTTCGCCTTGGCGAGACAATTGTTGTCGGTTTGGTGCGCGAAGGGAGACAAAACATGTGCGTGCCCGGACAGGCGATGTGCACGCGCACGCCGTCTCTTCTCTGGTGATGTCAGCTTGGGTCCGGACAGCAGATGTGCACGCGCACCTCACGGCGTCTCTTTTTCTCGCTGGCTTGTTTTCCATTCTCATTCCTTTTGCCTGTCCTCTCCGGTCCCATCCAGGTACTCTCCCTCTTTAAATTGTAATCTCAAATAAAATGCTTTATTCACAGCTCCCGGCCTGGACTGCAAATTAAAGGAACTGTGCCTTGTAATTTACACAGTAATAAACTGTAAATGTAAACATTATGGCACTTTAAGTTAATAATAATTTTTCCGCTATAACAAATGTACCATTTTTCATCTGTCCCCTCAGCCCCCACCTCTTGTGTTTGTGTGGACCCGGTGCATGGCGGGGAGCAAAGCCTCTACATTTTTCATCGTGGACATTCTGTGCTCATCTCGGAATTAATTTTCCACAGCATAATTGTTTTGCAGTTGCTTGGTCCCTGCGTGCCTGCTCCGCTGGTCCTAGTGTTTTACTTCTCTCCTGCAGCCCATGTTTAGCCTTGCCCAAGACTGACTGATCTTCCTCCTTCTTTCAGGCCATCAGTTTCAGTCCTTTTATTTACGCATTTTCAATCTCTCTCTCTTTGGCCTTCTTTAAAAGTTTATTTTTTATTTTTTGTTGTCTTGCTGGCTATGTGTTTAAATATAAGGAGTAGCAGAGCCTTTGTTTTCAGTAACTAAACAGCTTTCCAAGTTCTCCGTTATGCAAGCAGCCGTAGCGCGTGCCCTTTCGTACTACCAAGCAATGATGGGGCTTGTAGTCCTTTCACATTATTCCCTTCACAAGATCTCTCAGGCTTAATCCTGGCCACACTCAAATCCTTTCTTTCTTCTGTAGTTGTTGACCCGTCCGTGTTCACTGTATCCTTTTCAGGGACCACAATTGGGCATTTTTTTGACAAGCTGATTCTGTGCAAAATGCTATTTCTTTTTTATGACTGGTGGCACTGAATTGCAGTAGGTGACTGCTCGTTGTCGGAGGCAATTGGAGTACACTGCTGAGATTTTGGCCTGTTTTTTATGTTAGGTAGGTGGAGGCTTGCCTTAAATAATTGTATGATTTTGGGACTCATTCTGTCTGGTGATGGAGTGGTTGTGGGTCATTTCTAAAGGGGGAAAAGGGTAGTTGAGATATTTTTCTTATGAATGAGGAATGATATTCTTCGAGGTTATGCCATATTTTTAAAATCACTTACTTTCCCAAAGGTCTGGCCCTGTTGCACTGGGGAAGATCTTTAAAATATAGCAAATAAAAGGACAATGCTACTGTTCCAGAAAAATAATTCTATAAAATAACAGCAGGTCGTTGGGTTGGTGCAAACTTGTAATTGTTCCTTTTCATTTATTTATGTTATGTGGTGTGAAAGGCGGTTTATTCTGGTGGTTAATGGGTTGTGAATTTTTCCTTAGAAGTTATGTACCATGTGGTTTTGGGGTTTTAATTTGAAGTATGGTATAAGGTGGTAATTCCTCATTCTAAGGCCTCTAGGCAGTGCTGCTAGCTGCTACCATGGTCCCATCGGTAATTTCTTATTCCAAGTCCTCTAGGCAGTGCTGCTAGCTGCTACCCTGGTCCCGTCGGTAATTCCTCATTCTAAGTCCTCTAGGCAGTGCTGTTAGCTGCATCTTTGGGCCTGTCAGTAATTCCTCACTCTAAGTCCTGAAGGCAGTGCTGCAGCTGTGTCTCTATTCATACATCCACTACACTCCACACCAAAACACATGGGCAAAAGACATTGTCATTTACAACCCCAATAGCTCTAACTCTAAAAAATGCGAGACCTATTGCATTGCAAATGCTTGTTGCATTTGTCACCCCGAGTGGGACGGGTATGCCCAGACGTGGGTCCCGTGCTCTCCATGCCACTGGAATCAAGCTATCCTGGCTGAAGAGGGGTGAAACCCAGAAACCGGTCCTAGGATGCTTGTTTCCAGTCCAGGGAGGACCTGGCTTGGCAGTTCGGGCTGGACTGTTCCCATGAGGCACAGGGTCAAGACTGATTTGCATATGGCTGGGTTCAAGCTGGAATGGCATGGTGAGCAAAAACGATGGATTTAGGCCCAGATCTCTGTACTGGGGTGAATGTATGACATTGTTCTGCATTCTGTCCATCAACTGTTGTTTTTGCATTTGTCACCCCGAGTGGGACGGGTATGCCCAGACGTGGGTCCTGTGCTCTCCATGCCACTGGAATCAAGCTATCCTGGCTGAAGAGGGGTGAAACCCGAAACCGGTCCTAGGATGCTTGTTTCCAGTCCAGGGAGGACCTGGCTTGGCAGTTCGGGCTGGACTGTTCCCATGAGGCACAGGGTCAAGACTGATTTGCATATGGTTGGGTTCAAGCTGGAATGGCATGGTGAGCAAAAAAACGATGGATTTAGGCTCAGATCTCTGTACTGGGGTGAATGTATGACATTGTTCTGCATTCTGTCCATCAACTGTTGTTTTTGCATTTGTCACCCCGAGTGGGACGGGTATGCCCAGACGTGGGTCCCGTGCTCTCCATGCCACTGGAATCAAGCTATCCTGGCTGAAGAGGGGTGACACCCCGAAACTGGTCCTAGGATGCTTGTTTCCAGTCCAGGGAGGACCTGGCTTGGAAGTTCGGGCTGCACTATTCCCATGAGGCACAGGGTCAAGACTGATTTGCATATGGCTGGGTTCAAGCTGGAATGGCATGGTGAGCAAAAAAACGATGGATTTAGGCCCAGATCTCTGTACTGGGGTGAATGTATGACATTGTTCTGCATTTTGTCCATCAACTGTTGTTTTTGCGGTGACATGACCGGCATGACTTGGCTAGTTGCAGTGATTTCTATGGTGATGGGTGACCCCGATACAAAGGTGTCAAATTGTGACATGCAGGACATGTGTACTTACACTGGGGTGTATGTTCCTGTCTCCACCAGGGTGTCTGATGTAGACAGGACACGTATTTCAGCACAACAGTTGTGTTTGTGTGCGGGGATGCGTTGTTGACTTACCTGCAGTGTTGACCGCGACGGCGTCTTATCTGCTGGTAATGGATGAGGTACAGCAGTGGAAGGGCTTATAGAGCTGGATCCACGGCTGCCAGGAACGTGTGGAGGTGCCTCGGATTCGAGTTTGTATCCCCGCAGTTGTGCTTCCGCCGTCTCTGGGTGGCTGGTTTCTCCGCTGCGTTCTGATGGGCTATTTGAGGCATCGTGATTTGTCCGGCGGTTGTCACGTCATTCCGCACGGCGGTCTTTCTCTATTGGCTCCCTCCACCACCGCTGCGGAACGAAAAATCTGGCGGATCCGGAAACACCGCGACAGACGGGAAATGCGCTATCTTTGCCCATTGTAATATGGCGGACGCGAGGACCGAAGCAGGAGTGAGGAAATAGACGTTTTGCGCCAGCACCGCGAATGTGCCAAACACCGCCATCATAATCGACCCCTTAGTTTGTCTCAGTGAGTTACACAGAATAAACAGGCTGGGCGTTTTCAATAAGTTTTTATTGAACAGTTGTTATTCTAGTGTAAAATAGATGAGCTGCAACAACCATTAGATAGTAGAAGAGATATATGATTAGCAGTACTACGAAAGTAAAGGGATGGTATAGTTCTACCATCTTGCAGAAATCATGAATATATACAAGTACATAAAACACATGATAAGAAAGTGCATACTCCTACAATGCCTTCCTAACTAGATGTACCTAGATGTACCTAAATGTACCTAGCGTCTGTGTAGGTGTTATGCCAAGAATCCCTCTAGGATCTAGTCAACCCCGCTACCTGAGAATGAGAGAATATGGGACCCCGTCCTGGTCTCAAGTTGGACACCCCGCGAGGGATGTTAGACCACTGCGAGCTGGAGTGTCTGCATGCAGGAACCTCAGCGTCTCTGGTCAATGTGTCAGCCGGGAAGTCTCGGTCTCCTTTATCTTCCTAAGCAAGATGTGCTGTATATATACCCAGGGGTCCTACCTTGCTGTGTTACTGTGTCCGCCTAAAGGATGACGTTGGGCCTGAACTTTATACAGAGATATTATACAGGAGATGGTAATCCTACTGTTAGTCCTGCTGTGCTTCCAAGAAGCCTCGTGCATAATGTATGAGAATCAAACCAGGGAAAAACCCGCGTTCTGAATGCAGTGTCATATCTAGGTAAAAGGTCAGTACCCAAGAACCGTTATGTGTGTAATGTAGGGAAGAATATAGGTGAAAGGTTACAAGGTTACATGCGCCTATATAGGGTACCTATATGGAATATAACAATACCTTGGTGATTACATGAGTGCATAGGTAGTGCCTGGATGTTTGCATGAGTGCAGGAGTAATGCCTGAGTGATTACAGCACTGCATATATAGTGACTGCTTCATTGAAAGACTGCATGGGTAGTACTTGGATGTTTTTATAACTGCATGACTGTTGGGCCTAGCCAAATATAAAGTAGCAGACTATTACATGACTCAACCATAAGTCTCTTTACATATTGTTAAAAGCATGCATACAAATGTTTCTACCTTTTCAAATCATCATCATATCTAAAAGAAATATATATACAATATTTCTGGGATATAGTGAAACCTATAAACTGAGACATGTAATAGATCTGCTTGAGTGAATGCATAACTCCATGCGTAGTGCTTGGGTGATTATGTGACTCCAAAGTAGTCGCTGGGTAATTGCAGGAGAAGATAGATAGTGACTGGCTAATTGCATGAGTGCACACATAAACATTGAGTGCATGGATAAGTGTATGAATAGCACCTAAAGGTATAGATGACTCATTGAGTAGTGCCTAGGTGAATACATGACTGCAACAGTAGTACCTGGGTTATTACATGAGTGCATAGGTACAGCCTGCATGATTGCATGACTGCACTGGTAGTACATAACTAGTGCCTGGGTGATTGCATGACTGCAGAGGTAATATCTGGGGGATTACAGGAGTGCAAAGGTAGTACCTGGGTGATTTCATAAGTGCATGAGTACTGGCTAAGTAATTACATAACTACAAGAGTAGTGCGTGCGTGATTGAAAGAGTGCAAGGATAGTGCCTGGGTGATTGAAGCACTGTATAGCTAATGCATTGGTGATTGAATGAGTACAAGGGTAATGTCTGGGGAATTAAAGGAGTACATAGGTAACACCTGGGTGATTGCATGACTACAGGGGTAATATCTGGGTATTTACATGACTACATAGAAAGTGACTGGGTGATTTTATAAGTGCATGGGTACTTCTTGGGTGATTGCAGCACTATTGAGGTAGTGCCTGAGTGAATAAAGGAGTGCAAAGGTAGTGCCTGGGTGATTTTATAACAGCATGACTACTGGCTGAGTGATTACATAAGTACAAGGGTAGTGCCTCCGTGATAGAAGGAATGCAACGTTAGTGCCTGAGTGATTATATAAGTGCATGAGTAGTAGCTACATGATTCAAAGAGTACATGGGTAATACCTTGGTGATTGCATGAGTGTATAGGTAGTGCCTGGATGTTTGCATGAGTGCAGGAGTAATGCCTGAGTGATTACAACAGTGCATATGTAGTGACTGAAACATTGAAAGACTGCATGGGTAGTACTGTGGTGTTTTTTTGTTTTTTTTGTCCTCATTAAAGAAATAAAGTGAGTGGTCGTAGAGTAGTACCATGGCACCCTCCTGAACCCAACTGAGGGGATACGTGGCCCTGTAGATCTCTTTCCACCTCCAGGGTTTTTAGGGACGCCAACCACATGACACTTGGGAAATTGCCAAGGATAGTATCGAGCCCATGGTTTATACATAAACCATTTTCCCAGAAACTCACATGTTTCATAATCATTGGACTTTTGTGCATACTAGGAAGTTGCAGGACCCAAATTATTAGCCCAATTATCCCAAAGCCCCCAAAAGCTAGTTCTTTTCTTTGCTTCGCAACCCATATCCAACTTGTGGATTCTTTTAACAGAGGACACCCAGTCTAAAAATTTGGGAGAATTAGGTGATATCCAATTTAGACAGATTTCTCTTCTTGCCAGAAGGATTAAAGCAAACAATAATGAAGTTTGGAGATTTGACAGTTTGATAATAATACTGTCTTCAGGTAAAATTCCGAAAATGATTAATACCAAGCTTACCTGAATTTCTTGGCCAATTACATCTGAGATAGTCTTACCAACTTGCCTCCAGAAGCCCTGGATCCGAGGACACTGCATGAACATATGCACATCATCTGCGCTTCTCAGATTACATTTCACACAGAACTTCTCTCCGCCTCCAAGCTTGGAAAGCCTCTTCAGGGTCCAGTAAGCTCTGTGGAGTGTGAACAGATGGTTTCTCCTCAATGATGCATCCTTGACAACCTTCCACAAAATGCATATAGATACTTGCCAAAAAGATGAGATGTCGCTGGAAGGCAGTTCTCTTCTCCAGGGCTGACTGGATCATTGAAAGACTGCATGGGTCGTACTTGGGTGTTTTCATAACTACATGAGTGTTGAGCCTAGCCAAATATAAAGCAGCAGACTATTACATGACTCAACCATGAGTCTCTCCATATTGTTAAAAGCATGCATACATATGTCTCTACCTTTTCAAATCATCATCATATCTAAAAGAAATATATGTACAATATTTCTGGAATATAGTGAAACCTAGAAACTGAGACATGTAATAGATCTGCTTGGGTGATTGCATAATTCCATGCGTAGTGCTTGCGTGATTGTATGACTACAAAGGTAGTTGCTGGATAATTGCAGGAGAAGATGGATAGTGACTGGCTAATTGCATGAGTGCACACATAAAGGTTGAGTGCATGGATAAGTGTATAAATAGCACCTGAAGGCATAGGTGATTCACTGAGTAGTGCCTAGGTGAATAGATGAGTGCAACAGTAGGGCCTGGGTGATTCTATGACTGCAAGGGTACTGTGTGGGTTATTACATGAGTGCATAGGTAGACACTGCATAATTCTGTGACTGCAAGGGTAGTACATAACTAGTGCCTGGGTGATTCCATGACTACAGGGGTAATATCTGGGGGATTACTGCAGTACATAGCAAGTGAGTGGGTGATTTTATAACTGCATGAGTACTGCTTGGGTGATTGCAGGAGTACTGAGGGAATGCCTGCGTGATTGGAGGAGTGCAAAGACAGTGCCTGGGTGATTTTATAGGTGCATGGGCACTAGCTAAGTGATTGGAAGAGTGCATAGATCCTGAGAGGGTGATTGGGGGAGTACAAAGGCATTGCCTGGGTAATTGAACCAGTATATAGCTAATGCTTTGGTGATTGCATGAGTTAAGGGATAATATCTGGGGGATTTTAAGAGTACATAGGAAGTGCCTCAGTGATTTTTTAAGCGCATCGATACTGGCTAGGTGATTAGAGTACTATTGTGATAGTGCCTCAGTGATTGGAGGAGTGTAAAGGTAGTGCCTGCATGATTTTATAAGTGCATGGGCACTGGCTAAGTGATTGGAGGAGTGCATAGATCCTGAAAAGGTAATTGGAGGAGTGCAAGGGTATTGCCTGGGTGTTTCAACCAGTGTATAGCTAATGCATTGGTGATTGCATGAGTTCAGAGGTAATATCTGGGGGACGACAAGAGTACATAGAAAGTGCCTGGGTGATTTTATAAGTGCATCAGTACTGCCTGGGTGATTGGAGTAATACTGTGGTAGTGCCTCAGTGATTGGAAGAGTGTAAAGGTAGTGCCTGAGTGATTTTATAAGTGCATAGGCACTGGCTAACTGATTGGAAGAGTGCATAGCTCCTGACAGGGTGATTGGAGGAGAGCAAGGGTAGTGCCTGCATGATTAAACCAGTGTATAGCTAACGCATTGGTCTATCACATGGTGTACACTTTTGTACTGCAGCTTCACAATTCTGTAACTACTCAGGGTGTTGGACGTACTCAAAATAAAGCATAAAAGCTACACATGAGTCTGTTATAAATCTCTCCATATTCCTGTAACTATACATGCATATATGTCTACCTTTTGAAATCATCATCATATATAACAGAAATAAACAAATACACTGAACTTTACATGTCAAAGACACACCTACATTTCTGCAGTGTATTTCAAGTGTACCTTTCCCCAGACTCATAGAAAGTAGCCTAATTAGTAATCCCTTCTGCTAACATGTCTTAAAACTCACTTTTGTGCTGCAGCTTCACCATTCTACAAATATTGGGCCCAGTCAAACATAAAGCAGCAACCTATCACATGTCTCTACCATAACTCTAACCATATTCCTAAAAGCATGCATGCTTCTATCTATACCTATTGCCAAAAGCATTACACATATTAGAATACATGTACAAGTAGAAACATAATCACACTCACAAGACCATAAAGGCCTTAAAACTTGACAGACTACACTTAACATTTCAAACACACCTAGATTTATGCGCACATTTCAAGTGAACTTTTACACAGACTCTTATAAAGTACCATAATCAATAATTCCTCTCTCAACATATCTTAAATATCGCTTTTCTACTACTACTGCTTCACTATTCTAGTACTAATCAGGTATAGAGCATAGCTAACCTAACAGCAAAGCAACACTTCACTTATCTTTCATGAAAGTCTCACGACAATTCTAAAAGCATGTATGCATATGTCTGTACCTTTTGCTAGCAGCATCATATAAAAAAATAATATACAGATAAATGTATCTATCATCTTCAAACGCATAACACATACCATAATATATGTGCAAGTAGACACATATCTCAGTCACAACACCATCCACAGCTCAAAACTTCACAGACTACACTTCAATTTTCAAACAGACACTGAAAATTATGCGGTATATATCAAATATACCTTTCCACACATCATACAAATTACTCTAATAAATAACATCTCTACAAACATATCTCAAACCTCACTTTTGGGCTGCTACTTTACCATTCTACAACTACTTATAATGTTACACCAACCCAAATACAAACCAGGAACTCTTCACATGTCTTTACTAAAAGTCTCACCATATTCCTAAAAGCATACATGAATATGTCTGTAGCATAACACTATCCAAACCTTAATAATTCACAGAACAAACTTCCAATTTCAAGCAAACACCAAAAACCATGTGACATATTTCAACTGTACCTCTCTAGAAACTTAAAAAAAGAAGCCTAATCACTAATACCTTATATCAACATCTTTTAAACCACACTATTATGCTGCATCTATACCATTCCACTACTACTCACAGTCTTGAGCCTACCACATAAAAAGCAACAACACCTCTTTGTTATACATAATGCACCTTCAAATGTATAAGTCATATGAAAATACATATACAAGTAGAGACATACTTGAGACAGAAGTCCATGCACACCTTAAAACTTGACAGACTCAATCTCCAATTTTAAAGCAACACCTAAAATTATGCGGTATACTACAAATGCACATATCCACACACTAAAACAAACTACCATAATCACTAATCCTTTTTCCAATATTCACATATTACTATACAAAATCTATTTCAAACAACATTTAACTACAATAAAACAAACTACAAAACACATCTCTACATTTAATAATATATTTCAAACATCACAGTTCATCAATAATTTTTAAAGATTAAAAATAAAGCTAATACATAATACACCTCACAAATTTATAACTCACCTTCCAAATTGATTTGTAGAATATAAAATATCAGAAACTCATAAAAGATTTTCTTATGCACACAATCAATGTAATGCACCACTCTCAACAAAGTAAAACCAGTAATGGTAAACTTTCCCTCTCTTTCTCCACACAAATAAATGTAAGTAACAAATCACATTTCTTCCTACATAATTTCAAATTGTAAAACACATTCCTATTGGTTAGACATATTAACCCTTACCAACTGACTTTTAAAAGTGCCCAAACTGGTTCTGGAATTTTTTGGAGTCGCGACTCCACCGTGCACCATCGCAATGGAGCCGCGAGTCCAAACGGGAGTTCAAATATATTTTACAAATAAAAATACCACTATTTTTTAACAACACACTACTTCTAAAGATAGTACTGACTTGGGAAAATATACTTTAATAACATATCACTGATATATAAATTATAATTTTACATTTTAAGTCCACAGTTAAGTTTCAACCCTTCCCCCATTCTGCTCAATGGCAGTTTCCATAGTAACAATTCATGGAACATTCAACTGAACAAACAGGTCACAAGTTCACCATATTTTCAAGTTCAGCATACAAGGTTACAAATGCAAACAGCAGGTGTGGTTGACATTTGCAAAATATGAGCTTATCCTATCTACTGTACCTTTCAAACATTTTTTACTAACCAATAACGATCATGCTTTTTTAAAAATGAACATGCATCCTATTTTTGAGTCTATAATCTTCTTTAACAGCCAATCAATTCTCTACTTTTAAATAAACAGCATCTTGTCCACCATTTTAGATACCTCTCATTCTACCAACTGACTACCTCAGCTACAGACATCTTTTCATTACTTCCAGATATCCCTTCAAGATGCTTACAGTATGGATTGTTGGACACAGCTATGTTTTCTGGTGCAAAAGGTATGCTGAACGCAGAGGTATTGACAAAGACCTAGCTTTGCAAAATGTGGATATTAAATGGATTGCACAGAGAGGATTAAAGTGGCACCAATTGATGCCTTTGGTTAAAACCTTTTGCATCTCCAACCCCTGACCTCATGATTGTGCACTGTGGTGGCAATGACCTATGCACATTGACTGGGGTAGGTCTGGAAATGCTAATGAAGGACACCTTTGCACAATTGATGTTGCTTTTGCCTCAAACTGTCTTTGTATACTCTAATATATGCCAAAGACAGAAATGGAAGTGGTCAAATCAATTCTGTCCACAGATTGAGAAAGCAAGGAAGAATGTCAATAAAGCTGTTTCTGTTTACCTCAGAGACCATAGGATGGGCTAGATCTATAACAACAATGACTTCCTGAACCGATTTCGTATTGGGATCTACGCAGTCCTTTCCTGGGTCCCCTATCTCGTTAAGCTACTGAAACGAAACGCTCAGCTAAACTTTGAACTCTGAGTCTTTTGACGGTAAAAGATAATTTGTAATTTGACGTATTCGTTCAGTCTCAGATATTATTGTAAGTCCTGAGAACTTTTACTATCCACTGTTTTTATACTGTTTTATATTATCTTCATGCGTAAGTTTATGTTGCTTGCTATTGGTCGCATTCGGGACCGCTATATCTCTGCTAAGCGCTCTGACACCCTAACGGGTCACGTTTGCGCTATATAAAACACTAAATAAATAAATGAATAAATAAATGACATCTACAGAAGTGATGGAGTACACTTCACAGATCAAGGAAACAGAGTCTTTCTCAACAACCTAAAGCTGTGCATCCGCACTTACATGTAGCTACAATAAACTCATAATGAAAACAAGGGCTCTTTTTAGAGCCACCCTATAACATAATAGTGAATATAATTTTTTTTTACGCATACATATTTATTTTTTATTTTTTTGTGGATTTGCGCACCCGACGCGAATCTGCAAATGCATGAATTCAATGTACTACAACACAATACACTTTTGAAGTTTAACTATTAAGTTTTAATTTTATATATTTTTAACAACTATCAATTATGAAATGCAACACTACCTTCTAAATTTTATACTACTTAATTATTTATTTAAGGTGAATTCGCGAATCCAACGCGATGTTACACGGGGGGCCGCGCTGAGAGCCGCGTTGGGGTCGCGACTCCAAACTCAAAAGAAAAAAACGCCCCACTTTCATTATTAGGTATTCGCCCCGGGGACCCCATCCCCCGGGGCCTGCCACCATGCTAACATGCAGCTCCCCTTGTCCAAAAGCAATTCTGCTTTGCTTCTTGGAAGCGAGAGCAGGTTTCCTGCTCTCGCTTCCAAGAAGCAAAACAGTGTTTGCTATGGCAGGGCGGGAGAAGTGTTTGTGGAGAAGTGTGGCTCAATGATTAGAGCGGCAGACCCTGATGCAGAGATCTGGCCTGGGACCAGGGTTCAATTCCCGCCTCGGCCGGTCTTGGGCTCAACTTCCTCGGACCTGATAATTCTCGCCTCGGTGCGTATTCTAATCATGGGTCCCACTCTGCAACTCTGGGCAATAGCTTGCTTAATCTCCACAACGGCCCCACCAGCGCTGGGATGCCTGGCTTCACTTTGGGGGTGCCCAGGAGTGGACATTTCACAGGGAAAAGCCAGGAAGGGTTCCACAGCGGTATGCGTTCAGCGCCAGGAAGCCTCAGGGTAGCAGTGCGCTTTACAAGTACAAATTCATTTCATTTCATTTCAGCTGTGCTCCCGCCCTGCCATAGCAAACGGCAATGTCCCGGGGGTGGGCACCCCGGGACATTGCAGTAGCCGGCCCTGGGGGGTGGCGTCCCTAGGGCCAAGGAGGGTTCCATGAGGGGGCCGCGTGAGCCCCCTCCCTTCATCAAAATAGCCCCAGAGAGGTGGTGGTCCCCAGGGCTTGGGGGGGCCTGCAAGGCCCCCCATAAATAATTATTCAAAGCCCCGGCGAGGTGGCGGTCCCCAGGGCTTGGGGGGGCCTGCGAGGCCCCCTGCAAATAATTAATCAAAGCCCCAGGGAGGTGGCAGTCCCCGGGGCTTGGGGGGGCCCATGAGGCCACCCCACCCAAAAACATAAATGCCCCGGGGAGGTGGTGGGCCCCCGCTAATTAATTTACTATTGCTCCCGGGACCTGGCCCACCCGGGAGCTTATAGAAACGAAGCACGGGAGACAGCGCTTCGTTTTTTTAATTTTCTCGGTGGGATTTGCGCACCCAGCGCGACTTCTGCCGATAAAACAAAAAAAATGCTTTTTATGGCCCTGGAGGTCCCTGTGGGACCCTCTGACCAGCCCTAGGGGGTGAGGGTGTTTCTACCATGACCCCTTTCCTACATTTACAACCTTTTTCTACCTTTTTGATGTGACTCAGTTCTACCGGGTCACAAAATGGCTGCCAACACACTCTGGTTTGGAGTGTTGGCAGCCAATAAGAATGAAGCTTGTGCTCGGGAGGATTCGCTGTTCCTCCTCGGTGCTCAGATATCGATATTTTTTTAATTTCTCAGCAACTACTGAACGGATTTACACCATTTAAAAAAAGAGTGCTTTCTGAACCAATAGCTACCTTTTTACCAAATTTGGTATAATTCCGTTCAGCAGTTCGGACTGTACCCTGTTCCAAAATTCCTATGGAAATTAACATGGGGTAAATGCGTTTTGGGACCCCCCTTTTTTCTCGACCCCCGCTTGATGAATCACCCCCAAACTTTCAAGAGAGGAGCTGACCTGAGCTGGTCATTAGTTTTGAAAATTTCGCGAAGATTCGCCAAACATATTGGCAAAAGAAAAAACGCTTTTTGAATAGAAACAAGGTCCTAACTATAACTAACTACTGGCGACCGCCAGTAGGTTAAATATATATATAGAGCTGCATGTGTAGCGCCGGTAAGGAGAGTTTCCATATGTCTGAATAACGTAGCTACATCAATGGGTTACGGGATTCATCTCATTGATATTAATATTTGGAAATTGCAGTTGCCTTGATAAGTATAATTCCACAATGTTTTCCAATGATGCGCTTCGAGATAGGGAATCAGCGGCGGAGGCCCTGTTCCAGAATTTACCAACTATTAACAATGAGCAGAGAGCTCCCTCTACTGACAACAGCAATAAAGATGTGAGGTCTCTGCTGAAATCATTAGAGAAACTTTAAAAAAATGAACTATCAAAATGGTGGGAAAAGAAATCCTTAGAGAAATACCGAGATGCCAACCGTGTACCCAGAGGACTGCGGGTACTCATTGCACCCACTTTTGAAAACCCCAATCCGTTAATGCTGCAAGAATGGGCCGAGAATAACTTGCAGGCATCCATGAATATGATTCATATCCTTATTAAATATGCTGAAAGTGATCGCAATGCATTGTTGACTGAAATAGACCGCATCAATGGTCTATTAGATGCCACAGGACAAACAGAGCTGATTACTAAAGGGCGGAGTGACATCGATATCCGCATTAAAAAGCATGAGGACACTATCAAAGAACGCAAAATCTACAAATTTGCTCGTGATCAGAATGATTACGCTACTGGTAGGATTTTTACGTTCGCCCGCAAATATGATAACTATAAGAGACAAGCCCTTACCAGCAATGCCTCTAGCACTAAACAAGGACATGCCAGAGGTGATATCATGGTTAATGATGTGGATTCTGACACGGTCTCCCTCATGTCTAACAGTGATTCGGATGAAGGACGGGCTGGTCCCTCTGGTACCTCTGCAATAGGGCCCAGCAACTACACCCCAGGAGAAGAATTGAATTTTCTCAGCAAGGACCGGAGGTACACCTTGCGCCTCCGCAAACCTCCTCAGCAGCAAGGGGAACAGCTAATCAACGCAGGAGGAAGAGGCGGGGCAAACACCGGAAAAACTACCGCGAGGGGGAATGTGAGAAGGAATTGGAAAAGATAAGTAAAGCTAACAATAATACAGTCATCAATCTCACGGACGCCATTTTAACAAAGGCTGAAACTCAGCTTCTTGCACTTGGTCTGTCATACTGTCCGATGAATCAATTTTCCTATAATGCAACTAGGATTGATGTCTTCAAATTTATTCGAAAGATTAAGCTTATCAAAATTTTTCCAGCTCAACAAATATCCCACGCTGTTGGCCGATACTTCCTCTGACAATGCTATCACAGAAGGGACTCTCCAAGTTAAGGATATACTGAATCTGCAACTCCTACATGCTTTAGCTACTGATACCTCTAGCGAATGCTCACAACTAACACCGACTGCAATGGGTATCGTTTCCAACAAAGCTGCTCCTAGCCCATTCCGCCCCGCATCTACATTTCTTCCTATGATGCCGAAGGATGCGGTTGACGTGTTTAGTGACAGAGTAATAGCTGAACTAAAAAGCCTGAACAGAACTGTGGCATCTACCCGACAGCGTGTCAACTACAGAAACATCCAATACCGTGCCTTGATCAAAAAACTTCAAAACAACCATGATCTTATCGTAATCAAATCCGATAAAGGCGGAAATACAGTTTTATGGTCAAGAGTTCAATATATGGCAGAAGCTGCTCGTCATCTGTCTGATGGCTTCTGTTACAAAAAATCGTCCAAAGTAGAAATGAGAACAGCTCACGATATGATGCGGAAACGATTACATCAGTGGAAAAGAAATGGATTATTGACTAAAGATGAATTGAAATTTCTTAATGTGGAACATCCTGTAACTCCGATGCTATACTTTCTACCGAAAGTTCATAAAAAGACGATACCTATAGGACGTCCGATTATTTCTGCACAAAGGAGTATGAGTGAAAATCTGTCTAAATATGTAGACTTTTTTTTGCAGCCACACGTAACATCTTTGCCCTCATATATAAAAGATGCCACAGATTTTCTGATCAAGATCAATGAAGTAGTATGGAATTCTAACTACTGGCTTGTGGTTATGGACATTGAGTCGCTTTACACAAGATTAATCATGTGGACGGTATTGCTGCAATCAAATACTTTTTAGACAATAGAGACATTAACATGAAAGATCATAACTGTATGCTTTTAGAAATGATCAAATTGTGTTTGCTTAATAACTTTTTTGTATTTAATCAGGACATTTACCATCAACTAAGGGGCGTGGCTATGGGGGCATGCTTCTCCCCCAGCTATGCATGCTTGCATGTTGGCTGGTGGGAGAGGTGTGTCCTCATGACCATGCATAGAGAATGGTACAACTACATCGTACACTATTGGCGGTATATCGACGATATCTGTCTGGTTTGGAGCGGATCTAGAGAGTCAGGCATTGAGTTTGTTGAAGTTATCAACGCCAACATGCTCAATCTTAAATTTACTGCTACCATAGATAATTCCAGTGTAGAGTTTCTAGATGTCTTAGTCTACATCAGTGATGAGAAAATACACACTAAGCTTCACCGCAAGTCCACCGCAGGAAACTCTATTTTACACGCCGATAGTTCTCATCCACACCATCTCATCAAAAGCATACCTTACGGCGAATTTGTGCGTATTCGCAGAATTTGCAGTTTGGATGCTGTTTCCAAAGAGTGTCAACAGGAAGCATTTTGTCGGTTTGTGGAACGAGGATACAAAAAGTCTCACTTGAACCAAGCCCTGACAAAAGCAAACGATCTTTCTAGAGAAGTATTGTTGCGGTCTAAGCAGACTAGGAATACCATCACCGGCGAGGCTCCCATTGATGAGAAGCATACCATTCGATTGATTACCACCTTTAGTCAGCAAGAACACAAAATCCGTAGGATTATCTAATCAGAATGGCCGATCATACTCACTGACATCACTCTGGGTTTCATTCTTCCTGCGTTGCCTTCTATTACATTTAGGAGGGCACCCTCGATGAGGGATGCATTGGTCAAGCCTAAGCCTGAAGTTATTTTGAAAAGCACTTGGCTCAAGATTATGGGTTTCTACAAATGTAATTCATGTCGTGCCTGCACCTTTGCGACGAATGCTACCCAGCCTTCAGTGAGAAAGCCATTGAAATTAAGGAACATCTCACTTGTCGAACGGAATTTGTGAATTACAAGCTTAGGTGTACCTGTGGGCTCGAGTACATGGGTAGCACTAAGCTTCCTGTGCACAAACGTATTTTACAGCATGTGCGGGCCATTGTAAATTCCGACCCTAACTATCCAGTCGCCAGGCATTTTAAACTAGTCCATCAAAATAAATTGAAAGATCTGCAATATACCTTATTAGGGGCTGTGCCCATCCCCGGACGGGGAGGGAATCGTGAGAAAATGCTTCGACAACGTGAATCACACTTTATTTTAGCCCTCGATACCCGAATGCTGAATGGCCTTAACATGAGCGAAGATCTGCACAACTTCCTCTAGTGGGTTTAGTAATATGCTGGGTCACAGAGCCTGTCCCCCATTTCCTCCAACCTGCAGCTCATTTGCATCTTTTGTAGACTGAGGTTGTGAGAGTCCCTTGAATTGTTACGTACACTCAGTATTTTAGCGCTCTCTCTTTTTGCTGTTTAGATCTGATTTTAATCATTATTTTTCTGTGAACTATATAAAATCATTGGCACTTGCACTTTATAATCATTTAGGCATAAATGATTCCTCCAAGCTGCTATTGAAATTACAAGTTGCATAGTACTACTTTGCACTTTTTTGTCACACTGTGCACTTTTTTATTGTTATTTATTAGTACAGACTTTTAATATACTGCTAACATTGTAGGCATATGGCCAGGCTTGAGTGGCGCGGAAAGGGAAGTTTATTTGGCAGCTACTAGTATTGACCATTATGATGAGTTTAGTAGACCATATTTGCACTTGCAATGTATTATCTGAGGAGTTATTGGTTTCTATTTTCTTTGTCCCACATTGATGCATTTACGATATCAGTCATCTACAGCTTTTTTTTTTTTGCACAATGTGGATTATGTATAATATGTACTGCCTCTGCCACTTAGTCACGTGCTAGCCGAACTGCCATATATTATAAAGTTTTAATATCTTGCCTATTTGCACATTTAGTAATCCAGTACAATTTCTTACAGTATGAGCGGTCGATATGATTACCTGTGATTGCCATATCATCAGTTTTCTTTACATTTAAAGGATGCACTTGCACGTTTTTCGGAAAAAACTATGCATTATGTTTTTCTTGTGTGTATTCAATATTGCAGCACTGTCTGCTTATAGTATATTCATACATTGTGAATACACATCTTTTTAAGAACTTTTCCTTTTTATTCTGATGAACTGGTTTTAATGCTTTTTTATCATGTCGCCCTTACTGAATGTTGGCTGTTTTCGTGATTCACTAACTTGGTGTGGCCATTTCTAGAGCTGATTGTGCACATTCTGTGTTTTTTAAAGAGTTCCCCAGAAATGAAGCGCATTATGTGATCAAGCTCGCTGTGTCGAGTGAAACGCGTCATGGCAGGCACTATGCCTGTGTATTTCTGTGGATAATCTGGGATTAAATTGCACTGCTTTTTCCACGACACCACGTTTGAAGTCTTCTTTTGAGTTTGGCTGAGGTCCGTGCCTACTGGTTCTGCCGAGGATTGGCAGACAGGATTCTTGTGTGTGGATATATATAAGTGATCAAGCCGTTAGGCGAAACGCGTCACGTTGATTTATGACGGAATAAATCTTTGGTTTCCCAAACCTGCCTTATTTTTCCGAGTGTGCGAGCGATTGGTTTCTTATACTTGTAATTGGATTATCGGCGGCTCCGCTGACTCTCGCGCCACCTCCCACGGGACTCCGGCTTCCAGCAGGAGCATCTTTTCTCATTTGGATATATATATATATATATATATATATATATATATATATATGTAGGTAGTTATAGTTAAGACCTAGTTTCCATAAGAATAGTGTTTTTTGTTTTACCAATACCTTTGCCATTGTTTGACGAATCCTCACAAAACTTTCAAAACAAATGTGATGCTTACTTCAGCTGCAGTCTTGAAAGTTTGATTGTGATCTGTCAAGCGGGGGCCGAGAAAAAGGGGGGGTCCCAAAACGTGTTTTCCCATGTTAATTACCATAGAGAGTATAGACATGACTACAGACTGAACTGCTGAATGTAGCTGTTGGTCAAGAAAGCAACCTTTTTGTAAATTGGCATAAATCTGTTCAGTAGTTTTGGAAATATTAATGAAAATCCAAATTTGTATATATAGGGACGCAGATCCTCTGAGGATCCAACAGTCCCCATGCTCAAATCTGATTGGCTGCCAAAACCAGGACATGTTGGCAGTCGTCTTGGGACTTGGCTTCAGCCGAGTCTCACAAAAACAGTTTAGAAAAAAGAAATGGGGTCAGGGTAGGAATACCCTAACCCCCTAGATGTGATGGCGGGGTACCAGAGGGACCCCTCCATGGCAAAAAAACATTTTCATCAGTGATGTCACCAATTCATTCTCTGTGGTTGAAGACATCAGAATGTTTATTGATATATATATATATAATATATAATATAATATATAATCTATTTACTGAAAAAATATAGGTTACACAGATGATAGAAATTCACTGAAAAAAACAAAGGTTACAGGGATGTCATAGTTAGGCTCAGATTTCACTTGTACAAAATTCAGCAGCTATAGTTACCTGACCTAACTATAACTTATGTCCCCGCAATACACTGCTTATGACCTCGCATATTATATCACTCATGACATGGTCAGTGATATCACTGATAACATCACTTATGACATCTCAAATGACAGCACTGGTGAAATCACTGATTACATCACCCGGTGAGTGTAAGTGTTTTGTAAACATTTCTGAGACTCAAAGATGTATACTAAGCTACAGCATAGGTTACATTACTATTCTTTCTGTAGTAGTCATTTAGACATACTATTTCTAACCTATCTCATCTTAGTGGCTGTGTGACTGTCTGTATCAGTGTGTGAGTGGATGTCTGAGTGGCTGTATGGGTGTGTGAGTGGGTGTATGAGTGGCTGTATTAATGTGTTAGTATGTTTGTGAGTAGCTGAATTGGTGAGTGAGTTGCTGTGTGAGTGAGTGTATTAGAGAGTGAGTAGTTGTGTGAGTGGCTGTATGGGTGAATGAGTAGCTGTCTGAGTGGCTGTGTGGCTGAGGGAATGGGTATGTGAGTGGCTGTATGGTTGAGTAGCTGTTTGAGTGTATGTATGGATTTATGAATGGTTATGAAAGTCATTCTGTGGGTGGTTAAGTGAGTGGTTGTGTCAGTGGCTCTATGGGTAAGTGCGTGGGTGTGTTAGTTTCTGTATGGGTGATTGAGTGGGTGTGTGAGTGGCTGTAAGAGTGTAGGAGTAGATGTGTAAGTGCCTGAGTGTCTGTATGACTGGATGTGTGAATGACTGTATTGGTGAGTGAGTGGGTATATGAGTGGCTGTGTAGGTGAGTTAGTAGGTATGTAAGTGGCTGTATGAGTGAGTGGATGTGTGAGTGGCTCTATGGATGACTGGTTGTGTGAGTACTGGCATGGGTCTGTGAATGGGTATGTAAGGGGTTATGTGGCAGTGGAAGTAAGTGTATGAGAGGTTCTATGGAGATGTTAGTAGCTGTCTGAGTGGTTCTGTGGATGGTGTCATCAGTGATGTCATTTGAGATGCCATCAGTGACATGATGTCATTTGAGATGCCATCAGTGATGTCATTTGAGATGTCATCACTGATGTCACTGACCATGTCATGAGTGATGTAATATCTTGAAGTACTTTATTGTTTGATTAGTTAAATCACATAAAATACATTAAAATATAGTTTAATTTTTTTTTCCTAAGCTACTCCCATCACATTCAATAGAAAATGGGCAATAAAAGTATTAAATAGAAATTCTCTTCTGGAACAAGATAACCTTCACTTGTATACAAGTACAAGGTAGCATTATATTAATAAATACATTTGATAAAAGTCAAGATCCCTTCTAAAAATGAGACAGCCACCAAACTGAAGTAAGTGCAACTTATATTCATGGGTCAGTAAAGAGTCAGAGTGTTAAACAGCTGGGGAACTTAGGGCTATAATATCCGAGAATTCGACCATAGATTGGTACATGAATTCTCTAGGTCAGGTTTAGCTTAATCTGTTTTGTACTGCCCCACGTTTTATGTGAGATTCAAAGTTACAGTGGGCAATAACAAAGCGTTGATGTTGTGTCATTTCCTTAGTCACACCACTTAAAGTTTCTTAGACCCTTTGGCTGGATTCCGCTATTATTAAGGGAGCACAAACCTTTAATGTAAAGGATGGATTCAAGATTGCAAGTGTGGTTAGACTAGGTCGAATGGAGTATCGGCCCAAAATTTAACTCTTAGGTTATAGGGTAGTTCAGTTGTGTAGAGCTGAGGCAGGAGTCACCAAGTTAATGGGTCAGAAAACTAAAATTCTGCAGGGGCTACTTCAGAAAAGATGTGCCGTTGTTATATCCACCAGTAGCTGGTTCCTCATTTCGAGACAGAACCTGAGTTTTCTGGGTGACCAATAACTGGTTGAGCTTACGATATGCAATGTTAAGAGCCGTATTTTCCGGGTTCAGTGCCGCGATGATGCCCTGCCTGCAGGACCAGACTCCCAGTCTGTTCCACTCAGGCCTCAATTTTGATCTATGCAAGGTCATCAATGCTGGGCAGAGACATGCGACATGCTCCAGAGACTCGACCGATTACCCGTAACCCCTACACACACGCTCATCTGATTTATGCCGCCTACGTGGCAGATGTTTCAAAAGGTGCCACTCACCCAGTCTGAGTGCCAGAAATCTCTGTTTTAAATACAGGGGATATGTGCAGGCTAGTTATGGTGGAAGAAAGGCCGGCTGGTAAGAATTAATTACGGCCCATACGTGCTTGAGTTTGGTGAGGATTGCCTTGTCGGAAGAGTAAGGAACACAGTTAAGTACGGTTCTTGATACTTGTTTTAAAAACTGTTTTGCTTGGATTAAGGTTCCACAATTCACTTGCTGATTGTTGCTGCATGCATTCGTGGAAAAACCAACTATATGACCCACCAGGGTTGCTAGTGCTGATGCCTAACCATAGCAAGGACTCGAGGGAGACAGCTCTAGCCTGCCTTAACTTGTGGCACAGTTTTAAAAAACGCCTGCGCTTTGCGTTTTGTGGTTCAGGAGACCTAGCTCTAATCGAATCTGTGCTGCAGATACAGTTTTTGGCAGCTGAAGAGCCTTTTTATAGATCTTTTTCACGTGTTGGTTTAGTGTGGGACTGAGCTTGCCTGAAAAAATTTCAAAGCTGTACTACAAAGTGGGGCCTATTTTGGCTCCCATAGCTTCCAACGTTGGAACTAGGCTCGGACCTGTCACTTTTTTGGAAAGTTTGGATAGGCTGTGTGAATCTCTGAGTGGGTCTATGAGTAGGGGTGTGAGTCTCTGAGTTGGTCTGTGAATGGATAAGAGAGAGTATGAGTGATTCTGTTAGTGAGTGCATGGATGTATGACTGGTTCTATTAGTGGGTGTAAGAGTATCTGAGTTGTTCTGTGAGTGTGTGTATGAGTGCCTAAGTGTGTTCTGCTCATCCACTGCTCATTTTCTTTTTTTCCTGCTCATATCTGACCTTTATTGTGCCTCTTCTGCACATTTCTGACCTATATTTTGCCTCTTTCTGCTCATTTCTGACCTTTATTTTGCTTCTTTCTGCTCGTTGCTGACATTTATTTTGTCTCTTTCTCCTTGTTTCTGAATCTATTTTGCCTCATTCTGCTTGTTTCTGATCTCTGTTTTGCTTGTTTCTGCTCATTGCTGGCCTTTATTTTGCTTCTTTCTGCTCGTTGCTGACATTTATTTTGTCTCTTTCTCCTCATTTCTGAATCTATTTTGCCTCATTCTGCTTGTTTCTGATCTTTGTTTTGCTTCTTTCTGCTCATTGCTGGCCACTATTTTGCCTCTTTATGCTCCTTTCTTACCTTTATTTTACCTCTTTCTGCTCTTTTCAAATCCCTATTTTGCCTCTTTCTGCTCATTGCTGGCCTTTATTTTGCCTCTTTCTTCTTGTTCCTGATCCCGATTTTGCCTCTTTCTGCTCGTTGCTGGCCTTAATTTTGCCTTCTTCTACTCTTTTATGACCTTTATTTTGCCTCTTTTTGCTTGTTGCTGATCTCTATTCTGCCTCTTTCTGTTCGTTTCTAACTTTTAATTTGCCTCTTTCTGCTCATTGCTGATCTCTATGTTGCCTCTTTTTTCTCGTTGCTGGCCTCTAGTTTGCCTCTTTCTGTTCATTGCTGACCTTTATTTTCCCTCTTTCTGTTCGGTGCTCACCTATATTTTCCCTCTTTCTTCTAGTTTCTGACCATTATTCTGTCATGCGTTTCCTGCATGGTCCGTTGTAGTTTTTCCTGTTAGCCTAAGTGTGCATGTTGTAGGCCTCATTTTTGTTCGCACACATTATTATATAAAACATTTCCTTGGTGCCACATTGCACTTTTACACGGAACCCCCACTTGTTTTCGCATAGTGTTCTTTTCCTTGGATTTAGTCTGAACACATTAGACAAGGTCAAACAACAATGCATCTTGTTATTCTCTCTGGTCAGACAATAGCACCTAGAGATAACACGAGAACACAGCTGCTGTTTGTGAGCACACACTTTTTGTCATATAACTGAGCACAGAAGCTTTAGAAAAGACACACTGAGTGAGGGTGCTTAGAAAATATTGCTACGTCAGATGAGATTTAGAACGTCCATATGTGTATGCGAAGGTATGGGGTCTGCCACTAATCCCAGAGATCTTAGAAATAGAATCATTTAGCTTCAGTAGAAGGAAGGAGGGATTAAGATATTCTGGCTTATGACATGACAGGGCTTTTTATGCTATAAGTCTTATTGACCATGCTAACAATACTTATAGTATGCATTTGTTTTCTAATTGTGGCATAAATATTGCATTTTAGGAAACAATAGTTTGAATAAATATTCTAAACTTACTTCATGTCTCTTGTTTGTATTATTGTGTCTGAGTACGAGTGAGAGTGAAAGGGTGTGTCCTGTTACCACAATCCATGAGATGGTCGAGAGTGTTGTGTTCTGTGGTGCCAATTCACTTGTTTCTCTGGTAAGGTTAGTGGGGCAAGTAAGGCACTATAGCTAGTCTGACTCAGCTCAGAGATACTGAGATGAGATGGCCCTAATTTCTATTCCTGAGCAGAATCCCTGCAATATGACACCACCACTGATTTAGTCAGGTACTGACGTGCGGGAAACCTGCCAAGTAACAATTCTGCCTCTTTCTGCTAATTTTTTACCTTTATCTTGCCTCTTTCAGCTTGCTGCTAGCCTCTATTTTGCCTCTTTCTGCTCATTGCTGGCCTCTATTTGGCCTCTTTCTGCTTGTTGCTAACCTTTATTTTTTATCTTTCTGATCGTTTTGACCTTTATTCTGCCTCTTTCTACTCATTGCTGACCTTTATTCTGCCTCTTGCTGCTTGTTTCTGACCCCTATTTAGCCTCTTTCTGCTCATTGGTGACCTTTGGTCATCTTCTTTCTACTCGTTTCTGACATTTATTCTGCCTCTTTCTGCTCATTTCTCAGATTTATTTTGCCTCTTTCTGCTTTTTGCTGACTATTATTCTGCCTCTTTCTGATCGTTATTGACCTTTTCTGCCTCATTCTTCTTTTTCTAATCTTTACCTTGCCTCTCTGCTCTTTGCTGACCTTTATTCTGTTTCTTTCTGCTCATTTCTGATCTTTACTCTGCCTCTTTGTGCTAGTTTCTGACCTTTATATTGCCTCTTTCTCCTCTTCCAATGGGACTGTGGGGGGAGCCTCAAGGCACGTGGTACCAGCCTGCTCCTGAATCCTGTGGGAGCTGTCATTGCTCCTGCAAGTAGGGAGCTGAGTGAAATATCAGCTCCCAGCTTGTAGGAGCAATGTTTTCATCTGTTTCCCTGCACTCCTATTTGGTTGCATGGACACAGATGAAAACTCTGCTTTCTGCAAGCCGGAGCTATTTGACAGCTCTGGCTTTCAGAAAACTGAGTTATGTTTGCTTTTGCTTGGTGGGAGCGGTCAGCTCCCACCAAACAAAAACAAATAGCTACCTCCCAAGGGTGGGCACCTCAGGAGGTAGCAGGAGCCGGCCCTGTGGGGTGGTGGTGGTCCCCAGGGCCATAAATGGCTTCTCAAGGAGGGCCGTCTTCATCGTTAAACTTTGCCCCAGGGAGGTGGTAGTCCCAGGGAACAGTGGTCCGTGACGGACCCCCTACATTAATTTATTTCAGCCCTGGGGAGGTGGCGGGGCCCTGTGCTGTGGACGGACTGAATGCCCCCCTTAAATTTAATGAATTGCCACAGGGAGGTGGTAGTCCCCAGGGCCGTGGGGGGCTGTGCAGGCCCCCCACATTAACTTTATATGTTTGCCCCAGGGAGGTGGTAGTCTCTGGGGCTATGGGGGGGGCACACGGGCCCCTCGCACTGATTTAACTTGATTTCCCCAGGGAGGTGGTAGGCCCGGGGTGGGTGGGCCCACCCGGATACATATTTTAAAGTGCCCCTGGGAGCTGGTGGTCCCTGGGTCTTTCAGAAGCCCTAGGAGGGGGCCCCTGTGCTCCCCCCTCCTTTATATACCAGTCACCAGTAGTTTTTTATAGTTAGGACCTAGTTTCCATAGGAAAAGCATGTTTTTTACTTGCCTATATCTTTGGCGCCGGTTGATGAATCTATGAACCTTCATGACATTTTCCCAACAAGTATGACTCTCACTTTAGCTGTTGTCTGGAAAGTTTTGGGGTGATCTGACAAGAGGGGGCCTAGAAAAAGGGGGGGTCCCAAAACTCATTTTCCCCATGGTAATTTCCATGGAGATTTTGAACACAACTGCAGCGTGAACTGCTGAACGGAATTTAACCAAATTTGGCAAAAAGTTAGCTCTTGGTCCAGAAAGTGGGCTCTTTGTGATGTGATGTTAATACATTTAGTAGTTTCACTGATGTGAACTGAAAACCAAATTTATATATCTAGGCATGTGGAACCTCTGCAGATCCAGCCATGGTGAATCCACGGTCCCACGCACCTAAGCAACATTCTGATTGGCTGCCCACACTGTCACAGAAAGGTTCCTGCTGCCATTTTATATGTTAGGAAACTGCCTCCAGGGCTGAGAAGTTGGTTGAATATTAAGTGAAGGGGTTAGGTGAGAGCTCTCCTGACCATTTGAGTATGTTTAAATGGAGTGGCAAGCATGTGAACAGGGGTCAAAAATACCCAAAAATGTTTTGTTTTGCTGCTTATGAGATCTAGGGACCCATCGAGGGACTTAGTACACCTCCCCATGTAAATCTGCGATGGGTCACGGATCTCAAAAAAATACAGAGACTCTCATACCCACTTATATACCCATACAGACATTCACCCACACACTAACTTACTCATACAGATACTGTTACACTCACACCTACACCCATATAGACACTCTCACACCCACTTACATACCCATATAGACACTCACCCACACACTCACATATCTATACAGAGAGTGTTATACCCACACTTACACCTATACAGACACTCTCACACCCATTCACATACACATAGAGACACTCATAACCACACTTATATCCATACAGCTACTCTCACATCCATTGACATACCCATACAGACACTCTCACACCCACTCACAAATTCATACAGGCACTCTCACACCCACTCATATACCCATACAGACACTCTCACTCCCACTCGCATACCCATACAGACACTGTCACACCCACTCACCTACCTGTACAGACACTCTCACACCCACTCACAAACTCATACAGGTACTGTCACACCCACTCACCTACCCATACAGATACTCTCACGCCTACTCACAAACCCATACAGACACTCTCACTTCCACTCACATGCCCAGACACTCTCACACCCACTTGCATACCTATATACTCACACACACTAACTTACCCATACAGACTCAGTTACACCCACACCTATACCCATACAGATACTCTCACACCCACTTACATACCCATACAAACACTCACTCACACACTCACATATCCATACAGACACTGTTACACCAACACTTACACTTATATGTTATAGTTAGGAAACAGAATTTAAAAAACTGAGAAATTCACAAAAAAACCAAATGTTACAGGGACGTTATAGTTAGGCTCATATTTCATTTGTACAAAACCATAGAAATTCAGCAGTTATAGTTAGCTGAGTTAACTATAACTTGCGCCCCACAATGCACTGCTTAGGACCTCACATATTACATCACTCATGAAATGGTCAGTGACATCACTGATGACATCTCAAATGATATTACTGATGACATCATCAACACACACCCTCACACACACTCCTTGCAGTCTCTCATAAACCCACTAATATGTCGACATAGGCACTCAAATACCCATTCATAGACCCATGCAACTACTTACACACCCACTCACTCATCCATATAGTCCGGACACACCCATTCACACACCCATACAGCTACTCACATACCCATTCATACAGCCACTCACACACCCACTCATACACCCATAAAGCCATTTACACATGCAGTCACTCACCCATACAGACACTCACACATGCACTCACTCACCCATACAGGCACTCAGACACCCACTCACTCACCTATACAGATGCTTACACACCCAATCACACAACCATAAAACCACTCACACACCCACTTACAAACCCATACAGCTACTCATACATGCATGCATATACCCACACAAGCACCAACACACCCACTCATATACCCATACAACCAATCACACACCCAGTCACACACCCATATCACCACTAACACACCAACTTACAAACCCATGCAACCACTCACACACCCAATCACACCCCCATAACCACTCAAACATCCATACAACCACACACACACTCACACACAAAACCACTTATAACACCACTCACACACTCATACAATCACTCACCCAGCTACTCAGAAACCTACTCACTCACCCATACACCACTCATACACCCACTTACACATCCATAAAGGCATTCAGACACCTACTCATACACTGATACAGACAGTCACACAGCTACTCAGATCACAAGTTAGATTTAGTATCACTCATTACTAGTACACCTAGGGGCATATTTACAAGCCCCTATCATCACAGGAATGTCACTTTTTGTGATGTTTCCATGGCGATAGGGGCTTCGCCTTATTTACAAGGCAGCGATAAGCCACTTAGCGTGGCTTTACGCTGCCTTGTAAATAAGGCCCCCTTTCACGCTATGCTTAGCGTGAAAGGGATGGGCAGTGGGTGTTGCGGTGGGCATTCTACCGCAACACCCATTGATTTTGACGATGCCCCCTATTTACAAGTGCAGCGTAAATAGGAGGCAGCACCAAAATTAAAACAGGTAAAACCAGGTCTTAACATGGTGAAACAGCACACATGGGAAAAGCAAAACACCTTGGATTGTTTATGTTCAGGAAGGTGACCCTTTCTGCACATAAACAATCTTTAAAAAAATGACATTTTGTAACTTCCATGTGTGCTGCAGCACACATAGAAGTGACAAAATGGCATTTCAAGATTGTTTATGTGCAGGAAGGGGGGCCTTCCTGTACATAAACAATCTTCCCCTGCACGCAGACACTCTTGCAAGGGTGCCTGCGTTGGCGCTGCACTGCTAAGTGTAGTGCCAGCGCAGGGGGAAACACAAGTCTGCACCATATCCTTGTGAATATGGTGCAGCCTTGTGTTTCTGAAGTGGCGGAGTGAGGTGTTCAGCCATGACGGCTTTCGCCTCACTCCGCCACTTCTTTGTAAATATCCCCCCTAGTATTTTAATCTAACTTTCGTAGTAGATTAGTATATATATATTTTTTAGGTCACTGAGGGTGGCAGAGTGCTTCTTTAGGAGGGGTCTGACCTCTGCATGTTTCCTTACATCTGTGAAGGTTGCTGTGGATATGGAGGTGTTGAGGATGCTGGTAAGTTCTGTGCTGATTGGGTTGGCTCTGAGGATGAAGAGATGGTGGGGTCAGGGATCATTAGGCACCTCTGAGTGGATGGATGACCTGATGGCTGTGGTGGTCTGGGTGGTGGGCGGAGGCCAGGTGGCTATTGTTTGGCTGGTGTTTACTGGTGGGTTGAGGTTGTCAAGGCTGAGAGTGGTGGGGGTCAAAGTTGTTGTATATGGTGGTAATCTTGCTGCTGAAGTAATCTGAGAGGGTGTTGCAGAGTTCTTGGGAGGTGTGGATGGTGTTCTCAGTGGCTGTCCGGTTGGAGTATTCCTTGACAATTTTGAAGAGTTCCTTCATGTTGTTTTCCACTCTGGCAATGCAGACGGTGATGGCTGCTCTCTTGGCTTCCTTGATGCATAGGTGGGAGTTGCTGAGGGCTCCTTTGTGAGCGGCTCTGTCTGGGAGGTGTTTGATGACGCGCCATCACTTCTCGAGTCGGTAGCAGTTTCGCTTAGTGGTTCTGAGCTACGGGGTGTACCAGCCAGCTTGTTTCAAGGTTTTGTTGGTTTTCACTGGTTTCAGAAGGGCGACTCTGTCAGCGCATTTGTTGGTCCAGTCGGAGAAGTTCTGGATGGCCTGGTCAAGATCTGCTGAAGTTTTGAGTTCTGTGGTGCTGAGCGTTTGCCTTGCGGTGGGCGTTGCTGTGGTGCTAGGTGGTGGGGGCTGGGTGTTAGAGAAGGTAAAATGAAGGTGTGGTCAGTCTAGGTGGGTTCTGTGATGTAAGTGAATTTGATTTTGTCGTTGGAGGTAAAAATGGCATCAAGTGTATGTCAAGAAACCCATCAACTAACACCCCACCGAATATTTGGAACAAAACCACCTACTCAACACCTCACAATCAGGATTCTGTGCCTACTGCAGCACTGAAACTGTGCTGATTGCTGCCACAGACAACATCAGAATAACGGAGATCACAGAGAAACTGTGGCCCTGATCCCCCTTGACCTACCGTGCGGTGTCCGACACCGTCTCCCACCATATCCTCCTCAACAGACTCCACAACGTTGGCACACAGTACAGCACCCTCAAGTGGATTGCTTCTTTCCTTTCTGGATGCACATAGAGCATCCGACTGCCTCCCTTCACCTCTGCACCAAAGACCATCATTTGCGGTGTACCCCAAGGATCATCCTTCATCCCTACCCTGTTCAACATCTACATGATGCCATCAGATACCATGGACTCAACATAATTTCCTACACTGACAACCCTCAACTAATCCTCTCACTCACTGAGGAAGAACCCTTCCTGCACCAAAATCAATTCCTGAAGTACTGAACTTCAGGGGGAGCACCTCGGTATGGGGCCACAGCTGGTGGCTTACAGAACTCATACCAACACCCACACCAACAGACCATGCATGCAACCTTGGCATTATCCTCAACAGCCAACTAACCATGAAATGACAAGTAAATGCAGTCACCTCCTCCTGCTTCCACACCCTGCGCATTCTCCACAGACTCTTCAGATAGATCTCCATCAACACCAGAAAGACCGCGTCGCACATGCCCTCATCACCTGCCACCTTGACTATGGCAAATCTCTCTATACGGGAATCTCCACCAGCTCCTCAAAACACTTCAGACCATACAGAGCACTGCAGCCAGACTCATCCTGGACCTCCCCAAATGGACTTCCATCACTTCTCATCTCAGAAACCTCCACCGGCTCCCCATCCAGAAGAGATGCCAGTTCAAGATCCTTATGCAAGCATTCAAAGCTCTACACAATCAAAGACCATCATACATCAACCATCGACTGAAATTCCACCTGCCCGCAAGACACCTGCACTTTGCCTCACTCACCTACGCAGACACCACCCACATCTGTTACAGTCGCAGCAATGGTTGTTCCTTCTCCTTCATCGCTGCCAGGACCTAGAACGACCTGCCCCTCCACCTCTGAACAGCACCATCCCTGGTGGATTTCAGAAAGAAACTCAAGACCTACCTTTTCGATGGAGACATGGCGCCATCAGTGCCCAGATACCCTTAGGGGTGATAGTACTGTGATATACACATGCTGACTGATTTATTGATATGTTTAAAACTCATAAACTCTTAGAAAACACTTACACTCACTTGGTGATGTCATCAGTAATGTCATCAGTGATGTCATTTGAGATGTCCTGTGTGATATTATCAATGATGACACTGACCATGTCATGAGTGATGTAATATGTAACGTCATAAATAGTGCATTGCAGGCGTATGTTAGCTCAGGTAACTACAACTGCTGAATTTCTATGGTTTTGTACTAGTGAAATGTGAGCCTAACTGTAAAGTCCCTGTAACCTTGGTTTTTTCCATTATATATATATATATATATATATATATATTCACTGAAAAAACCATAGGTTTCAGGGCGTTATAGTTAGTTGGACATTTCACTCGTACAAAACCATAGAAATTCCCCGTTATAGTTAGTTCAGCTAACTATAACTCGCTAGCGCCCGCAATGCACTGCTGATGACGTCACATATTACATCACTCATGACATGGTCAGTGACATCACTCATGACATCACTGATGACATCTCAAATGACATCACTGATGACATCACTGATGACATCATCCTTGTGATAGAGTGGCAGACCTCCTCTCACCCTAATATAACCTTTGATACACACACTCAAAAATACAAACTAACATTTTCAAAACAATGGACATACCAATACCAGTTACAACACACCTATTCAGTAATTCCAAGATCTACACACACATCCACTCATTCACCAACAGTCCCTATACAGTCACTCATACATGTACTCACTCATCATATGTACTCATACACCTATACATCCTGTTACACACCGCCACTCATCCATAGAGTTACTCACACACATAGTCACACATGCAAACAAAGTATCAAACATCCATTTACTTGCATATACAGTTATACACACACTATCACACTTACTTCTACAGAAACTTACACATACTTACTCTCTTAAACAATCACTTATAGACACACCTACTTATTTGTACAGGAACTCTTCCAATCTCTCACTCTCACATATACTCACTTATATACACCAATACTCACATATACTAGTTTAAAACATATGTAGTTACTCATAAAGACACTATTGAGACAGTCATTCACTCACTAACACACCCATACACATACTCATCCCACCTATACAGTCCTGCACACATGCTGTCTTCAACACATACAAACAGTGAGTCACTCATTCATGCATCTATGCACTAAGTAATACCCCCACCGAGCCATACAGACACTCAGACACTCATACTGATACTCAAAAAACCAACTAATAACCCATATAGACACTCATGTAGCTACTCACCAACCCATGCAGCCACTTATACACAAAGTGAGAGACTGATACAGATATTTTCATATTTAAACATTACTCACTAACCCATGTATTCACTAAGATACACTTAGTCAGTTATACAATCAATTTTACAAAACAAAATCATCCATTTAGACACTTATATACCCATTTATTCTTCCATCGACCTTGAGATATACATATATAAAACATATTTAATTTTCAGAAAAACACACATTCACTGGATGATGTCATCAGTGATGTCATTTGAGATGTCATCAGTGATGTCATGAGTGATGTCACTGACCATGTCATGAGTGATGTAATATGTGACGTCATCAGCAGTGCATTGCGGGCGCGCAAGTTATAGTTAGCTGAACTAACTATAACGGGGGAATTTCTATGGTTTTGTACGAGTGAAATGTCCAACTAACTATAACGCCCCTGAAACCTATGGTTTTTCAGTGAATTTCTAAGGTTTTTTAAATGCTAATTTCTAACTATAACGTGCCTGAAACCTATGGTTTTTCAGTGAATTGCTAAGGTTTTTTAAATGCTAATTTCTAACTATAACGTGCCTGAAACCTGTGGTTTTTCTGTGAATATATATATATTTATTATACTATGTATACATGTGAAAATGTCTCGGTCCCCTGTTTGCCTTGGTGGCATGGAAAAAATGGGTGGAACTGATGTCAGCACGCCAACGAGGTTCTCTTATGGCTCCGATGACGTCATACGGTGTCGCGAGCGGAGCCGTGCTATTATGACGTCCTCGTTGACGTGGGAGAGCTAGGAAAGAATTTCCGTGGAATGCTGGTGCAGGGGATATTCACCTAAGTGTTCAGGCTAGTCCTTTGGGAGCAACTGTTTATGTTGTCACTCCAGAAACCGAAACCAGTGATCCGAGGGCAGAGGCCCTGCAGATGGCACACGAGGTGGGGTGCCCAGTCGTGTGCACCGGCGGGGCAGCGAAGTGACAAGCACCACAACCCACAAAAAAGGTAACAAGGGCACTGAATAACACAGGATCTTCTCTTTGTATCTGGCAGGAACAACGAAGTTAAAGTGCCCTAGTACCAAAATGTAGAATTAGTGCTACAACGGTCTTCAAGAGGACCTGCGATGCTGCTTCTGCCTCCCGTACCCTGGGGTGGCGCATGGGTCACGCGGTACGGTCATACTGCGGTGGGACGCACACTCGTTGACCTCTCATGGCACTGCTCCACACTTCAGGGAGGACGCTTTCCATTAGCTATGTTTTCTGATGACATGTCGCGCCGGCCCCGTCCAACAACAGAACTCCTTTAGATCCAAACAGACTCTTCCACTCTCTCACCGGAAGTGAAACCAGGCCACGCGGACACTTTCACAATACAACAGCCGGAAATGCACTTTTCGGTAAAAAAACACATTCCTTCCTCCTAATTAATCAAATAAATGTCTCACTGAAGAACAGGGGCCAGCTTCGATCGGTAAACAGCCGTTACAACGACTTTTTACTTTGCGATACCATTACAACGCATGCATTACCACGCATGCGTTGTACATCACGAAAGTCATTACTACGCATTTTTTTAGAACGCATGGTCATTTACCACGCATGCCTTTACAACGAATTTTGTTGTAAAGGTATGTATGGTAAATGACAATGCGTTCTAAAACATGTAGACGATCCATGTCGTTGTAAGGAAACAGAGGCTGTTCCGTTTCCTCACAACGACGTGCACCGCCCCTCAGAGACGACGTGAAGCAGGAACCACGAGGAGAGAGGAACCACGAGGAGTGAGGAGGTAAGGGGGATTGGGCATGGGGTGGGGTTTCTTTTCTAGGGTTTAGGGTAGTGCAGTGGTGTTTGGGTGGTGTAGGGGGTCGTGCTGGGGATAGTGTTTTAGGGTTTAGGGTAGTGCAGTGGTGTTTGGGTAGTGTAGGGGTCGTGCTGGGGGTAGTGTTTTAGGGTTTAGGGTAGTGCAGTAGTGTAGGGGGTCGTGCTGGGGGTAGTGTTTTAGGCTTTAGGGTAGTGCAGTGGTGTATGGGTAGTGTAGGGGGTTGTGCTGGGTTAGTGTTTTAGGGTTTAGGGTAGTGCAGTGGTGTTTGAGTAGTGTAGGGGGTCATGCTGGTGGTAGTGTTTTAGGGTTTAGGGTAGTGCAGTGGTGTTTGTGTAGTGTAGGGGGTCATGCTGGGGTAGTGTTTTATGGTTTAGGGTAGTGCAGTGGTGTTTGGGTAGTGTAGGGGGTCGTGCTGCGGGTAGATTTAGGGTTTAGGGTAGTGCAGTGGTGTTTGGGTAGTGTAGGGGGTTGTGCGGGGGTAGTGTTTTAGGGTTTATGTTAGTGCAGTGGTGTTTGGGTAGTATAGGGGTAGTGCTGGGGTAGTGTTTTAGGGTTTAGGGTAGTGCAGTGATGTTTGTGTAGTGTAGGGGTAGTGCTGGGGGTAGTGTTTTAAGGTTTAGGGTAGTGCAGTGGTGTTTGGGTAGTATAGGGGTTCATGCTGGGGGTAGTGTTTTAGGGTTTAGGGTATGGCAGTGGTGTTTGGGTAGTGTAGGGAGTCGTGCTGGGGGTAGTGTTTTAGGGTTTAGGGTAGTGCAGTGGTGTTTGTGTAGTGTAGGGGGTTGTGCGGGGGGTAGTGTTTTAGGGTTTATGTTAGTGCAGTGGTTTTTGGGTAGTATAGGGGTAGTGCTGGGGTAGTGTTTTAGGGTTTAGGGTAGTGCAGTGGTGTTTGTGTAGTGTAGGGGGTAGTGCTGGGGGTAGTGTTTTAAGGTTTAGGGTAGTGCAGTGGTGTTTGGGTAGTGTAGGGGTTAATGCTGGGGGTAGTGTTTTAGGGTTTAGGGTATGGCAGTGGTGTTTGGGTAGTGTAGGGGTCGTGCTGGGGGTCGATTTAGGGTTTAGGGTAGTGCAGTGGTGTTTGTGTTGTGAGGGGGTCGTGCTGGGGGTAGTGTTTTAGGGTTTAGAGTAATGCAGTGGTGTTTGTATAGTGTAGGGGGTTTAGGGTAGTGCAGTGGTGTTTGTGTAGTGTAGGGGGTCATGCAGGGGGTAGTGTTTTAGGGTTTATGGTAGTGCAGTGGTGTTTGTGTAGTGTAGGGGGTCATGCTGTGGGTAGTGTTTTAGGGTTTAGGGTAGTGCAGTTATGTTTGTGTAGTGTACGGGGTCATGTTTTAGGGTATAGGGTAGTGCAGTGGTGTTTGGGTAGTGTAGGGGGTCATGCTGGGGTTAGTGTTTTAGGGTTTAGGGTAGTGCAGTGGTGTTTGGGTAGTGTAGGGGGTCGTGCTGGGGGTAGTGTTTTAGGGTTTAGGGTAGTGCAGTGGTGTTTGTGTAGTGTGGGAGGTCATGCTGGGGTAGATTTAGGGTTTAGTGTAGTGCAGTGGTGTTTAGGTAGTGTAGGGAGTCGTGCTGGGGGTAGTGTTTTAGGGTTTAGGGTAATCCAGTGGTGTTTAAATAGTGTAGGGAGTCGTGCTGGGGGTAGTGTTTTAGGGTTTAGGGTAGTGCAGTGGTGTTTGGGTAGTGTAGGGGGTCGTGCTGGGGTAGTGTTTTAGGGTTTAGGGTAGTGCAGTGGTGTTTGTGTAGTGTAGGGGGTCATGCTGTGGGTAGTGTGTTAGGGTTTAGGGTAGTGCAATGGTGTTTGTGTAGTGTAGGGGGTAGTGTTTTAGGGTTTAGGGTAGTGCAGTGGTGTTTGTGTACTGTAGGGGGTCGTGCTGGGTTCTAGTGTTTTAGGGTTTAGGGTAGTGCAGTGGTATTTGTGTAGTGTAGGGGGTAGATTTAGGGTTTAGGGTAGTGCAGTGGTGTTTGGGTAGTGTAGGGGGTCGTGCTGGGGGTAGTGTTTTTGAGTTTAGGGTAGTGCAGTTGTGTTTGGGTAGTGAAGGGGGTCGTGCTGGGGGTAGTGTTTTAGGGTTTAGGGTAGTGCAGTGGTGTTTTGGTAGTGTAGGGGTCAACCAACATGAATTTGTCCTTGTGTGATGTAACCAATGCTCATGTAAAGCACTCCAATACCTGACCAGTCTGCACTATATAAAACTGCAAAAAAACAAAAAATAAAAAGTGTTTTGCACACTTCTGTCATTGGGCTATACGTGGGCTACCTCTGGGTGATATTTGTGCTACATTTGGGCTCTTTTTTCTCTGGTGGCCATCTTGGGAGACTTATTTGTTATGAAGTTTCCTAATTTCCTCATTTACTACAGTCTCCTCAGTAGGAAATGCTTTCAGTTTTTACTTTGATTCCATCAAGAAGGCATTCAGATGTGTCACACATTTGCCATAAATTCAGAATGTTAGCACTCTAGTTGTTCATTAGATCACTGTAGTAAAGCTACTGCTCACCAAGGAGTTAACTGGAAGTCTACTGCTGGTATTGAAAGTGATTGTTTCAGTCTGCATGTCAGAATTTTCTAATGAAATAGAAGAGGATTTGAGATCTCACTTAAAACATGCCCTAAATTTTCTTTTTGCAGCACTAACCATAATTTCTATGGCAAAATGAACCCCCTCATTTTGTTCCTTTTTAAATTAAATGTTTTAAGTGTTACCAGTTTATTCCAATCAAGATGGCTTCAGGTGTGCCATACTTTTGTCATAAGTAAGACTGTTAGCGCTCTAGTTGTTCTTTAGAACACTCTGGGAAGCTGCAGTAGAACACAAAGGCATCAACTGACAGGCTGCTCCTGTTGAAATATGACAGGAAGATATTTGAGATCACACTTGAAACATGTCCTAATTTTTCTTTCTACAGCACTAACCATAATTTCTATGACAAAATGAACCCCATCATTTTGTTCCTTTTTAAATTAAATGTTTTAAGTGTTACCAGTTTATTCCAATCAAGATGGCTTCAGGTGTGCCATACTTTTGTCATAAGTAAGGCTGTTAGCACTCTAGTTGTTCTTTAGAACACTCTGGGAAGCTGCAGTAGAACACAAAGGAATCAACTGACAGTCTCTGCCATTGTTGGATGTACATGTTTTACTGAGAATGTCAGACTTCATTCTCACATGACTGAGAAAGATAATGTGAATTTACAGAAAATATGCTCTCATTTTAGCTTCTGGAGCACCTTCCAAAACTGTATGGGACAAGCATGTGAAAATAGTTTTCTCTCAAACATGATTCATGATATCCCAGCAGAAGGTTTTTCACAGGGTAAAATCACCTTAGAACACACCACAATTCCTGAAATTAGTATGGTACCATCAACAAATGAATTCTAATGTAACTAAAGTCTGTTATCACCCTTTATAGTTCTCCTTTTGGTAACCCTCAAAATCTTCGATTCACTACAATGCATTTCAATGGGGTACTATCATTTATATTGGTCCCAAGATGGCTGCCAGCAATTCCAGGATGAAGTGCTGACAGCCAATCAGATCTCACGATGACATGTGTGGTTAGGCTCCGCCCAGATATATATGTGTTTTTACTTTTGATTTTCTCCGCAACTACTGAACGGATTTACACCATTTAACAAAAAGGGTTCTTTCTGAAGCAAGAACTACCTCTTTGCCAAATTTTGTGTAATTCCGTTCAGCAGTTCGGGCTGTAGCCGTGGCTAAAGTTTCCTATGGGAAAATGAATGGGGAAAACACGTTTTGGGACCCCCCTTTTATCTAGGCCCCCGCTTGACGAATCACCCCGAAACTTTCAGGGTAGGAGCGGACCGGAGCGGGCCATAAAGTTTGAAAATTTCGCGAAGATTCGTCAACCGACGCAAGAGTTATTTCAAATAGAATGTTGCAGATTTCCTATGGAAAATAGGTCCTAACTATAACTATCTACTGGCGACCGCCAGTAGATAATATATATATATATATATATATATATATATATATATATTCACTGAAAAAACCATAGGTTTCAGGGACGTTATAGTTAGTTGGACATTTCACTCGTACAAAACCAGAGAAATTTGGCCGTTATAGCAGCCCAGAGGTTAATTTAACCAAAAATTGGCTTGGTAGCAGGACAGGCTTTTACAAGTGTTCCACCTGCAAAGCCTGTAAGCATGGCTGTAACACCAAGTCATACACTACCCCATTCAAACCAAAACCAGTTGCTATTACCAAATCCCTCAACTGCAAAACGGAATTTGCAGTATACGTGCTGGAGTGTCCGTGTGGCCTGCGCTATGTGGGTAGCACTAAGCTGCAGGTCCACAAACGGATACTCCAGCACATGAGGGCCATAAATAACAAAGATGCCACTTATCCAGTGGGAAGACATTTTCAGGAACATCACGGCAGCAACGTACAACATTTGAAGTACTTTGCTGTGGATACTGTCTTGCCTCTTAGAAGGGGTGGTAATCAAGAACTTCTCCTTAGAAAACTAGAAACAAGATACATTTTGGAGCTTAACTGCAAAACACCGCACGGTCTGAATATCAGTGAGGATTTTTTCACCTGCCTGTAAAATATCCTGTTCATCCATTCAGACACGTATACACCCACTCATTCTTTAATACACCTTGGCATATATATATATAAAACATATTTAAACTTTACAGAAACACACATTCACTGGATGATGTCATCAGTGATGTCATCAGTGGTGTCATTTGAGATGTCATCAGTGATGTCACTGACCATGTCATGAGTGATATAATATGTGACGTCATCAGCAGTGCATTGCGGGGGCACGAGTTATAGTTAGCTCTACTAACTATAACAGCCAAATTTCTCTGGTTTTGTACGAGTGAAATGTCCAACTAACTATAACGTCCCTGAAACCTATGGTTTTTTCAGTGAATTTCAAAGGTTTTTTAAATGCTAATATCTAACTATAATCTGCAAGAAATGTTTTTTTGGGGTTTTTAATATTTTTGTAAAATGTATATATTTTTTCTTTTGTAAAATTAAAATAAACATTTAAAAAAAAAAAAAAGATTTGCACACCCATTGTGCACCTGTCACGATCCCAGCGCGAATTCAAGTAATTCGCCGCCATATTGGTTAAGTCGTGCATGTTCAGCGTATCATTAGCGACAGGTGCGCGGTGCAGGCCCCGCGTTACGTCACGTACGTGAGTTGCGATGTCGCGCTGGCTGCGCGATTCCATCGCAACTTTTTAACCTTTAAAAGTATGTATATATAACTTTATTGTATATATTACACCAAGACATGATTTAAGAAAATTATAAATGTTATGTATTTGTAACTGGATTAAAGATATATTATTTTTAAATGTATTTTTGCAGAACCGCGTCGGGTGCGTTCACGTTCCGCGCTGCGGCGCGCGCCCTGCGCGAATCCCATCTGACTTCAAAAGAAAGGTTTTCATTGGTTTACAGGCTTTTTATTCTAGAAGTTGAAGGACCCCACCCATTTTCTTTCATTCTTTCAGGACCATCTATAGAGACAGACCTGTTCTCTGTTAGGTGTATTTTTACATCTTTTTGGTGTTTATTTTCCTTTTTCTTGAAATGGCTGCTGCACCACCATCACAGCAACTTCCACCAGAGGAAGAGGAGGATCTGGAAGAACCCCGTAAGAAGAGGTACGAAAGTGTCGTGTGGGCGTTTTTCACCATACCTGCTGGTGAAAAGAAGGTTAATGCAAGGAAGGTCACTTGCTCAATTTGTGAGCAAGTGCTTTCACGTGGATAGGAGAAAAAGTATTCTTGCGGCACATCATCTATGCTCAAGCATCTCCAAACGATCCACCCAAGACGGCTTGCCCGAGAGCAACTAAGGCGGCAACAAGAAAAAGAAGCACATGATGGGCCCAGTACTTCTTCCAGTGGCACAACATCTGCCACAATAACCATTCATCGTGATTTGGCTCGAGTACAGCAGGTCTGCATTAAATGCAGAAAGACTCTGCTTTGGGGAGCAGTCGATGGATGCAATCCTGACTGCAATCTAGAGTCACAACTGTTAATTTCTTTTTTTTTCTGTTCCTTTATGCAATGATGTTAAATTGCATATTTCTTGCCATGTTTTTGTTGTTGGCTCTGGTTTCTTTTCAGTTTTTCATAAAAATAAACACCCCAAAAATTTAAAAAATAGAAAAAAACAAGAAAACAACAAAACAACAAAAGAAGAAAAAAAATGGTTCTTTTCAGAACCGCCTAAATGGTTTAAAGAGTGTTGTATGAATTGTTGCCTGACTGATTGAAGGACTACATGGATAGAATCTGAGTGATTTTGTAAGTTGTTCATTAATGTGTGGGTGATTGTATAAGTGCAAGGATAGTACCTGGGTGATTGAAGGACTGTATGGGTAGTGCCTAGATGATTGGAGGAGTAAAAGCATAGTGTATGCGTAGTGCCTGGGTAATTGCAGGAGTGCATCAGTAGTGCATGGGTGAATAGAGTAGTGTATAAGTAGTGCCTGGGTGATTCCATGAGTGCATGGGTAGTGCTTGGGTGATTGGAGGAGTGCATGAGTAGTGACAGGATGATTGCTGGAGTGCATGGGTAGTGACAGGGTGATGGCTGGAGTGCATGGGTAGTGACAGGGTGATGGCTGGAGTGCATGGGTAGTGACAGGGTGATGGCTGGAGTGCATGGGTAGTGACAGGGTGATGGCTGGAGTGCATGGGTAGTGACAGGGTGATGGCTGGACTGCATGAGTAGTACGTGGGTAATTGAAGCAGTGAATGAGTAGTGTCTAGGTGGTTAGAGGACTGCATGGGTAGTGCACAGGTCATTGTAGCAGTGCATGTGTTAGTGCCTGGGTCATTGCATGAGTACATGGGTACTGACTGGATGATTAGAGTACTGCAAAGAGAGTGCATGGTGAATTTATAAGTGCTTGGGTATTGGCGGAGTGATTGGATAAGTACATGGTACTGGCTGGGTGTTTGGAGGAGTGCATGGGTAGTGACAGGGTGATTGCTGGACTGCATGGGTAGTACCTGGGTAATTGAAGGGGTGAATGAGTAGTATCTAGGTGGTTAGAGGACTGCATGGGTAGTACACAGGGGATTGTAGCAGTGCATGTATTAGTGCTTGGGTCATTGCATGAGTACATGAATACTGACTGGATGATTAACGTACTGCAAGGAGAGTGCATGGTGAATTTATAACTGCTTGGGTATTGGCGGAGTGATTGTATAAGTACATGGTACTGGCTGGGTGATTGGAGGACTGCATGGGTAGTGACAGGGTGATTGCTGGACTGCATGGGTAGTACCTGGGTAATTGAAGGTGTCAATGAGTAGTGTCTAAGTGATAAGAGGATTGCATGGGTAGTGCACAGAGGATTGTAGCAGTGCTTGGTTACTGTCTGGGTCTTTGAATGAGTACATGGGTACTGACTGGATGATTAGAGTACTGCAAGGAGAGTGTATAGTGAATTTATAGGTGCTTGTGTATTGGCAGAGTGATTGGATAAGTACATGGTACTGGCTGGGTGATTGGAGGAGTGCATGGGTAGTGACAGGGTGATTGCAAGACTGCATGGGTACTACCTGGGTAATTGAAGGTGTGAATGAGTCGTGTCTAAGTGATTAGAGGATTGCATGGGTAGTGCACAGGGGATTGTAGCAGTGCTTGGTTAGTGCCTGGGTCATTGCATGAGTACATGGGTACTGACTGGATGATTAGAGTAGTGCAAGGAGAGTGTATGGTGAATTTATAGGTGCTTGGGTATTGGCGGAGTGATTGGATAAGTACATGGTACTGGCTGGGTGATTGGAGGAGTGCATGGGTAGTGACAGGGTGATTGCTAGACTGCATGGGTACTCCCTGGGTAATTGAAGGTGTGAATGAGTAGTGTCTAAGTGATTAGAGGATTGCATGGGTAGTGCACAGGGATTGTAGCAGTGCTTGGTTACTGTCTGGGTCATTGCATGAGTACATGGGAACTGACTGGATGATTAGAGTACTGCAAGGAGGGTGTATGGTGAATTTATAGGTTCTTGGGTATTGGCGGAGTGATTGGATAAGTACATGGTACTGGCTGGGTGATTGGAGGAGTGCATGGGTAGTGACAGGGTGATTGCTAGACTGCATGGGTACTATCTGGGTAATTGGAGGTGTGAATGAGTAGTGACTAAGTGATTAAAGGATTGCATGGGTAGTGCACAGGGGATTGTAGCAGTGCTTGGTTACTGTCTGGGTCATTGCATGAGTACATGGGTACTGACTGGAGGATTAGAGTACTGCAAGGAGTGTGTACAGTGAATTTATAGGTGCTTGGGTATTGGCGGAGTGATTGGATAAGTACATGGTACTGGCTGGGTGATTGGAGGAGTGCATGGGTAGTGACAGGGTGATTGCTAGACTGCATGGGTACTACCTGGGTAATTGAAGGTGTGAATGAGTAGTGTCTAAGTGATTAGAGGATTGCATGGGTAGTGCACAGGGGATTGTAGCAGTGTTTGGTTAGTGCCTGGGTCATTGCATGAGTACATGGGTACTGACTGGATGATTAGATTACTGCAAGGAGAGTGTATGGTGAATTTATAGGTGCTTGGGTATTGGCGGAGTGATTGGATAAGTACATGGTACTGGCTGGGTGATTGGAGGAGTGCATGGGTAGTGACAGGGTGATTGCTGGACTGCATGGGTACTACCTGGGTAATTGAAGGTGTGAATGAGTAGTGTCTAAGTGATTAGAGGATTACATGGGTAGTGCACAGGGGATTGTAGCAGTGCTTGGTTACTGTCTGGGTCTTTGCATGAGTACATGGGTACTGACTAGATGATTAGAGTACTGCAAGGAGAGTGTATGGTGAATTTATAGGTGCTTGTGTATTGGCGGAGTAATTGGATAAGTACATGGTACTGGCTGGGTGTTTGGAGGAGAGCATGGGTAGTGACAGGGTGATTGCTAGACTGCATGGGTACTACCTGGGTAATTGAAGGTGTGAATGAGTAGTGTCTAAGTGATTAGAGGATTGCATGGGTAGTACACAGGGCATTGTAGCAGTGCTTGGTTAGTGCCTGGGTCATTGAATGAGTACATGGGTACTGACTGGATGATTAGAGTACTGCAAGGAGAGTGTATGGTGAATTTATAGGTGCTTGGGTATTGGCGGAGTGATTGGATAAGTACATGGTACTGGCTGGGTGATTGGAGGAGTGCATGGGGAGTGACAGGGGGATTGCTGGACTGCATGGGTACTACCTGGGAAATTGAAGGTGTGAATGAGTAGTGTCTAAGTGATTAGAGGATTACATGGGTAGTGTACAGGGGATTGTAGCAGTGCTTGGTTACTGTCTGGGTCTTTGCATGAGTACATGGGTACTGACTGGATGATTAGAGTACTGCAAGGAGAGTGTATGGTGAATTTATAGGTGCTTGGGTATTGGCGGAGTGATTGGATAAGTACATGGTACTGGCTGGGTGATTGGAGGAGTGCATGGGTAGGGACAGGGTGATTTCTAGACTGCATGGGCACTACCTGGGTAATTGAAGGTGTGAATGAGTAGTGTCTAAGTGATTAGAGGATTGCATGGTTAGTGCACAGGGGTTTGTAGCAGTGCTTGGTTAGTG